>CM049927.1:19303425-20503425 GCA_027405835.1 Asclepias syriaca
TTAAATCATCTTACTGGATGGATTAGAAGATCTGGAATGCATCAACTAAGGATGAACAACAAGTTAAAGAATTTTCATATATCTTAAGCATATACTGCATTCATGTTTTAGTATCATGTAAGGCACTTACTAAAACATCACATAGAAGAATATTTAGAATATAAAATCTCCTAATTATTTAATATGGCCATCCGATATTACAATTCTAACATGTCAATAAGGCAATTGATTCAGAACTCACAATTCGGTTCATTTGAAGTATTGTTTTGGTAATTCTCAGCTTGAATGATCTGTTTAAGATGTTTCCAGTGCCTCCCTCGAGATTGACCCTTCGGATACTTCTCGTGCATCTGAATCTTCTTAAATTTCAGGTGAGTCGGTAAAACTATATCCGCATCCAAAACTTCTGCCTCCATTTTTAAATAACCTAAGAGAAGAGAAGATGTCAATTATTATTCTGCAGAATCTCAAAAGAGAAATTGATCATACAATCTGGTGTATCAAACTAGAGCAGATAAAGTTGGCCAATTAAACCTGAAACACCAAATTGAAACCGCTAGATACTCTAAAAAGCATATTATATAGAAATAATTGTGCTTATTGTTATCCAAAACTACTAAAGCAGCCGGAACAGAAAAACATTAAAAATTAACACATGCAATGCATAGCAAGACAGCGCTAAAAGGATAAAAAATTCAATAAGAAATTCGACAAAATCACAGCCCAAACCAGTAAATAAGTTGAACAATGAATTAACAAACAGTCAAAAACCAAATCAAGTAAATAAATAATTACCTGATCTTTAGAGCCGATAGCTAAAATTCCCCTCCGGATAGCCTGTAACTACAGTACCGCGCCGGAGAAGACCTTCTGTTCTCCCGTTTCTCTGTTACTTTCTTTCCCTTCCTTGCCCGGATCTTTTTAGCAGGTTTCGTGCTTAAATTTGCATCCTTCGCCCGAACCATATTTTAGTTGGAGAGCTATTATTAATACTATTTAAAATTAAAATTTAATAAAATAATAGAATAATTATTAAAAAAAAAAAGAAATAAATAATATTTTATTATTTTAATTTAAGAAACGGTTATAAATATATTTATTATAATTGTTTTAAAAAAAATTATATATTTTGTTTAAATTTTTTTTTTTTTTTTTTTTTTATAAATGAAGTAAAAAGTATTTGGTGGATGATAATTATGGACAGTCATATTTACGTTCCAATTAATTTTACCTTTTATTTATTTATTTATTTTTTTTTTTTCTGATAGATTATTTATTGTAAATAGATATGAACCCGAGGAAGAATTTATCAAAGAAAACCAATGAAAAAATAATTTTAAGAAAAAAAGGAAAAGGAAAAAAGCGGGAGACTTTTATGAAAGTCAGATTCAGATTCAATACTACACAAAGATCTGTTCTTGTGGATAAAAAAATAAAATCCCTTCCTTTAGCATTTTTTGCGGGAATCAACCTTGAAAATTTCGGTAAGCAAGGATTTGTTCACAAGTTTTGTGACATTCATAAGAAAATAAATACATCCAATCCTAAATTCAAGATCAAGATGTTGTTGACGCTTCCTTCTTCAATCATGATGAACAAATAATTCCTCCATTTTAATTCTGAAATTTATATTTCTATATATATATATATATATATACACATTGATATGTTTTTGTTGAATTTTAAATTTGACAAATTTTGAAATAAGAAATGGAAGATTATCTGAGAAAGAATTTCAGAGTAGATCCAAAAAGACCATCTGAGGAAGCTCTGAGAAGATGGAGATCCGCTGTTTGGTTAGTAAAGAACCCTCGCAGAAGATTTCGTATGGTTGCGGATCTTGCAAAACGTGCTGAAGCTGAAAGAAAGAGAGAACATATTCAGGTTTTCTCGCTATTTATTTATTTATTACATTTTCGTGTCAGTTCCAGAATACATACTGCAGAACAAAAATTAGGATTTTCTTTTTATTAGTTGTGATTTCTGGCTTCTTTGTTGTTTCTCAGGAAAAGATACGAATTGCTCTGTACGTACAAAAAGCTGCATGGCATTTCATTGATGGTACAATCTAATTATCGTGATTGATTTTCTGTTCATTGTACGCTGGTTATTTGTCCCTAATTTCCCTAAATTCACAGCTGTTGGTCCTCGACCAGAGCAGCCACACAAGTTACCAGATGCGGTTAGAGAAGCCGGTTATGGCATTCATCCAGATGAGCTTACTTCAATTGTTCGTTCCCACGATGTCAAACGCTTGGATCAGCAAGGAGGGATGGAAGCATTGGCTACAAATCTATCTGTTTCATTGGAAAATGGGATATCCACGGGCGATATAGAAATTCGGCAGCAACTTTTCGGAGTGAATAAATTTGTCGAGAAACCTTCCAGACCTTTCTGGATGTTTGTCTGGGATTCCCTTCAAGATTTGACGTTGATCATTCTCATGGGATGTGCCGTGATCTCTGTTGGGGTTGGAATTGCTACAGAAGGATGGCCTACAGGTTTGTATGATGGGTTAGGAATAATTCTGTGCATTATCTTGGTAGTAATGGTTACTGCAATCAGTGATTATAAACAGTCTTTGCAATTCAAGGACTTGGATAAGGAAAAGAAGAATATAATTGTTCATGTTACTAGAGATGGTGGAAGGCAGAAGGTTTCTATATATGATTTGGTGGTTGGAGATATTGTTCATTTGTCAATTGGAGATCAAGTACCTGCTGATGGTATTTTTTTATCTGGTTACAGTCTGTCAGTTGATGAATCCAGTCTGTCTGGAGAGAGTGAGCCTGTAAATGTAGGGAAAGAGAGGCCTTTTCTGTTATCCGGTTCGAAAGTTCAAGATGGATCTGGTAAAATGCTTGTGCTTTCTGTTGGAATGAGGACTGAATGGGGAAGATTGATGGTTACTCTTACTGAAGGGGGAGAAGATGAGACGCCATTACAGGTGAAGCTTAATGGAGTTGCAACTATTATAGGAAAGATTGGATTGGGTTTTGCAATTTTGACATTTCTTGTGCTCACTGCTAGATTCTTAATTGAAAAAGCAAATCATGGTGCAATTAAAGCATGGTCGATAGCTGATGCTCTGAATCTGCTTAATTTCTTTGCCATTGCAGTTACTATATTGGTTGTTGCAGTACCAGAAGGTTTGCCATTGGCAGTAACTTTGAGTCTAGCATTTGCCATGACCAAATTGATGAATGATAAGGCACTAGTCAGACATCTCTCCGCTTGTGAGACTATGGGTTCTGCTAGCTGCATTTGTACTGATAAAACTGGAACATTGACAACAAATCATATGGTGGTCACAAAATTATGGGTATCTGGAGAAACTAGAAATGTTGAAAAAGACAGCACAACAAATTTACTCAGTACTTTATCCCAAAAGTTAATTGACATCTTATCGCAATCCATTTTTCTAAATACTAGTGCTGAAGTTGGTAAAGGTAAAGATGGAACTGAAAACATTACGGGTTCTCCAACAGAGACAGCTTTATTAGAGTTTGGGCTGCTATTTCAGGGCGATATCCATAGATTGATTAAGGAGTTTGAGATAATAAAAGTTGAGCCCTTTAATTCAAACAAGAAGAAAATGTCTGTTCTTGTGTCTGTTCCAGGAGGCAAGTATCGTGCCTTCTGTAAAGGTGCAGCTGAAATCGTTTTAGGATTGTGCGACAAAGTAATGGACGAGGAAGGGACATGTGTACCTTTGTCTGAAGATCAGAGGAGCACCCTAACACATGTGATAAATAGCTTCGCCTGTGAAGCTCTTCGGACACTTTGCATAGCTTTTAAGGACCTGGATGACAGTTCATCAGCAGACATGGAAACTATTCCTGATGAGAAATACACACTTTTAGCCATTGTTGGAATTAAGGATCCAGTTCGTCCAGGAGTAAAAGAAGCAGTTCAGACATGTTTAGCTGCTGGAATTACAATCCGAATGGTAACGGGTGATAACATCAACACTGCCAAGGCCATAGC
Organism: Asclepias syriaca; assembly: GCA_027405835.1. Taxonomy (NCBI): domain Eukaryota; kingdom Viridiplantae; phylum Streptophyta; class Magnoliopsida; order Gentianales; family Apocynaceae; genus Asclepias; species Asclepias syriaca. The sequence goes on from CM049927.1 coordinate 19,307,413, forward strand.
CAAAGAATGTGGCATATTAACAGATGATGGATTAGCCATAGAGGGACCAGAATTCCGTGATAAAAATCCACAAGAGTTGGAACAGATAATACCCAAGTTGCAGGTTCTGTAATGCCATTAGTGTACAGAAGTAACTAATTAATCTAGGGAGTAATCTAAAATATTGAATTTGTCATTTTGTAGGTTATGGCACGATCTTTACCTCTAGACAAACACAAACTGGTGACTCTTCTGAAGCACGAATTCGAGGAGGTGGTAGCAGTGACTGGTGATGGGACTAATGATGCTCCTGCTTTGCATGAGGCAGATATCGGACTAGCTATGGGGATTGCAGGCACAGAAGTACACTTTCTACTCTTCTATGAAAAAGATTAGGTTAACACGAATTAATCTCAGCTTCTCACCTCTTTGGCAATTTCTCAGGTTGCAAAAGGAAGTGCAGATATTGTGATCATGGATGATAATTTCAACACCATAGTTAATGTCGCAAAATGGGGTCGTTCTGTCTATATTAACATTCAGAAGTTTGTGCAATTCCAGTTGACAGTGAATGTTGTAGCTCTGATGACAAATTTTGTCTCAGCATGCATATCAGGTAACAAACACAAACAATCTTGTAATAACATCAATCATTATATATATATATATATATATATATATATCATTTCTGACAAAAAATATTTTACTTTTTTGACACTGCAGGTTCAGCACCTCTTACAGCAGTTCAGCTGCTTTGGGTGAACATGATCATGGACACCCTTGGCGCACTAGCACTTGCTACAGAACCCCCAAATGATGGACTGATGAAAAGACCACCTATTGGGCGTAACATTCATTTCATCACAAAGATCATGTGGAGAAACATAATGGGTCAAAGTATTTATCAATTAATTGTTCTTGGTATTTTAGGGTTCCAGGGAAAGCAACTCTTCAATCTCACTGGCCACAATTCTACCGCTACCCTCAATACCTTAATATTCAACACTTTTGTGTTTTGCCAAGTAAGTTTATTCTTTTGGAATCTTCTTTAATACCCTTCATTCGCTAGTATTGTTGCATTCTTCAAAGGTAAGATGATAATTTAATACGTACATATATAATATTTTCCAACAGGTATTCAACGAGATAAACAGTCGTGACATGGAGAATATTAATGTTTTCCGAGACATATTTAGTAGTTGGGTATTTGTGGCAGTCATGATTACTACTGTGGGATTCCAAATAGTTATAGTTGAACTCTTTGGCACATTTGCAGATACTGTGCCATTAAGTTGGGCATTGTGGTTAGCCAGCATTTTCTTAGGAGCTGGTAGTCTACTTGTTGCAGTTGTGATCAAATGCATACCTGTTTCAGTGGAGAAGACTTCAAGTTGCAGTCAGAATCACGATGACTATCAGCCTTTGCCAACAGGGCCTGACCTAGCATAGAAGAAGAGAATGAAATGACAAATATTTTAAGGGAGAAAAAACTTCTACTACTAATTGCATTACTAATTTGATGCATGGTCTAAAAAAAGCTCATAGGAAGATGTTTGACAGAGTTTCATGATTGTATTTCATTTCTCATTCTCTAGGGGTTTGTAGGAAGATATTTATGTAGATCTCTTAACTCACGTAATCTTCTCCTTTCTTCGAACACAAGAATGAAAAGTGAGAAGTACCCCTCTTTCAACAAAGAATTTCAGATGACCTAAGAAAAGAGAGGTAAATTTTACTCAATCTAATTTGATTGGTTGGAGTAAATATTAGAAACAGTAAGAAATTGTTGATGTGCACTCACCAGAACAACTGAGGCTTCCAACAGTGGCAGTAGTAATGCAGAAACTCTGAATAAGGCTAATGCGACTCAAGTAGATTTGCATGGTCTGAATATTTACGAATAGTAACTTCATCATAGTAGTAATAATAATAAATGTGTTATTGATTTAAGGAGTAGCAGTACATGTGTTTTCCTTCTTCAACAGTGACACAAACCATTTAATACTTACCACCACGACGATAAAGCAACTTCTCTTTGCTCAATGACTTGAACTTTGTTGCTAACTGACCAGTCAAATCTGTATGTATCAATAAGGGAGATTTTAACAATAGTAGTTTTGAATTGACTGATAAATCAAAAGAAATACGTCTAAAGTGATTGATTTATAAAGCATGTAATTCCATTTAAAAGAAACTTCAGGTTGACACAATTTCTCCAAGTTAATCTACGTGTAGGGGAACACCTAATTGTTAAAGCATCTAATTTATTCTTACATCAAAAACCTTTGCGCAGCAGCATACGTCAAGCACATCATTCATGCGGAGTGATCCAAGATTATTGAAACATGTCGACCACGGAAGTTGTTTTCATGAACCTGTATTATTAAAAGATATTAAAATAGAATTGATTTATAATACTTGAGAATGTTTCAGAGAGGTCTCCATCTAACCTTAATAAGTTCAAGCTTAAATTGAAAACCACAGCAAGCTGAATGCTACACAAGGTCTTGATTCGACTCTTGTTGTAGGCGTCAAACTTTGAGAGTGCAATCTTGGCCAATTCCAAATTAGTCCAAGTAACTCTAGATACCTGATGGTCTAACAAAAAACATTGAAATCCACAGTTACAATTGATAGAAAATGAAAATTAAACAGTTTCTTCCCCAATCCAAGAGAAAAGAGAGAAGAAAAACAAAAACAAATCAAAACCCAAGACTTGCATAGTTAATTGATCTGTCTTGAGTCAAAAGAGTGAAAGTAAACCATCATGAGATAACAGATGTTAAATAAAAATGCAAACAAGTAAAGAGAACAGAGTCCAGAATATTACCCAAGGACAGTCTTGTGTCTTGACCGCCGCGGGTAATACTTCACCTAAAAGAACATCAATGTCCTCATCGTAACAAAAATTGTCTTATCATTTTTGTTAACGTCTAAAGCAGCCCCAGTTAAAATCTTGATGTAGTTAAATACATTCCTTCAAGAGCAAAATATCATTTACAAGACGAGCTTCATGCAATTTGTTTTCTTTCCGCAATAAAAATATCAACCAATTGAGGTTATAACTGCAAGGGGTATGTCCATGTGCACGCATATCCTCGAGCATCTTTAAGGCATGACTGCTTAAAGAATTTTCACAAAGAGAACAGAGTAGATTTTCATAAGAATTATGCGAAGGAGCTAAGCCTCTTTTATGCATCATATACATTACGGATAATGCATCCAAGAATCTACCAGAATTGCAAAGGCCTCTTATCAAGGTATTGTATAGCACTCTATCTGGTGCATAACCACTTGCATTCATTTTATTGAACAACTTAATAGCACAATTAGTTTCACCAAATCGCATATGACCATCAATAAGAATGGTGAAAGTAACCTGATTGGGGAGCACTCCTTTTCTCTGCATAAGACCAAAATGACTGTAAGCATCCTGCATCCTATCTGCCCAACAAAAGCAAGAAATCAACCCATTGTAGAGGTACAAGTTAGGCAAAAGTGGACTATTTGGGATTGTCTGGATGAATTTGAATGCAGACAGATTTATCTCTTCATGAGATTTTACAAGTCCTTTCAATTCTTTATCTGCAGGCAGTAAACTTTGTTGATGGAGTAAGTCGAATAATGTGTCCTTTGCCTTCTTCGAAATTTTAGAGTAAAATTTTCCTTTGATGCTCCTGATAATTCTGGAACAACCACTCACAATTATAATATAGGTAACCAGGTCAATCTCAATCTTGCTTTTATCCATCAACTCTAGCAACCTAAAGGCAAATTCAAACTCTCTCTTTCTCAAAAATTGGTTGATAAGAGAAGTGTAGAAAACAGTATTTGGCTTGATACCATCTTCTAGCATTCTATCAATGTACTGGCATCCTTCTTCTGCCATATTTTTCTTAATCAAGCCATTTATAAGAGCAGTATAAGAATGAGAACTTGGCTGAACACCATTTTCCAACATCTGCATGAACAGTCTGTGAGCTTTAATAGCCAGTCCGTTCTTTGAGTAGGCATTTATCATTGTAGCATAAAAAGTCTCATCGGGCTCAACATATGCCTCACACATCCTATTGAACAATGTCTCTGCCTCAAGTATCCTATGTTCTCTTCCCAAGTGGCTTATGATTGAATCATATATGGCAACACCAGGCCTTATTCCCCTTTCCTCCATCTGATCCAAGAATTCAAAAGCTGAAGAAAAGTCCCCCAGTTTACACTGTTCATTCGACAGTATTAAGAATGTTGCTCTATCTGGGACAAATCCTTGATCTTGCATAATTTCAAGCAAGGGTTTAACACGGTCAGCCAATCCTTCATGATAAAGACACTTAATCAAGGAATTATATGCAGAGAGAGAAGGCAAGAACCCATGATTCACTATTTTATCAATGCAAAGACAAGCAGCGTCAAGGTTACCCCCATAGCACAAAGCAATCATATATATGCTAAAAGCCATTTCAGCCAAAGATGAGTCAATTCCCACCATCTCCTCAAGCATATTTTCAATTTCAAGCATTATATCCCTTGAAGATTTAGAATTCTTAGAGACACGGAAGATAGGCATGTCCATACCACAGCCATTTTTGGCAATTGCCTGCAAAACAGTCAAAGCTAGCAGCAGCTCAGATCCTTTCGGGTGGTTCTTAATAAGGGTGAAAAAGAGCACATGATCAGGAATAAGCCCATTATCTAACATCACATTATACAATTGATTTATCTCCTCTAATCTATTTTCCTTGAATAGTGCAGCGATTACGACAGTGTAACAATGCACATTGGCAGTCATATTGCATCTGATCATGTTATTCAAGAGTGTCAACCCACAGTCTACTTTTCGATCCCTGCAATACTTGCTAATCATAATTTGGTAGGTAACAACATCTGGCTTTAACCCTGATTCTTCCATCATGTTATGTAATACCCAGCCTTTATCAAACAAACCCAAGTTCAGAAATCCATTAATCAATGTGTTATAAGTATAATTATCAGGTTCACAACCCAATTTCAACATTCTGAAAAGCAACCTTAAAGCCATTTTCATTTTCTTTTTCCTGCAATACTCGTAAATGAGGGAGGTGTATATGACTTTATCCAAGAAAAAACCAAAAGACTCCATTTCCGTAATGAACAACTCAGCCTCCTCAACCCGCCCCCTTTTACAGAAACCAAATGTTAATGACTTGCACTGATTTACACTTGGAGACACCCCATTATTCAACATGTCATTGAACACGTTCAAGGCCTCATCTAAATATCCCCTATGGCACAAATTAAGCACTAGCCTATTATAACACCCAGAACGAAGCAAAATGCCAGCATCATTAATTTTAACAAAATAATAATAGCCCTCAAATTCTCTACCTTGAGCACAAAATTGCTCTATTATTGCGCTGCAAGCCCCACTACTAGGCACAGATTTCATCTGAACTACTTTTTCAAAACATGATTTAGCTTCATCTAATTTTCCCAATTCACAGTAGCAATAAATCATTGAATCCAGCAATGAAAAATCCTGTACAATGCCCTCCCTCAGAATATCATTTACATATAAAAATTCTGCTAACTGGGCTTTGCCGGAGACAACAAGTTTTCGAATTAAATAACTATAACTTAAGGAATCAAGTCTCATACCTCTCATTCTGAAGAAATCAAATGCATCTATTACTTCAGATACTGACGAACACTGAAAAATTATTCTTCGAACAACCTCACGAGCTGAGGATAACAAACCCCGTTCCATAAGAAGTTCTGCAAGTGAAAAGCAGAGACCTTTTCGGTCAACAATTGTTCTCGATTTTGATGGCACTGAAGGGTCCAGTAACAGAGAGCAAGAAGTCAAATTTCTCCTTTGATTCATGAAAAAGAAGAGATTACAGAAATGAGCTCTAAATTTCGCCATTCCTGTTCTTTTCAGCAACATTTGTAATTAAAAATTTACTTATTGCAAGAAAAACCCAATCGAGAAAATCAAGTGCGGAGGACTGAACAGATTGATTGCTGCTCTATCAAGTGAAAAACTGCAACTAATAAAAGTGGTGTAAGAAATTCACGGAAAATACAGAATCCCATTGAGCACAATTTTCCGTCCCTTACACGGTGAGGGTAAGGGGTTTAACCGTTCAGAATCGGTGCAAAGCTAAAGCCCTAAACCCTGCTGTGGCCGTTGTGGTGGTGGCGGGTCAGTATGCATTTTAGATAAATGTATTTAGAGGAATTTTATCTCAGTAATACCTTAAATTTTACAAAAATATATATATAATAAAAAACATTACCATCTTTACCATGATTACAATTACCCGATCCGTTGAGCCTAATGTAGCACGTGACCGAGTGGCCCCATATGGCCGACATCACGTGGTTTTAACAGTAAACAGCCAAATTCATTCTAAGGAACACCTTGCGTGTACTCCATTTTTTCTGCCATTTGGTCCAAAAAATTAGCTTCTAAACTTCAACGAAAAGGAAAAGAAAAAGAAAAATGCAGAAGCAGACAAATGGTAGACTAGTTTGGTTAATTTTAAACGTTTTTTATGAATTATCTTGGTTTATATGGAAGCCCCAAATCCTTAAGAAACACAAAAAGATCTCTTCTTTTCTGGATTGCTGTCGATGGTCGGCTGCTTTTTTTCTTTAAATTTAAGGAAGGAATTTAGTTCATCACTCCTGTGTTCTTGGAGCTTTCTCGCCTCTATCGAATAATTTCTTGCTCTCTTAATAGAGGTAACTGAAAATTAATTCCCTTGTCTCCTAATTTACCGTCAGTTCTTGTCAGCCGAATATGTCTTTTTTTTTAAATTGATTTAGTTGAATTGTTCTTGGCTAGTTGTTTTAGTGAAATTTTACAATTAGTTGATTTCTGGGTCCTTGTGATTTCTTTTATTATGAGTATGTATATATATATATATGGGAGACCTTTAATTTTTCATTACTAGTACAGGAAGAGCGTCTTGGTCTGTGTCGAAGTGTTACTTGTAAAGCTAAATAAACTGTTTTCTGGTTGTTTTCTCCGGTGTTTTGTGTGAAAATATTGAGTAATTCATTTCCAAGAATGAATTTTGGATTGGAAAATCTCGGAAAACTGTTTGATGAAAGAAATTAGTGAATGAACCAGTCAAATTCGGAGTAAAGTTGTGTTCTTTTTTAAAATTCTCATCAATCTGTTCACTGATTGTGGACTTATGGCAGTAGTTCCTAAATAATCTATCCAGAGTGCTGTTCTTGAGCATGGAAGTCATTTCTTGCCATTCTGTAAGTTGTCAATACATTGTAAAGTTTCAAGGTGCTATGGATCATAGAAGCCTCAGTTCACACCAGACAAACCTGACTATTTTTCGAGCAAGACATTTAATTTCTTCGGTTAATAAATATGAGTTCAAGCTATGGAAAAATTGTTCGATAGATCAATTCCCCAGGAGGAAACTTTACAGTAGCCGTCTGAAAATTGTGAATGGTTTAAAGGGATTTGATCATGGTGATCCTAATGCCTTAAGTGGAAGTTACGATTCATACGTGCTTGATGGAGAAGAGGATGCAAGAAATGTAGGTGGTGATGGAAAATCAGTACCTAAAATAGCAATTCCTGGTTTGCCAGATGAAGCAAAGGGTGAATATGTTGCCCCTGTCAGTAGTTGTTACTGGGAATGGAAGCCAAAACTGAATGTTCATTACGAAACAGCCGGTTCTGAAAATTTCGATTCTCCACCTGTGCTCTTTCTTCCTGGTTTTGGTGTTGGTTCTTTCCACTATCAAAAACAGCTAAAGGATCTTGGTCGTGATTTTAGGACATGGGCACTAGATTTTCTTGGCCAGGGTTTTTCCTTACCATGTGAAGATCCTACCTCTTGCATGAAAACTCGTGATAAATCCGAATCAGATGTACAAAACCTATTTTGGGGATTTGGAGATGTATCTGAACCATGGGCAAGAGAGCTTGCCTTTTCTATTGATCTGTGGAGAGATCAAGTGAGGTATTTCATTGCAGAGGTATCCATCTATTTTATCTGTTTCTCATGATGCAATATATAGTCTAAACTAAACCTCTTTTATTTTGTCATTTTGTTGTATTATTATGACAATGAGTTTTCCTTACCTTAATGTCACACAGGTCATAGGAGAGCCAGTTTATCTAGTCGGAAATTCACTGGGAGGGTATGTTGCACTCTACTTTGCAGCATGTCATCCTGAACTGGTAAAAGGCGTAACATTACTCAATGCAACACCATTTTGGGGATTTCTTCCTAATCCCATAACATCTCCTACGTTGTCACGATTATTTCCGTGGGCCGGTACATTCCCTATACCTCCTACTGTCAGAAAGATCACTGAACTAGTGTAAGTCCTTGTGTTCTTCTCCCTTCTTTTTTACCCCTACTATCCTTAACTCACTTGCTTCCTCTATCTTTGTCGCGCTTTTTTAGGTGGCAGAAAATTAGTGATCCTGAAAGTATTGCACAGATTCTTAAGCAAGTATATGCAGATCACTCGACAAATGTCGATGATGTGTTTTCTCGTATACTTGAAGTAACAAAGCATCCAGCAGCTGCTGCTTCATTTGCCTCCATTATGTGTGCCCCTCAAGGACAACTACCATTTAAGGAGGCTTTATCTAGGTATGCTCCACTTTACTCTCCCATACACTTAATAATTAAGCTTCCTGATACATAAAAATACTTGAATTTGTAGGTGTCAAGCGAATAAGGTACCTATCTGTCTCGTTTATGGGAAAGAAGATCCTTGGGTGAAACCTATCTGGGGTTTACAGGTTAAGCGCCATTTCCCTGAAGCTCCGTATTATGAAATCAGTCCGGCTGGTCACTGCCCTCACGACGAAGTTCCAGAGGTATAAACAATTGTTAGTTTTCTGTTCATGGAAAATTCTTCCGGGTTTTCTGATGACTTTCATTTTGTATGTACAAAAAGGTTGTGAATTTTCTGCTAAGAGGATGGATCAGAAATGTGGAGTCTCAGGGTTCAGTTGAACTGCTTCTACTTGATGACCACAAAAGTTTTGAGTACAATTTTGCCAAAGATTTGGAATTTCTTAGACAAGGTTCAAAAAAATTGGTAAGGGTGCAATTCTATGGATCCAATTCATCATTTTGGAATAGGATCAGATCTTTCTTTCTTTAAATCCCTAATTAAAATGGATTTTTTTGTGCCTTTCTGCATTTTGTAGGGTAAGATTCTGTTGTATATATATATAGATATAGATATAGATATAGATATAGATACAGATACAGATACAGATACTTGTAAGTTCTAATTATTTTGGTAGAAAAATATCATATCTTGATTCTAATGTTTTTTCTGTTGCTGTATTTTTTCCTGGTTTCTTTGTCTTGACTGCATTTTTAACTATTTATTTTTGCTCAGATGAAGTATGCATCTGTTTTTAAAAGACGCAAGTCAAATATGCGTCCTTTACGCCTTATTTTTGTTTGTCTTTTCTGCTTGTATATATATATATATATAGTCTTTGGCTAGGCAAATAGAGACAAAACCTTTCTCTCTCTCTCTCTCTCTCTCCTTTCCTGTATACATTGGTTGTCGTTTTATATCCATAATTCAAGATAACAATGATGAAAATTAGATGTGTATTAAATAAATTAAAAAATGTAGAGAGAGAAAGAAAGGCAAATTTATTAGGAAAATAGTTGAGCTGTAAAGTCATAATGCAAGGAAATGGAATAATATTTGGCGAAGAAGCTGCTAACTTGCTAAAGACACAAAATTTCTGTTTTTCAAAGTTTCAATTATTATCTTTATATATATTTTATATTAAGAAGAAAATCAGATAATCAAAATTTAGGTAAATTGCTATAAATAATCCTTAAACTATAAATATTTAGTAATATTAATCTTTAAATTATTATTTTTTGATAAAATTAGTCCCTAAATTATAAAAAAATTATAATATTAGTCTTTCGGAATTAAATAAACAGATTGACATAAATAGTCCTTAAATTATGTTACAATTTTTTTTTTTAATTCGAGGACTAATTTCAGTAAAAAAAAATTAATATAGGGACCAATGTTACTACATCTCCATAATTTGAAAACTATTTATACCAATTTACCCAAAATTCATTTGAAACATCCATATGTTTCCAAGAACCTCTGCAAATAAATTGCACAACTTCTTTGATTCTCCACAAATAATTACCATAATCTTAAATCAGAAATGAACAGAAACACCATTTTATTCATCAAGTTTGAACAACATATGAAACATTGGAAATAAATAAAGATAGATAGATAGATATCCCTGTGTTGTTAAGAAAGATACATATTTCTGTAGAGATTCACGTCACCAAAAAAAAAATAATAATCAGGAGGTTGATGAATTGAAACCTTAAAATAATGTACAACAAGAAAAGCTGACATATGCTACCAAATCAGACAATCAAAAGAGTTTCTTACAAAGAAGTAGATAGGTCAATGAGTCTGAGAACCTGAAACAGAAACAGAAGTAGCAATGAGTTGTTCATCCAGCCCAGAATCTTTGTTTAAACTGCATTCTCCAACTGAGCTATTTCGTACTAGTTGTAAAATACTGTCTTTATCTTTACCAAGAACAAGAGAAAGATTGCTTTTTCTGGGATTGAACTTGTCATTACCAAATCTTAGACTTGAACCAACCTTTGGAGATTTGCTATGTATTTGGACATTATTATATTCTTCGCCCTGAAGTTCGAAGCCATTCATCAAATCCATCAAGTTACTCCTGAATCCCAAGTCAGAGTACACTCTTCTTGAATTCCTCAAAGGCCTTGAAACATGAGTGTCGTCGTCGTCTCCGTTTTCCCTGAAATTACTACTTCTGGTTTCAACTGGTCTCCCAACAGTTTCAACCATCAAACAAGGATTTGTGAAACTATTCCAGGAATGGTGAGGAACTAATTTACTCAATCCACTCAAACAGTGAGCCACCTCCTTCATGGAAGGTCTCCTCTCCCTACAAGACCTCACACATTTAGCAGCAACCACAGCCAAGTGCTTCCTCACCAATGCATCCTTGGGAGGTACAATTCTGGGATCATAAATAGCCAAAAATTTCCCTCTTCTAATCAATGGAATAGCCCAATCTACAATGGAAGGAGGTGAATGCACAACATCAATGGCCTTCCTTCCACTAATTATCTCTAACAATAATATCCCAAAACTAAAAACATCAGTTTTTGTGCTCAAATTATCAGGGGTAACATAACCAGGGTCCAAATAGCCCATGGTACCAGCAGGAGGAGTTGACCTCAACCTGTAATCATCAAGTTGGCACCTCAAAGCCAACCCAAAATCACCCAAGCGGGCATTAAAATTCCTATCTATCAAAACATTAGCGGACTTAATATCTCGGTGAATGACAGGGGGATTCTGGGAATGAAGGGTTTCAATAGCTTTAGCAGTGTGTAATGCCAGTTTTATTCTTCTCCCCCAAGTGGGTGGGCGAGAATTCGAGTGCAAAACATCATAAAGAGTGCCATTACTCATAAATTCAACAACTAAAAGACGATCGCGAGAGTCATTATTTGTGAAACCAACCAGATTTACCAGTCTTGGGCTCTGTAATTTTGACAAGATATCAATTTCATTCTCAACTTCATTAGGATTCTCAGATGCGTGAGTCGAAGAGATTCTTGGACCTCTCGAAGACTTCTTGATGGCCACAAGTTTTCCGCCGCTGAGAACGCCCTTGTAGACGAGCCCATGGCTTCCTCTACCCAGCAGTTTCTGCTCAGAGAACCCATTCGTGGCCTTCTCAAGATCACTGTAATTGAATTCTTGGATCTTGATAGCCTTCTCTTTTGTAATTTCTTGAGAATTGCTTTGATGGGTTTTCTTGGAAGAGCCTGAAAGATGATTATGAGGATGAGGATGAGGATTCGAGGTTAAAATTGCAGATTCTGCTTTACATGACAGATAGCCCATCAAGACTGAATTTTGAACCTATAAAAATGAAGTCTTTTAACACTCCAGAAGAGTCCTTATCTGTGAAGAAGAAGGGATTGAAGGAAGGGAATTGGGATAGGATGAAAATGGAATCCCAAGATTGGATTTCTGTTGAATTAAAACAAAAAAAGGGTTAGGTATAACTTGTAATTACAGATTGCTTATTCAATGGGGAGAGAAAAATCAAAAATTATATATATATATATTTTTAGGAAAAGGGTAGAAGAATTGAATGGAGATCTTACTGTTGGATCATACAATCAATAATAGAGAAAAAAAAAATATAACTGGAAGATTAAGGTACAATGTGGTCCCAAATGGTTGGACTTCTTTAAGAAAATAAATAAATAAATAAACCTTTATGAGGGAAGTCTTCTCTGCCCTAAGAATCGTACAATTCCTCTGGTTAAAGAGATCTTTTATGGTCAAATAAAGGAAAAAAAGAAAAGAAGAAAGAAATTAATGTGGTCAAGAGACCGGGTAAAACATCATTCATATTTTTTTTTTCACCTTTTAAAATTCATCGCTAGTAACAATTTTTCTTAACCTAAAAATCTTAAAGTAATTTATAAAACTTACTTAAAAACATAAGGTATTTTCAAATTGACACATAAAAAATAAAATAAAATTTTTAATTTTTTTTTGGGAGAAGTTCCACCGTGATGTTTGCCAAAAAGTTGAGACAGATAGTCGTCATGAAGAAAAAGAAGGGGCAGAAGAGCGTAACTAGTAATTGCTCTCAAAAAGGTTTTTTTTTAAAGAAAAAAAACTAATCATTTAACTTACTTTCTAGTTTAGTTTTTTAACAGTCCACGTTTGTTAATCTAAAAGAAATTGATCTTTTACCCAACCTTTTTTAAAGTGATATTACAAATCAACTAAAAAGTTTAATTCATCTTTTTTTCTTTTTTTTTTGTATTTTGATTGAATTATTAATTATATTACATTAACAGAATAGTTGGTAGTAAAATCAAGAAAGGGGAAAGTACCAGATTATATCAAGGTGACTGCAATTAATCAAACCCTTCACTCTACTCAGAGCTGCATGTCTGTGTTGCAGTAGCTGTAATGAGCTACTCTTCTCTACTTGCTCCTCCTCCCCTTTCTTACTTCTTCTTTTACGAGGTAATTTTCTTGAATGTGATTTCCATTTTGATTCAAACTTGCAAGCTAAAACAGTACATGACACGACAAAAGTTGAATCACTTTCCTTTACCAAGATAGGAAAGTAAATGGTAATAACAACTTAGCAGAAATTCACATGCTGTGGACTTGCAAAATTATGTGTGGTTCAAATAGAACACAATAATTTCAAACACATGTAAACAAAACAAAATGAATTTGTGTGTAAGCATGTCAAACACGATTAAAATGTGTGTGAATGCAATTGAATTAATATTTAACTTTTGCGTGATACTAAATACCATTAGATGTGTTGATTATATATGCTTTGTGATAGATAGGAACTAAATACGACATGGCTAAGTCTAGCTTCAGAGAGGTTGTAACATATACACACACTTTGGATAGCTGCATTTTCATCTTCCTCTGTTCAGGTGCTTACACTGCTAAGGAACATCTAATTCAAGTAGAGGTCACTCATATAATAAAGAATAGGTAACTTGTTGAGGGAAAACAACATTATATCTTTGAGATTACTGCCGATCAGTAGAGAAACCAACTACAATAACTTTGTGATATCAGGTTCAAGATGGAGAGTGCCTATAGCAATTATTTCATTCCTAGACAAGGTTCAAGATGGTTTAGATCTTCCAACCGTACTAAATTGGCTACACTAATTTCATTTTGATAGTTTAAATAGGGTCTATGGGAACCCCAGTCTGCTGGGTTCCAAGTATTGCACTCATTGTGAAGACAGCCTTAATCAAATTGAAGGGATATGACTCAATTAACTCGCATTCAAAATTAGGATATCAAGGAGTATCTAAGGTCCATAGAAAGTAATCATAAAATAGAAATGGAAGATGAGTTAATCCATCCCAACATTTTGCTAGTTTTTCAAACACATACACACATATATATATTTATATATTTGACTATAATGCCATAGAGTCTCACATAAAACTGGAGGGTAGAACCTAAACTCGCTGTACTGCTATCTGCAAAACTCAACCTCCTTTACTATTGTAACAGACACACATAAAAACCCTGAATAAACATTTTAACCATCAAGGTTTCAATAATAATATTGTCATGCAACTTAAATAGTTCCAAAAAGCTCAAGGAAATGAATACTAGGACATAACAATGATATGTGTCATGTGGCTTTAAATTTGAGAGAACCAACCTTCACTTTTAGAATTAAACCCCTGAATAAGGCATGCACAGACCCATGGCCTTCCAGCACGCGATGCTTTTGCACCGCCTTTAAGTTCACCATTATGTTGCTTCAAGCTGCAATACATGTTTCAACTTCCATTAAACATCTACTTAAAAAAAAAAAGCAACAAAATTGAACCTCAAATAAAGAATATCACAAAAACCCAACTGGATCTTATTTGTCCACAAATGTAAACTGAAAGATAAAAGCTATCACAATTATAACTAAAGAAAGCTAAAATAGTTTTACAATACGAGACCACTTTTTACTAAACACTTCTTCTTCTAGTTCACTAGGTATTTTCTTTCCTTCTATTAAATTGTTGCCTATTATAATTTTTTCTTGCTACTAACTGGTCTGTGTAGTTTCTAAATTGCTAATATTATATCAATGGTAGGATGTGTATTTTGAGCAACAAAATTATATAATAGTGCCTACCAGCAGATATTCTTTCAGTACCTTTATTTCATCATTCCTAGTTAATCCTAATTCATTATTGATGTTTTTATGCAACTTAAAACCCTTTGGTGAAGCCAACAATAATTGAGAATTTAAGTGTCCTCATTCAAGTGCCAATCCCCTATGTAAAGGAAAATAAGTACTGGAAAGCAGCAGGTGCTCTTCCGTTTAAGAATGTTCTATGTAATCATCCCAATAAATGCCCTAACTTGTTAAGTAGACACTCTCTTCCTCTTTTAAGCTGTAATTTTAATCATTTCCTACAAAAGCCCACCCAAGACTTTCTCAAATATCATTAAAACATTACTACAAGACCTACCAGAAGGTAGTCGCTAACATGAGGCAATTCTAATCTAGAAACATATGCATATCACTATCAGATAATTTTGTCATAAACGACACCATTTGCTCCAGTATAATGTCAACCTTATATTGAATGTTTTCTTTTCTGCTTGCTAGTTTAAAGAAATGTGGTGGGTGGTAAGGGCAGAGCTTAGGATTCATTCTTGATCCCAGATTCCGAGGCTAGTAGAATATATCAATAAACATAATCACCAGAAGTTTTACATCAATAATATTTGGTAGCTCAGAAACTCTGAATTCATCAATGGATAAATGAAAAGATTAGTGGAGAGATGTACCGACGAGAAAAATTGGTGGTGACTCCAACATATGTCTTGAATGGAGGATTGGTTGACAGGATCAGGTAAACATACCACGGATTCTTCTCCAACGGTCTTGTATTTGACGGTGATACTTCCGGCGAGTTTAACGATGAAGACGATGATTTTGAAGTTAATTTCAAAGATTTTGGAGGTTCCTTTAAAGGTTTCGAACCAAAATCACCGAAATTGTTGCGGGGCTTGAGGGATTTGAAGGTTCTTGACAACGTCTTCATCATCATCCCTCATCCAATCCCAGACGACACCGGGAATAACAAACGGTCATTTGAATGTAGGTTGGCTGTTTTCTTATGCATCGTTTACTATAAAAATAAATTAAAGTAAAATGCATACTAATCCTTTAAACATACCATATATATATATATATATATATTATAATATCATTACAATTCAATCTTCTAAATCTTTTAGAAGAATTGCCATTTTTCTTTTCTTAAACAACATTAATATAACTTAATTATTTATAAAAATAAAATTTATAAGAAAAATAATAACCAAAACAAGAGAAGCTATTTTCTGCCTTCTCTTAATCAACAGGTTGTTTGACAATGAAATCAAATTCAAATTGCTTCAGTTGCTAAGATTCAAGTCACTAAAAACTACATTACCTCTGTAATTCAATCAATCATTTAGTTGATTCAACCATGCAATATCGCCAAGCTTTAATAATGACCCCTAAGCCTGGATAAAATCTTCCCAGTTAGGATCGAGGTAAACAAAACTTTTCTTTTTTATGTTTGGCTATTCGACCCAAAACAAAATTTGTGGAATTGCTAAAAACTTTAAAGTTGTTCTTTGGAGGTCTTGATAAAATTCAAGAGGAATCAAAACTCTCCAAATTCACTAAATAACACAAGGAAAGAGAAGTTGAAGCATCACTAAAAAAATTATTTGAGGAGAAGCCCAGGTAGTTGGAACACTCACGGAATGGAGAAAAAGAAATTTCAGATGAGAACTTGTCCCATTTAAATCTAGAAGATGGATTTCTCCGGCCAATTTTCTTTTTTCTTTCACCTGTCACTAAGAAGGAAAGCCAAATACAGGTACTATTCGTAGCAGACGTCCATTTACTCTCAAATCCACAACACCCTAGTAGTATTAAGAGAGACACAATCCGATATTTTATTGAAGTAACCCATGGTAGAAAAATACAAATTTAATGCCTCAAACTTACAACACGAGGCAAAATCTTTGACGCTGAAGATTCGTTGCACCACATGGTATTGACTTTGGACAAAATTACAACCCAAAAAAATAATGTAAACAGACACCAAATCTAACTCAACCCTAAAAACATGTAGCATATTAAGTAGAAAATCAACTAAAATCCACTTGATTCTGAAACTATGCTTTCTAACTGCTTTAAAATTTTGCACGAAATTGGGTCTTATATGCTAAAGGAAGAGAACCAAAAAACCTCATAGCATAACCTAGACAATGCCAGCCCTTGCAGCATAATCCCCAGAACCTCAAAGGATGTCAAGCATGATCCAGTAAATTCTTGGCAGTTCATAGGTTATCTTAAGTTTTGCCTTGTTTTGATCATCCTTTTGAGCGTTGCTAGCCAGAAGTGACACTCATCCCAGTCACTTGTTGTAAGTTGCACCTGAAGCAAACCAAATCAATGTAGAATATTAAGAGGTGGTAACTATAGCAGTATCCAAAGGGAAAGTAAATATAGATTTTCTTCGATAAATACCTGAATTTGAAGGGCAGTGCTAAAATCTCCATTGTCCAAAGCCTGACAGAGCTGAACAAGCTTTTCAGCAGCATTTTTGGATATATCTCCATTATTTAGTTTCAAAAATAAGGCACCCAACTTCTTTGAATTATCATCTATTTCCCTCTTCTTGGCAGGATTGGCTCGGGCCCCTCCCAAGGCTTCTGAGGTCTCATTAAAAAGTCTAGTCAAAGTTGCTACAACAGGCTTTTGCTGGGCTGCAGCATAGATATAAAAGAGAAGCTAAAATGTTCAGTATCAAATGGAAGATAGATCTTGATATCAAAAAGCAAAGAAGAGTGTGGAAAAGAAGAAATTGATATTTAGACCAGACAAGGCAAGATGTAGAGAAACTGGACAGCAAGGAGAAAAGCGCATCTAGTCGACTGAATACTAGAAACAGTTTCACAAGTTAACATAAAAAATGGAGATAGAGAGTGATCATCCTGGAAGACAAGATAAGTACAAGAAACCTCAATACACAACATTTATTTCCCATACCTTTCAAAATTATAGAATTGGTGGGGTACATGGGGTGGCAGGAATAGAAATAACAGAAGCAAAGGTTTAAAAAATGCAATTAAAGAAGATTAGCAATGACAGCCATTTGAATTCAAGAATTAAATAGGACAAGGTCTATGCAGCCTTCAGTAGTCCACATATAAGCTTTTTGTATGTCTTCAAGTCCAGTAAATATGATTTTCATTCACCCACCCATCCCTTTTTATTTATTTATTTTTATTTATTTTGGGGGAGGGTGGGGCTTGGTTTGGAGTTAGGGGTTCTAATAATTTCTTGTCAGTAAAAGTAACAAGCACAAATAATTTATTCTGAGATCACAAACAACAAATAAGATGCAAATGGGAGAAGGAAAACAGTAATCCTAATCTGGAAAAGGGTCAGTTTACCAGGAACATTTGAAGTATCAGCTGTTTGGACAGTAGGTGGAGGAGCAGCAGGGGTAACAGGTGATTGTGTAGGTGCAGCCTGGGGACTAGGAGGCTGCATTGAACTCATCATTCCAGGCCTCTGAACTCCAGCATTGGAAATGGTCATGAATCCTTTGGGACCTGGGTTAGGAGCTCCAACATGTGGAATATTTTGTGCAGGAGGTGGACCAGTAAGAGACGCATTAGGGGCAAATGAGCCAATCCCAGGGGGGGCAGATTGATAACCAGGGTTAGAACCCTGAAACAAAAACAAGAATCAACTTCTGGAATACAAAAGTCAAGCTATCAACTAAATTATAGATATGAGAACATACAGGATACAACTGGGAACCCAATGTGGGTTGCTGATATTGTTCCACGTTTCTCAACATAGGTGGGTTTGCAGGAACAAAAGGTTTGTGGGCTGGCTGAGTAGCAACTGGCGGTGGTGCAAAGTTGCCCTGCAAATGATAAGAGGTATAAAGAAGCATTCATTCTATACAAAACTATATATTAACAGAAGTTCGTGCTAATTCTGTTTTATGATGAATATTTTCATTCTTTTCCTGGCACAAAAATGTAAAACATTATTCAACTGAATTATTTTATCAGCTCACCCTTAATGTGTCATTATAGGGTTTCATATGCAAGTACTATTTTATTCTTGCTTTAAACTGAGGCTAGTAGGAAAAGATTACAAAATATAAATTGAAAGGTGGGTGTTCCTCTAAGAAAAAACAATGTCTTGGATCATAATAAAAGAGAAATGAATCCTAAAATGGAAGAATACTCGTAAAGTAAAAGCATAAAAGTGACAAAGAACAGAAATATGAGACATCACATAACTATATCAAATTGAAAATGAACCCATTGTACCAATACCAACACCAAATTGAAAACTTTGTACTGGTCAGACATATTTGGCTAGTCTTTTTAACGAAATTATCATAGTAATGCTTAATAATTAATTTACAGACAAAATCCTTTAACCATACTAATCAAGTCCAACTAAGTCAAGGAGTAAAATGAGGAAAATGAAGAAAACCTCCAGAAACTAATAACATAATTTCTCCATTGAAAGGCAGAAATACCAAGTATGTAAGTACACATAATCTGATTTCATCTTACTTCACCGAGAAGACTTGAAATACCCATTGTTCTAGTCAGTTAAATTTCAGGAGCAAAATATTATGCATATTCCAAACGCCTTTTTTAAGAGTAATATGTTTCCGTTAGGATTGCTAAGTGGGGGGAAAATAAGAATAAGAAGCTCAAATCATGGTAAAGTAAGATAGATAAACTTAATTACTGCACTTGGAACTTCATTTGTACAGAGATTTAAGATCAATGTCCTATATGATCAATCAAACTAGAATCATAATATAGGGATGGTAATAATACTCTCCCCTACTCAAAATACAAGTTTTAGCTACGTCAGAGAGTTTTTCCACAATAAAAATGCAATTGTATTCTAAGCAAATTAATATACAAACAATGCTTACCCTTTAAGTAGATCGTCAATAGCTTAAATCTAATAGAAATTTGAAAACAAAAAAATAGCTAAATCCTAAAAGAAGTTGGGAAAGAAAAAAAAATTATAACAAACCTAAAAACTTATAGGAAACAAAATTAAAAATACTAAAACACAGAATTCTAATCCTAAATAATACCATTTAAAAAATCTGTCATGCATTTAGAGTGACAAGATAATACACAAGTAAGATAAACCATTTAATATCATATACCATAAATTGAACAAATTCATAAATACCATACAAATGGCAATTAGAACATGTATTCAGGATGGAGGGAGCCTTCAGAGTAAATATAGATATTAAGCATTTTATCATCAATGAGTAGTTTAACACTTTTTCCTGGATATTTTCAGATCATATATGAGAAGAACAATTTTACTTTATAAATGTCAATGCAGCAAGATCATGCACTGTACCTGAGGTACTTGAGGTGCTGGAGATGGAACAAATATGTTAGGAGTTTGTTGGACATGATGCGTGGGAACAGATGGATATGGAGCTGCAGAACCATACCCCCTTGCATATGATGAATCATATGATTGCTGATAATTTTCATAAGGATTGCTAGGAACATTGGACTGCAGTTGAGAGGGTGTTACCTCCTGAACAAGGAAAATCAAAGTATAAAACAGCAGGAGGAGAAGAGAGAAAAAGGATAAGCAGGTAGGGGAGCCCTTTCACTACTGAGTTTTCCTCTATTACTCCCTACACATTCAAATGAAGTGCAATATCCTCAAATTTTCTTATCACACAGCTAGTTTTACTGCCTCCCACAAATACCAATTGTTTCAGAAATTAATTAAAAAACAAAAATCAATGAAGAATAGCAATAGAAGTGAAATGAGGACACAGTTAAGTATCAAAGATTTATAAGAAAAAATCTTAGTAAATCATTCTAATCAATTTCTTCTATAACTTCAGATATTTGCATAAGAATAAAATATATGGTGTCAACGTCCTCATTTACACCATCGCTTTGATTTTCAAAATAAAGTGATTAGCTCTTAAGCCTGTCTTATGACAACTGGGAAAGGCACATTGCCAATAATAATAAACTCCAAATAACTATCTGGAAGTTTAGGGACATGTCTACGATCCGTACACAGGCTCAATGACACAGATTATAAGAAATAATAACAATAATATTTTTATTTTTTCTTTTGAAAAGAAATAGTTCAACAAGTCTGGTTAAAATGGTTTGAGAACATTACCGGGTAGTATGCATGTGAAGCCTCAACAGCACCGTAATTTGATTGACTAACATCATATGCAGGTAGGGTCTGTTGTTGATGGTTATCCTCAAAAGTTGTCGACTTTGATATGCTTTTGTCTGCAGAGAGAACTTGACAAATGAACCACTCATATACACTTCCCAGTAATACAATTAATGATGGTATGTTCTGGTACAAATATTTAGTCACATCATTGCAGAAACAATGCAAATATAAACGAACAAAAATCCACACACCCAAAGAAAAAGAAATATGATGTGTTATACACTCAAGAAATAGACAACATAAGGCCACAATTCTAGTTTCTATTCTGTGAATGGATAAAACGTTTTAGACACAGAACAATATAACTACCATTGAACTACATTCTCTAGGTCCCTCAAACTTAAAACTGACAGAACCCATTGTCCTGGAAAGGTTCCTATCAAAGCATCAACACACAATTCAAAACTCTTCAAGAGAACAAGAGAGTTTTAAGGAATCCGGTACTTGATCTGCAAAACTGAATGTGATTTAGGATATACTCACAGTACTGAGGAATCAAGAGGTCCCAAATCACTATATTGTGTGAGATAAGTATACAAATAGGCAGCCTATCACTCACTGTCATCTATTTCACAGTCTCTTTTCGGGAAACGAAAAGGCTAATATAGTATTTTGTGATCCACAGACTGCTAAACACTTGTTGGAAGCCTCTGATGCATGCAGTGTCCTAAGTCAATAAATAAAGGGCAACTTAATGATTGTTTTGAATTAAGTGCAGAGGTTGCGGATATTAGTAAAATTTCCATGAAGTCATCTAGTCTTTAGATAATTTAGATGATTCATGACTTCCATGTGTAGTTTTTATATTTGCATCTGGACTCCATGCTCTAAGGGAACACAAAATTAGAAATGAATCTTTGCATAATATTTCCATAAAGAATGGACTTGCAAGCATGGTAAAATGGAAATGAAGTTTTAGACATATTTAATAACACAAAATCGAACCTGGTTCAATAGAGAGAGCAATACGATCTCGTAAGACAGCAAGTTCTGGAGACAATTCCTCAGAGCCCATCAGCTTCAAGTACTCCATAGCTGTACTCAGAAGACCTTGGCTTGCCAATATCTCAGCATACTTTTCAACAAGTTTGCACAGAGAAGCACTGAATCGTTTTTGCCCAGTTGCCAAAGCCAGCACGATTGTCTTTTCCATTAAATCCTACAAGACCAAAAATTAACAAATGTGCTTCCCCAACTTCAACATGCTATGAGCACCAAAGGTTAGAATAGATACCTGAAGACGATCAACATAAGACTTCCCATCCTGATCTTGTGCTAGAGTCCTTGACCAAATCTCCACTGTTTTGTCAATGTTTCCAGCACAGATATAACACAGTGTCGCAGCAAGTGTGTTACCAGCAGCCATGAGTCTAGAAGCAAGGCTGTCACATAATAATGTCCACTCCTCTTGTTGAGCAAACTGTAAGAAGCTCACGATTGTTTATTCCATGTAAAGTATATATATGGGTAAGAAAGACGGAAATTGGAAAGCTCTAAAAGCTTTTATAGTTACTTGCCCCAAGATTTAAAAGACTAGGTTTTTTTTTTTTATGTTCACCTTGCATTTAAGTAAAAGAAAAAACATAAGTTCTCTTTAAAGTCTTTAAAACATAATGTTGATACCTTCTCGAGAAATTAAAATTCTAAACTTTTCTTTCAACTCAATACAACAAAAAAATACTGAATAATACAAATCCCCTTCTGAATTACACGCTACTAAAAATGATGCTTCAATATTACCCAAAACCAAAAGGTTGGCATAGGTAACCCATAAAGCTCTCACTAAACCAAAGCATGCAGTTCATAATGGAATTACCAAAAAAATATAACATAACTAATCCAACTATACTTCAAGCTTACGGACCTAAATCAAAGAATATACTATAAAAAGTAAAAGGATTTCAATATTCAAGAAAAAACTTTCAAACACAGTACAATTTATCTAACCGAAAAAAGCTTCAAGCATAAAAAGGCAAAAGTTCACCTAAATGGCAGACTCACCGTGCAGAGAAGAGCAATGGTCTCCTTCCAGGATTTCAATGGCCGGTTGTTCACAAGGCTCTTGAGGTCATTGTTGACCATAGCAGCAACAACCTGGTTGTCAACAGAAACATAACTAACCAACAGAAAGAATCTCAAATCTAAAGATAGGAATTCACTGAGGCATCATCACTGAAAAAACTAGTGAAGGATCAGGAAGGTTAATGTATAAAGACCTTAAGATATGAGGAATTGCTAGACTTTAGATATTGATCACGTGTAGTCTCCCACAGGGAAGCCCCACCAACATGAGCTATAACCAAAGCATCAGCCATTCTGTTTGCAGATATGCATTGTGCTACTGCCCCTTTGTAATCTCCAACAACTAAAGAATGTTGAACAGCCTCATCAAATGATGAGTCTGCAGCATCCTCTTGTCCTTCAATTTCTTCTCTTGATTCTTCTTCAACAGGAGCGGAGGCCACGGCATCAAATTTATTGCCAGAAACAGATAATGGTGTATCAGCTTTGGGACTGAGATTGTTGAAAAACTCCATTGGATCTAACCCATTATCAGTTGCATATGACACTGTTTCTTTACTCCCTGACAGAGCCTCTGCACCAGATTCACTTTCACTGACACCAAGAGAATTTAACTGTTCAGCAATGTTATTCTCTGCAGTAGCCACTGTTTCCTCAGGAGGAGGTGTGAAACCAAGATGAGATAACAACTTCGTCCGTGCAGTCCCATCATCTTCAAACATAACCTTTAAGAAGCCCCATATTTCTCTCTCATCCTCAGATCTTCACAAAATCCAATGAAACGAGTTTGAGTCCCATAAGTTGGGGGGGGAAAAAAACCAAACAAACAAACAGAAATATTTCCATTACTTCATGAAACAAAACATACTCTGATTCCTGCAATTTCTTTTCACATAAAAGCTTCAGAGAAGATCGTTCCCCATTTTGTATTGCAGCCTCAAATTCAGAAGATCGGCTCAGGAGACTTTCCTCTGTAACTACATTGTGCACATAAACCTGGGATTGACAAGATTGGAATAAACAAATATGCATACACAGGTTAACAGATTAGAAACTTTCATATAATGAATCAGGCATACCTCTGAATGCCCAGATGGAGTATGTGTATCTGCAGTTCGAAATGAAACAAGCTTCCCACCAAATCCAAATGAGACTCCTGCTTTAGTCTTATACCATTTTGGTGCTCTCAAGGGCGCTGCCGTGAATAAAACAAGCACGGAAAAAATTAGCAAACCAAATAGAAGAATGTTGACAGAAAAATATATGACCAAATAAACATCAAAACTGAATAATTTATACCACAGACACTTATAATTTCATACATCAAAGATGCTTACAAATGATGTATTTTTAAAAACATCCAGTATAGTTCACTTCTTGGTCAGAAAACCTCAACAAGGAGTATTTACATGTCCCAAAATTATCACAATCAAGCACTGCTTCATGCACCAATGGCAATTATGTGGGTCAGGATATATGTTGCAAGTGTATTGTAACCTTGAGCATTTAATGATAGTAGGTGCGTTTTGACAATTCTTATCTCAAGTTGTTTAACTCATAATTTGAAAATTAAAATTTGTGGTTTCTTTCAAGAATAGACTAATATAAAAGCAGAAAATCATAAAATGAAAGGCTAATAGAATCTAGAATTTCATACAATCATTAGCCAGCATATTATCATCTACATCTCAATACCTGTGCGGAAAGTGCTCTCTGCAGTGCCATACCGACCACAACCCTACAAAATAAGACTTTAGAACCTTATTTAACAATTCAAAAAAAAAAAAGAAAAAGAGAAAAGAAACAGAATCATGATGGTTTCCAGGACCCATGACAACAATTTGGCATTTCAAAATTCACAAGTGTAATTGCATAAACAGTTAAATGTACACCAGCTCACATATTCTATATCATATTGTTCATCACAAGGGATAGATTAACCCAAAAAGAATACCTGCCTAGATCACAGATTCGTGCATTAGATATTGCCCATCAAGTACTTTATAATATCAAATACTATTGTCATATGAATCCCAAAGTTCTGACACATACCAGACCAGAATTTTTCTCCAAAATATACATGTATACAAATATTAACCCTTCCATTATATACTAAGATTGATAACCACAAACAGAGATAAAGACAAACACATAAAAAGCTCTCTTTTATCCTCAACCAATGTTTTCATGCATTAAAGATGTAAATAGGATGAGAAGTAGGCACTTCACAAGCCATTTGTATGATGACAGAGATGCTAACCTCCATATTGTAAAGACCAATCTTTCCATCAAAAGATGATGCTGATACAACACCCGGGATCCTTGGATACCAATGTATATCAAAGTTCCAGTTGGTTGCAGCTGGTAACTCGGCGGCAATCTGCATTGAATTAAATAACAAATTTGTTCTAAATAATATCCAAGAGGCTTTACATTAATATATTTTGCTGACACAAACAAAAACATAGAACAGAAGTTTAAGTAGTAATCAAGAGTTATTTACCTCTCCAGAGGTAACATCCCAACAAATAGTACGGTTATCCTTGGCACATGTAAGAAGATAGGAACTATCAAATGGACACCAGGCCATAGCAATGACACCTAGTTCAAGACAAAAGAATACATAAATAAGTCTCAAGGATTTGAATGCATCTGAACTATTCTACCATGTGCATGTTGCAATTTTAAAAAATTGTGAGGGAAAAGGAAGATTTTGCTAAAGAGAGGATTCTTAGCCTTCTGCATTGACTAAACCATTTGACAGGTAAACTGTAGGGAAAGAGATAAACCATAAATAAATTTAAAATGAAATTCCTATAGGAAAAACAATACAGATCCAACATTTCAAAAAATAACAATCCCACATCTCCTAGAGTGGCAACAGTACTTCGTGGAAAAATGTCAGCCCCCTTCAGTTTCTGAGTAGTTAACACACAAAATCATGCAAGCTTGAGGCTTCTGTTTGTGCATTTCAGTTCATGAATACTCACTTCCCAGCATAAAATTACTAAGTTGTGATGCAAGATGACATGGCGCTCATCATTATAATTTTTAATAATCACTAGCAGTACTACCTATGATTATAATTCAGATTTAGAGTATTGTTATGACTATGTTTCCCATATGCTTTAGAACTCTAAACATGTCTTTTAGTTTTAACTAGTTTTAGGATTTGGTTATTATTTAGTATCATTATTCTACTAGGTTTTAGTTGTCTGTTCTACTTAAGGTTGGGGTTTCAAGATTCTATTTAACGAGCATACTAGTCTTGGATAAAAAGAATTTTTCTGATAAATAAATCTTATATTTTAATTACAGAGAGATTCTCTCGCAACAAACCAAAGTTTGGATTCTTTCTTCCTTTTTGCTGTTTAAATATATTAAAATGCATCAATTGGATCTTAAATGTGTAAGACTCATTAAATTCCAAAGATTCCAACGATCAGACATAATTCCCCCCACCGCAACCCCTGGGCCCACTCTTGGTAAAACAAAAATAAAAGCAGGAGAAAATCATCCCATATCATACTTTACTTTTGAGGAAAAGAGAGTGAGGGAAAGGGAACCACACTTCACCAAGGTCTCAACTCTAAAACAGGGAGACAAACCTTTAAGTTAATTAACAAGTAATATGTAGTTAATTCACAAGGAAGAATTATGAAAAGTTGCTCATCATAAATCTGAATACCTTTAGTGTGACCAGAAAATTCTTTAACTGGAGACATTATATTCCGCAGATCCCACATCTGAATACAGACACCAGTCAATTCAAGAAGAACAAGCATACACACAGGAATGATGGCAAAGGTCAATCAAACAAAAAAAAAATACCCTTAGACAAGGTGAATTGTCTTCATCTGAAGCAACAATTAACTGAGTGGCAACATCAGGATTCCACTGCAAAACAGAGCATCGCCTTCTAACTGGATCTGTAAAGCTGCAAGGTTACAAGTTTGAATTAGATTCGAAGAAAGGAAGGAAGGTAATATGTATACCTAGTCAACCAGACAAAGCTAATACCTTAAGACTGGCTTCTGCTTCTTTATATCCCAAACAACTGACATCACAAAATAAACCCAAAAAGGAAAAAGGAAAAACCATTAGTAATTTTAGTCCAAACACAGTTGAGCCATATATATCATTAAAGTTTTTTATTTTTCCTCACCAGTCGTTCCATTATATGAAGTTGATGCAAATATATGTTGAGCTTTGGCATTCCAAGATACAAATGAAATTTCACCTTGTGTTGCAGATCCACTGCCCTGCAAAATGTGGTAGTAAACTGGATCAGAGAGTAGCAAAACAGAAAAACGAAAAATCACATCAAACGTCTAAGAACTTCACTGATACTTAAACAGATCAAGAAATCTAAGCTTGAATGGCTCTTCCAATAACTAGCAATATATGGCAAGTTTCTCTTTGGGTGTTCATTGTTCTCTAAATAGACAATTAATGGCTCCGAGTTCTCAATTTCAAATGGGAGCTGAGAAATAAAAATTATATATATTTAAGAATACATATATTAAATATGTAATGTGGAATGCATTTGAAGGAAATTGCAAGGGGGAAAAAAGGTTTTATGTAAAATAACTTAAAAGCGGACTGGAGAAAAAGAATTAAGACAATATTATAAGCCAAAGAAAAACCCTATTTCCAATCATGAATCCAGAGTGAGCAACTGGTCCCTCAATTATTCATTCCAATCACATAGAATTTAAGTAAAACATAGATAAGGTTTTTAACACTGCCAGAACAGTCTGTACATTATATTTCCAGTGGATGTTATTGAACTTAAATCCCAAAAAAGTTTTAATAAAAGGGATTTGTCCATACTTGATGAGATATATTATTTACTTCTGAAAAGGATATACTCGTGGAAACAGATTGAATATTACAGCACAACATTTCATATTCTTCAGGGTTGATGGTTTTAGAAGGGGCTAGACTGATAAGGAAACATTTCTCAACAACTCCCAATCAATTTCAGCCAATTGTGGTAAACCTAACAACTTAGACCTCAATTTTCTGGATTCCAATAACAGCTCCATGAATAGAATGCTCAATGGTCTAAAGAAATGCAAAAGGTTAAC
The DNA here is from genome assembly GCA_027405835.1 of Asclepias syriaca. Taxonomy (NCBI): domain Eukaryota; kingdom Viridiplantae; phylum Streptophyta; class Magnoliopsida; order Gentianales; family Apocynaceae; genus Asclepias; species Asclepias syriaca. Next base: position 19,335,394 of record CM049927.1, read on the forward strand.
TTCACTAAAAACTTGTACTTGAGGACCGACTAAAACTACCAAAGGACAACTCTCAGACACAACTGTTCAATTCATCAACCTCCTCTTGCAAACTTTAGAATATTCCATAAACAGCAACGGCATCGAATTTTCTATAGTTTTCAAATCGCTAGGTTTTACAAATTAAATTTTTTTGTAAACCTCAGACAAGTACATCAAAATCAGCAGAAGAACAAAGAATCATCAGTATGCAAAATTACTACAAAATCAGCACAGATTTTTTAAATTTCTGGCATGTATTGCAATCTATTCTGTATGACAATCAAAAGCTTGATTAAAAAAGGGATGAAAAAAGAGCATAGTGAATGATAAAAATGCATTTGTATTCCAGATACCCTGAGAGGAGGAAAATGAGTTGGCGCTGTTGGATTCGAAAGATCCCAGATAATGATATCACCTTCATCAGCCCCAGAAGCAAGTAAGTTTGAAGCAGAAGGATTAAACTCTAGCCCTCGAACCTGAAACAGAAACATGTATCATCAGGGGAATACAAAATTGACAATGTCCATTTTCTTCAGGATGAAATAGAAGACTATATTAAAGAGAAAAAGCTATAACACTGCAGATCCACTAACTTACAGGCCCCCTATGACGTGAAAGAGGACAAACAAATGCACCTTCAATTGCATCAGAGTTTTTTGTGCTTGACTGATTACTGAAGGAAAAAAAAAGTCAATATAAAACTAAGATTAGTTATCATTTTCAAAACTAATTGAAGAAACAAATCAATAAGATATATAAAACGCATATTAATACTTGAAATTTATTCAGTGTATCCAAAATACAATACCTCCTTCTGTATTTAGAGAATCCATTTCTCACATGAAGGTTTATATTTGCAATTAAATTATTAAAAGTATTCAGCAGAGACCTTCAGCATATACAGTCGAAACTAGTTTGAGCAACAAAACAAACTCAAGAAGAAAAGAAAAAACAAAACTACTATGGGCAATATTCGTCTTGTACCCTCTATGAACTGAAAATTTTATGACAATAAATAACAATAAAACAAAAATTCTATATGAGATCACATTTAAGGTTCTAAGTGTGAACAAATGAAAACTCACCTCGGAAAAAACTAGAGCTAAAAATCCAACATAAAATTCTTCCAATTTTAAGATATTATTTCCCTGAAGCTTCATGCATATGCTAAGTAACGTACTTCAGTTTCCTGAGTTCCATCATCCATAATGCAAGAAAAATCTAATAAGAAAACCACTAAAAGTTTCAAATTCTCACACCCAAAATTCAAGTCGATTTGCAAGCATCACGAACCTATTAGTAGAGATCAATGCATACAACTTTATTATAAGAAAAAAAAATTGAAAAAAAAAAGCACACACACAGAGATTCGGTATTATAATTAATTCGTTGCAATTAAACGAAAATCCAATGTGTATGAGCTCATCCCAATCAAATACATTCCCATAACTTGAACTTCCACGCTATCAACTACGAATTATGGAATGCACTAAGCCGCGAGTTTTAACTCTCAATCACCATGAAATTTCCAATGTAAAACTAGAAAGAAGAGGGAAAAATGAAAACCAAACAAATCGAATTGAGCGATGTAAGATTTAGGATCAAGAAACAATTACGAGATCAGAGCTTTAGGATTCCAGAGGCCAATGTTTCCATCTACTAGTCCACCAGCAAGAAGTCCCAAGGAAAACTCCTCGGAGCTAGATGGCACTTTCCCCCACGTCAACCGATTGAAACGCTCGGAGCTCGGTGCAGACCCTTTTAAGATCAACTGCCGATGGTCCTTCCCATCCCAACCGTCCGGCACAAAATCTAGCTCGAAGATGTCAAGATTTGCCGAAGAGCTGAATTGCAGATCCACCGCACCTGCCATCGTTCCGGCGGCCAGAAATGGAGCCTCCGGCGCGAAAGCGGCGCATGCCGATCTGTTCACCACTTTTAAACACGCCATTACCCCTACACGATTACAAATCCCTCCCCAATTTATGTAAACCTATATCAAATTGTGCGTATCAAAATCTCAAACGATCTAGGGTTAGGGTTTGAATTGAATTCAGTTTCTGAGAATTTCTGGGAGAGAAAGGGAGAGAATGAAGTGTAGATCGAGCGAAATGGAGAGCAGTGTTTTTGTGTCTTAATTTCTTCTCAATTGCCTTTTCTTTTCTCTTTTTTTTTTTTTATTATTTTTCTTTTTCTATTTCTCCATTTCTGATACTATTTGGTAGATTATTAGGATTCTAAAGAAGTTTTGTTATTAGTTAGAGGACCAATAACATTTTGCCACGTCGGATGCGTTGGGTAACTTATTCATATTTGTAGGTCTAATTTCAATTTTCAATAAGCACCCCTACCTAAAGGCTAAAATATCTTTTCTTTTTTTTTCCCTTTTTTTTTACGAAAAATATCCTATTTTTTCCACCAATTCGGCTATCCAATTAATCTTAATAAATGTTTAAATTTTTTTAAAATTTCCTTCTTTTTTTTTTTTGAGATATTTACAAATCCCTCTCTTATAATTATAATAATCAATTGTCACAAAAATTGTTAAAAGACTAAAAACTTGAAATAAATACCTTACAAACGCATCAAATTTATTTATTTAAAAACAAAAAAAAAACAATTAAAGCCGGAGAGGGTCGATCTAACGTCGGTGCAAATCCAACGGTGGAATATGTCGATCAAAAGGAAGCTTAATTCGACGGATGGAACGCTGAGGAACAAGCTTGACGTGTTCACAGTTGCAGATTTCCACCATGAATCCATCTGGATCGTTGAAAAATAGTTGATCAATCGCCCCGTCTTCTTCCTCTCCAACTGTTCTTTTTATATATTTTATTTTCTTCTCTTTTAAATTCTTCTCCATTGCTTCCATATCCTCACACTTATTTTATATAAAAATAAATATAATCAGTTTAAGAAGAAAAGTAAATTAAAACAGTAATTAAAGAAAGGAGAAGAAATGGACCTGAAAGGAAATATGATTATCCATAGGGTCTAAACGGTCTTTATAATCATCGTCGTCGTCGTCGTCGTCGTCACTTTTCTCTTTATGATTATTATTATTAGCTTGAATCAAATGAATTCCGACGCCATAGTTGAACAGCCAAGCTCCATCAAAATCAAAAGCTTCAGGTCTTTGAATCATCACGAAGCCAAGAACGTTTTTGTAAAAATCAATGGATTCTTTCCCGTTACTGCATAGTCTGGAAACGTGATTTAAAGCCATTAGAGGAACCTTATTGTTATTATTACTGCTACCGCTTTCTTCTTCTTCTTCTCCATTTCTTTGGCTGCTTTTCTTTTCTTCTTCGGTACTTTCCATTGTAATTGAATTTCTTCTACCAAATGTGGCCGGACAAATGGAGGTTTTTTTTTCTTCTTTCATTTTATAGTGGATTTAGTTTCGGAGTTGCGGTTGGTGACACGTGGTGATGATTTTGCAAGGTAATAATGTCTACGTGTGAGCTAATGAAGGAAAGTCTTCATTCATATGTGTGTTTCTTATTTATCTAAAAAAATGTCTATAAATTAGAAACTAATTTATATTTATGATAACTTCATTTTCATAAAATAATAATAATAATAATAAAATGTTAGATCTATGAAATTTTTTTTTAACCCAATATAAAGATAGCCTTTTTTCTTTGATTGAGTTTTCAAAAACAAAAATTATGAAATTGTATTGCAAAAAGTAAATATATTAACAACATAGTGATAGAGTATTGGAAATATTATTTAATCTCATATAAAATAAAATAAGGTATAACTTTACATATAAAAAAAAATTATACATTTATTCAATTTTTTTTTATTTAGTATTCACTTTTCTTAGTATTTATTTTAACAATTTTAGTTACGACTTTTTTTTTATATAAAAAAAATCTAATTAACTTAATTTTGTTTTAATAAAACATAATAAATGAAGTATTTTTTAATTATTGATGATTAATATATGTGTAGACTTGTAATGTTGAAAATAATGGTCCATTTATCAATATTACAACACTCTTGTTACTCATTATTAAGATGACAAGTTTTTTAATTTTTAAATATTATGAGTTTCAAAATAAAAAATATTTTAAATATATATATATATATTTATTTATATTTATAAAAATTATAGTTAGATATAAAGGAAGGTAATATATATAGTTAGTTAATTGATGTACTAACAACTATCATAACTGAAGCATACAAAAAAAAAAAAAAAAAAAAACATTATCATAACTGAAAAATATCTTCAATGAATATATTTATACTTTTGCTTAAAAAACAAATGGACCCTAAAATTCTGCTCAGGGAAGGCGGTCGCATTGAGGTGACAATTTCTAACCACCGCTGAAAACATGAAGCACGACCCGACCCGACCCGACATATAAATGAATACCATTCACAAACACAGTTGTCTCTTTCTCTCTCCGTGTGCTTTTGCATAGCCCGCGACGCGTAGACTTCACTCTTCTCCCTTCTCGCACTTCCTACTCCTGACCGACTGCTCCGCCAGTTCAACCCACCGTCCGCCACCAACCACCGACCTCAACCTCCAACTAGCACCGTCAATCCTCAATCAAACTTCCCCTGAAACTGCTTCCTTTCTGTGAAAAAAGAATAAATCATTGAAAGATGTTTAGAGACATTTCGGCATGCAATACATACAACTACGGCGACTCACTTTACTGGGATGCCAGATACATACAAGAGGCCAACTGTGGTTCCTTTGATTGGTATCAACGTTATTCGTCCCTCCGCCCTTTTGTTCGAAAGTACATCCCTACTTCCTCGCGTGTACTCATGGTTGGCTGTGGCAATGCCCGTAATTTCCTTCCTCCCTGCTATTTTGCATTTGTATTTTAGAAATTTTTTGATGCTTGGTTTGATTTTTCCTCATATATTTGTTTTACTTATTATCTTTAAATTTCTGAACCGTATATGCTCTTAGACTCATATGATAAAATGGTCTTCCCGGAATAACAAGGTAAGTATGCAATGATATAAATAAGGGGCACGGAGGATTTTGGATTTCATGTTGGAAGTACTCTTCATGGGATGAAATTTTGATTGGATGGACGGAATGATTTGGTACCTGCACTCGAGATTTGTGAAATGGAAGTGAGTGACAGATATGTCTATGCATAAGGGGACTGTGTAAATCAATTATGTGAAGAAATGGTCAAATCAAAATTAATAAGAATTATCCGGTACAGCCGGGTTCCTAAGTATGAAAAAGCAGTATATATATAAAAAAGCAATTCCTTCTTCTGATATAACTTTGCAAATATCAATAAATATAGACATCTGGTTTTTGCATTTGACTTGTTTCTTCATTTTTCTTGTGGAGGATTTATATGTTTACCTTCTTTCTTTACTGGAAATATTGGGAAATTAGTATTAAAAAGAAAATATGGCTCTGCCTCATATGTTGGTTTCGGAGGTCTTGCAGAATCTTGGTTTTGCCAAGTATTGGAGAACAGTGACTAAACCAGCTTATATAAACCGATATGCATGATGATGGATTACACTGTGAATGTCATGGGAAAAATCAGTATGGATATATGACTTACATCAATTTATTAGATTAACTAGACAGACATGACGAACAGGGTTTAATAGCATCTTTTGTTTTTAGTGTGTTACTAATGAAAACTCAATATTAATGTGAAAGAGAATATGATGGCAAAACTTTCATTTTATATGATTTCTATTTTTACAAATGAACAACACTAATTGGCATGCATAATTCATGAAGATGTTGCTTTAAATGATATACAATTGGTCTATTGATGAAGCACTGGAGAATCATACGGCTAATTCATGGAAGCAGTAGAATTATTGCATGAATATGACAAAGTTACATAAGCTTTTCAGGGATTGTACTTTCTTCAGGATAGCAACAAAGCATCTCTTTACACACAAGTTCTTTTTTGGCTTGCCTAGAAAAGAAAATTTCAAGAGGATGATGTATGCTTCATAATATTTGTGGAATTGATTTGTTATATTTCTTACTTAAGCTTTTAGTTAGGGTTTCTGCATAGTTCTATATAATTAACCAGCTCTTGAATGATTCTAGATTTGTTTCTTGTGGATTTCTCATTTTCTTGTACTCTTAAATACCTTTTCCATTCATTGATAAACCTTCTTCAAGACAACTGCAACTTGTCTTGTCAAAAGGAAAAATTGCATTTAGAGTTTCAACATTGAGAAAAGTGAGAATCGTACGATACTTCTAGTAGTAGGGTTCTTGTGATGTAGAATTGCTAAATGTACACCCTATCTTTTGTTGTTCTGAGGTCTGTAAAAGATGTCCTTTTAGGGCTTAGAAGCTTAAAACACTGCTGTTTATAATCCTGGAACAGAAAAGTATCCAAATGTCAGAATTCTCCCTACTTCCCTTTCAATATATTTTTTATTCTGACCAGAGATTGTTGTTGTCATCCATTCTCATGCTAGTTTATTTTATATTTGACTGCAGAGTAACTTTCTGATTCCATGTGATTAGGCCTTGTGATGAGAAGTTTAGATAATGGGCAAAGACAAAGCTTCTCTTTGCTGATTTCTAGTTTGCAATGCTATGAGGGAACAAAACACAGCCGATAGTACATTATTAGAAGATCTACTTAATATACGAGTAGATTGAGTATTGGCAGTTTATTATGTGTGAGTCCATTGCCTGGAGGAGGAAAAAAAAAAAAAAGAAGAAGGAATTAGGCTTGTGAGTCCAGTTTGTATATTTAAATTTGAGATATCTACCACATGATGCTGAAACAACTGAGATGGATAAGATGATTGCAATATCAACTTAGGTGCTGATCTATAGGGACTTCTGATGTATACACTTGCTTCTTCTTCTTGCTTCCCTACAAGTCTCATACCAAAATCTAGTTGAGTGAAATGTAGATGACTTTTATGTATTCTTAACTCTGAAACAATTATGTTGTGAATGCGTTGATAGTTTACTATACATGTCTTCAGTAGTATCTCTTATGATTGTTTGAATCAGAATGCTTAAGTTGAAGTTCTAAAGTGTTGGATGTTGACTTCTTGTAGATGATTAAATTACTATCTTTATTTTAGTGATATATATATATGTTTTTTGTAGTAATGTCTGAGGATATGGTTCAAGATGGCTATGAGGAGATAATGAACATTGACATATCATCAGTGGCTATTGAAATGATGAGAATGAAGTATGAGCATGTTCCTCAATTAAAATGTATCCTTTCTAATAAACAATTTCCTTTTATAGTTTGTATAATCTGTAAGCTGTATCTATCTTAGAATGCACCTTTTGCTTGGGTGAAGTTTTCCTTATGACTTTTGATAGATATGCAGATGGATGTTAGAGATATGAGCTTTTTTCCTGATGAAACGTTTGACAGTGTTATTGATAAAGGTAAATGCAGCTTCCCTGCATTGTTTATTTATGTTTGCAAAAGGTGTATTCAGGCTTATAATGTTTGTTCCTGTCCATCAACTTGGCATGCTTGGCATCATAGGAACACTTGATTCATTAATGGTGAGTGATTTGCTTCTGTGTTCTGGTTTTACTTAGTCTTGATTGTTATTTAAGTAATTTCAAAGTTTTTGATTTTTCAATACTTCAAAATTTTAAGTGTGGGAACAATGCTCCAATTAGTGCTGCTCAAATGATGGGGGAGGTGTGCAGGTTGTAGCCTTTGTAAGCTTTCAAAAATTTATTTATGAATTTTTGTGTTATAATGTAATATATTTGATACATATATGCAATGCATTTTATATTTTAATATACATTTTTTTTATTCTACTGACAACCTGAATTGCCTTCTTAACTGTTTAGGCTTCTTAAGCCCGGAGGAGTCTATATGTTGGTAATGATGAATTCTGAGATATTTTTATTCTTTTAATTTGTTGAAGTCCGATGAGGAGCAACCTTTGAGTTTGCATGCCAATTGCAGATAACTTATGGTGATCCTACTGTGAGAATTCCTCATTTGAGTCGACCTGTTAACAATTGGAAGATTGAACTGTATATTATACGTAAGTCGTTTTCCTTTAAATGGGAGCTTGTGCATAATGTCATTCAACTGTTTGAATAAATATATTTTTTTGACTTTTGTTTATCTTTCTTTCTTCCAAACCTTTCACTATTACAATTATGGAAAAATAATCTTAGATTCTAATTTTATAGTTTTTTACCCTTGCATCACTTTCAATTATTTATTTCTGCCCCTTCGACCACGGCAAATAATAGTTTCCGGTCACATGTATGGGGCTGCATCTTATCAGGTTTTGTAGGGCAAACTAGCTAAAACAGAAAGGGTTTGTAGAGAAAGACCCAACATCTCATATTTTACTCAATTTCTTCTATATATTTGATTATTCTGCTATTAAAAATGATGATTTGTTGCTAACATGCCTTCTTCGCCAGGAAATCCTTGTTTGAGTGGTTGTGTGACATAAATAGGATAAAAAAATTACTATAAGGATAAAAGGAAGTATGAAATAAAGTGTATATTTTTTTTTAATAGTACTGCAAGGGGTAAAGAACTGAAAAAAAGTTTGATCATATTTTTGCATAATATAACATCAATTGTGAGGTGATATATGTGCAAGTTACCTTTTATCTTTTAATGTGCTGTTACGCTCTTAGTATTTTACTTTGTGCTGTATATTCCACATTGTGTTGATCATTAGTTGCTATTTACAAAAGGTTCATGTTGTGCTAAATTATTTTTTTCTTTCAGGAGTTCCCGTGAAAATGATTATTTAGGATGTATTTGGACAACCATTTATTGATAGAAAAAATTACATTTAATTTTTAGTGGGAAATTAAAATAGACATATTTTTTAAATTTGAATCTTTGAATTTGAAATTTTATTACTTTGATTTTTAAAAAAAATTCTAACTATTTTGCCAAAAAAGTGTCCAAATACTAGGTTGTATTAGCTGTTAGTCTCTCTTAGTTCGTTGACTGCTTATAGATAGTTTTGAACCTATGAGTTTTAGACTTTCTTGCACCGAGAGGGAGGGAGAGGGAAAAGGGAAGAGGAGGCACCTATTTATTTCCAATAAGGGAGGTAATTTAGTCTACTATCTTGTTTGTGCCAATTGGAAGGGAAGTAATTAAAAGAGGATTTCTTCTAACCGTCCTAAGCTCTCTAACAAACAAAGGAAATCGTGATTTATTTTTTCTCCTCTCCTTTTTTATATCCTTTTCACCCCAACCAAACAATATGAGCTGAAAAGCTGAAGTGTTTGAATGCTCTGAGACCCTATTGTCTGGTGTTTATTAGATATGTTTGAATATGTTATTTGTTTTATTCATTAATGTGGATTCTTCTGTTTTTCTTGTCTGCATATATTCAATTTCTAGGCCTGTGATTCTGAAGGTAAAAATTTGAGATTTGATAAAAATCTGAGACCGTGTGGCCTTAAGTGTTCCAATAGTCTTTTTTTCTTTTCTTTTTTTTGTTAACAAATGGAAAACAGTGCTTTTCTCAGGAAGTGAGGGTGAGGATGCATTGTAAGTGAAGTTATTAGTGTGTGGGATTCATGTGCATATCACATCACTTGAATGTTTTGGGGAATGAATTTTGTTGCTTCTAAATATCCATCCAATACCTTCAACTGTATCTCTTGTTTTTATTAGATAAGAAACATTCAGTGATGTTGTTCTCGGAAAAGTAATGCTTTTTATGTGTTATCATCTAGCAAAAGAGGATCATATTAGAAGTTTTAATTTTCTTTAAATTGCAGCTAGACCTGGGTTTGAAGGACTAGCAAATTCAACCTCAGGAGATTCGTTTTTGGAGCCTGTTCCTATCACAGAGAAAGGTCAACTTCCTGCAGATTATGTTCTGGAAGATCCAGATTCCCATTTCATTTACATATGTAAGAAGGCAGATGAATCCACTAACTTCCAACATCGTGATACTTTAAACACAAAATAGCTGTAGTCGTGCTTGTTGAGGCCCAGTTAGAACTAAATTTGTCCAAATTTTATACGGCGGACTTGTTGTATGATAGTGTCTGCATGCCGGTTAGAGGGAGATATCAGTTATTTTGCAGCATGTATGATCTCTGATCAAAATCCATGGGAGAATAGCCACTTTTATTCCCGGGTTGCACTCACCATATGTCGGAACATATTCTTTTCAACCATGTTAATGACTGAATAAGTGGTTTCTATACTTTATGATCCACCACTTCAGCCCCATTTACAGTTATTTTGTTATGGCTGCTGCACTTTGGAGGTGTTTCCAGTCCTCTATGCTGGTTTTCTTATGTGTAGAGACATTGGGGTAAAGAAATCATCTGACTTGAAATAGTTGTAATGTGCAGAAGCATCAGAGTATAGAAGAAGGTGGCACTTCTATGTCTCTGGCACTCAACCAAAATATATCAGAATCACTCAGTTTTAATACAATTATTTGATTATTACATCTTTTTGTTATTGAGTTTAATGTTCTATCAGAAAAAAAAAATGATGGGATTCTTCTGGAAGAAATTTTTAATAATTATAAATCATTTCCTTAACTTAAAGAAGCATATTATTGGTTAAATAATAATATTATTTGATATTAGAACTTTCACTGGAATAAAAAATAGTGTGAATCTCTTTTATAATTTGGGACTTATTTAAGGTACACTTGTTTAGATGTTAAATTCATATACACTCCATAATCTTTAATATATATATGTATATATATATATATATATATATATATATATATATATATATATATATAGATTTTATGAGAATTTTTTTTATATTTATATTTATTTTTTATAAATAAGATTTGAACTCGATAAATTAAATTATTTTTTGTTTGAATATTATATTATATATATATATTATATATGTGTGTGTGTGTGTATGTGTATATATATATTTGGTGTCATACAATACAAAATGATGAGCTCAGGTGTTCAGATGAGAAAGCATCCTTGAGATTCTCTCTATTAATGGAATGCGAAAAGAAAAGAAAACATTGCTAAATTTTTTAATATTAGGTAAAAGAGAAAAAAAAGAAAATCTATATTTAATTTTCAATGGGTAAAAATACGGAATAAGTTATAAATAGTTTTGTGATATTGAAGTGGGGTCATTGACAGTGACATAATCCTAGGTATGCCTGCTTTTGTGATATTTACCCATCGATTCAGTTTTACCCTTTATTTGGTATGATGACTTGTCAACTATAGCTCCCAAAAATAATATATATATATATATATATATAATATACACACAAACATCTGTTCCCTATATTTTCTTATTTTCTGCCTTTTCAGTTTTGACATAGTCAAGTCTTTGTTGACTTTTGGTTAAAAGATAAAAAAAAAAAAAAAAAATAAAAAGGGTAAACATTACCATATTTGGCAAAAATACTGACTACTTTTTTGTCTCTTTTTATTTGTATTCCTTGCAATTAAATCCGATTATATCTTCTTTTCTCAATTTTTTAAAAATAAATTTGTATTTAAAATAAAAAATTATACAAATAAATTATTTATGGTAATATAAAAATGTCTAATTTAAAATAATAAATAATATTAACAATAATAAAATAAAAAAAACATCATAATTTTTATCTTAAAATTTATTTAAAAAAATAAGAAAACTAAAATTTTGGGAAGAAAAACGAAAATAAGAGACAGTTTATAAACAGTAGATTATAACTTTGTGTAATTACATATAAAATATTTATTTATTTTTCTGCCATTGTTTAAATATTTTATAAATATTTTTAAATTATTTTATAATTCAATTAATAATCATTTTCAATTTTAAAAAATAACGAATTTAGAATATTATAAAGATATAATGACTTTATAAATAAAAGAAATTATAATAAAAGTTATTATTCTTTTTAAAAATAATTCTGCAAACTACATTTGTCCTCATCTCTCGGAAATATTAAAGTGATTTGAAATTTTTATAAAATAAAAAATATTCTAATATTTTATCAGATAAAAAAAATCAAATTATTATTATTAATTTTGTTTACATTTTTTTTTAGTTTTATACTCGAATTAATCAAGGTACACCTTTTCTTATATATATATATATATATAAGAAAATTAATTTAAAAAATAAAATTAATCAAAATTTGTTATAACAGTATTTTTTTTGAAATAATAATAATTATAAGCTATATATATATAACTGAGAATAAAATAAAATAAAACCCAAAGAAAAAAAAAGAAAATTTATATTTTCCTCACCTTTATTGACAAAAACAAATTGCACCTAACAACTTGAGGGCAATAATGTCAAAAACACACAATATATACATACATATGAATTTTGAAAGTTTTCTATGTAATTAATGTATATTAAAGTTAAGACTCATTAATTAATTCTACCTCTTTTCTTTCGTTCCTTTTTTTTTTCTCAGATTATTTAATCCCTTCTTAAAAGTCAAACATCATATTACTTTTTGGAAAGTAGTTACTCAAAACTAATTTTCCAATTTAACCTTAAATATTATTGCAAAACATAGAATTCAATTATTGTAATATTACGAAAATAAATAAAATATTGACAACAAGAAAAAAAAATGTAAATTTTATAATTTAACCTCAAATATATATAATTGTTTATACATTATTTTAAATAAATGTAACGGATAAATGTCCCATTTATTAAAATAAAAAACATTAATAAAAAAAAGAATGGTATACTGAATGTTGTAGCGGATAGGAGACATATTAATTCTAAAAATTGTAAATAAAAAAAATTAAAATAAAGAATGATACTCTTAAATTCCATTAATTGAAAAAAAAGAAATAAATAAAAATTTATGAACTAAATGTTGTAGGGGATATGAATTTCATTAAATAAGGAAAAATATATAAAATTGAAGAAAATAAAATGGTATACTATGAATCCATTAATTAAAAAAAAAAAAAAGAGTCCCAAGATCTTCCAAAAGTAGGAAGAGAGCAAATAAAGAAAGATTTATGATATATTTGAAGGATTTTTTTTTTAAAATTGGAATAAAGTAATAAATACACACTAATTTTACTAAATTTGGGAGGGTAAAGTTTTATTATAATAATAAAAAAATATAAAGTGGGTATTTAAGTGGGTCCTACAAGTCAGTCCAATTAAAATAGAAGAAAAAAAAAAAGCCCACTTTCCATAGCTAAATGTGGTAACTAAGGTTTAAGAAAGAGAAGACAGTAGTCAGTCATGCACTACTCCTACTACTAAGTTGTTGTGTGTATATATATATATATATTATAATATATTATATATATGTATGTATATATCGATATTGATATATAGGCGAGAAATATATATAGAGAAATAAAGCGCCATGCAAAGTCAGTCCGTCAGTCTTATATATATATGTAAGTATATATATATATATATATATATATATATAAAGGCTCTTGCCGTTCCTATATCTCTGCCATTTGTTCACAATCAGCAAAAAGAAAGAAAAGGGAAAAAAAAAAAAATCAAAAAAAAAAAATCTCTCTTACTCCTCTTTTTCACGCCTCTACATCTTCTTGTTCTTCTACTCTCTTTCTTTCTTTTCGCTATATTTAGCAACCCATTATTTTGCTTCTTCCTTTTTGTTTTAGTGTAACTATTTATATTTATTGTTGTCCCTTTTGAGAGTCAAAAAGGGGTATTGAATTTGGGAAGAAAGGGAAAGACGGGCAGAGAGGTTTTGCATGTATAGAGAGAAGAAAAAAAAAGAGGGGGCTTTTGGTGTGTTTATCTGTGGTTGTGGTTGATTTTTTGTTTTGTTTTTGTTTTTGTTGAGGGTTGAGAAAATGGGAAGAGGAAAAATTGAAATCAAGAAAATTGAGAATGCCAACAGCAGGCAAGTAACTTTTTCAAAGAGGCGTCAGGGGCTACTAAAGAAGGCCAATGAACTGGCTGTTCTTTGTGATGCTCAGGTTGCTGTAATCATTTTCTCTAGTACTGGGAAGGTCTTTGAGTATTCCAGTACTCCAAAGTATGTAGCATTTTTTCTTTTCTTTTTCTTTGGTTTTCTATGGAGTTTGCATGTTTGATTCTGTTTTTAATGGATCAATTCTGTTTTTGATATATGATTTGCACTATTTGAATTGGATTTCTTGATGTGGGGGGGCATTGATGAACATTGATGACATAGGTTAGATTAGGTGGTGAACTTTAGTGAAATGTATACTCTGTTTTTGATTCACTGTTCCATTGGATTTTATGTTTGCCAACCGCCCCCCACCTCTCTCACACACACACGCACACTTATTTTTTCCTCTAAAAGAAGGGATTTTTTCTGGTATGAATCTTGATGGATGTTTTAATCAGGTTTCTGTGTGGTGGTTTGCATGTTGCAGAAATCAATGAAATTTTGGTCTAATTGCCTTGTTTGCCTGTTGTTCTTGATGAGTAAGGGATGGTTTTAAGGCTGATTTTGTTCAAAATTTATTCAAGAATTGGATGGAATAGAAGGGCTTACATGCCCAATGTGTGTGTATATATATATATATTTTTGGTTGGTTTTGTGAGTTTAAAAAAGAATTACCTGAACATTCATCTGTTTTGGTCCTATTATCAGGGAATTTGATCGATCCGTTAATGGATCGATGGATTGATCATTCTTGTTTAGGAATTGAAGTTGTTCATTTCTTGACTGAATTTCCCTGTTTTGTTCATGGAAATGGTTTATGTTTTTCTTTTTTCCTTTCATTTTATTGTGTGAAAATACATTGCTCCCATTGACCTTGTGCAATTAAGCAATAAATGATGGAGATAACTGATTGACTACCTTTACCTTCCTTATTTCTTCCCATTAAGGGAATTCTCCTTATAATTCTTTTGAAAAGTTTAAAAAGGAAAATCAAAACAAATTTTCTATCTTTTTGCAATTTGTTTGTCATCTACAAGATCATTCATTTTGTGCACCTTAATAGAAACCTATTAATATATATATATGTGTGTATATATATATATATATATATATATATATATTTTCCTTTAAATTTAGATCAAATCGTTATAATAAGGCCGGATTACGTCATCACAAGTCAAGTGTCTTTGTCCATATTATACGTGTCCATCATGTGTGTTTGTAACGCTTTCTTTTGAACCCCTGCATGTAGTGTCCACCTTCTTACCTTCTTTTCTGTTGAGCATTCATAGTGCTGAACTAATCTATTTTTGATTTCTTGTGATTAATTAATTATGCTCTTCTACAATAGTCAAGATTTTCTTAACAAACTAATTATGTGTGGGAATATATTATCTGATTTCTTCTAAATTTTATGGACAATCAACAACTTGTTTTCCCTTGTTTTAGAATTCTCGTTCTCTAAGCATGAAATTACTTTGATAAATTGAAATTCGACCATAAACAAAATGAGTTGAATATGTTCCAACTATGATATCAAATTTCAAGATTCCGATTGTGAATGTTGATAATAAACTACACACTGTCAGTTATCAAAGTGCATAAAGGGAATTCTTCCTGAATTGCTTATGTTTCTTTTCTTCGTGTTTGCCAAGTACGAGTTTGGTCGTGCTTCTTATTCTACTTTTGAAGGTGAACTCAAATCTATAGTTCAAATTATGGTGGACGATGATTTCATTCTCTTATGTTTGTATGTTTTCTTTTATAGTCGCGAAAGACCAATATAAAGATTCTTTTTTGCAGATTGTAGCAAAGTCTAGAAAACAAAAAATCCCGTCTATGATGCAAAGATGTGATCCTCTAATTGCTTTCATGTTTTGTCATTTGCAGCATACAACAGATAATTTCAAGGCACAACAAGTGTGCTAATTCAGAGGTCTCTGTGTCGGAACACAAATTAGTGGTAGGATACACTTCCTTCTCTTTTTTATTTCTGTTTAATAATTTTTGTCTTCCACATATGGTTGTCTGAATGTGCTATGTATCTATTTTCTTATGTAAATCCATCCTAGAGTGAGGCTTTTGCAAACGATGTTGATGTCTTTCGCTGGAAGATGAGGAAGGCAGGTTCATGCTTTGACATACTCATGAAAACAGGATTAGATTCTTGAAAAATTGAGTATTTTAGTCTCCATTATATTTTCATTCCGAAAATTTTTGAGCTTTTTTTTTTCTTATACTATTTTCATTTGGATGTATTTGTCATTTTGATGGATTTTGTGCTATTTTTAGCATTTCCCCTTCATTTTTCTTTTCTAGTAATAGTTAATCTTTTTCCGGTACTAAAACTAAGATATAAACTTACAGTTCTTTAATGTCATGACATCCGGTTAGCCTCGTAGCAATATTCAAGATGTACAAATTCTTAGCTTTTATGTTCATTTATGGTTTCTCAAAATCTTGTATACATAAGAGATTTACAAGATATGCAGGTGGTGTGTTGATGACTACTCGGATGCGAAACAAATACCTTGTTGACTAGTTAGTTACGTAATTAGATCGGAGAAGTTCTTTTTAAGAATCCGAGGTCAGACTTTCTTTGTGTTTTATCGCAGACTTTGCAGCCAAAGCTGGAGGCTAGGGAAACAGAACTTCTTAAGGACGAAGTGACAAGGCTCAAAAAACGACAATCGTACTGCATTTTCCTCACTAGATATCTAATAATATTTGATCTGATATATTCTTGAAATATTAAAGCTAAAGTTTTTTTTTTGGTCTGTGTGTTTCCAGGCAGCTGCTTGGTAAGGATCTCAGTGGAGTGGGCTTACATGAGCTGCAACACCTCGAAGATGAACTCATGGAAGGTCTGCGATCTGTTAGGGAAAAGAAGGTTTGGACGTTATCCTTTCTCTTTTTCATCTGTTACCTTATAAATGTATTGATCTCTGAATGTGATTCTCTAATCTAACATTCCAGGAAATGGTATTTCTGGAACAATTGGAGCTTGCAAAAAAAAGGGTTAGTACCTCTAGTAGTTCTGTTTTTGTATGAATGTTTTGTCCAACTATCAAAGATTAGCCATAGTTCTTAAATATATTCTTCTTTTGTATGTAAATTCAGGAGGTTAGTATTCTGCAGGAAAATGAGGCACTGCGGAGACAGGTGAAAACCTCAATTTCATCAATTCATTATTGTTCGGTTAAATGAATAGATACGAATCTAATATCATAACAATTGCAGGTAGAAGAGCTTCGAGCAAATTGCATTCCAGCAGCTCCATCAGCTCAACTTTTTCTCGAGTATTATCAAGGGGAAAAAACAGCTGGTAAAAGAACATCTGGGAGTACTGTAGTAGTAGCAGCAGCAGCTGGTAGTGGTGCTGAAAATGGCGATTCGGATACCACCCTGCATCTGGGGTAAATAAATAAATAAATAAACTTTCTTTATCTTGTCTGTCTTAATAGCCCTAGATATGAAAATTCTGGCAAAGCAAAGAGTTCATTACAATCGATTTCTTTCATTCTGTATTTGTTCATTAGGCCCCCAACTAGCTGCTTTATTAGGAAGAGGAAGACTCCCGAGACTGATAGTACTCATGGCCTTAGTGGGGATGGAAATGGGAAAAAATCTAGTTGCAGTGCTTCAGGCAATTCGGAGATGCAGACAGAGTGATCCAAAATCCCCTTTGTTTGTTGCTGATCATCTGTTTTCCCTAGTTGATACTAATTGAATTTAGAAGGGGAATGAAGGAATGGAAGTGTAAACTAAAACTGCTCAATTTGTTAAAAATTTGTATAAACTTTGGTATAGGTTTTCCCCCATTAGTCATAAACCTTCTTAACAGGGACATTATTTACCAGTCATGGAATATATATATATATATACATTAACCCTTCATAGTTATGTTAGCTAACATAGCTCTGTGTTTTCTTGGGTATAATGAAATCGAAATGCATTTCTCTTCATCAATTTGGTTCTTGAAATTTCATTGCATATGTAGAGATGTATCAAGTAATTTACACTGATTTATAAAAGAAAACACTGTATGATGAAACTAATAATACAACTATGAACAGGAGGAAGAATCTGTTAATTCTTATGTTTTTGACGAACAGTATCAAGTAATTTGTTCCTTGCTGCTAGAACTTCAGAGAATATGTTATCTGTTTGCTTCCCAAGATTCTTTAGCAAGCTTTCAAGAACATCCAGTTTTGTACTCAGATCTCTAGCAGCATCACGGCATCCATGCCTAGTCCTTGTTAAAGCAGCTACAGCAGAATTAACTTCCCTCACTTCTTTTACCATACAACCGCCATTATCTGAAATCTGTTTGCTGAGGATGGAATCCAGATTTTTCACTGAGGGATCAGCAAATCCACCGGCGGAATTTCTTCTAATTACAGAGGAGTATAGATTTCCATCGCTGTACAATCCTGAAATCACGAACCCTAACAGCAAGATCCCGGTGCTTTTCACAATCAACAAAGCTTCGCGGATGACGGAATCCTTGCCAGATCCAGAATTTTCTTCAATTCCTTTGGATCCGTGTAATTTCAAATCTTTGCCGATGTGTTTAGGGCAAACTGGTACCAAATATTTCGACTCCGCTGCCGCCGAAGAAGAAGAAGAAGAAGAAGAAGAAGACGACGATTTCGAATTCTGAAAGAGGTTCAATCCGTGTGCCAAAGAAAGCCTAGCTTGTCCGAATTGGGTAAGTGAAAAACTAACCTTGTTCAGAAGATCAAGAACATCCAAACTGTAATTGAGGTAGTCATCCGCAGCAACAGCATCCCATTTAAGCATAGGATGATCAATATCCAGCACCAGGGCAGCAAAAGCCCTGTTAGAACATATATATGTATGTATATGTAGAGAAAGAATAAGAATGTATATATTGAATGTGTGTGTTTTACAATAAACAGAAGCCTCTTTATATAGGCAAACTAAAGACTGTAAAAGACTATAATGCCCCTAGGTATATACATATATTACATTAACACCCCCCCTCAAAGTCAAGGAGGTTTTGCAGAGACCAACTTGAGTTTGGTAATGAGAGTATCAAAACGACCAGGTAGAAGAGACTTGGTGAAAATATCAGCTGTCTGGTCGGCAGATGAAACAGGGAGTAGATGGATCGTACCGCGAACCACATGTTGACGAATAAAGTGACAGTCAATCTCAATATGTTTAGTACGATCATGAAAAACGTCATTATGAGCAATCAAGATGGCGCTTCGATTGTCACAATGAAGCACAGTAGCTCCTGAATGACTAACACCCATATCCTGAAGAAGCCATCGAAGCCAAAGCAGTTCTTGTGTAGTATCAGCCAGAGCACGATATTCAGCTTCAGTGCTAGAGCGAGCAACAAGTGTCTGCTTTTTACTACGCCAAGATATGAGGGAGTCGCCTAAAAAAAAACAGAAACCAGTGGTAGAACGACGATCCGTAGGATCTCCAGCCCAGTCTGCATCAGAATACGCACGAAGCTCCAAGGAGGACTTACTGGAGAAATGTAGACCATGAAAGAGGGTGCCCTTCACATACCGGAGAATGCGAAGTACAGCAGCATAGTGGGTGGAGCGAGGGGTAGACATGAACTGACTGACCAGATGAACAGCATGAGCAATGTCAGGACGAGTAACAGTCAAATATATAAGGCTGCCGACGAGCTGTCTATATAAGGTAGCGTTAGATAGTAGTTCACCATCAGTAGCGGTAAGATGAATATTCGCTTCTAAAGGGGTTGATGCGATCTTACTATCAGAAAGACCAGCACGTGTAAGAAGATCCGAGGAATACTTGGCCTGAGTAAGAGCATAACCAGTAGGTCCAGATGAAACCTCAAGGCCAAGAAAGTAGCTCAAGGGGCCAAGATCTTTCATCTCAAAGTGACGATGGAGAAAGTCTTGTAGCTCAGAGATACCTCGAACATCATCACCTGTAATAATCATATCATCAACGTAGAGAAGAAGAAGAACAATGCCACGAGTAGTCTTTCGAATAAAGAGAGCAGAGTCATAATTACTAGCGGAGAAGCCAAGGTCCCGGATGGTAGAGCTAAACTTGGCATACCATGCACGTGGAGCTTGTTTGAGACCATAAAGAGCACGACGAAGACGGCACACCTGATGGGAAGAAGATGGAGACCCAGGAGGAAGCTGCATGTAAACTTCTTCAGTCAAATCACCATTAAGAAAAGCATTCTTGACATCCATCTGACACAAAGACCAACCACGAGCTGCAGCGATAGCAAGAAGACTCCTAACGGATGTGAGTCTGGCAACAGGGGCAAATGTTTCCTCATAATCAATACCATACTCCTGAGTAAAACCCTTAGCCACAAGACGAGCTTTGTATCTCTCGACAGTTCCATCAGATCGGGTCTTAATCTTATAGACCCATCGACATCCAATAACAGATTTTCCAGGAGGAAGATCAACAATATCCCAAGTATGAGTCTTATCAAGAGCCTGTAGTTCCTCAGACATAGCTTGCTGCCAAATAGGATTAGTACATGCCTCACGATAGGAACGAGGCTCATATTGAGCCAATACAGTGGAAAAACAATGATAATCTCGAAGATGAATAGGAGCTTCCCTTACCCGAGTGGAACGACGAACTGGAAAATCCTCAAGATCAGAAGGTGCAACTGGAGGTGCAGGATCAGCAGACGGTGACTCTAAGGGATAGGTGGTCATCGGTGGCGTATCATGGATAGTGTCATCAGAGAGAAACACCTGGTACATCAACGTCCTCCGAAAAAGGTCAATGGTGGGATCAGAAATATAAGGAGGGGCAGAAGAAGGGGATACCTGAAAGGAGGATAAAGAAGAGAACATTTATGTTCCCAAAAGACAACATGTCGAGATACTCGAAGACGACGAGATAAAGGATCCCAACATCGATAGCCTTTATGTTCAATCCCATATCCCAAGAAACAACACATTCGAGCTCTAGGCTCTAATTTGGTTCGCTCATGTGGTTGTAATAAGACAAAACAAACACAACCAAAAACTCGAAGAGAATGATAATCAGGAGGGGAATTATGAAGTCGCTCATATGGAGTAAGATTATTGATGATAGGTGAAGGAACTCGATTAATCGTGTACGCAGCTGTGAGAGCAGCTTCCCCCCAAAAACTTTCGGGACAACCAGAGGAAATAAGTAAGGCACGTGAAGTATCAAGTAAATGACGATGTTTTCGTTCCGCTCTCCCATTTTGTTGGGAGGTACCAGGTACCAGGACAAGATCGGTGCGGAAGAGTGCCTTGTGCTCGCAGGGAGGCAAGAAAGGAGGTATCACAGTATTCTTGAGCATTATCTGAGCGAAAAATTTTGATTACACGAGAAAATTGAGTTTTGATCATACTAGCAAAATCATAGTATGTTTGTTGTAATTGGGATCGATTTTTTAAGATATAAAGCCAAGTGTATCGAGAGAAATCATCCACAAAAATAAAAAATACCGAGAACCTCCCATAGTAGCTGTGGGAGCAGGCCCCCAAATATCAGAGTGAACTAAATCAAAAGGTGCAGATGTAACAGAAGTACTTTTATGAAAAGATAACGCATGTTGTTTTGCAAGTTGACAAGACTGACAATCAAGATGTTCATTAATAGTAGAACCTAGAACACCTTTAGAAATAAGAAAACGTAATCGACTTAATGAGACATGCCCTAAGCGAGAGTGCCAAATTCCAAATGGAACTGACGATGGGGATGTAGAGGTGACGGCAGCTGTAGTAATGGGAAGACGAAGATGTATAAGTTGAAATAACTTTCCATGTCTACGGCCTATCCCAAGAGTCTGACGCGTCTGTAGATCCTGCACAACACAACCAGTAGGAAAAAATGTAACAGAGAGACCAAGATCACATAGTTGGCCAACAGATACAAGATTAAACATAAGGTTACGAACATAATAGGTGTTGGGAAGGGACAAAGTAGGAGTAGAGACATGTCCAACATGTTCAACTTTCATAGATGAACCATTAGCAGTAGAGATGGTAGGAAAAAAAGATTCAGATGATTTTGAGGAAAAGATAGATGAATCAGAGGTCATATGATTACTACATCCAGAATCAAAGTACCATGGTAATATACCTGTAGATGCAGAAGCAGATAAGGCGGTAGAAGGATTACCAGAGCCAGACATAATCTGTTGTAGGAGAGCAGAGAGATCATTGACATCAATCAACTTAGATGAAGTAGAAGAGATAACAGAATCCCCAGCGATAGCAGCAGTAGACTGAGGACGGGTGTCTTGGGGGGAAGGCCGTTTTGGACAATCAGACCTATAATGACCAGGACCACGCTTATGACAGTGTTGGCAGATCCGAGTAGGACAAGTCAGCAAGCGATGGTTAGTGGCATGACAGAAGGTGCATTCATTATTCCGAGAGATAGTGCCTCGAGATCCATTAGAAGATCTACGACCTCTAAAATTAGGGGCAGCGAGAGCAGTATCCATGTGGGTATTCGAGCTCAATCCAAGACGAGTCTCCTCAGATAAGAGCTCAGAGATAGCCTGATCTAGTGTAGGGAGAGGTATACGATGGAGAAGAGAGGCACGAACCGGCTCAAAAGCATCTGATAGTCCCATGAGAAATAAAATAAGACGTTGCTGATCTCGATAGGTGGTAAACAGAACAGCATCAGCATCACAGTTCCACTTAGGATCAGATGCAGTCAACTGATCCCATATAGAGTATATTTGAGGCAAGAAAGCACTGATAGACTGTCCAGGTTCTTGACGCTGTCGGCACAAGGAAGTCATAAGCTGGTACTGACAAGCCAGATCAGCAGTAGTATATCTTGTGGCCAAAAATTTCCAAAGAGCATGAGCGGAATCAAATCTCCCGAACTGTAGACTAATAGATGGTATAGAAGTATTACGGATCCATGTAATTATCTGGTGATTTTTACTGTCCCACTCTTCAAGTCGTAACATAAAATCATTCGGTTTCTCATCAGCCTCCTTAACAGGTATCTCAATATCTCCAGTGGCATAACGCCAAAGTTTTCGCCCTTTTAGAAAACTCGACATGGCCTGAGACCATGGTATATAATTCTGACCATCTAAAGTCATTACAATAGGTTTGGAGGACTCAGATCTATCCATAATGATTAATTAAGAACTTCAGGGGTCAATTTCAAAAAATCAAATATTTCAGGGACTATTTTGCAAAAAATAGCAATTACAGGGACTAAATTGCAAAATTCAGAACTCTAGGGGTCAATTTGTAAAAATCCGAAAATCCAGGGACCAAAATGAATAGATCAGAAACTTTCAGGGGCTAAGTTGTAAATACCGTACTTCTAGATGACGTGGCGCTGACGTGGCGCTGACTGGGTGATGACGTGGCGCTGACCTGGTGATGACGTGGCGCTGACCTGGTGATGACGTGGCGCTGACCTGGTGATGACGTGGCGCTGACCTGGTGATGACGTGGCGCTGACCTGGTGATGACGTGGCGCTGACCTGGTGATGACGTGGCGATGACGTGGCGATGACGTGGCGATGACGTGGCAAGATTTCACAGCAAATCAATCACAGAAGAACAATCGGAAGAAAACCCAGAAGAACAACCGGAAAACACAGATCAATCACAGTCTAGATCTAGATCTGAGGATTTCCGGAAAGGAGACAACCAAAGATGAATATTATTATGATTATTATTATTAGTTGTAGTACCAACAAATCAACACACCGCCGGAGAAAATCCAGAAATTATGGGAGAGAAGCAGAAGTAAATAAAGGTGTCGTTGTTGTTGTTTTTCTGAGATCGGCAGTGGATCGGCAGTAGATCGGCAGTGAATTAGAGAATAGATCGCCAGTGAATCGTGGAGAAGACGCAGCGGAGGTTCGACGGCACAGAACTTCGCCGGAAAATCAGAAACCTTGCTCTGATACCATGTTAGAACATATATATGTATGTATATGTAGAGAAAGAATAAGAATGTATATATTGAATGTGTGTGTTTTACAATAAACAGAAGCCTCTTTATATAGGCAAACTAAAGACTGTAAAAGACTATAATGCCCCTAGGTATATACATATATTACATTAACAAGCCCTGTGGATCAACGGGATCGCCTCAAAACACTTTTGGTACCATGCTAATGAAAGAAACTCCGATCCCGACAATATTTGGGTCAAAAGCTTAGAAACCTCGGATCGAAAAGCCCTTAAAGAAGAAGCCAAAAGGACTTGTTCATCCCGATCATGGCTAGGATGATGATCCAGTCTAGATGGAAATCTGAAAGCCCGACCAAACCGTTCTACCAATAATACCATCGAGAAATAATAAATACAATGAAAACAGAGAAACTTTGTGTTGAAAGCAGTCCACAAATATATATATATATATGAAAAATTTGTGTGGCGTAATTTAGCAAGTGGCCAAGTGATTTCTTGATTTCTTGTGCGAGTACAACTACAATAACCAAGCTGCTTGAACACGATTTTAATGATAAAAAAGTCAAATACGAATAATCTAGAAGTCAAACCCAGACAAAAGAAAAACAAGGTGCGAATTGCGGCGAGGCTTTCAGGTGAAAGGTGGTGGCGGCGGCGGTCAAATGTTCTTATCCGTCGACAAACGTGCAACTATTACTTTGGTTGCCTTTTTTAATAGCAAAGGTTTGTGCGTGTGCATTTCTTTCTCTCAAATTGCAAATTCTAATACGCGGATTTGTTTCAAAATATTCGGTCCATTTCTATGCTTCTTTGCTACGCAATTTTATTATTATTATTATTTTTTTAAAATTTTTTTACTATTAATATAAAAATAGAAGTAGATTTGTGAGGATAATATTAATTACTACTTTTCATAAACCTTTAGTCTTCAATGGCTAAAAAGAGAGACAAGTATGTTATATCACGGAAAACTATTGACAAAATGGTATTAGAAAACGACACTTTTAGATATTAAAGAAAATAATAAATTATTGATTAGATAAATTCTTTATATATAAGGATAATTATTTGATTTAATAGAATCTTGATAATTTACTAATGTTTTGGGTTAACGTAATATCTTTTTAGTCACTTGATTTGTTTATTTGAAGATTAAAAATTTAAGAATAATTTAGAAAATAAAAATTTATTAAAACATACAATTATCCTAATCTTATTTTATATAATTTTGAATTATTTTATAAGAAAAAAAACCTCCTTTGAAAAGTATTTTTTTAAAAATATAATAATAATTATTTTTAGTGCAAACCTTCTGTAATGAGATTTAATTTTATAAAATTATATATTTTTAATTAATTAAACCTTTTATGTATATATAATTAATTAAATAAAAATACATTTTAAAATATACCATGAGGGGCATTTTTGTCCAATTCATTTTAATTTTTCTTTAATTTTTTTTAAATTTTTTTCTATCTCCTTCTTCTTCATCTTTTCTCCCTCTTCCTTCTTTCTCTCTCTACTAATTTAAATTTTTTTTTCTCTCCACCGATTGAAAGTACAAACCTTCAAACTCACTCAGTTGCTAGGGGAAAGGTACATATAATTCTTTAACCGTTTGCTTGTATGTTTATATTTATCTAGCTCTAACTGACTTCTGAACTGAAGCATAATATGCATGTGTGGTTTTCATTACACTTCACTTCAACTCCATGCCATGTGTTTCTATACAGCTAAGTTTTGTGGATCTTGCGGGTTCTGAGAGGGTGAAGAAGTCAGGTTCTGCAGGAAGTCAACTAAAAGAAACTCAAAGCATTAACAAATCACTCTCAGCACTAGGAGATGTCATTAGTGCTCTTTCTTCTAGTGGTCAACACATTCCTTACCGGAATCACAAGCTAACCATGTTGATGAGCGATTCACTAGGTGGTTGTTTATATTTATCTAGCTCTAACTGACTTCTGAACTGAAGCATAATATGCATGTGTGGTTTTCATTACACTTCACTTCAACTCCATGCATGTGTGGTTTTTTTATTGTTAAATAAAAAATAACAATAAAAGTATATTGTAAAAGTAATAATATTTCTATTACAATATATATATATATTTAAAATTTTATGTATTTAATTAAAAATAAAAAATAATCAAAATAAATCTGTCGCAAATTAATTGTAAAATAGCGACGGATTTGATCGTTGCAAATTTGTTGCTATTTGCGATGGATTTTTGTGTCGTCGCAATTAGCGACGAAGATATTGCGACAGTCAAATTCGTCGCAAATCTGTTGCAAAATAGCGATGCTCAAATACCGTCGCAAAATTGTCGCAAACATAGCGACGGATTTGACCGTCGCAAATTCGGCTCTATTTTGCGACAACCAAATTTGTCGCAAATCCGTTGCAAAATAGCGTTGCCCAAAATGTGGTCGCAAATCCGTTGCAAAATAGCGACTCCCAAATGCCGTCGCAAATTCGTTGCAAAATAGTGACGCCCATATGCTGTCGCAAATCTGTTTCAAAATAACGACGGATTTGCCCGTCGCAAATTCGTCGCTATTTGTGACGGATTCTGTGTGACGTCGCAATCAGCGGTGAAGATATTGCGATGGCCAAATCCGTCGCAAATCCATCGTAAAAATCGATTTGCGATGGATTTGCAACGGATTTGACCGTCGCAAAACCTGATTTTTCTAGTAGTATTATGACTCATATTCAAAATGCGTCATACAATTTAGTACTGAAATTCATCACTTTAAAAAATTATGTGGAACATTAGGACTCATCTTCAAAATGCGTCCTACAATTCAGTACTGGAATTCATCACTTTTAAAAATCATGTGAAACATTATGACTCATGTTCAAAATGCGTCCTACAATTTAGTACTGGAATTCATCACTTTAAAAAATTATGTGGAACATTAGGACTCATGTTTAGAATGCATCTCATAATTCAATACTGGAATTCATCCCTTTAAAAAATTATGTGAAATATTAGAACTCATGTTCAGAATGCGTCCTATAATTTAGTACTGGAATTCATCACTTTTGAAAATTATGTGGAACATTAGGACTTATGTTCAGAATGCATCCTAGAATTCAATTCTAAACACTATAACTGATATCAATATCCCAAAATACAATATAACACAACATGAGCTTATATCAAATCGCACATATTGCAAAATACAATAGAACACAACATAAACATAATTCAACATATAAACTGCAATACAATACAACATAACGTCAATTATAAATATATAAATCATACTAAGTCCATCACAATATATAAAATAAAAATACACCAATGAGTTTTTTTATAATGGAAAAAAAAATGAAATACAAAATCAACATCCATCATTATTTCGGTTAGAGATACAAGTTCTTCTATTATGACGTGTCATATGACATTTATCGCATCTTGGAGGCGAGTCCGGATTTCTTGCATCCATTGAACCCTGATACCTCTGTGATCGTAAACGACCTGGACCACCCCTCTTCATATTAGGTTTATAGCAATGAAGTACAAACCCTTCTTCATTCCATTCTTCTTCATTTGCGACATGATAAAAAGTTGCCTCATAAATCAACTTGTAATTAGAGCTTGAATAAAATGGCATAACAAATGAAGTTGGATCTCAACCACGATGTCGACATACTGCAAATACATGAGAACAATGTATTCCAAATATGGATAATTTATTACAGCTACAAGATTGATTATTGATGTTGATTGTGTAAACATTGTTTCCCCTTCCATCTCCCCTTAAAGGTGTAGCAACCCTAAATATTCCAGTTTGAAAATTGTAATAGAAAACAATATGTCCTCTTGCTTTTTTTTTTTCATTCTTAACATATTGCCTCCAAATTATAGATGGAAAAAGATGTATAGTATGTGTTGCCTCATCTCGGTATTTTCTAAAATAATGAACGATTTTGTCGTATACAAACTCAACCAAAGCTTTTAGAGGTAATGCACGACACTTCTTCAAGACACTATTTAATGATTCAAAAAGATTTGTAGTCAAACAACCATACCTGTAACCGCCATCATATGCTAGTGTCCATTTTTCCTTATCTATGGCTGCCAAATAATTAAATGCTTCCACATTCCTCATTTTGATCTCTTCCATAAACTCGTTAAATTTTTTGATCTTACTAGTCGATCCAGCCTTATACATCAAATCTGACAACTCTTTCTTTTTGAATGTCACTTTGAAGTTTGCCCTTACATGTCTTAAACAATACATATGAATTGCATGTGGTGGTTGCCATTCAAGTTGATTACTAATTGTACTCAAAATACCCTTGTACCTATCAGAAATTAAGCATATAGTCCTATTAGGTATCGTGTAATATCACAGAAGTCGTAAAAACCAACTCCAACTTGCAGTAGTTTCTTTATCAACAATTGCAAATGCCAAGGGATATATGTGGTTGTTTGCATCCCAACTACTAGGAATGAGGAGAACGCTTTTATATGCACCTCTAAGAAATGTACCATCTATAGAAATAACTGGTCTACAATGGGTAAAACCGGAGATAGATGACTTGAAAGACCAAAACATGTAGTGAAATACCTTATCATTTTCAGAACTTGATTGATGGTGTTTCCATTGTACAATTGTATTTGGATTTGCTTGTTGTAAGGCACACATATACTTCGGTAATATTTTGAAAGTGTCATCCCAACTCCCGAACAACATTTCAACTGCAGCCTTCCTTGCGTGCCATCCTTTCTTATAGAAACAATTACTTTGAAATAACTTGTGCACTTCTTTTTGGATTACACTAACATGAGTCTCTGGGTCATTCCTCATAAGATGTATAATATTTCTTGCAATATACTTATGAGTCAAATTTCGGTGGTTATTATTGACAACTCGCATGATACACGCGTGATCATGAGTTAACACTGAAATATACCACATTCTGAATGATTGTTTCCAAATTACTCTAATATACCAGCTGCATGGATGTTCTCTTATCTTGTTCCTACATTTAGTTGTCCAGAGGGTACTAGTACTTTTGATAATTGTAAATTCCCGACCTTGTTGTATGTGCCACATTCGTATTGCATAAAAAACTTGAGCCTTATCACTAAATCTCATTCCCAATCTCAACTCATTATCATTTTCCGACCATCTCTGCATATTGATATTTGCCTTTTCAACGTCATCAAGTATGGGTTCACCAGAACCCATATCACTATAACATGGATATGAATGATATGATGAAGTAAAATTTAGACATTGTGGATTGGAATTATTCTGATTATCTTCATTCTCTGAAGCACATCCATCATCATCATTTGGTCCTTCGCTATCTGGTTCTCCATCAACATATGTAGTTCCTCCAAAACAATCCATAAATGCAGGACCATCATCAATTGAAGGTTGAGATGCCATGAGATTTACATTCAAATTTATATATGTTGTTTCATCCTCCGTTGTTTGATGTAATCTTGAAACATTGTTTGGAATTGACAAGTTATTTCAAATTGGAAGTGTGAAGTCATTGTCAACACATGTAATATTTTACATCAACAAAGGTCTCAACAAGCTCGAATTTGATTGCACTAGAGGTGTTGGAGTTGGAGATTCATGAATTATTGGTGGTGAAGGAGGTGTTGGAGATTCATGAATTATTGGTGGCGAAGGAGGTGTTGGAGATTCTTGAACCAAAATAGAAACACCCACAGTCTTGAAGTCACTTGGTATAGACCAAATATGTTCCATATCTTCCTCATTCATGATTGAAATAATAGAATATTAGACAAATGAACAACCCCTTACAACACCTGGATAACGTAGTGTGAACTTTAGGTTTGTTGTTATATCAACACCTTTAAAGTTGCATACCTTTTGAACTATGTTTGAATATGATATTTGTCTTCTAAACACCAATGATTTTTTAGCTGGCCTTTCAAAATATGGATTGCCATTTACATCGTATAAAATGTTAGAATCCCAATAGATATTTAATCGAATTGGTTCCTTTAACCATGCCATCTACAAAAATGTAAATAAAAATTTAATATATTTTTTAAAATAAAAAGAAAAAATTTATTTTTACTTTTTATTTTTAAAATTATGATTGAAAAAAAAATATCATTCATCCTTTAAAAAAATAATAATAATAAAATACCAAATCATCAAAGAAACAAGAATTGCACAATAAAAAAAATTATGTAAAAAAGACAACAGAATCAAATTTTATCAAACAAACAAAAACTTAGACAATTATAAAAAAAGGAAGCAAGCCGTACTGATCTTGAAATTTTGAAGCCCTGAGAAGTCTTTCTCTGGGAGTTTCTACCCCTATTGGCAATCCCTCTTAAGAAGTGGTGGTGTCCGGTCACCAAAAAAATCTATTGATTCCCTTCAGTCGAAGGAGCCTATGTCTGCTTTAGTAAGAAAAAAGCTTGATGTCAAATTTTGTTAGTTATTGTCGTCAGACAGTCGATCCTTTTTTTCAATTTAACTCTTAGGTGGGCTAGAGTTTATGTGAGGAGATGGATTGGAAGAGAAAAAAAATGAAAAAAAAGAAAAAAAATGAAAAAAATGAAAAGAAAAGAGAAGGAGAGGGAAAAAGAATTAAAATAATATTTATTTAAATATATATAAAAATAAAATAAAAATAAATATGAAAACGGCGTTAAGTTGGAATGGATTAAAAAATTTGAAAGAAAAAAAAGAAAATAGAGAAAGAAAAAAAGAGAAAAAAAAAAAATTTAAAATTTTTTAATGGGTCCCATTAAAAATCATTTTGTGAATGAGTTTTTGATTAGTTTAAAAATAGTTTTATATACAAAGTAAAACTGGAACCATTATAAAAAAGTTATGTTATTTTATGAAAATACTCCATGCGCCCGCACTAATGCGTATGGAAAAAAAAAGGAAAAAAACTTTGTAATAATGCGCCCACACTATTACATTTTATTTATTTGAATTATTGGACACAACCTTTAGAGAAAACTCAGCCCATAAGAGGATGGGCCTTCAGCCCACCTAAGACATTCATTAAACTCTGGGTTGGGTTAGTTTTGTTTGGAATCTTTAACAGTTTTAAGGAATTATAAATTAATTCACCCCCAAGTGTACTCTTGTTTTAACGTTTATTGGCCACGTGTCATGCTCAGATCCTACCACCACCACCACCGACCGCCCCAGGTGGCTGCAACTAATTAATTTTCCTCATCATCATATATTCTATACCAAACCCTATCTCCAACAACATTTACTCACAAAAAAAAAAAAAAAAAAAAAAGAAAATGTCTTCAGCCACAAAGCCAGCAGCTGGCGGTGTTGTATGTGATTCCCAGTGTGGCTGCCAAGTTCCTTGCCCCGGTGGCATCACCTGCAGGTCTGTCCGTACCTAGTTGAAATTCAATTCCTTCGATTATTTGTTTGTAATTTATTTATTGTATGTAGTACTGATAATTCACGGTCAGGTGTGTAACTACGGGAACGACGGCGGCGACGGAGGAGGAGCACAAGGGATGTCCGTGCGGCGAGCACTGTGGATGCAACCCATGCACGTGTCCTAAGAGCGGTGAAACCATCGGAACCGGAAAATCACACTGCAAATGTGGAGAAGGATGCACGTGCGCCACTTGTGCCGCTTAGATTAAACTTGTTCGTTATTATTGATATTATTATTAGGTTATTATGCTTTTTTTTTTCTGGGTTTTCTTGTTTGCAGTTTGCAGTACCTACGTATCCGTGATATATATGTATATGTATGTATAAAATAAAGTGTGTGTATATGTATTGCGCAGTAAGAAATTATCTTAATTTCTTCGCAGATAAATTTTAATAAAAATTTGTGTTTTTTGTTTTAATTTTATCGGAAGTTTGAAGGCAAATTCTCTTAAATAGTCCGGAGATTCGTCATCCAATTATATTATATATTTTTTTAATTGATTCTGAATAATTATAATATTTATGTCATTATATTATTTAATATATATATTATCATAAATTTTAAAAATTAATTGGTAAAAATAAAAGAAACAAAAAGGAAAAGGTAAGAAGAAAATGTAAAAATAAAGAAAAAAATACGTGAAAAATGATATAAAAAAAGGTAAAACATAATTTTAGAGAAATTTAGACTACAATTTTAATATAAAAATCGAATATTTGAAATTGTTTTATTTAATGGAAAATTTTATGAAATTATGAATGTCACCAAACATATATAGTTTGAGAATTATTTATACAACCGGGTAATTATTAGTACAATAATATAAATATTTTTGAAGTTTTTTTTATGAAAATTTTAATAAAGGATTAATATCACTATTTTTATTTATAATTTGAGAATCAATTCTAAAATAAAATAAAATTTGAGGATCATATTATTAAAATTTTATAATTTGAGGACTATTTATGTTAATTTATAGAAGTTTAAAAAATTTAGACATTATATATTAGGGACCTCACTCGACCCAATTGAACCATTTATTAAAATCTGGACAAACCGGTTTGACCGGACGAACCGGGACAATCTGATTTGTCTAATCAGACCCATTAATTCTGTTGCCTGTTCCCCGCTCATTCTCTAAAAATTTAACATTTAAATATGGGATAATAGTAAAAACACAAAAGGAAATTTTCTTTTATTTAGGACAAAAACAAAGAAAAAAAAAAGAAAAAAAAAGAAGAAGATATTTTTAAAAAATATATTATATATATAGCAAAATTGGTAAGTGAAGGAATGAGATGCGTAGAATAAGGTAATAATAATTGATAGTTTTTTTTCCGTAACTACGAAATACCGTAAATGTGTCTAAATACAATGCATCATCACTGTTACTTACCATTATAAAAGGAAAATTGATAATCAATATCCAAAATTGCATATATCTCTATCTCCATTCCTAAAATATGCATATCTTACATGGGATTATGTCCATATAATTTGGTAAAAAATTTTAACCAGATTTATTTGTATTTGAACCATAAATTTTGATAACTAATAATTGACAAAATGGATTTTTTTTTTGTCTGATTGAAAATAAAATAAAAATCTGTTTGTGCAATAAAAGAGATAAAGATGTGTTAATTTGCTGAAACGAAAATAATATGTAAGATTTAAAAAGGATTAATTTTCTAATAAATTCCTTATTTTAGGGGTTAATTTAGCTAACTAATTTTTATTAGATAATCTTTTGAGAATCTCCTAAACCCCACACACGTATAAATATATACTTTCTCGTATATTTCCAAACACCCCTCTCTCTAAACAGGAGAAAATGCTCTTCAAAATGAACAGAACAGCTGTCTGCCGGATTCTTCTCGTTTCTCTCTTGCTTTCCAGCCTGGGATTAATGCATTGTTCCGCCGGCGGTGGCGGCGGCGGCGGCAGCAGCAATAAGAAAACACAGGGAGAAGCACTAACGAATCTCTACAAGGCAAAATTGAAACCAGGCTCGTCCATCGATACAAGCCATTACATTTACACCGCGGATTTTAGCGAAACCGGAGTTTTACCCTACGAGGAGGAGGAGAAGGAGTTCCGACATGGTTTGAAGGAGAAAGATAGGATTCTCCGGTTGCCGGGACAGCCGAAGGCTGACGTTGGATTCAATCAGTACGGCGGTTATGTTACCGTCAATGCATCTGCTGGTCGGGCATTTTATTACTATTTCGTTGAAGCTGTAAATGGTTCAAAGGATCTGCCTCTCCTTCTTTGGCTCAATGGAGGTTTTGATTTCTCTCTTTTTCCCCTTTTAT
This sequence comes from Asclepias syriaca, assembly GCA_027405835.1. Classification (NCBI taxonomy): domain Eukaryota; kingdom Viridiplantae; phylum Streptophyta; class Magnoliopsida; order Gentianales; family Apocynaceae; genus Asclepias; species Asclepias syriaca. Next base: position 19,368,903 of record CM049927.1, read on the forward strand.
TTTTGCTTTATAATTAAAACGTTTCAATCAATCTCATGATCGTAGTATTATTCTGTTCATTTTTTTTTCTGGTATAAAGTTTTAGTGATTGTTTTTATTTTATTAAATAATTAACTACCGCGTGAGTCATCCTGAAGCAACGAAAACGTGAACTATTTAAAATGTTTTTTACATGAAGATGCTGTGGATTTAGTTTTCCATACTTTTTTTCAATTTTTGGATAGACATAAATTTTCTTATATATACAAAGGTGGGACGAAAGTTTTCCTTTAAAAATATATATAAAAGTTGCGCCCACAAAATATCCTATTTTTCTTAACCATGATAATATCTTTAAAAGAGAAACTTACCTTTGTATTCTTTCCCTTTATTACCATGGATTACTATATATATATATATATATATATATATACATATATTCTCCTAACTAATCAACGATTATAAGACTTTTTATTTAGTATATGAAATTAATTTTTAAATTAGTATTGGATGATATAATTGAAGAAGTTATTAAACACATGAAATAGGGATTATAAAACAATAGTAGTAATTGATCTTGATCTTGATCTGATTAATGATTGAGTTATTTGCTTAATGTCATAACACATCCACGTTTTTGGATCAAAACGCTGCTGGCATATATCTGTCATCGTGCTTGTTTGCGTAAAACTCGTATCTTCCGCGAGGATCTTGCGGCACTTGTAACGTTTAATTTGTTTTTTTTTTTTTTAATATTTTTAATTATTAGACAATTTCGGGATCATAAGAATAATAATTTATGCTCAATTATTATTATTATAATTATTTGTTGTTCCAATTTCTATATTTGGTTACAGGTCCTGGCTGTTCTTCTCTTGCTTATGGAGCATTTTTAGAGCTTGGTCCATTTAGACCCGCAAGTGATGGCAAAACATTGTTCACTAATCCATTTGCCTGGAATCGAGGTATATTAATTAATTAGAAAATAAATAAATAAATAATAAAAAAAAAAATATATATATAATGCTTATCCTCTCAATTTTTATTTCCTCCTTATTTATTTAATTATTTTTTAATGGTTTTTGCGATTTGGAAGCTGCCAATGTTCTTTTCCTGGAGTCTCCGGCTGGTGTAGGGTTTTCTTATTCAAACACAACATTGGACTACAAGCACAATGGAGATAAAGTTACTGCTGCAGACAATTATGCCTTCTTGGTAAATTGGCTCAAGAGATTTCCAGAGTATAAAAACAGGGAATTCTACATTTCTGGGGAGAGTTATGCTGGACATTATGTACCTCAATTGGCTCATAATATTATCTCCCATAACAAGAAGGCCAAGAAAACCATCATTAACCTCAAAGGAATCTTGGTAAGTCTTCTTGCATATTTCTTTTTGTTTTCTCCCTTTTCGTCAAGAAAATCTTTAATTTAGTAGTTACACTACGTAATCTTCCCACCAAAATTATTATAACAATGATGCTTAGTAAGGTAGTTGATATTGTAACGTAATGAAAACTTTTAATTTAATAAGAATATTCTTTTTTATTAAAAAGAAAAAAGAAAAAAGAATGGAATTTATTTATATTTGTGTGTGCATATATATATATATATATATATATATATATATATATAATGCAGATCGGAAATGCAGTCATCAATGATGAGACAGATAATATAGGAATGTACGATTATTTCGCGAGCCACGCTTTGATTTCCTACGAATTATCTCATCAAATTCGTAGACATTGTAATTTCTCCGACGCTGCAATTATTTCTGATGCTTGCAATAAAGCCACTGACGCAGTTTACAATTCAACCTCTCCTATTGATATATATAATATCTATGCACCTTTGTGTTTAGATGGCAGTCTCACAGCTAAACCTAAGAGAGCTTCTGTAAGTATATATATATATATATATATATATATATTCTTTCCAAATATCACACATTATATATATATGGAAATTTTTTTATGTAATAAAAGTAAAAGATATTAGATAATTTTAACGAAAAAATATTATAAATTATATAATAATTAATTGTCCTTGACGTTTCCACGGACATGCAGATTCATGATTTTGATCCGTGTGGTGAGAATTATGTCCATGCATATATGAACAGTCCCGATGTACAAAAGGCATTGCATGCTAATGTCACCAAAGTATCCTTTGATTGGGAACCTTGCAGGTTAGTTTAGTTTTCCCACACTCCTCTCTCTCTCTATATATATTTTGTATGTATACATTTTTTTAATTAATAAAAAATTAATTCTATATATATATATATATATATATATAAAATTGCAGTGAAATTACTGGCGACCAATGGACAGACAGTCCATCAACTATAATCCCGCTGTTGAAAGAATTTCTTGCAAATGGACTCCGAGTTTGGATATTTAGGTAACTATTGTTGGCCCCTAAAATCTTTTATCTTTTATATCTATATTAGTAAATTTATATAATAGTGTAACATAAAAAAAAAAAAAAAACTCTAAAGATATTTTAATTTGAAAATTCTTGCTTCTTTTGTGTGTGCATGAACAGCGGTGACACAGATGGAAGAGTGCCGGTAACTTCAACACAGTACTCGATCGAAGCAATGAAAGTGGGGATTACAAGTACATGGCGTCCATGGTTGTACAAGAGAGAGGTTGGTGGATATACGCAAGGGTATGCACAGAACTTGACGTTCGCAACAGTGAGAGGGGCTGGTCATCAAGTGCCGAGCTACCAGCCTGGTAGAGCACTGGAACTTGTTACTAGTTTTCTTACAGGGAAACCGCTTCCTGCTGAATGAAGTTATAACTCATTAGGCTAGCCTCTCTCTCTCTCTATATATATATAGTCAGTCATTAAGCAAAAGTTAATTATTAGTGTCTGTGTATTTTCGTCTATGCAGTCCAACTAGAAATATATATACTTATATATATATATATATATATATATATTCTCTCTCTCTCTTTTTTTTTTAAATCTTAAAATTATATAATTATAAATATTTTGAAATAAAAAGATATTAATTTTTATACACAATATAAATAAATAATTAATATAGAAAAAGATTACTTAAAAACACAACATTGACAAAAAAAAAAAATTTTTGACGAAAAGGGATATAGCCGTTATAAAATATTGTTAAGAAATGTAAATTAGTAAAAAAATATAATATATAAATAAAAAGAGATTAAAAAATATAATATATAAATAAAAAGAGATTATTCTTATTGTATATATTAATTTATAGGGATATATTCATTTATATATATATAACTTTTATTTATACTTCAATTTGTTATAAATTTAATTTTTTCAAGTAGAAATTGTGAAAATAGTGAAAATATTTAGATATTATAAAAATAGTAAAAATTTTCATTATACTTTGTATAGAGAGGTGGATAATAAAGTGAAGTATTTCTGTATAAGAGGAAACATTTCGGAGAGAGGCCCAAACCCAAAGGCCCAATGGAGTTGTCGTCGACCTCTGTACACCGGCCGGCGCCGCCGAAGAAGAAGCAGAAAACTTCGATCAACGCACTGAATCACGATATTCTCTGCATGGTTTTTGCATTTCTGGACATTACCCAGCTGATACGGTGCTCCGCCGTCTGCAAATTATGGTAGTCTTAATCCTTCCTCTGTCTGCTTTTGCATTCGTTACTTTGTTCCTTCTTGCATAAAACATTTGTTCATGGGATTCTTAATTTGAATTTCGAGGAACTTCTGGTTATGGTGTGCTGTATTTAATCTTTCTCCTAATTGGAGACAATTTTTTTACTTTTTGTATCCCTGTAATGAAATATAGGCTTTACTGGGAAATTGAGACCAGAAGATGTCATTGTCAATTCTTATATAAAGATGTATGGGCTCCAGTTGGGCGTGAATTTAACTAATTTCTGGATAAGTGAATTGAATTTCCCTTTGTTGGGGGCTTTTAAGGTTATAGGTCAAAATATTATCTTTAGTTTCAAGTAGAACATTTTGCTTGAGATTGATTGTTTATTTATGAATGAAGTTTGAATTTCTTTTCTTTAAATAAATCGAGTTCAAACAGTTTTAATAGTTTGAATCTTGATTTCCAGTACCTTTTATTTTGTATCCTTTTCGAAGAAAAAAAAGAAAAGAGAAAAGAATATATATATATATATATATAGAAAACATTATAACAATATATAATATCAAATTATATATTAAAATGAATTTCTATCACGCGAATTTGTTCAAACAATTATTCTCAAGTTTTTCTTTTAATACATGAGGTATATTTTTGTTCATGAGCTTTATTTGCAAATGTGCAAACTGTGGTTCATTGAGGGCTCTAGTTATGAGCAGTTTACTCTCATTTTTTGGGAGAAAAGGTCTTATATAGAATAGATATATTTTAATTTTGAAATTTGAAACTTTTATGATAAGTTCTTAACACATTTATAAATTTACGTTTTTGAGCCTGGGCAAATCACTCTAACGCGCATTTAAGTTTCTACATAGTAATTTTTTTTTATTTATTTTTTTAATTGAGCACAGAAAATTTCAACGGCTTGTTACATTGTATGGGTTAGTCATAAAAAGGAAAAAAGAAAATCTTTAAGAGTTGATTGTGTTGTCAGCCTGACATGATTTTCATCACATTATACTTGGTACTGTGGTATTTGATTTTGTAATGGATTTTTAATCTATTTTATTATATGCACTGAGCTGATAGATTTTGTCAAATTAGGGATGCCCATTTATGATCTTTGAACTTTTATATTGAAGGAATAGAGTATTGAATTTGTTGTTATTGAGGTTTCTGCTTTTTATACTGTTTCAACATTTCAACCATTAGGTTGTTGTATATATCAATTTTTTTTTTTTTTTTTAAATTTAACTTTCTTTGATTAACTCCTTTGGCTGTGGGCAAGTAAGTCATTGCAGATCATTTGAATCTGCTTTTCTTACTTGCACTCTTGATATACTAACAAGATGCTGTTGTTTTTTTCCTTTATCCTCTGAAGGAGTACTGTCATTGATAAGCTTAAGTTATTGCAAATACAATACCACAAGCAACAACAAGCAGGTCCTCTTCCACTTACTGAATCATCTAGCTCTTCTAGCAGCCCAATAAACATTCTCCTGGAGCAGCTTGCTTTTGAACAGCACAGATTCTCTTTACATAAAGGTCCAGTTAATATTTTTCAGTGGAAAGGTCATTCAGCTGGGTAATTTTCTCTATCTAGTTTTTTGAGTTCACTGAAATTTATGACATATTATTAAAAATAGTTTGTTGTTAGTGTTAGCTTTTTCTTCAACTCCATTTTAATTGATTAGAACTTAAATTGCACGGAGTAATTTGAGAATTTTCCTTTCAACTGCTTAAGTCATGTTTGTTTGCTGGAGATACACAGTTGTTTTTACTAGCTTGATTTGTTCAGGATTAATCAGTGCCGAATGAAGAGAGGACTCATTCTTACTGGTGCGGGTGATAAGGTGCACTTAATTTCTGTACAATCTCTCACTGTACTATGATGCTATTACGAAGTTTGATACCAAAAATTTATTTTCTTTAAGTTTTTTTTACCAATTTGATTATTGACATATAATATATGCATGGTTGTAATATAAAGCTGGGGTTCAGGGAGGGCAATAACTCAGAGTTCATCATCACGAGAGGAACAAGGAAAACATATATGCTAGTTCTGGAAATTGGCGTCCTTGATTAAACTTTGCAGCTAAAGTATAGCATGTTAAGGTAGTTCAGGAAATCCACATTCCTGAGACCAGTGGTCTTTAAAGTAACCTTTTCAGCACCTTTCTAAGAAATTTGGAGAAAGTTTTTGGTAATTTTAACTTGTGAACCCTTTCAAGATTTTTTGCGTTACATTTGCAGCCAACTTGCTAATGTATCATTTTATTTAATTAAAAAAAAAAATCTTGGTTTCTGATTGAAGGGTAGAAAATTTCTGTATTCTGTAATTGAAGTATGCCTCCTTTTTTCACCCTTTGTTTAACAAATACACTTGGGTATCTTCTATAGTAGATCAAATGTCCTTTTACATGTTTGTTGATTGACTTGAATCCATTTGTTGATGTAAAGGAAGATATAGCTTGACATTCTTGATTTCTTTTATGATGCTAGGTTATGCGTCTCTGGTCAGTGGAGAGTTACAGTTGCTTGGATGAATATGCCTTGCCTGATAGGGCACCTTTAATTGATTTTGATTTTGATGAGGGCAAGGTAGTATGATATTTTGATGTTTATTACTTTCTGTAGATTAAGCTGATTCTGCTAATCCTTTTTATTTTCATGTGCTTGGAATTAAGTCTAGTCTACTAATGAGAAAAAACTATGCTGAGGACCAAAATCTAAAAGAAAGTTATGAAAGGGGGTGGGAGTTGAAAAGTAAGGTGAAGCCATTTGAATGGTTTAGTGTCCTCTTCCACTACCTCCCTGCAACACAGCTGTACATTGTGCATAATTGAATGTTGAATTAAATTCTTTTAACTCCACACTGAAAGATGTTATGCTATTAGCTATTGCATAGTTTGTCAGACATAGTCTGCAATCTGCTGATTATCCAGCCTATGCCGTTTGCAGCTCTAATAATGTTTGTTCTTCTTTCTATTTTTGAATATTTTACATATGAGTTGAGGTTCTCATGCATTTGCATTTTTTACCGGCCTCACAAGGCTTGCTCACATACATGAATGAAGAAATTGGGGTGGACCGGGAGTTGTTGGGACACATACTTATCACATAAAATCTCCGTTATTTACATTACCTTTTTTCTTTTTCTTTTTTTTATTTTTTATTCTTTCCGAATTTGTTTTTCTTCTTTTGTTTGCAACTAATACTCAGAAGTACTTGCAACACCTTATATTCTACCTTAGGTTTCTTTGTAGACTATAATTTGACTTAAATTCTATCCATAAATTGCCAGTGTAGGATGGTGCGGAATGAACCTTTAAAGTCCATGCTATTATGACTGCACCGTGGATTTTGGTTGCAAAATGTATTGAAGTATGCCAACTACATGATTTTCTACTAGATTTCTGAACTCTGTTAAATTGCAGATAGATAAGAGGCAAGTGAATTGATGCTTTAGATTGCACTGATATTCTTTGAAGTTTTTGAAATGAGTTTCTTGGGCTTGTCTTGAACTTCCTGACAGTCATGGATTTGCTCATACTTTTCTGAATACCTGCCTTGCATATTTTAATTTCTCTATAGTTGAAGAATAAGATATATGTGATTGACATATAGTTGGATTGAATCTTCTTACAAACATGAATGATACCATAAAAGTTCTTGTGAATAACTCTGACCTGGGATGGGATAGTGTCTCCATGAATGTAATCTCTAATTGAATAAATTTTTGCTGAATGAATCTATTTGACTGTTTAATTGATGGAACTGTTAGTTTGGCTTGGATAGGTGCCCAGAAAAAGTTTTATTTTTAGATGGTTCATCTTCTATACCTGTGAAATTAAGAAAAATGTAAAAAGATTATGCTTCAAATTTAAGTCTTTTAGTGAACTTCATCTACCCATTCCACTTCTTCATTCAGCAGTATTGTCATCTCTTTAGCAAATATATAAAGTTTAAGCATACAAGTTTATATATTTCAGGTCTACAGTTTGATTTGAATTTAGCATTTTCACTGAAACTGATTTAAAATTTGAGTTCTACACGACATGGATGTCCTCATTTTCTCGATAAAAGCATTCCCACCTCAAAATAACTAAAGGACAAGTTAGGACAATGGCTGAGATTTGTTCCTATGTATGTTTTATGGCTATTCTTAAGATTTTGCTTATTTTCTAAGGAAGATGTTGTCCCAATTCTTCGAAGTTATTTGTCTTAATGTTTACTTATGTACTTAAGTAATAGGTTTCCTTACTGCTTCAGCATATTTATTACGAATAGAATTTATTTAGTTATAATTTTCTAGTACTATTAGGGATATGTAATGAATTCATTGCTACAACTTTCACAATTGGCAATAATTTTTCATATTGTACTTCTAGGTTGTTGGATTGGTAGGGACTCGGATATGCATATGGACTCGCACCGGAGCAAGAAACGTATTTTCCTCTCGTGATGGGATGTTTACCAAGGGACTGTGTATGTGGTGCGTGATTTGTTTTATTCATTTCAATATTAACATATATTTTACAATAATTGTTAACCCAATAGATGTGTGCAAACATTTAACTTCCATATTCCATGATATTTCTGTGTTGACTTTGAGTATTTCAGCCTAGCTTGCGTGGTTTATTTTATTCATTTCAATATTAACATATATTCTACAATAATTGTTAACCCAATAGATGTGTGCAAACATTTAACTTCCATACTCCATGATATTTCTGTGTTGACTTTGAGTATTTCAGCCTAGCTTGTAACAAGCACGAAAAGGTATCAATTGATGAAAAGATGTGGTGCAGGTACTATAGTTAAACAAGAAAAGGGAAGGTAGAAAGAATCTAAACTTTAGTTTGTTGTGAGAGAATTTCTCTACAATTGGAATATGATATAATTTTCTTCAAAAGATTGTTCTCTCCAGAAAGAGTATGTCCTTTATATTGAATCTTGCATCCCTAAACCTCAATCTAAATAGAACCGAAAACTAAAACGTAACCTAATAGAATAATAATACTAATCACTAACTAAACCCAAAAGCAAGTATAAGGCTAATAGAACCGCACAAAAACAATACTTTGTCCGCATATGTGAGTAACTCAACCTACCCACCAGCTTACCAACCAGCCTTTGGTAAAAATCTTTGTCTACTATTGGATCCTTGAGAGCATTACATCGCCCATGTTTATATTCAATAGGTGTATCAACCAGTTTGCAGTTAACTTCCTTGTTTCTTTCAGCAAGTCAAGCACATACTTTTTTTGCTGAGATATGAATATTCCTAATTTTGAATATGCCACTTCAACACCTAGAAAGTATTTTTCGAATTTTCAAGCTCCTTGATGTCAATTTTTTTCCTCCCAAAGAGATAGGTGCTTCTGACTCTGTGCAATGATCAATAAATAGAACAAACTATTTAGGACCTGAAATATTTGAAACTATAGATGGTTCCCATATATCATCGTGAATGAGAGAGAAAGGGTCAAGGGATATTTTATTGACCTGTTAAAAGGAAGTACGTGTATGCTTTGCAAGTTCACAATCAAAACATTGATGTGATAATCTAGTTTCTCTTCATATTGCCTCTCATCTTGTGTTTCATGAGTGAATTAAGCATGTTGAATTTAATTTATCATTTTGTTTGTGAGAAAGATTCAGCAAAATTGATATCATCAAAATATGTGAAGATGGAAGAACAACTTGGCGATATATTTACTAACCCAAGATGGGCTCAAATGAACTATACTTATAACAAGTTGGGCATGATTGATATCTATGTTCCAACTTAAAAGGAAGTGTTATGGTTGATATATGATAACTGTATATCTATATATATATATGGTGAGTATATCTCATATATCCAATATTTAGAGAAGTCATTGTAGAATTACATGTATATGTAGTTCATAGGCTTACCTGTATATATGTGTGTATTGTACTATTGAATAAACATAAGAGATTTTTGTATTCTCTGAGTTTCTACATGATATAAGAAGGATGTTGATAAATGGATATTAAAGTTGTTCAGTAGTATGTAGAAGCTACACTACACTTTTCTGGTAAAGGATTAGGGTGTGGACGGATACATTGTGTACACTAGATATTTTACTGGGAAGTAAAATGCTTTTGACTCTTAATTAGCTCCTAATGCTAACAATCCAAACATGGTTTTGATAATTTTCTGCCATGTTTTCTTTTATGAAATACCTATTATATGCATCGATGTGGTCCCTTGTACCATAAAACAAGATCAAACTCTACCTCCCTTTGTATTAACCAGCCGAATACTAATTTTCCACGTAGGTACAGCAGATTTAATGCATTCTTTTATATTTTGTATCGAGAGGCAGTTGAACAAGTTTTACTGATCAAAGGAAGAGGCTGTCTCTTGTACTTAGTGGTAATCACATGGTCATTTGGTGAACTGCAGATTATACTGACCTTGTTATTATGATTTATCATACGATTAGTGAAAGGAACTTCTTAATCTTCTGGATAATGTAGTCTCCCGTCACTTTCAAATAGTATTCTCTGCTTTCAAAGAGTAGCTGCAAATATATAAAAAGAAGATTACAATACATTATTATGTTTAACCAGTTGAAACTACAGATTTGATATCTTTATTTATTTGAAACTACAATACATTTCATGTGGGATGATGACTAGTCTCAGTTGAGCTTTATTCTGACATTTCTGATTTCTGATTTCTGGATGTATTTTGATGTTCGCAGCTATGTAGATCCTGAGGCTGTGGTTGGATGTGAGGATGGGAAAGTTCGTGTGTTTGACATGTACAGCAGAAAATGTTCTCAAATTATTAAGTACGTATTTTGCTTCTCACTTTCCTATACTGAAGTTGCAATTTTAGTTCTGCTATCCAAGAAAATGTTTAATGTAAGAGTGGAATTAGGAGTATGTTTGGTTTATATGCCCTCCCTTTTAAACTTAAATCTTCAAATCTATGAATGCATTTTACGTATTCCACATCAGAACAAGAAAAGAATCATCATGAGTTGATCTGCAAAGAGCTTTGCTGTGTTGTAGAACATTTAATAATTTCTGCAACTTGTGTAATTCTGTTTAGATTATTCATCAAAAAAGAAAAGAAAAAAAGAAAAAGTAATTCTGTTTAGATTAAAACTTTGTAAATATATATAGAACCAATGATTGGTTGAGATTGCTGAGAAATTTGCTGCATACTTGTGTGCGATATTGGAAATTAGGGATTTCAGTTTGTTGGATTTGAGGGGATGTGAGGTGAGAATATAAGAGTAAAGCAAAGGCACCGCAAAGCATAACACCATTCTCATCCTTTCTTCCTCTTTCTTCTTTTCCACCTGCATCTCTTCCCATGCATTATCATTTGGATTATCCCAAGCAGAATTTTGCCAGGCCTTATACCTCTGTCCTCCATCCCCGAATGACTGCCTCTTTTATGGATCATCATCCCCACAATAAAACTCCAACCTTCTTTCCAAGGTGCATTCCTGCACCTTTTGCTTTTCCTTTGCTGATATGGGCTCAAAATTACTCATCTTTTCCTTGAATTTTGAGAATCAAGAACCGGAAAAGACAGAAGTGATCAAAGAAGGATGAGACGAAGTACACAGTTTTTTTTTTCACAATTTGCTATGAAATCTTTGAATTCCCCTTTCTGAAAGCAAATTTTTCCTGAGTTCTTTTGTGTTTACAAGGTTGAATAAAAGGAAAGAAAACTTGAAACAGTTGAAGACAGTTATAGCATTGAATGTGGATGGGGGTTTTGTAGTAGGGTAGGGACTTTTGGTTTTTGGCCAGTGACTTTTTTTCCCCCTTCTTTTCCTACTTCTGTGTGCATTGGGGTAAATTTCCATAATTACCCTCATTAAAATCACATGTGACCTGCACATGTCAAAATTTGGCTGGGAACTAATAAATTTTGGCCGAAAGAATCTAAATAGAAATTCAAAAATGATTAGAGTATAAAAAAAAAAAAAATTCTGAAAGCAAAGATTTTTGATTGACACATTCATAAATCATGAAGTTACTGAGAGAGCATATGCCTAACTTATATTTCCCAGCTTAACTTTTACTGAGTTATTATGGACCCTAATGAAAGAGTTTCACATACTTTTCCCTATTTATTAGGAGAACATCATTTTGTAATATCCCAAAAACAATATGAGGATATTGATTATGAACTGATGAATACTAGATTTACTTTATTGGACAACCATATGTGATCAAGTGACTATGTGGGAAGGAATGCTTATGAGCTCCTCCTAAGGAAAAAGGGAATGCCAATTAACATAATATTGGGTAGAAGCTGCTTCTCTATGTAGTCTGAAGGAAACATATACTATATCTAATTGGTCTCCTCAATATGTACAAAGGGATAAAACAAACTTTTGCCACACTGATTAGATTTTGAATATTGTATTTCATTGCAGGATGCATCATGGGCCAGTGACATGCTTATCATTCAGCCAGGATCAATTACTTGTCGGTGGTTCTTCTTGTGGAAGCATTGCAGTTTCAGATCTTGCATCTGATCAACAAGTAACGATGCTGAAGTCAACTGGTTCTGCAGGTTTCTTGACATTACCTAAGGGCTATTTTGGTCCATGTTACTGTTTGAGCTTGTCTCTTTGTTCTAAATGTGGTCACAACATTCCTAAAAGGCTATAGGATGTGGAAATTGTAGCAGGGTTTACCCGTATATCTTCTAAAATGGAGAATTTTCTACAAACAGATAAGAATTATTAAAAGCCACCTTAAGTCTCTTTTTTGGCCCACAAAGAATCAAACTAAAAGGCTGCAATAACTTTTACCTTTACATACAAGCTTGTCAGTCTCATCCTTCATTAACTGGATTCATCTAGTTCTTCAGCGTTTTTCCTAATCTCATACTTAACCTCAAATGCTGATTCTTCTGGAGACTAATTTGCATCCTGTTATGAGCTAGTTTGTGATGGAACACCTTTATTTGCTTGTCCAAAATATCGTATGTAGTGTATTAATTGAAGGAGAATCTTTAATTCAGAATATCTCATTGATTTCTTTCGATGGCTCAGAAGAAATTATCCTAATTTTGTTGAGCCTTTAAAGGTCCTTTCACAGATCCATTTTTCTATAAGGCGTGCATGGACATGGGTTAAATAATGTGGTTGCATGTATCTTTGTTCATTCATGGAATCTTGTTCAGCTCTGCTGATATTGATTATTCTCTCAAATTCTTAATTCAAAAATGTTATTATTCCAGTAGGAACTTCTCACTCTTGTTTGAATGTTGAAAACAGCTATAAAATGAAATCATAAAAACTAGATTTGAAGAGGGCACGAAATTGGTTGATGTGGAGCTAATGTAATGCTTTTTAATGACCCACATTGTTTTTATTAAAAATGAATATGTTCTCTTTCATGTGTGTGGCTTCAGAGCCAGGTTGGAGAAAAAATTCTTGGTAGTGCTTTTCTTACATAACATATGAGGGTGGTGCCATTCCTTCAGACAATTAACTAAATGTGAATTCATGCAACAGGTATAAAGACGTTGTGCTGGAACCCCCGTTCCCACATCATGTTCGCTGGATTAACTGATGGCCATGCATCTTGCTGGGACCTTAGGTATGGAAAATAACTTAGGACTTCCAAATAACTTATCACTTTTCTTCTTTTGTATTCTTAAAACTCTTGATGCCACTCCATGTCACGTTTTCTGTTTTTAACCTGAATTCTTTTTGTTCGCACTCACTCTAGTTCTTCTTTACAAGAGTTACATTACAAAGATATATTATTACTTTCATTTGCCAGTTATTCTTTAAAACACTAACATCTAATGTGACACCTAGTGGTAAATAAAATCCTGTTTAGAGAAGAAGCTTCTTCATGATTTCATCCTTACTATCTACTTCTGTTTATGCCCTTGTACACGAGAAGAGAGATATGCTGTTTATTGTTTTCTCCATTTCCTTATCATCTTTTCCCCAAAGCTTGTACCTAAATACTAGTTATTTTACCCATAACTTTTGCATTCTGTCATAATGTACAATTCAATCTAATGTGCCAAAACATTGTCTAAATGTGTGGTCTTCTTAAACTCTCCCTAGTGTTCTTTTGAATCCTTGGTGACTGACATCATTCCTCCTGTCTTACAGGACATCAAGGCGTCTGTGGGAGAGAAGAGTGAGCCCAAATGCTCTTTACTCTATGAATCACTTGAGAAATGACACATCAACATTAGTTGTGGGAGGACTAGATGGAATTCTGAGAGTTCTGGATCAAGACACAGGTGAAGTACTGTCGATGTGTGTCATGGATGAGCCCAGCAATACACCAAATCATTCAAACATAAAAAAGCAAGTAATTGAAAGGAAGAAAGTGAGAAGACTTGCTGAAGATGAGCGTATTGATGCTCTGCCTTTGTTTTCTCGACCACCTATAACATGTTTAGCTGTTGGAATGCAGAAGGTTGTTACTGCACACTCTGAGAGGCACATTAGGGTGTGGAGATTCTCAAATAATTGACAATTTTTTCCTTTTCAACAGATAAAGCGAATGAGACATGTTAAACTTGTAAAATCTGGTGGATGTGAATACACATCTTAAGAATTCTTTCTCATTTTATTTATCTAAACCAGCTAATGTAGCTTTTCTGTAAATTCTATTTTTCGTTGCTGTTGAAAATGTCCCACTTTTTTTTATTCTTTAAGTTATTTTAGGAAAACAGTTTGAGAGAGTTGTAAGCAAATACTTAAATACTTTTTTTATTCTTTTTGTTTTTCGAGTAAGTTGAATTATAGGAACTCTCATTCAAAAAGTGTGATAACTCATGAATTACTTGGGTTTTAAATGGTGGGCCTTAGATAGGAAGACATCCCATTTGGGCTAAAGAAAGCCCAAATCCAATTCGAGAGGAGACTAAACATTTTCCTTTCCATAATCCGAAGAATACTAATCCCCCGATTTTCTGTTGAAATTCAAGACGAGAAGAGTCTCATAGATTACCTTAACCTAAAATCCTCTGCAATCCCATCGGAAAATCTAAGCCATAACCATGGTGTGCATTCGGAAGGCGACAGTTGACGACTTATTGGCTATGCAAGCTTGCAATTTGATTTGCCTGCCGGAAAACTACCAGATGAAATATTACTTTTATCACATACTTTCATGGCCGCAGCTAATTTATGTTGCTGAGGATTACAATGGAAAAATTGTGGGATATGTTTTGGCTAAGATGGAAGAGGAGACCTCTGAGTGCCATGGTCATATAACTTCTCTTGCTGTTCTTAGGACTCATAGGAAACTGGGTTTGGCCACTAAGCTCATGACAGCTGCTCAGAATGCCATGGAACAGGTGTGCTTTTAATTTAGTTTTTAGTGAGATTTATTACTTTTTATTTTAGAAGAATTATAGTTGAAGACTTATTTTATTTTATTTATTTTTTTAATTTTCTGGACCCTTTTATATTTGAATTTCTCCTCCCGTCTTGGATTCTTTATAAGTTGGCTCATTTAATGTTTCCCAATAACGTTTTGGTCTGGTATGGTCTAATTTTCTGGGAATCATTTTTTGTGTATGATGGATGAATCTTTATGGACATCAATGCTCGAAAGCGCTTAACATTTTCCATGAATTCTTTTTGTGCTTCTATGACATTGAGTAGAAAGGATTTTGATGTGTTGGTTGATTTTTTTTTTATCAAAATAAGTTAAGCTATTAAGCAAAATGCTATTATGCTAAGGAGCAAGTCAAGGGTAGGGTGCATTTGTAGAAGCATTTTGTTTTAGAAATATATATTTTTTTGACCAACCCTAATTGCATAAATTTTTGTCATCTACTTAATTTTGTTTTATCTTTTTTTAGCCAACATGATTCCTGTTTTGAACCACTTTAACCGACCAGGTCTTAGTAAAGCTAAAAATCTATTTGGATAAAAACATTTCTACAAAACGTGGACCATTTTGGCTAAGGAAAAGATGAAGGATCTAGTTTGTGAAAGTTTTAACCATTGAAATTTCAAAAATTTAAAAATATTTTTGTTTTTTCCAAATTTTTCTTGGAAAAAAATAATAAAAAACTTCTCCAAATGGGTCCAAATCTCTCAAACTTCATGTTTGTATGGCCTGTTTGGCCATTTAACGCAGCTCTTCAGCTACATTTCTAATATGTTCATTTGAAATCTAGAAGTGGGAAGTAAAGAGTACTAATTTTCTAACTCTCTTTATTTGCATTTTATTTTAAAAGTTTAGTTCTCTGAATAAGTTTCATCTTATGTGAAGCTGCATTCTTATTCGTTTTCCAAGAACAACGGCCAATGTTAAGGGCTTATTGACACGGAATAATAAACAATAGAATTTTAAATGTAAGGATGGGAAGGGAAGAGAGGATTGTGAAAAAGAGAAAGAGAAAAATTACATATTGATGTGGACTAACATTGGCAGTCATTATTCTTTTTCTTTGAAACTACTAGCAGAAGTAGTTTGTTAGGATTAGAGTTTTGATTTTGGCTTGGCTATTTTCTTGTTTCAAATTAACCATGTTACCCTAGAGCTCTTAGTTTGACAACTAGCTCTAAATTAATGTTTTAGATGATAGTTATTTTTCCTTTTCTGATAACTCCATACACCTATTAAATGGCAAATTATCTGGATTAATATGCAGCAGTGAATGTTACAAAGATTTTGAGGAGTTTGCTTATCTAACTTCTTAACCTTTCTTTGGAGGTTCTTTTACTACTTCAGGTCCGAGGAGTCTAAGAAATGATTGGGCATCAAACACCAAACTTCTGAAATTGTAGCATGGTCTCATAGGACATTTATTCACGATTACTGATAACCATACCTCTAGTATTTCCTCCTGCAATCTCCCAAAGGGAAGAAAATTATAATGATACTCTCAGTTCTGTTTAGTTGCCTTTTATATTATGTATATTTCATTGGAACAAATAAATATGAATCTTTAAAAAATGTTTGAATAAATAAATAGGAAGCATTATTATGAATTTTCCAGGAAAAATGAAAACATTAACAGTAGATGCTATTGTGGAAACATATGAGAAACTATGGACAGAAATAAAGTAGGCACAAGACAATTCTGTTGGAAAGGAGAACAAAAATTTACTTATGGCTATAGAATTTACTTATTCTTTTTATTGTTGGCTGATTCTTTTTAACTCATCCCATCGTTTGGTGGGATCGCCAAAACTTAGATGGATGGGGACATTTTGCCTGCTGCTCCCTAGTGGTTTTGAACTCTATGGTATTGCTATTAGCTCTTGGTAGTTATATCCGATAGGTCAAATAAATTTGGTTACTTTAAAGCCACTAGTCATTTGTTCCATTTAAGTTAGGAGTACCATGGGAGCGCATGGATTCACCTGGCGTGTAGCTAATTCTGCTGGTATTTTATAATGTTTTAGCTAATTCAACTTAAAGTAATTGACAGAGGAGTTTTGAAATGCTCAATTACACTGCCGCCTGCTTTTATGTTTGGTTCATGATTTTCAGAAAGATCCTATTCTCTTTCGTTGCTGATCCTGACTGCATATTATGCTTCAATCATTTATGATAATTTTTCTCCCTTTTTTCTACTTACTTGAAATTCTGCTTTGCTATAGGTGTACGGAGCAGAGTATGTCTCTCTGCATGTGAGAAAAAGTAATAGGGCTGCATTTAATTTGTACACTGGGACATTAGGATATGAGATTAATGATATAGAGGCAAAGTATTATGCAGATGGCGAAGACGCTTATGATATGCGGAAACAGTTGAAAGGTAGGAAGCATCATCATCACCATCACCATCACCATGGTGGTGGTTGCTGCTCTGGGGAAGTGAGGACAACGGGTAAAGCAATTTATGCAGAAGCTAAGGCAGAGTGATATTGGAGCTAAAATTCTTTAATGGGGAATTCAGGTCACTATAATAGGAATTTAATAATCTAAGGTGGATAGAACATTTAGTGACTGCATTGTATTGCAATTGTGTCTTCAACTTTTCAACTTTCCTTTTTTTTTTTTTTTTTTTTTGATTCAGTGATAAATGTGATTATGTAATGTTTTTGGGCTTTATTTCTAATGATGAATTTTGTTCAGAAGATACATATCTTGAGAATTCACTGTTAGTATGATATGACCTAATGCTCTGCTGTAATGTGGTTTTTTTGATTCTTTTTAAACAACAGTAGGCTCTATTCAATTGTTTCCTTCTTCTTACGTCTTCAACATTTTGTAAAATTTAATGTGGAGGTTATGATATTTGAAATGTACAGGTTTTATAGTAAACAAGTCCTTGCATTTGACAGAAGATTTGAAGACCATTATAGTGGAATATTAGGAGCAGTTAGGCTCTTTGGTATCCTTACTGAGAATGTGTGGACGTGATCGGCTTCTTCCTTCCAAATTTTGCACAGTCCACTTTAAAATTGTTAGTTGAAAAGTTAATCTAGATGAACCACATAATTCATGCCACACTTTTGAAGTTTGCTAACATTCTAATTTGCCTGTACAGCCTATTATCTTTATTTCTATGAACAGTAAGCAGCATTTTCCCCTTTTTTCATATATATATATATATAAAATTAAAATACTAACTAGTGGTGTTTGAGTTTATGTTCAATTGTGAAATGATGGATAGACTTAAAAAAGTATGTTGTTTGTGTAGGGATCTTGCCATTATTGTGAGGTGAGGTTGAATGTGTTTGTATGTGTAACCAAAACACTGGTGAGAAACATCATGATGGATTTCTTGAACCATCTGAATATCCTATTATGCTTCTTTGTGATGCAATTTTCCACCAAGGAGTGGTCTTGGTATGGATTATATTAAACCATTCAAAATGTGAAATGCTTGATTATATTGTGATAAAAAATCATAAAAAAGTATTATCTAACCAATGTGAGAACTAGATTATGCTTAATCCAATTTGTCCACTTTTAATTTTATTGCTTAAATAGGTAATATATATATATAGGTATGTGATATAAATGGAAGCTTTGCACACTAAGTGGAAGTGATTGAAGTAGATAATGTTAGTTTTGATATATTTCTTGATTCTTGCACGATGTTATTTTCACCACTACTACTATTATTTTTATTTTGTTTAGAATCAAAATGCAAGAAAACTATGGTTTTATTTATTTATATCATGCTTGTAAACACTATAAAATGAGATTCCATTGCAACTCTTTCCCAAAATACAATTTCATTAGAATGATGTGTTTAGGATTTTCCAAGCATTTTTCAGTTCATTTCATAATCTTTTCAGCCT
The DNA here is from genome assembly GCA_027405835.1 of Asclepias syriaca. Taxonomy (NCBI): domain Eukaryota; kingdom Viridiplantae; phylum Streptophyta; class Magnoliopsida; order Gentianales; family Apocynaceae; genus Asclepias; species Asclepias syriaca. The sequence continues at coordinate 19,387,750 of CM049927.1, forward strand.
GGCTAGTTCATGGGGGTTCAACTCTTGAAACTGAAAGATCCACCTTTATCATTCACATGGATATGTCTCTCATCCCCATGGTTTTCACAAGCTACCACCATTGGTATTCTTCCATAATAGATTCTCTCAAAGCTTCCATTACTCCCACAGAATCAGATAACTCTTACTATGCTCCAAATTTACTGTACACTTATGAAAATGTTATGCATGGTTTTAGTGCTTTTCTCTCTGAAGAAGAATTAGAAAAGATTAAGGATACTTCTGGTTTTGTATCAGCTTACATAGACAAAGTTGTCACTGCTGACACGACTTATACCACTCAATCACTGTCTCTTAATCCCTCTACAGGTTTATGGCCAACTGCACACTTTGGCCAGGACATGATTATTGGCATAGTTGACACAGGTATTTGGCCAGAGAGTCAGAGCTTCAAAGATGATGGCATGAGTAAAATTCCCGCTCGGTGGAAAGGTAAATGCGAGGAAGGTGAACAGTTTAATTCATCCTTATGTAATAAGAAGCTCATCGGAGCAAGATCATTCAACAAGGCTGTGGTGGCTCATAATCCGCATGCCAAAATTACTCTCAACTCCCCGAGAGATCTTCTGGGACATGGTACTCATACTGCCTCCACAGCTGCTGGAAATTACGTAGAAGATGTTTCGTTTTTTGGATATGCTAAGGGTACAGCCAAAGGAGTAGCACCACTTGCTAGATTGGCTATGTACAAGGTAGTGTGGTCTGAAGGTTCTTACACTTCTGATGTTATAGCAGGTATGGATCAGGCCATTGCCGATGGTGTTGATGTTATATCTGTTTCTCTTGGTTACTATGGTGTTGATCCATTTTATGAGAATCCTATTGCTATTGCTTCATTCGGTGCCATGGAAAAGGGAGTTCTTGTTTGTGCTTCTGCTGGAAATGATGGACCAAGAATAGCTACTATGCATAATGATATGCCGTGGGGTTTAACTGTTGCAGCGAGCACAGTTGATCGTTCATTTGCAGGAACATTGATTCTGGGAAATGGACTAACTATCAATGGATGGACAATGTTCCCTGCTAGTGCATTGGTGGACGATTTTCCCCTAGTTTATGACGAAACATTGGCTCCTTGCAACGATACAGTGTTGCTACCCAGATCTCCATATGCCATCATCATATGCAATGACATTGGGCGAATACTGGAGCAGTTGGAACATGTTTCCAGGTCGAATTCTGCTGGAGCAGTCATGATTTCAGACGATCCAGTTTTATTCGAGAAGGGAGATGTTTCTTGGCCAGTTGTTGTGATTAGTCCAACAGAAGCAGAAGCTGTGATCCATTATGCCAAAACTGACAAAAATCCCACTGCCAGCTTGAAATTTTCTCGAACTATACTAGGACAAAAGCCTGCCCCTGCTGTTGCTCTGTATTCTTCAAGAGGTCCTTCCAAGAACTGCCCTGGAATACTAAAGCCAGATGTTATGGCACCAGGTTCATTAGTACTGGCAGCTTTTACTCCAAATGGTGCCGCTGGCTTGATTGGTGCAGGTATACAGTTATGGAGTCATTATACAATGATGTCTGGAACATCCATGTCCTGTCCTCACGTTGCTGGTGTAGTTGCAATGCTAAAAAGTGCACATCCGGATTGGAGTCCAACAGCAATTAGGTCCGCCTTAATGACTACAGCAAATCCCCTTGACAATACTAATACCCCCATCAAAGATCATGGTCAAAAGATGAGGACTGCTTCACCAATCGACATGGGAGCTGGACAAATCAATCCGAACCAAGCTCTTGATCCAGGACTAGTTTATGATGCAACTCCACAAGACTATGTCAACCTATTATGCTCCATGAATTACACAAGCAAGCAGATTTTGACAATCACTAGATCCCATAATTCCTACAATTGCTCTAACCCAAATAGTGATCTGAACTATCCTGCATTTGTTGTCTTGTACGGTAACAAGACAACCTCGATAGTACAAACATTCAAGAGAAGTGTGACTAATGTGGGAGATAATGAAGGTGCTAGTTATAAAGCTAAGATCACAGCAATAAAGGGTTGTGCAGTCGCTGTTTCACCTGAAACACTTGTTTTTACTAAGAAGAATGAAAGATTGGATTTTTCAGTGATCATACGTTGTATGAATGTCAACAATGGCAATGTCACTTGTGGTTGGCTTTCTTGGGTTCAAGATAATGGGAAACATACTGTCACTAGCCCTATTGTGGTTTTGGATTGATTAAGGATCAATCTTTTCTTTAAGGTTAAGAGAACTCGAAGAGTGTTTGTAAATTAAAAATATTTGGAATAATAATAATTCTAGTTATGGATTTGCATAAAAATATAATAAGAATGTGATAAATTATTGTTGTTTATAGTTAAACATAAATTATTTAAGAATAAAGAAACAAGAAGAAAAGGATAGAAATGATCATTGGACAGACAATAAACCCTAACAAGAAATTTACAAAACCTGAATCATTTAATTATCCAGTGAATCAGCGATGAAAACTAACCAAGAATTTTGTTCTAATGGATAAGAACATGGGAAAAATTGAACCCTACAAAAAAAAAAAAAAAGTTTTATTTGTTCTAATGGAAAGAAAAAAGGTTAAAAAGATTAGGACATAAAACATTTTCAGGCCGTTTTGGAGCTTTGTCTGAACATTTCATATATAGTGAATTCGGCATCAATTTTACTGCTAAAAAACATAAGAAATCCGAAGGAATATACGTATTTAGTACTTACTATCTAAATCAATTTTACTGCTAAAAAACATAAGAAATCCGAAGGAATATACGTATTTAGTACTTACTATCTAAAAAATTCGAAAAATGTCTGAAAAAGCTAAACCATATATATATATATATATAAAATTGAATAATTCAACCTTCTATGAAATTATCGCTCCTTCTATACAAAATGTTCCCTGTCCGGCAATACTCTTCAAAAGGAATCCTTTTTATACCTAAAACATATATATATATAAATAACGTACTGTTAAAATATAATACAAAATCGTCTTAATTTAAATCAAACTCAAAATATTTCAATAAAAAAAATGGAACTTTATCCGATATATATTCTTCAGAATGGTGAAGCTGAAATTGAAAACTAAGAAATTAAAGAAAAGACTGAATGACAGAATCTACACTGATTTTCATACTGGTGCTTTTTTTCTCCTTATATTCTAATAATGCTACCGATGCTGATTTCCTTCGGTGTATGTCACCACCACCATTTCATTCAAAATCCAATTACATCCACTCACAAAATTCTTCATCATATTCCCATCTTTTACAATCTGCCCAACAAAATCCCAGATGGTTAAATTCAACACATTTTATAAAACCACGGTTCATAATCACACCATACACAAAGTCACAAATCCAAGAATCCATTTTATGTGCCAAAAGCCATGGAATTCAATTAAGATTCAAGAGTGGCGGACACGACTACGAAGGCCTCTCTTTTCTATCCAAATCCAAATCCAAATGCCCTTTTGTCATGATTGATCTTATAAATCTACGTTCAATCTCCATGGATATGGAAGATGAGAGTGCTTGGGTGGAATCCGGTGCAACTCTAGGGGAACTCTATTATGCAATTGCTAAAGAAAGTAGTGTGCATGGATTTCCAGGTGGGATTTGTCCGAGTGTGGGAATTGGAGGACATTTAAGTGGTGGAGGAATTGGTACCATGATGAGAAAATATGGTTTAGCAGCTGACAACGTTATTGATGCATACATTGTTGATGTCAATTCAAGAATTCTCAATAGGTCTACAATGGGAGAAGATCTTTTTTGGGCAATCCGAGGAGGTGGAGTAGGAGGGAGTTTTGGAATCATAGTTTCTTGGAAAATTAAGCTTGTTCGGGTTCCAAAAATTGTTACAGTTTTCACTATTCAAAAATTAATGGACCGTCATGGTATAAAGTTAGTTCGGAAGTGGCAATACATTGCACATAAGTTACCCCGAGAAGTATTCACAAGAGTCATCATTCAAAGTGATGATAATAATATGGCGAAGGTAATAGTAACTTTATTTAACTCATTATTTTTAGGAAGAAAACACGATTTGATCACATTGATGAACAACCGTTTTCCACAATTAGGTCTCGAATTAGAAGACTGTCACGAAATGAGTTGGATTGAGTCGACTCTCTACTTTGCGGGATACGATAAAAATCAGCCCTTGGAAGTTCTATTGAATAGAACTGTCCAAAACAAGAGTAGCTTTAAAGCAAAGTCAGATTTTGTGACTAAAAATGCCATTACAAACAAAGGATGGAAGGGAATAAAGGAAAGGGTATCATTACAAGAACAAGATTCAGTGTACATAATAATTCTTGATCCAATGGGAGGGAAAATGGAGGAAATTTCAGAATCTGAAATTGCTTATCCACACAGAAAGGGGAATAAGTACAGTGTACAATATTTAGTGAAATGGGGTGTCAAAGAATCATCAAAAGAACATTTAGAATGGATAAATTCTCTTTATGAATATATGAAACCATATGTATCGAATTCTCCTAGGGCTGCATATGTGAATTATAGGGATCTTGATATTGGTTGCAATTTGGAGGTGAATACAAACTATTCTCAAGCCAGAATTTGGGGTGAAAAGTACTTCAAAAAAAATAACTTCAGAAGATTGGCTATGGTGAAAGCTAGAGTTGATCCACAAAATTTCTTTAGAAATGAACAAAGTATTCCTGTTCTTCAATATTGATGTAGAGGAACTATCATTTTCCGTTTATATTATATCTCGATCCATGTCATAATTTCTAAATATTAGAAGTGAAACTACTACGAACTCTTAATGAAAGAATATTTTCTGATTTCAGTTTAAAAGGTTTTTGTTTGTTTACAATGTATACGTATGAATTTTATCTACATGTAAATTATCACATACACACACTCTCTCTCTCTCTCTCTCTCTATATATATATATATATATATATATATATATATATATTGTTATGCCCAAGGAATGCACTGAGAGGGGGGGGGGGGTGAATCAGTGCTTAACTCTTTTCAAAAATTTAACGTACTGTTTTTGTAGATTTTAGCACTCCAACAAAGATTTATACAAAATTTCAGCAACACAAGCAATTGTTTGTGTGTAGTTTAATTATTGTGATCCATTTCTTGAGAGGTATTCTTTTAGTTAATATACCAATGTTAACATACACACACTTGCATGAAAATAAAAGAGACAATCAATTTACGTGGTTCACCACCAACAAGGTAGGCTACATCCACGGTGATAGGGTTCACTACCCTTTCACTGCAACTTCACTAGTTACTTGTTTATCACAATGCTCTTCACTAGAGCTACAAAGAAGGCTCACTCCCTTACTCACACAAATACAATTCCTTAAGATAAAGAGTAGAATCACTTCCTACTCTACCCAATAGAAACGATGCCTTCCCTATCACTTAGGTTAGGCAAATTCAAAACATACCCCAAAGATATAACAAGAATTTAATGTTCAACAAGATATTTCAAATATGTATAATACATCAACAGAAAACGAGGATTGATCTGTCACCTCCAAGTTGATGAATAATCTTTCTATGATGTATCCTCCAAAACTCTTCTTCAAGATTTGAGATGATTGTCACGGTGTGTTTTTCTTGATTTTTGTTTCAAAAGTCTCTACTGCCCACAACTAGAATGTGTGTTTTTCTTGAATTTTCTTTAAAAAAATCTCTACTGCCCACAACTAGAATTTTTCTCTCTTCTTTTTTTTTCTTCTTTTTCTTTTTCTCTCTCTCAAAAAAAACTTTGTTTCTAACGTGAATATCTATATATTCACATATTTGCATTCACCATAATTTTTCTCTCTTGAAAAAATATCTTGTTTCTAATGTGAATATCTAGATATTCACATATAAATGCATTTACACAAAAACCCAATAATCTTGACCATTGATGCTTTTAATAATAGTTCAATCTCCACCTTTGATCTTGACCCTTTGATACTTTAATGAAAGTGTAATCTTCACCCTCGATCTATATCATATATATATATGTGTGTGTGTGTGTGTGTGTGTGTATGTATCTTTCAAAATGCTCACACTCTGAATTACACCAAAATTACTATCATTAATCACGTATATAATTTCAGCCAAGTATTTCACTTCATCCATTCCATGTCATTAGTAGGAATGCCAATATATCACAAATGCACTAGGTTCCAACAATTACAATACAAGCATTAACCAAAAAGGACTCAACAATCTCCCCCTTTGGAATTGTTGGCAACCATAATGAGAAGCTAATGACATTAACAAAAAATTTAATTCAGAGTGAAAATCAAATTCAGAATCAAATTTAGATTCAGTATAATGCTCCCCCTAAAGATATACTCTCCCCCTTTCCATGATATTCATCCCCTATTAGCTTTTCATGTGTCATTCTCCCCCTTTGACAATAATTCCAAAAGCAAGAGTGGAAGAGAAGAGACTTACCATTTCAAAGTGAAGGAGCAGGTTGTACACCCAGGTGATCTATGAATCTCACCTTTTTCAACTTTATCTTTATCCATTATCAAGTGCCTCATTTCTTCAATGCCAGTTATTGTTTTCTATTAAGTCGAAGATGATCTTTTCTCGGTTGGTTTCTTGAATATCTGCTGCCTCTTCTTGAACAATGTTGAGGCAATCCTTTAACCAGGATTGCAGCTAATTCATAAAACTTGGATCTTTCGTGTAAGAATGCCATAGGACCATTCATGGGCTGCACATTTTCGTGTGCTTTGTCCATCGTAATTCTCAATGGTCTCATTACTATTACATCTGATTTGATCTGTATTCTATTTGCCCGAACAAATCATCTATTTTTCTTGAAACCTGTTCAACTCAATTCATTTGCTAATTTTTTTTAATTAAGGAAAATTTCTAATAGCTTTGTTCTTCACAATGTTGATGTGTCCCAATCTCTTGTGCCACAGTATATTTTTATTTGAACTAGACAATAAGCAAGTAGTTTCTTTCTCATTAATGAGATATAAGTCCTTCTTGTTCCTTGTTCCTTTTGCAACAATCTCGCCATTCTTGGAACTCTTCACAATGCAGCCTTGTTGTGTAAATAATACTTCATGTCCACAATCACAAAGTTGACTCACACTCATCAAATTATACTTGAGCCCATCAACAAATAAAACTTCTTTAGAACATAGTTTTTCACTTCCAAAAGTAGCTTCACCCAAGCCTTTAATCTTTAGACCACTTTTATCAGCAAATTTCACAAAGCCTTTATCAACATCTTGTGTGTTCTTCAGAAGCTTTTTATCTCCTGTCATATGAGAAGTACAACCACTATCCATGACCCATGATGCTCCTTTTGTTTTGGTCTTCAAAGCAATTTCTACGATATTTGCTTGTTCACTCCTTTCCACTTTTCTATACACTTTCTTTCCCTTAAAATATCCTCTCCCTTCTTGATTATTCAGATTGACATGTCTTGGAATTTGGTTGGGCAGAATGGTCATGCATTCTGCAGCACAATGACCTATCAAGTTGCATCTTTCACACTCAATAACATTTTCATTCAATGTTTTGAACTTGTTGTTCAAAGGACAAGAGAATGATGTAGCAGATTTCATTCTTCTCATGTGTGGGTGAATCCTTCTTGTAGTAAAAGATCTTGAATCTTGTTTTACATGCTGAAATTGATTTCCCCATCTTCCTCTGTTTTTATAATTATACCCAAACCAATTACCAAACTGCCTCAAAAATGGATATGAACCAACCTGTGATCTGTTATTATTTCTACAAACAATTGCTCGATGTCCATACTTACCACAACTGAAACAATACCCATTGAATCTCATAAAACTGCCATGTCTTCCAAACTGAAATTTAAGAGACTGATTTCCATTAATTTTATGTTGTGCCTCTCTATTTTCTTCCTTTGTAGTATTTGAATCACATATATCAAATGTTGGATGAACCACTTTTGTCTTCCCCTGTTTTCATCCATCAATGGTATGGTGTTTTCTTCAAACCCCAAACCTTGTTTTCCCATTGAATGTGGCCTTTGTATTTCAATGCACTTCTTTAGCTTCATTGAAGACTCATTTCTAGCTTCATCATTTGACATATTAGAACTTTCTCCACAAGGTGAAACAAATGATGTTTCCAAAAATGTTTTCATTTTATTCTTTGCATTCTGTTCAAGAGTTTCCAATTGTTTTAATTTTGCAACCAATTCAGCAGCCATGTCATTATTGATCTTCACTTGTTCTTCAAGTTTGAAAGTTAACTCTTCAACTTTATCTTGCAAGATCTTGTTTTCTTGTTCAAGCTGATGCACTTTCTCTTCAAGGACTATCTTCTCACCTTCAAATCTTTCAGCAATAGATTGTATATCTTTCATTGGAGTAGTGGCTCTTTTGGCTTTATTTCTTTGTTTGCTCAATTCATTAAGTGCACCTTCAAGTTCAAGTTTCAAATTAATTCTACCCTCTATTTCTTCTTCGGATTGTTCTTCCTCACAAGAAGAATTAACTTTTACAACCATAAGTGATATGCATAAATCATATCATATTTTTAGCATGTTTTTATGCATGATTTATGGTGAAATTGAGGGTAAATTGGTCTTAATTGTTCATTATTAACTCAATTTCACAGTTTTTATGATTTTGGAAGTGTCAGGTGAAAAGTGGAAGAAAATGGCAAATTTCGGGGCAAAAACGCAATTTTACAGAAGTTTAGACTTCGGGGAGGGCGTCCCGGTTCAGGACGGGCGTCCTGGACTCGGGACGACCGTCCTGACCTGGTCAACAGACCGGGACGGGCGTCCCGAACCAGAAACTCAAGTCCCACATCGAATTTTTGAGAGAAAATCACTCCAGAAAGCTGCTATAAATACCTCAGGCCTTCCTCAGTTGAATTCATCCCTATCCACTCGATCTGAGTCATTCAGTGGTTTCCAGTGTACAATTCTCGAGTACACAACTCACTCGGAGACTCAGATTTCAGTATAAGTTTTCTTTCTTTCCTTTTTGTGTTTCGTTTTTCTTAGTTTCTGAGAAATAGTCTCAGATCCTAGGGTTCGATAGATAGGTTCGTTTCTGGTATTCATAGAATACCCGTGATTTCGTTAGGAGATCCTAAGAGGGCTCTAGGCGTTCGAAGAGTCAGTCCATAGGGCTGGACTTAAGCTGGGTATTAAGGTAAAGCCCAGTTACTAGGCTGAGGAAGCGTCCTCCGAAGGTTCTGGCGAGCAGAGTCGGGTCAAGCAATACGTCATATACAGCAGTACGCTCCATCGGCGAGACTAAGTAAAGGGTGATTTCTTTATGGCATCAGTCCCCCTGTCCCTCTCTTATATGTTGTTATTGTGTTTGTCCAAATAGCAATTATGAATACTGGATTTTGATTATTATGAATAGTTGTTATATATGTTGAAGTTATTATGTTTTTCCGGAAATAGCCACCTGCTTAAATATTCATTATGTCTGCATGTCTAGCGTTTATGCCGGCGGTTATGGGCAAGCGGCATGATCCCCGAAGTGACATAGGGCTTTCATAGCTGTCTTTAGTAGTAACCGTAAGTAGGGCCGTTTACCTTGGCGATGGGGCGGTATACCAGATTACTTAGATGTACACCTTTAGACTCAGAACATAGTTGCATTCCAGGCTAAGATATATCTAAAACACTCGAAGATAGGTCAATCAACTTATAGGAACACTATAACATAGAATCAGAACTTTGTCTATAAACACTTTTAGGCCTAATTAGACTTAAACCTAGTGAAGAATTGATCACCCTCTCATCAAGATTATTGATGACGATTGCATAACTGGATCATAAGATAAGAGTTAGGATAAAAAGCTAGCTACTACTAAGCGGTTACCACTTTCCTGGGAGTACGATAATTATTTAATAAAATCGTAGATACTTTCCAACAGACTAGCTACACGATAGGTACTCTGCCTTAGGTTCTGGCTGATTAAGTGACACCATAGAGACTAAATGTGACAATTAGTCAATCACAGTCCTTAATTACTCATAATCAACATAGGGTAAAATAACACCTATTTAGCATATCGGCTGGAAACGCATCAGATTTTTGGCGCCGTTGCCGGGGAGATATCATAATGAATTTAGGATTGTTGGCCACAATTCTAGAGACTTATGATAGGTAGCGGTAGTAACCTAGACTTTTGATTTACACTTATCTTATGCTAGTTAGACAATCACTTTCCGAAATATAGGATTATCATAACTAACTAATTTTAGATGTTATCTGAAATTAAGACACTTAGGATAATCAAATTTTAGAAAATCATTCTAAAACCATATTGAGGAAATTTACCTGCTTTCTAAATAAAATTCAAAATCCCTAAAAATATTTTTCTTGCTTTTCTATTTTACTTTTCCTCATATTCTTGTTATTTGTTATTTCTAACCAGACTTGGCACTTAGAGATGAAGAGAACAAGAGCAGCTACTAACCAGGCAAAGAAAACAGAAATCCCTGACACTCCAGGACTAAAGAAGACAAAGCCAGAAGGACCATCTAGGCCTGCACCAGAAATACCACGAGGGACTCTTCCTTCACAACCGGTAGAAGTAAACTCAAGCCTAGATGCCAGTGACCTAGTGAGAAGATTCCTGAACGCCCGTGAGCCTAGTCCCACGGAAGAAGATCCTTCTGAGGATACCTTCCCTCCTAGAGAAGAACCTCAAAGATCTCCAGTTCACACTCCTGCCCAGAGAGTTCCTATAAATCCACCACCCATTGACCAAACCCAGAATTCACCAACATCTCCTGCATACACCCCAACACCTAACGAGCACACCCCTTCATCTAGGGGAAGTACTAACGGTTATCATTCAATGTTGTCCGTGCAGATAGATACGTTGGCTCAAAGGGTCTATGAGATGGATCAAGGAATTGCAAGCAGATTGTGTCATTTAGACCAACTCAGTCTGAATATCACCACCAACATGGACCGACTCAGAGCCACGGTCAGTCTTCAGGAGAACCAAGGTGCACAACTACTCCGGGAGATGGCTGACTTACGAAGTGAGCAGGGCAGACAAAGGGATGAGATGAGAGCCATACGCATAGAAATGCGAAACATTCGAACAGAGTTACAGGAGATCAGAGATAAGGGTCGTTGAAAAAGGGAAGATTCTTTTACTTTTATTATCAGCAAATAAATTGTTTGAACTAAACCTGAATAATTGACCCCTATTTTCTATTTTTCAAACTTTTTTTAAAGGGTCCTTTATATTCAACAATTTTCTTCAGACATTTTATTTTCAAATTTCTATGAAAAACAAAAGTTTTGCAAATGCAGTTTATTTTTCACTAATTAAATTGTATAAACTCAGTTTTTGTTTTTCTGAAATTCTTGCTGAATTTAAGTTGGGATAAAATTAGGGTAGTCATGATTTTCGAAAAAGATTGAGGAATTTTTGCATAGAGTTTTTAACAGCTTTTGAATTTGATTGGATAAACATGAAGACTTGTTAAAAGTTATGATTATTTTGGTATCCTGAGATTTGCAGGGAATTACGAAAAAAAAAAATTATTTTTTTTCGGAATTGGCACGCGTCCCGAAGCAACCCGGAACGGGTGTCCCTATTTTGGACGGGCGTCCAGCGGGACGGGAGTCCTGCCTCCGGGACGGGCGTCCTGAAGGCCGCCCCTCCTACAAATAATCCATTTTTTTTTCATTTCCCCTCAAATCAACTTCCAAAAATTCACCTCTCTCAAATAATTCTCTCTATCTTCTCTCTACAAATTTTTGGCAAACTTCCCAGATGTTCAAAAATTCAAATTTCCCTCCAAAATTTGAATTTTAAATTTCCTTCCAAATTCGAATTTCCCTCCAAAATTTGAATTTCCCGCCAAAAATTCAAAATCATTCCCTAACCAAAATCCATCCTCCCGAATTCAAATTCACCTCCAGAATTCGAATTCGAATCTTCCTTCCTGCCTAAATTCTCAAAACCTCTCAAACGCTCTCAACCCAAATGGCTCCCAAATGCGCCCGTATCACATCCACCATGACCATCACTTCAGTGGCACATCCTTTTATGCTGTTTCACTCCAGTCCAGCATACTAGGAGAGATGTCACGGATACATCGGAGGCACCATACTGACGGGCAGAACACTTGACTGGGCCGCAGTACAGACGCTAGAGGTGGAGCAGGAAGTCAGACGCATGCTCGACGTACTACCCTACAGTTGAGTATTCATCGTCACTGAACCAACATACCTAGAGCTGGTATGTGAGTTCTATGCGTCATTTATGTACCATCAGGAGCAGATCACATTCCGCTTGGGCGGAATAGATCGGTCGATGAGCATGGCCGAGTTCGGCATTGCCCTGGGTATCTGGCAGAGAGACGAGCTGGATACGCCCGCCTACACCACGGCAGTTCGAGACTTCACGTCTGCAGACGTCTCCACTGCTTGGGCTCAGATCTGTATGACGGGTGTCCCATACCAACATGGCTTTGCGAAAGCCACATGTATCTATCCCGCTCTTCGATACTTGCATACTATTATTGCACACACTTTGTCAGGACGACGGACGACCCCCGGGAATGTCACCCAAATGGAGACATTCCTCTTGGCCAACATGCACATGGGATCCACAGTGGAGATGACTCGACTTATCACGGTCATCATGCGGGGTTTCGCTACGGACACTCGGAAACAGTGTCTGGGACTCGGGCCATTCATCACCAGGATAGCTCACTACCTGGAGTTGGACATCGAGGGCTCGGAGCTGACCCAGATCGCCCAGACCACCATTCCTACGGACCTCACTATCCTACGGAACATGGGAATGGTCGTACGGGATGCAAATGGGCGATATTCCATCCAAACGGAGCAGCCAACACAGGCCCCGGCACCAGGAGCAGTTCTAGCACACATACCTCCGTCCGAGAAGTTTGTTCCACGCACTGCCTTCGAACGACACATGTCGCACGGATGGGCAGAACTCTCAGCCCGATACAGCCGAGATATGGATAGGATCGAGAGACGGCTGACGTTGATAGAGGACAGAGTCGCTATGAACACCAGCAGGATCGATGAGATTCATCAGCATACCTTCTACCTGGTGGAAAACTCCGAGGTCCACTTTCTGGCAGACTTTCCGGTAGACTTTCCGGCAGCCTTCGGTCCACCTAATGACGGTGAGTCGGGTTCTTAGTTTTTCTTTCCTTTTCTTTTCCTTTTTTTGTTTTCATTCTATGTGTGTGATCATGTCTGGGCTGTATGAAATATGAATCTATGTATAACATTGATTGATATGACATAACAACATTGTTTCTTTTTGTTATCCTTGTTATTGTTTAACCATAGTTCTTCGAATAAGTGTGGGGTAAGAATCTGTTCTGTTTCTTGTTTTCAAATAAGTGTGGGGTAGCTTAGAAATGCATGAACACTGAGGACAGTGTCAGATTTAAGTGTGGGGTAGCAGTGCACAGTGCACTGTAGTGAGAAAAGTTTTGCATGATTTTGCTGTTTTCCCCATATTTTCACACCCTTCCAAATTTTTTTTCAAAATTTTTCATTCTTTCAGACTTCTAAATGCAGTATGATTGGTTACACATTGCTTATGTCTATGATATGTAGGTAGAATGTTATGGTTAGTAGGAGGCAATGTGATAGCTATCTTGGACTAATTGATTAGGAATAGGGAATTCCTGATAACTGAGCACAACTTAGTCTGGATTAGAGACCTCAGCCAATTACCTTTTCAAGACTTAACTAGATAAAATTAGACCAGTTGTGGATGTTTTGACAATTAGAATGACTAGATGAGACTCTGAGCTAAAAGTGAAAAGAAATAAAAGAAAGTTAATTAAATAAGGGTAGTTTGCCAGCGGCCTTTGCTACTTGAGCACCACTCCTTCGGGGAACTTAAAGCCTGATGCCCTAAGGTCGTGAAGGTCTGGGAGTCATCGGAGTGTGACTCGCTACATGGGTAGTTGAAGTTGACATGTTCTAAGAAGACTCAAAATACCCTACATCTATAAAGAAAATCAATAAGTGCTAAACCATTAAAAATCTGATCGCCAAGGCTCAAAACTCAGAAAATTGTCTATTGTTATTATGTCTAGCAACAGGGTCGAAATATTATCTGGTAGTAGTTAAGACGAGAGTATATTGTGTTGACTATCTGGTCTAGACTAGTACACACACTACACATCAGGAAGACCTTGTGACTAAGAAAGGAGTTCAACCTATTTGTTAAGTTGTTTTCTGCTTAACTATAACAATCTGCTAGAGACATTTGAGACCTTGTCATAGCAACCTGACCAGTCAGACCTGTGTTAAGAATTGTCTGAATAAATTTTTGGAATAAAAACATGACTAGGAATTTAAGTGACTGCACTATGATTTAGAATCACTAACTTCAAGTAGACTTTGCTTGAGGACAAGCAAAAAGCTAAGTGTGGGGTTATATGATATGCATAAATCATATCACATTTTTAGCATGTTTTTAGGCATGATTTAGGGTGAAATTGAGGGTAAATTGGTCTTAATTGTTCATTATTAACTCAATTTCACAGTTTTTATGATTTTGGAAGTGTCAGGTGAAAAGTGGAAGAAAACGGCAAATTTCGGGGCAAAAATGCAATTTTTCAGAAGTTTGGACTTCGGGGAGGGCCAGTTCAGGACGGGCGTCCAGGACTCGGGACGGCCGTCCTGACTAGGTCAACAGACTGGGACGGGCGTCCCAATCCAGGACGGGCGTCCCGAACCAGAAAGTCAAGTCCCACATCGAAAGTTTGAGAGAAAATCACTCCAGAAAGCTGCTATAAATACCCCAGGCCTTCCTCAGTTGAATTCATCCCTCTCCACTCGATCTGAGTCATTCAGTGGTTTCCAGTGTACAATTCTCTAGTACACAACTCACTCGGAGACTCAGATTTCAGTATAAGTTTTCTTTCTTTCCTTTTTGTGTTTCGTTTTTCTTAGTTTCTGAGAAATAGTCTCAGATCCTAGGGTTTGATAGATAGGTTCATTTATGGTATTCATAGAATACCCGGGATTTCGTTAGGAGATCCTAAGAGGGCTCTAGGCATTCGAAGAGTCAGTCCACAGGGCTGGGCTTAAGTTGGGTATTAAGGTAAAGCCCAGTTACTAGGCTGAGGAAGCGTCCTCCGAAGGTTATGGCGAGCAGAGTCGGGTCAAGCAATACGACATATACAGCAGTACGCTCCATCGGTGAGACTAAGTAAAGGGTGATTTCTTTATGGCATCAGTCCCCCTGTCCCTCTCTTATATGTTGTTATTCTGTTTGTCCAAATAGCAATTATGAATACTGGATTTTGATTATTATGAATAGTTGTTATATATGTTGAAGTTATTATGTTTTTCCGGAAATAGCCACCTGCTTAAATATTCATTATGTCTGCATGTCTAATGTAGTTTCTTTTAAACTAAAATTAGGGTTATAGACAATTCCTAACCACGGTCTATTCATAACCTGTTTAGTTTAACATGCATCAATTAGTATTGGTGTCTGCCATACTAGGTAAAATAACCTGCGAAACACCCTGTTTGTTAGAGTAGTCTAGGTAGGCTGAGTAGAGCGTTTATGCCGGCGGTTATGGGCAAGCGGCATGATCCCCGAAGTGACATAGGGCTTTCATAGCTGTCTTTAGTAGTAACCGTGAGTAGGGCCATTTACCTTGGCGATGGGGCGGTATACCAGATTACTCAGATGTGGTACACCTTTAGACTCAGAACATAGTTGCATTCCAGGCTAAGATATATCTAAAACACTCGAAGATAGGTCAATCAACATATAGGAACAGTATAACATAGAATCAGAACTTTGTCTATAAACACTTTTAGGCCTGCTTAGACTTAAACCTAGTGAAGAATGGATCACTCTCCCATCAAGATTATTGATGACGATTGCATAACTGGATCATAAGATAAGAGTTAGGATAAAAAGCTAGCTACTACTAAGCGGTTACCACTTTCCTGGGAGTACAATAATTATTTAATAAAATCGTAGATACTTTCCAACAGACTTGCTACACGATAGGTACTCCGCCTTAGGTTCTGGCTGATTAAGTGACACCATAGAGACTAAATGTGACAATTAGTCAATCACAGTCCTTAATTACTCATAATCAACATAGGGTAAAATAACACCTATTTAGCATATCGGCTGGAAATGCATCAATAAGATTTTCTTCATCTTCTGAATCATCAATGTCACTTGAATATGAATCACTTTCGGAATCTGAAATTTTCTTGTACTTCTTGCTCAAGTAGTTTCTCTTTCTATAGGGTGTATTTCCATTTGCCTTAGAGTAAGTTTTCTCCTTACTCCTCGAATCAAACCCCTTTTTAGCTTCCTTTATCTTTGAGTCTCCTTCATAAATATTCCTTAGCTTTTCCCTTATATCATGTGCTGTCTTGCAATTTATAACTTTGGCAAGCTCTCTTTGAGTCAAGGCAGCATATAAGGCATTGATTGCCTTCCCATCAAGCTCAATATTTTTAATATCAGCTGCTGCCATAGAACCATCTTCTTCAACTTTTATATATCCATCTTTAACAATTTTCTGAACAGCAAGACCCATGGATAGAAGATATGCATTCATTCTTGCTTTCCAAAACTGAAAATTCTGACCATCAAAGATAGGAACTCCTTTGCTGTTTACCACACTCGAACCCATACTCCAATAGAGAGAATATGCACAATAAACACTTCAAATAATGTTGCCCAAATTCAGGACAAATAGTAGCAATATAATATCAACAATTGTTTCAAGAGCAATGAGAATAAACCACCTAGTAATCAAGATAAATCTCGGGGATGCACATGATAGGTGTTTAAACCAAATCACAATCAAACTTGGCTCTGATACCAATTGTTATGCCCAAGGAATGCACTGAGAGGGGGGGGGGGGGGGGTGAATCAGTGCTTAACTCTTTTCAAAAATTTAACGTACTGTTTTTGTAGATTTTAGCACCCAAACAAAGATTTATACAAAATTTCAGCAACACAAGCAATTGTTTGTGTGTAGTTTAATTATTGTGATCCATTTCTTGAGAGGTATTCTTTTAGTTAATATACCAATGTTAACACACACACACTTGCATGAAAATAAAAGAGACAATCAATTTACGTGGTTCACCACCAACAAGGTAGGCTACATCCACGGTGATAGGGTTCACTACCCTTTCACCGCAACTTCACTAGTTACTTGTTTATCACAATGCTCTTCACTAGAGCTACAAAGAAGGCTCACTCCCTTATTCACACAAATACAATTCCTTAAGATAAATAGTAGAATCACTTCCTACTCTACCCAATAGAAACGATGCCTTCCCTATCACTTAGGTTAGGCAAATTCAAAACGTATCCAAAGATATAACAAGAATTTAATGTTCAACAAGATATTTCAAATATGTATAATACATCAACAGAAAACGAGGATTGATCTGTCACCTCCAAGTTGATGAATAATCTTTCTATGATGTATCCTCCAAAACTCTTCTTCAAGATTTGAGATGATTGTCACGGTGTGTTTTTCTTGATTTTTGTTTCAAAAGTCTCTACTGCCCACAACTAGAATGTGTGTTTTTCTTGAATTTTCTTTAAAAAAATCTCTACTGCCCACAACTAGAATTTTTCTCTCTTCTTTTTTTTTCTTCTTTTTCTTTTTCTCTCTCTAAAAAAAACTTTGTTTCTAACGTGAATATCTATATATTCACATATTTGCATTCACCATAATTTTTCTCTCTTGAAAAAATATCTTGTTTCTAATGTGAATATCTAGATATTCACATGTAAATGCATTTACACAAAAACCCAATAATCTTGACCATTGATGCTTTTAATAATAGTTCAATCTCCACCTTTGATCTTGACCCTTTGATACTTTAATGAAAGTGTAATCTTCACCCTCGATCTATATCATATATATATATGTGTGTGTGTGTGTGTGTGTGTGTGTGTATGTATCTTTCAAAATGCTCACACTCTGAATTACACCAAAATTACTATCATTAATCACGTATATAATTTCAGCCAAGTATTTCACTTCATCCATTCCATGTCATTAGTAGGAATGCCAATATATCACAAATGCACTAGGTTCCAACAATTACAATACAAGCATTAACCAAAAAGGACTCAACAATCTCCCCCTTTGGAATTGTTGGCAACCATAATGAGAAGCTAATGACATTAACAAAAAATTTAATTCAGAGTGAAAATCAAATTCAGAATCAAATTTAGATTCAGTATACTGCTCCCCCTAAAGATATACTCTCCCCTTTTCCATGATATTCATCCCCTATTAGCTTTTCATGTGTCATTCTCCCCCTTTGACAATAATTCCAAAAGCAAGAGTGGAAGAGAAGAGACTTACCATTTCAAAGTGAAGGAGCAGGTTGTACACCCAGGTGATCTATGAATCTCACCTTTTTCAACTTTATCTTTATCCATTATCAAGTGCCTCATTTCTTCAATGCCAGTTATTGTTTTCTATTAAGTCGAAGATGATCTTTTCTCGGCTGGTTTCTTGAATATCTGCTGCCTCTTCTTGAACAATGTTGAGGCAATCCTTTAACCAGGATTGTAGCTAATTCATAAAACTTGGATCTTTCGTGTAAGAATGCCATAGGACCATTCATGGGCTGCACATTTTCATGTGCTTTGTCCATCATAATTCTCAATGGTCTCATTACTATTACATCTGATTTGATCTGTATTCTATTTGCCTGAATAAATCATCCATTTTTCTTGAAACCTGTTCAACTCAATTCATTTGCTAATTTTTTTTAATTAAGAAAAATTTCTAAAAGCTTTGTTCTTCACAAAGTTGATGTGTCCCAATCTCTTGTGCGACAATATATTTTTATTTGAACTAGACAATAAGCAAGTATTTTGATACGCGAAAATCGTATCACCTTTTTAGCATGTTTTTATATATGATTTATGGTGAAATTAAGAGTAAATTGATCTTAAATGCTTATTATTTACTTAATTTCACAGTTTTTATGATTTTGGAAGTGTGAGGTGAAAAGTAGACAAAAACAGCAAATTTTGGGGCAAAACCGCAATTTTTGGAAATGTTAACTTGGTTAAGGGGTCAGGACGGGCGTCCCGAACCCGGGACGGGTGTCCCGACCCAGTCAAAGCACCGGGACGGGCGTCCCGACTTGGTCAACAGACCAGGACGGGCTTCCCAATCCGGGACGGGCGTCCCGAACCCCCAGATCAAGTCCCACATCGAATTTTTGATGAAAAATCACCCGGGAAGCTGCTATAAATACCCCAGGCCTCCAGCAGTTGAATTCATTCCTCTCCACTCGATCTGAGTCATTAATTGGTTTCCAGTGTACACTTCTCTAGTACACAACTCACTCAGAGACTCGGATCTCGGTTTTCTTTCTTGTTAGTGTTTTGTTTTAGTTTCTGAGAAATAGTCTCAGATCTTAGGCTTACATAGATAGGTTCATTTCTGGTATTCATAGAATACCCGGGATTTCGTTAGGAGATCCTAAGAGGGCTCTAGGCGTTTGAAGAGTCAGTCCACAAGGCTAGGCTTAAGCTGGGTATTAAGGTATAGCCCAGTTACTAGGCTGAGGAAGCGTCCTCCGAAGGTTCTGGCGAGCAGAGTCGGGTCAAGCAAAATGACATATACAGCAGTACGCTCCATCGGCGAGACTTCGTAAAGGGTGATTTCTTTATGGCATCGGTCCCCCTGTCCCTCTCTTATATGTTGTTATTGTGTTTGTCCAAATAACAATTTGAATACCAGATTATGATTATTATGAATATTTGTGATATATGTTGAAGTTATAATGTTTTTCTAGAAATGGCCACCTGCTTAAATATCCATTATGTCTGCATGTCTATTGCCGTTCTTATAAACTGAAATTAGGGTTATAGACAATTCCTAACCACGGTCTATTGATAACCTGTTTAGTTTAACAGGCACCAATTAGTATTGGTGTCTGCCATACTAGATAAAATAATCTGCGGAACACCCTATTGGTTGAAAGTAGTCTAGGTAGGCTGAGTAGAGTTTTATGCTGGCGGTTATGAGATGATCGGTATGATCCCCAAAGTGACATAGGGCGTTCATTGCTGACTTTAGTCCGAGCCGTGAGTAGGGCCGTTACCCTTAACGATGGGGCGGTAGCGTAGAAACTCAGATGTGGTAACCTTTAGACACAGAACATAGTTGCAATCCAGGCCAAGACATGTCTAAAATACTCGAATATAGGTCAATCAACGTATAGTAACAGTATAACATAAAATCAGGATCTCGTCTATAAAACACTTTCAGGTTTGGTTAGACTTAAACCTAGTGGAGAATGAATCACCCTCTCATCAAAGTTATTGATGAAGATTGCATAACTGGATTATAAGATAAGAGTTAGGAATAAAGGCTAGTTACTACTAAGCCGTTACCACTTCCCTGGGAGTACGATATTTATTTAATAAAATTGTAGATACTTTCCAACAGACTAGCTACACGATAGGTACTCTGCCTTAGGTTCTGGCTGATTAAGTGACACCATAGAGACTAAATGTGACAATTAGTCAATCACAGTCCTTAATTATTCATAATCAACATAGGGTAAAATAATACCTATTTAGCACATCGGTCGGAAACCCATCAGATTTTTGGCGCCGTCGCCGGGGAAATATCATAATGAATTTAGAATTCCTGATCAAAATTCTAGAGGCTTATGATAGGTAATGGTAGTAACCTAGACCTTAACCCAACACTTCTCTTATACTAGTTAGACAATCAGTTTTCGAAATATAGGATTATCATAACTAATTAATTTTAGATGTTATCTGGAATTAAAACACTTAGGATAATCAAATTTTAGAAAATCATTCTAAAACCATATTGAGGGAATTTAATTGCTTTCGAAATATTAAAAGAATTTTTTTTTAAAATCCGAAATACATTGTACTTTTCTTGTTTAATGGTAAGTTGTTCTCTTTTCCCTATCTTTTGTGTTATCTCCTTTTCATAATTGAATAGTTGTTTTGTTTTGTTCTCTTTTTGTTTTCGAATTTTTAATTTTTCACTTTCCCTGTAACCCCACTAACCAGTTTGCTTAGGCTAAAACATATTCTTCTCTGTAGTTGCATGACTCGATCTTCAGAAGCTAACCTCGAAACACCAGTTGAGAATCCCGAACGAATCATTCGCACAGCTAATAGGCGAAGAACAGAGATGGCTGCTGAAAGACCTACCCTCGAATGCTACATCTAGCCACAGACTATCCCAGTCTCATCCGCCATCCGAATCCCTGGGAACCCTCGCTATGATCTTAAACCGAATGTGATCCAGCTGATTATAAATCGGGTTCAGTTTGGAGGAACTGCAGCCGAGAATCCGTTGGAACACCTATATGATTTCTCTTCTCTCTGCGAAGGCCTCAAGGGAGATCATACTGCAGAAGTAACTAAACTCAACCTTTTTCCCTACTCACCGAGGGACAGAGCTAAGAGATGGTTGGCCCAGCTACCTACTAACTCCATCACCTCTTGGGACGAGTTAAGCAAAGCCTTCCTAGAAGAGTATTACTCTGCAGCAAGAGTCCTAGAATATCGAAGGGCTCTGTCTAGTTTCACTCAAGCTGCTGATGAGACAGTAATCGAAGCTTGGGACAGATTCAAGGAGCTACTCAGGCTCTACCCCCAACATGGACTTACCGAGGCATTGCTGATTCAGCAATTTTACGGGGGTATGTCAGACATGGGTAAGCAAATTCTTGATGGACTCAATCCCCAGAGCGGTTTCAATGGAATGAGTGATGTAGATGCTAGAAACGCTCTGGAGAGACTCTACAGGAATAGCAAGAATTGGCGCACAAGTGGCTGAGCTAAGAAGCAACCAGTAAATGCGGTCGTTGCTTCCACTGATGATCAATTTGAGGCACTGAAGGCTAGCATTACTAATCAGCTGAATGCTTTCCAACAAGGGAAAAGCATTCAGTCAGTATACCAAATATGCGAATTTTTCCAAGGACCACATTTTCAGTGGGGATTGTTATGGTAATGGGATATTAACTATTCCAGAGGATATAGAACAAGTGGACGCAGTGAACTCTGATCCTATAGGAAATACCTACAATCCCACTTGGAAGAACCATCCGGGATTTAACTGGAGAAACAATTCCGGGACTACTAACTTCTAGAAAAGAGTACCTCAGCAACTGCCATATCCGCAGAACCAGCAAGTCGCTCTGCCTGCACCAAGGAACTACATCGTTCCAACTGACCCCATGCAAGAATTCAGAGACATGCTGAAGAGCATTTCCGACTCCAACAAGGAAATGATAGAGTCCAACAGAAAGATTCAGGAAGCTCACGCAGAAAGAATCCAGCATAACGAGAACAGACAGAAGCAGACCGAGCAAACAATCAGAAACACACAAGCTGCTATACAAACTTTAGAGAGGCAAATGGGTCAGCTATCCACCCATTTCTCTCACAGGTCCCAGGGAACGCTACCAAGCAACACTGAGACCAACCCTCAAACTGAATGAACCAGAAGAAGGCTCCAAGGACCCAATGCCGACGGATGTCGAAATCGAAGTAGCAAGGAAAGGGAAGACGGAGTTTATTCCTGAGTACCGACCAAAAGTACCTTACCTTGCCAGACTTATGCACAATAAAGATAAGGAGCAATTTGAGAAATTCCTTAAGAATTTTAGTCAGATTCATGTTAATTTACCTTTACTTGATGTTATTTCTGAAATGCCAAAGTATGCTAAGTTTTTAAAAGAAGTTGTTAGTAATAAAAGAAAATTTGACATGGACAAGGTGGTTCTTAATGAAGAATGTTCGGCGGTTCTGTTGAATAAACTACCGTCTAAACAGAAAGATCCTGGTTGTTTTACCTTGCCATGTACAATTGGAAATATTACTAACATGCATGCGTTAGCAGACTTAGGAGCTAGTATTAATCTTATGCCATCTAGTTTATTTGATAAATTAGGATTGCATGATTTGAAAACGACTAGGATATGCATACAACTTACAGATAGGACAGTAAAAATCCCCAAGGGAATAATTGAAGATCTCTTAGTAAAGGTCGGAAAATTTGTGTTTCCTGTGGACTTTGTTGTTATGGATATGAATGGGGAAGGAGGAGTGCCCCTGATCCTAGGTCGACCATTTCTAGCGACCTCAAAAGCATTAATAGACGTCAGTAATGGTCAAATCAAGTTAAGGGTAGGAAATGATGACATCACTTTTGATCTAAATGAGACCCTTAGGTATCCCATGCATTTAGATGATACTTGTTTTTGTGTGGATGCCATGGAACACTTGATTGCAATTAACGTGACAGACCTATGCTCAAACTATCAAGTCCTGAGTGAGGACTCCCTAGAATTAGAGGAGCCTGAACTTAGCCCTTCTGAAAATGAAAATACTTCTGATAGTTTCACTGAGATAGGTGATGATGAGATGAAGAAAGAACGAACCTGGTTTGAAGATCCACCAGACTTGGAGCTGAAGGAACTGCCCACTCATCTGTGCTACGAATCCCTAGATAACAACAAGAAACTTCCCATTATTCTTGCAGCTGATCTGATTGCAGAACAAAGGAAGCTGACTGTGGACATGTGCAGAAAGTATAGAAGAGCCTTTGCCTACAAAATTGCAGACATTCCATGTATTAATCCATGCTTTTGTTCGCATAAGATTCTTCTAGAAAATGAGTATAAGCCATGTGTGCAACCTCAAAGGAGGTTGAATCCTAATGTGTGTGATGTTGTTAAGAAAGAAGTCATTAAATTGTTAGATGCAGGACTTATCTACCCTATCTTAGATAGTGAGTGGGTAAGCCCGGTGCAGGTAGTACCTAAGAAAGGCGGTATAACAGTTATCAGGAATGAGCATAAAGAACTAATCCCTACGAGAACTGTAACTGGTCATCGTGTATGCATAGACTATAGAAAACTAAATACGGCCACACGAAAAGACCACTTCCCCTTCCTTTTATTGGCCAAATGTTAGAAAGATTAGCTGGACATATGTTTTATTGCTTTCTTGATGGGTTTTCTGGTTATTTTCAAATTCCTATTTCCCCTGAGGATTAGCATAAAACTACTTTCACATGTCCTTTTGGAACATTTGCATATAGAAGGATGCCTTTTGGTTTGTGTAATTCACCTGCTACATTTCAACGTTGTATGACTGCTATCTTTGAGGACATGTTAGGAAAATCTATGGAAGTATTTATGGATGACTTTTCTATTTTTGGTAATTCATTTGAGGTTTGTCTAAAGAACTTGGAGTTAATGTTGAAACGTTGTATAATATCTAACCTGTTTTAAATTGGGAAAAATGCCACTTCATGGTAAAAGAGGGAATCATCTTAGGACATAAGATCTCACACCTAGGTATGGAAGTAGACAAGGCAAAAATTGAAGTTATTTCGAGACTACCTCCTCCCAAAAATGTGAGAGCCATTAGAAGTTTTTTGGGACACGCTGGCTTTTATCGTAGGTTTATAAAAGATTTTTCATTAATAGCCAGGCCGTTGACCAATTTACTCGGAAAAGATGTTCCATTTGTCTTTGATGAGAAATGTCTAAAAGCTTTTAATAGACTTAAGGAACTCTTAACCACTGCACCTATCATGACATCACCCGACTGGAGTTTACCTTTTGAGCTTATGTGTGATGCTAGTGACTATGCAGTAGGAGTAGTTTTAGGACAAAGACATGATAAGAAATTTCGAGTAATATATTATGCTAGTAAAACCTTAACTGATGCTCAGGAAAATTACACTACGACAGAAAAGGAATTATTAGCAGTAGTATATGTATTTGATAAGTTTCGATCTTATCTAGTCCTGTCTAAAACTATTGTTTATACTGATCATTCTACATTAAAATACCTGTTCAATAAAACCGACGCAAAACCAAGATTAATTAGATGAGTTTTATTGCTCCAAGAATTCGACATAGAAATTCAGGATAAGAAAGGGGCAGAAAACGTAGCCACAGACCACTTGTCTAGGTTAGAAAATCCAACCCTAGAAGCCATTGATGAGACAATCATATCTGATAAATTTCCGGATGAGAATTTATGTGTGTTGTTTGCTATCTTCTCACCCCCTTGGTTTACAGATATAGCAAATTACTTGGCAGCCCGGACTCTCCCTATTGATATCACTGCTCAACAAAGAAAAAAGTTCTTTGCTGACCTGAAATATTACTATTGGGAAGATCCTTTTCTATTTCGAATATGTGCAGATCAAATGATCAGAAGGTGTGTATCTCAAGAAGAAGGTTTCCAAATTCTGGAACATTGTCACTGCGGACCAACAGGCGGTCACTTTGCTGCAGCTAATACCGCCCGAAAAGTATTAGAAGCAGGCTTTTACTGGCCTACCATATTCAAAGATGCCGCAGCATTTACAGGATCGTGCGATGCCTGTCAGAAAGCGGGAACCATATCTTCTCGAGATAGTCTACCCAATAGGTAATCCAAAGTGTAGAAATATTCGACATATGAGGTATAGACTTCATAGGTCCGTTTCCTCCTTCTTTTGGTATAAAATACATCATAGTAGCTATAGAATATTTTTCAAAATGGCCTGAGGCACAGGCCCTACCTACTAATGATTCTAGAGCCGTATGCAGATTCCTTAAGCAGATTTTCGCTAGATTTGGATGTCCGAAAGCCCTAATCAGTGATCGAGGTACGCACTTCTGCAACTCTCAATTGCAGAAGGTGCTTCATCATTACGGAGTTCAGCATCGCGTTTCCACAGCCTACCACCCCCAAACCAATGGGCAGGCTGAGGTAACCAATAGGGGAATAAAGAGAATCTTAGAAAAGACTGTGGGTGTTAACCGTAAGGATTGGGCCAATAAACTGGAGGATGCATTATGGGCCTTCCGTACAGCATACAAGACCACTACGGGATTCTCACCTTATCGACTTGTCTATGGAAAAGCATGCCACATTCCAGTTGAACTCGAACACAGAGCTTACTGGGCAGTACAAAAATGCAATCTCAATGAAAACTTAACTAAGGAACACCAGATTCTACAACTGAACGAATTGGATGAGTGGAGGCTCAAAGCCTATGAAAATTCACATCAGTTCAAGATGACAAGTAAACTCCGGCATGACAGACGACTCAGAGCCCAGAAAAATTTTGAACCAGGAGACAAGGTATTATTGTACAACTCACGTTTAAAATATTTCCTAGGAAAGTTGCGTAGCTGTTGGTCAGGACCATTCACAATCACGAAAGTATCACCTTTCGGAGCATGTGACATAATGGATTCTAATGGCATTATTCAAAAAGTAAACGGACAACGCCTGAAGATTTACAGAGAGCCGTTTGACTCGTCCGAGCAGACTGTGTACTTCACGGAATAAGGGAGTATCTCTTTCATTTTATTTCATGTTTTGTTATTTCTTTCAGTACTCTATGTTTTTTTTTCTTACCCATAGTTAGTTGAATAAGTGTGGGGTAAGAGTTCTTTGTGTTTTGTTGTTTTATTTCTTGTTTTCAAATAAGTGTGGGGTAGTTAGTTATGCATGACCACTGAGGACAGTGTCCGAATTAAGTGTGGGGTAGCAGTGCACGGTGCACTGTAGCAGTGCAAAATTTTTTGCATGCTTTTGCTTGTTTTCCCCGTATTTTCACACCCTTCCCAAATTTTTTTTTCAAAATTTTTCCGTCTTTCAGACTTCTAAATGCAGTATGCTTGGTTAAACAATTGCTTATGTCTATGATATGTAGGTAGTATGTTATGGTTAGTAGGAGATAATTAATGACTATTGCTGAACTAATTGATTAGGAATAGGGAATTCCTGATAATTGAGCACAACCTTGTCTGGATTAGAGACCTCACCCAATTGCCTGTTCGAGACTTAACTAGATAAAATTAGACCAGTTGTGGATATATTGGCAGTTAGAATGACTAGATGAGACTCTGAGCTAAAAGTGAAAAGAAACAAAAGAAAGTTAATCAAATAAGGGTAGTTTGCCAGCGGCCTTCGCTACTCGAGCACCACTCCTTCAGGGAATTTAAAGCCTGATGCCCTAAGGTCGTGTAGATCTGGGAGTCATCGGAGTTGGACTCGCTACATGGGTAGTTGAAGTTGACGTGTTCTAAGCAGACTCAAAATACCCTGAATCTATAAAGAAAATAACTAAATGCTAAAACATAAAAAAATATGATCACCGAAGCTCAGAACTCAAAAAGTTGTCTGTTGTTAATATGTCTAGCGATGGGTCGAAGTGTTATCTGGTAGTAGTTAAGACAAGAGTACATTGTATTGACTATCTGGTCTAGACTAGTACACACACTACACATCAGGAAGACCCTGTGACTAAGAAAAAAGTTCAACCTAGTTGTTGATTTATTTTCTGCCTGATCATAACAAGCTACTAAAAACATCTGAGACCTTGTCATAGCAACCTAACCAGTCAGACCTGTGTTAAGAATTGTCTGAAGAATTTTTGGAATAAAAACATGACAAGGAATTTAAGTGACTGCACTACGGTTTAGAACCACTAACTTCAGGTAGACTTTGCTTGAGGACAAGCAAAAAGCTAAGTGTGGGGTTATATGATACGCGAAAATCGTATCACCTTTTTAGCATGTTTTTATATATGATTTAGGGTGAAATTGAGAGTAAATTGATCTTAAATGCTTATTATTTACTTAATTTCACAGTTTTTATGATTTTGGAAGTGTCAGGTGAAAAGTAGACGAAAACAGCAAATTTTGGGGCAAAAACGCAATTTTTGGAAATGTTGACTTGGTCAAAGGGTCAGGACGGGCGTCCCGAACTCGGGACGGGTGTCCCGACCCAGTCAAAGCACCGGGACGGGCGTCCCGACTTGGTCAACAGACCAGGACGGGCGTCCCAATCTGGGACGGGCGTCCCGAACCCCCAAATCAAGTCCCACATCGAAGTTTTGATGAAAAATCACCCCAGGAAGCTGCTATAAATACCCCAGGCCTCCAGCAGTTGAATTCATTCCTCTCCACTCGATCTGAGTCATTAAGTGGTTTCCAGTGTACACTTCTCTAGTACACAACTCACTCAGAGACTCGGATCTCAGTTTTCTTTCTTGTTAGTGTTTTGTTTTAGTTTCTGAGAAATAGTCTCAGATCTTAGGCTTACATAGATAGGTTCGTTTCTGGTATTCATAGAATACCCGAGATTTCGTTAGGAGATCCTAAGAGGGCTCTAGGCGTTCGAAGAGTCAGTCCACAGGGCTGGGCTTAAGCTGGGTATTAAGGTAAAGCCCAGTTAATAGGCTGAGGAAGCGTCCTCCGAAGGTTCTGGCGAGCAGAGTCGGGTCAAACAATACGGCATATATAGCAGTACGCTCCAATGGTGAGACTTCGTAAAGGGTGATTTCTTTATGGCATCGGTCCCCCTATCCCTCTCTTATATGTTGTTATTGTGTTTGTCCAAATAACAGTTTGAATACCAGATTATGATTATTATGAATATTTGTGATATATGTTGAAGTTATAATGTTTTTCTAGAAATGACCACCTGCTTAAATATCCATTATGTCTGCATGTCTATTGCCGTTCTTTTAAACTAAAATTAGGGTTGTAGACAATTCCTAACCACGGTCTATTCATAACCTGTTCAGTTTAACAGGCATCAATTAGTATTGGTGTCTGCCATACTAGATAAAATAATCTGCGGAACACTTTGTTGGTTGAAAGTAGTCTAGGTAGGTTGAGTAGAGTTTTATGCCGGCGGTTATGAGACGAGCGGTATGATCCCCAAAGTGACATAGGGCGTTCATTGCTGACTTTAGTCCGAGCCGTGAGTAGGGCCGTTACCCTTAACGATGGGGCGGTAGCGTAGAAACTCAGATGTGGTAACCTTTAGACACAGAACATAGTTGCAATCCAGGCCAAGACATGTCTAAAATACTCGAATATAGGTCAATCAACGTACAGTAACAGTATAACATAAAATCAGGATCTCGTCTATAAACTACTTTCAGGTTTGGTTAGACTTAAACCTAGTGGAGAATGAATCACCCTCTCATCAAAGTTATTGATGAAGATTGCATAACTGGATTATAAGATAAGAGTTAGGAATAAAGGCTAGTTACTACTAAGCCGTTACCACTTCCCTGGGAGTACGATATTTATTTAATAAAACCGTAGATACTTTCCAACAGACTAGCTACACGATAGGTACTCTGCCTTAGGTTCTGGCAGATTAAGTGACACCATAGAGACTAAATGTGACAATTAGTCAATCACAGTCCTTAATTATTCATAATCAACATAGGGTAAAATAACACCTATTTAGAACATCGGTCGGAAACCCATCAGATTTCCTTTCTCATTCATGAGATATAAGTCCTTCTTGTTCCTTGTTCCTTTTGCAACAATCTCGCCATTCTTGGAACTCTTCACAATGCAGCCTTGTTGTGTAAATAATACTTCATGTCCACAATCACAAAGTTGACTCACACTCATCAAATTATACTTGAGCCCATCAACAAATAAAACATCTTTAGAACATAGTTTTTCACTTCCAAAAGTAGCTTCACCCAAGCCTTTAATCTTTAGACCACTTTTATCAGCAACTTTCACAAAGCCTTTATCAACATCTTGTGTGTTCTTCAGAAGCTTTTTATCTCCTGTCATATGAGAAGTACAACCACTATCCATGACCCATGATGCTCCTTTTGTTTTGGTCTTCAAAGTAATTTCTACGATATTTGCTTGTTCACTCATTTCCACTTTTCTATACACTTTCTTTCCCTTAAAATATCCTCTCCCTTCTTGATTATTCAGATTGACATGTCTTGGAATTTGGTTGGGCAGAATGGTCATGCATTCTGCAGCACAATGACCTATCAAGTTGCATCTTTCACACTCAATAACATTTTCATTCAATGTTTTGAACTTGTTGTTCAAAGGACACGAGAATGATGTAGCAGATTTCATTCTTCTCATGTGTGGGTGAATCCTTCTTGTAGTAAAAGATCTTGAATCTTGTTTTACATGCTGAAATTGATTTCCCCATCTTCCTCTGTTTTTATAATTATACCCAAACCAATTACCAAACTGCCTCAAAAATGGATATGAACCAACCTGTGATCTGTTATTATTTCTACAAACAATTGCTCGATGTCCATACTTACCACAACTGAAACAATACCCATTGAATCTCATAAAACTGCCATGTCTTCCAAACTGAAATTTAAGAGACTGATTTCCATTAATTTTATGTTGTGCCTCTCTATTTTCTTCCTTTGTAGTATTTGAATCACATATATCAAATGTTGGATGAACCACTTTTGTCTTCCCGCTGTTTTCATCCATCAATGGTATGGTGTTTTCTTCAAACCCAAACCTTGTTTTCCCATTGAATGTGGCCTTTGTATTTCAATGCACTTCTTTAGCTTCATTGAAGACTCATTTCTAGCTTCATCATTTGACATATTAGAACTTTCTCCACAAGGTGAAACAAATGATGTTTCCAAAAATGTTTTCATTTTATTCTTTGCATTCTGTTCAAGAGTTTCCAATTGTTTTAATTTTGCAACCAATTCAGCAGCCATGTCATTATTGATCTTCACTTGTTCTTCAAGTTTGAAAGTTAACTCTTCAACTTTATCTTGCAAGATCTTGTTTTCTTGTTCAAGCTGATGCACTTTCTCTTCAAGGACTATCTTCTCACCTTCAAATCTTTCAGCAATAGATTGTATATCTTTCATTGCAGCAGTGGCTCTTTTGACTTTATTTCTTTGTTTGCTCAATTCATTAAGTGCACCTTCAAGTTAAAGTTTCAAATTAATTCTACCTTCTATTTCTTCTTCGGATTGTTCTTCCTCACAAGAAGAATTAACTTTTACAACTATAAGATTTTCTTCATCTTCTGAATCATCAATGTCACTTGAATATGAATCACTTTCGGAATCTGAAATTTTCTTGTACTTCTTGCTCAAGTAGTTTCTCTTTCTATAGGGTGTATTTCCATTTGCCTTAGAGTAAGTTTTCTCCTTACTCCTCGAATCAAACCCCTTTTTAGCTTCCTTTATCTTTGAGTCTCCTTCATAAATATTCCTTAGCTTTTCCCATATATCATGTGCTGTCTTGCAATTTATAACTTTGGCAAGCTCTCTTTGAGTCAAGGCAGCATATAAGGCATTGATTGCCTTCCCATCAAGCTCAATATTTTTAATATCAGCTGCTGCCATAGAACCATCTTCTTCAACTTTTATATATCCATCTTTAACAATTTTCTGAACAGCAAGACCCATGGATAGAAGATATGCATTCATTCTTGCTTTCCAAAACTGAAAATTCTGACCATCAAAGATAGGAACTCCTTTGCTGTTTACCACACTCGAACCCATACTCCAATAGAGAGAATATGCACAATAAACACTTCAAATAATGTTGCCCAAATTCAGGACAAATAGTAGCAATATAATATCAACAATTGTTTCAAGAGCAATGAGAATAAACCACCTAGTAATCAAGATAAATCTCGGGGATGCACATGATAGGTGTTTAAACCAAATCACAATCAAACTTGGCTCTGATACCAATTGTTATGCCCAAGGAATGCACTGAGAGGGGGGGGGGGTGAATCAGTGCTTAACTCTTTTCAAAAATTTAACGTACTGTTTTTGTAGATTTTAGCACCCAAACAAAGATTTATACAAAATTTCAGCAACACAAGCAATTGTTTGTGTGTAGTTTAATTATTGTGATCCATTTCTTCAGAGGTATTCTTTTAGTTAATATACCAATGTTAACACACACACACTTGCATGAAAATAAAAGAGACAATCAATTTACGTGGTTCACCACCAACAAGGTAGGCTACATCCACAGTGATAGGGTTCACTACCCTTTCACTGTAACTTCACTAGTCACTTGTTTATCACAATGCTCTTCACTAGAGCTACAAAGAAGGCTCACTCCCTTACTCACACAAATACAATTCCTTAAGATAAAGAGTAGAATCACTTCCTACTCTACCTAATAGAAACGATGCCTTCCCTATCACTTAGGTTAGGCAAATTCAAAACGTATCCAAAGATATAACAATAATTTAATGTTCAACAAGATATTTCAAATATGTATAATACATCAACATAAAACGAGGATTGATCTGTCACCTCCAAGTTGATGAATAATCTTTCTATGATGTATCCTCCAAAACTCTTCTTCAAGATTTGAGATGATTGTCACGGTGTGTTTTTCTTGATTTTTCTTTCAAAAGTCTCTACTGCCCACAATTAGAATGTGTGTTTTTCTTGAATTTTCTTTCAAAAATCTCTACTACTGCCCACAACTAGAATTTTTGTCTCTTCTTTTTTTTTCTTCTTTTTCTTTTTCTCTATCTCAAAAAAAAATTTGTTTCTAACGTGAATATCTATATATTCACATATTTGCATTCACCATAATTTTTCTCTCTTGAAAAAGTATCTTGTTTCTAATGTGAATATCTAGATATTCACATATAAATGCATTTACACAAAAACCCAATAATCTTGACCATTGAGCTTTTAATAATAGTTCAATCCACCTTTGATCTTGACCCTTGATTCTTTAATGAAAGGTAATCTTCACCTCGATCTATATCATATATCTATTATTATAATTATATATATATGTATGTATGTATCTTTCAAAATGCTCACACTTTGAATTACACCAAAATTACTATCATTAATCACGTATATAATTTCAGCCAAGTATTTCACTTCATCCATTCCATGTCATTAGTAGGAATGCCAATATATCACAAATGCACTAGGTTCCAACAATTACAATACAAGAATTAACCAAAAAGGACTCAACAATCTCCCCCTTTGGAATTGTTGGCAACCATAATGAGAAGCTAATGACATTAACAAAAAATTTAATTCAGAGTGAAAATCAAATTCAGAATCAAATTTAGATTCAGTATACTGCTCCCCCTAAAGATATACTCTCCCCCTTTCCATGATATTCATCCCCTATTAGCTTTTCATGTGTCATTCTCCCCCTTTGACAATAATTCCAAAAGCAAGAGTGGAAGAGAAGAGACTTACCATTTCAAAGTGAAGGAGCAGGTTGTACACCCAGGTGATCTATGAATCTCACCTTTTTCAACTTTATCTTTATCCATTATCAAGTGCCTCATTTCTTCAATGCCAGTTATTGTTTTCTTTTAAGTCGAAGATGATCTTTTATCGGCTGGTTTCTTGAATATCTGCTGCCTCTTCTTGAACAATGTTGAGGCAATCCTTTAACCATGATTGCAGCTAATTCATAAAACTTGGATCTTTCGTGTAAGAATGCCATAGGACCATTCATGGGCTGCACATTTTCGTGTGCTTTGTCCATCGTAATTCTCAATGGTCTCATTACTATTACATCTGATTTGATCTGTATTCTATTTGCCCGAACAAATCATCCATTTTTCTTGAAACCTGTTCAACTCAATTCATTTGCTAATATTTTTTTTAATTAAGGAAAATTTCTAATAGCTTTGTTCTTCACAATGTTGATGTGTCCCAATCTCTTGTGCCATAATATATTTTTATTTGAACTAGACAATAAGCAAGTATTTTCTTTCTCATTAATGAGATATAAGTCCTTCTTGTTCCTTGTTCCTTTTGCAACAATCTCGCCATTCTTGGAACTCTTCACAATGCAGCCTTGTTGTGTAAATAATACTTCATGTCCACAATCACAAAGTTGACTCACACTCATCAAATTATACTTGAGCCCATCAACAAATAAAACATCTTTAGAACATAGTTTTTCACTTCCAAAAGTAGCTTCACCCAAGCCTTTAATCTTTAGACCACTTTTATCAGCAACTTTCACAAAGCCTTTATCAACATCTTGTGTGTTCTTCAGAAGCTTTTTATCTCCTGTCATATGAGAAGTACAACCACTATCCATGACCCATGATGCTCCTTTTGTTTTGGTCTTCAAAGCAATTTCTACGATATTTGCTTGTTCACTCCTTTCCACTTTTCTATACACTTTCTTTCCCTTAAAATATCCTCTCCCTTCTTGATTATTCAGATTGACATGTCTTGGAATTTGGTTGGGCAGAATGGTCATGCATTCTGCAGCACAATGACCTATCAAGTTGCATCTTTCACACTCAATAACATTTTCATTCAATGTTTTGAACTTGTTGTTCAAAGGACACGAGAATGATGTAGCAGATTTCATTCTTCTCATGTGTGGGTGAATCCTTCTTGTAGTAAAAGATCTTGAATCTTGTTTTACATGCTGAAATTGATTTCCCCATCTTCCTCTGTTTTTATAATTATACCCAAACCAATTACCAAACTGCCTCAAAAATGGATATGAACCAACCTGTGATCTGTTATTATTTCTACAAA
The DNA here is from genome assembly GCA_027405835.1 of Asclepias syriaca. Classification (NCBI taxonomy): domain Eukaryota; kingdom Viridiplantae; phylum Streptophyta; class Magnoliopsida; order Gentianales; family Apocynaceae; genus Asclepias; species Asclepias syriaca. Next base: position 19,422,120 of record CM049927.1, read on the forward strand.
CAATTGCTCGATGTCCATACTTACCACAACTGAAACAATACCCATTGAATCTCATAAAACTGCCATGTCTTCCAAACTGAAATTTAAGAGACTGATTTCCATTAATTTTATGTTGTGCCTCTCTATTTTCTTCCTTTGTAGTATTTGAATCACATATATCAAATGTTGGATGAACCACTTTTGTCTTCCCGCTGTTTTCATCCATCAATGGTATGGTGTTTTCTTCAAACCCCAAACCTTGTTTTCCCATTGAATGTGGCCTTTGTATTTCAATGCACTTCTTTAGCTTCATTGAAGACTCATTTCTAGCTTCATCATTTGACATATTAGAACTTTCTCCAGAAGGTGAAACAAATGATGTTTCCAAAAATGTTTTCATTTTATTCTTTGCATTCTGTTCAAGAGTTTCCAATTGTTTTAATTTTGCAACCAATTCAGCAGCCATGTCATTATTGATCTTCACTTGTTCTTCAAGTTTGAAAGTTAACTCTTCAACTTTATCTTGCAAGATCTTGTTTTCTTGTTCAAGCTGATGCACTTTCTCTTCAAGGACTATCTTCTCACCTTCAAATCTTTCAGCAATAGATTGTATATCTTTCATTGCAGCAGTGGCTCTTTTGACTTTATTTCTTTGTTTGCTCAATTCATTAAGTGCACCTTCAAGTTCAAGTTTCAAATTAATTCTACCTTCTATTTCTTCTTCGGATTGTTCTTCCTCACAAGAAGAATTAACTTTTACAACTATAAGATTTTCTTCATCTTCTGAATCATCAATGTCACTTGAATATGAATCACTTTCGGAATCTGAAATTTTCTTGTACTTCTTGCTCAAGTAGTTTCTCTTTCTATAGGGTGTATTTCCATTTGTCTTAGAGTAAGTTTTCTCCTTACTCCTCGAATCAAACCCCTTTTTAGCTTCCTTTATCTTTGAGTCTCCTTCATAAATATTCCTTAGCTTTTCCCATATATCATGTGCTGTCTTGCAATTTATAACTTTGGCAAGCTCTCTTTGAGTCAAGGCAGCATATAAGGCATTGATTGCCTTCCCATCAAGCTCAATATTTTTAATATCAGCTGCTGCCATAGAACCATCTTCTTCAACTTTTATATATCCATCTTTAACAATTTTCTGAATAGCAAGACCCATGGATAGAAGATATGCATTCATTCTTGCTTTCCAAAACTGAAAATTCTGACCATCAAAGATAGGAACTCCTTTGCTGTTTACCACACTCGAACCCATACTCCAATAGAGAGAATATGCACAATAAACACTTCAAATAATGTTGCCCAAATTCAGGACAAATAGTAGCAATATAATATCAACAATTGTTTCAAGAGCAATGAGAATAAACCACCTAGTAATCAAGATAAATCTCGGGGATGCACATGATAGGTGTTTAAACCAAATCACAATCAAACTTGGCTCTGATACCAATTGTTATGCCCAAGGAATGCACTGAGAGGGGGGGGGGTGAATCAGTGCTTAACTCTTTTCAAAAATTTAACGTACTGTTTTTGTAGATTTTAGCACCCAAACAAAGATTTATACAAAATTTCAGCAACACAAGCAATTGTTTGTGTGTAGTTTAATTATTGTGATCCATTTCTTGAGAGGTATTCTTTTAGTTAATATACCAATGTTAACACACACACACTTGCATGAAAATAAAAGAGAGAATCAATTTACGTGGTTCACCACCAATAAGGTAGGCTACATCCACGGTGATAGGGTTCACTACCCTTTCACTGTAACTTCACTGGTTACTTGTTTATCACAATGCTCTTCACTAGAGCTACAAAGAAGGCTCACTCCCTTACTCACACAAATACAATTCCTTAAGATAAAGAGTAGAATCACTTCCTACTCTACCTAATAGAAACGATGCCTTCCCTATCACTTAGGTTAGGCAAATTCAAAACGTATCCAAAGATATAACAATAATTTAATGTTCAACAAGATATTTCAAATATGTATAATACATCAACATAAAACGAGGATTGATCTGTCACCTCCAAGTTGATGAATAATCTTTCTATGATGTATCCTCCAAAACTCTTCTTCAAGATTTGAGATGATTGTCACGGTGTGTTTTTCTTGATTTTTCTTTCAAAAGTCTCTACTGCCCACAATTAGAATGTGTGTTTTTCTTGAATTTTCTTTCAAAAAATCTCTACTGCCCACAACTAGAATTTTTGTCTCTTCTTTTTTTTTCTTCTTTTTCTTTTTCTCTATCTCAAAAAAAAATTTGTTTCTAACGTGAATATCTATATATTCACATATTTGCATTCACCATAATTTTTCTCTCTTGAAAAAGTATCTTGTTTCTAATGTGAATATCTAGATATTCACATATAAATGCATTTACACAAAAACCCAATAATCTTGACCATTGATGCTTTTAATAATAGTTCAATCTCCACCTTTGATCTTCACCCTTGATTCTTTAATGAAAATGTAATCTTCACCCTCTATCTATATCATATATATTATATATATATATATATATATGTATGTATCTTTCAAAATGCTCACACTCTGAATTACACCAAAATTACTATCATTAATCACGTATATCATTTCGGCCAAGTATTTCACTTCATCCATTCCATGTCATTAGTAAGAATGCTAATATATGACAAATGCACTAGCTTACAACAATTACAACACAAGTATTAACCAAAAAGGACTCAACATATATATATATATATATATATATATATATAATATTGGATATTTCTTTAGATATTACTTAGGTAGTTACAACTCTACCTCTAACTATTAGTAATATCTCAATAATATCAATATATAATCTCAATAATATCAATCTCAATATCTCAATAATATTAATATTATTATTGAGAACACACGAGAACACATAGCAGCTGATGTGGAAATCCTTTTAGCTCTTTCACTTAAATATATTCTCAAATTATTGTTTTTTTAATAAAAAGGGAATCATTATAGAAATAATCCTTTAAATAATTACTTGCTATATATATAAAAAATATATATGGTAAAACATTTCAATCAACAATCCACAAGATAGTTTATTTTGTTTGTGAAAGAATCAAGTTCAATGATACATAACAGCCAAAGCAAATTGAGACCGGATTCCTTTTAATTGTTTAAATAATCGTCTTTCCATTTATTAGCCCCACTAATGGAAAAATCAAATTGTTTGAGAATTTGGTTCAAATATATATATATATATATATATATATATATGCATATTTTGTTGGAGATTATAATTAATCTAATTTTATTATTAATTCACTAAAAAGATTTATTTGTGATTTTTTAGAGAAAACAATAGTATATAAAATGATTTATTTATTTATTTATTTGTGTTTATTGTGTCATGGTAATTTTATAATATATAAAATGATTTTAACAAAATGTATTAAGGTTCAATGGCAGTGCTGACAATTATTTAGGAGATATATTTTGTTTCTTATTTTGACTAGTAGAACCGTGAAGAGTATTTTAACCAAATCTTTTTATAGGATTTTTTATTTTATGTTTCAATAATGCTTCATTAAATTATATTTTATTCCTTTTCATTTTTTGACTAACAAAAATGATTATATATATTTTTAAGTCTATGTATAGTATAATATATATATATATATTATATATATATATATATTATATTTATTTATAAAAAAGAATAATTATTTAATTTAAACTTTGAAAATTTTCTGAAGAGAATCTAGACATTAATTTAGTAAAAAAATAATATGGAAGTCTTAAAAGGGAGTGTAATAATAAATACAAAAGTCACATCTAGGTGGAAAAACAACGTTAATTTCTTCCAAGTCTTGGTTAATTTGTCAAAATATTATTTTGACAGTAGAAAAATACAAGTATACAATAATAGACTAAAGTGAAGAAGAAAACTTTGTCATGAGAACTTGTTTTAGAGTTAATACACAATAATTTGCATTTCAATTCAATTCATCTAATTTTACACAAAATTATGTAGTATGATTATATATAAGCAAGCTGTTGGTTTATTATGATATGAAAATATCCAATAATTAATAGTTGAGATATTTTAGTACAAAGAACCAAAGTTACATTTATCATTTATGTCGCGCGGGGGAAGAAAAATCCAATAACAAACAAACAAACTATATATATATATATATATATATATATTAATATATATAATATATATATATATCTATATACATATATTATATGAAAAACAAGTAAAGGATAACATTATTAAGATTTTGTCTTAACTACATTTATATATATAATTTTTTTTTATTTTTTAATAAAAAAAATATGATCTGTCTGTATTTCTAATTTGATGAATAAATAGACTTTACAAACGTAAAAAAATATCTAAATATTCTCCTAATCAAAATCAAATCAAATAAGATAGATAAATATAATATTGTTTTTTGATATTTATAAAAATAATCATAAGTTAATTATTTAATACGCCCCGTAGTTGAAGTTGGGAATTACGAGACTATCTCAAAAATCAAAAAAAAGTTGTAGCACAAGACCCTTTGTGAAAACATCAGTGATTTCAAAACGAAAAGAAATGTGAAAAACGCGAACTTGACCACGAATGTGAATGTCCATTTCTTACTATTTAATAATATAAAAAAATGGGTGGGCCAATGCGGACCCAAGAAGAGGGGAAAATGGGTTGATGAGTTGAGTCTGGCCTTGACGACGACCCGAGAGAGAGGGATGTGGGTGAGATGGACTCGAGCAAGAGAAGCACTGCTAGGATGCACATGGGTTGAGTTGGCAGAATTGAGTTCAAATGACCAGCCCAAAAATAATGAAAAGAAAAATAATCTGAAAAGGAATGTGATGAAGTATATCTCGATTATGAGAGGGATATCCTAAAAATACACATAACGTAAAATGAGCCTGTAGCCTATAATTTGTGATTGGATGGAGAAGGAAGAAGAGGCATATTGAAATTCAGAAGATGATTGACCATATGAAGAGCATGGGGCCAAAAATAAATTGGAACAGAGACAGATAACGACGGATATGAAAGGGAAGAAGAATTTGAGTCTTTGTAGTCAGACATGGAGTCTTTGTGGCCGTGATGTGATAAAATAAAAAAAGAAATTAAATTTAAAAAAAAAATTAAAGAAGGAACATGAAGAAATTGATCATGTGATCAATAGTCTTATTTTCCTGGCCATGATTTTATCCATGATGAACCTCGTCTGAGAGGGCGAGGAACTTGGCTATGTGCTTCTTGACTTTGATATCGTGAAAGAATATGATCCGTATATATAATTGATTTAAAATAATAATTTGTCTTGAATTCAATTAAATTTTTTTAATATTATAAAATTATTTTTAATAATTAAACAAAATATGCTATATATTATTCAAAATTATTTACTGTAAATTCGAGATATTTTTTTAATTCAATAATAATAATAATATCAATTAATTGATTATCAATATTGTTATCTCTATGTAACAAATTTATGAGACGAGATTACCTATAAAATTTTATTATATATATATAAATTAATAATAATATTTCCACTAGTCTTAGTCTTTTGAAGATTATCTTAATTAATAAATTAATACTTGTAACAAAATTCAAAATTGGCAACATTTTTTTACCTCAGACTTTGATCAAACTTTTTGAAATTCATATGTATCTTTACTACTAAGGCACTTTCTCGGATAAGATAGAAAAACATTAGTCTAAATATCACACTAAATATATATATATATATATATTGGGTCCAATAGCATAGAAATTAACCATTTTCTATCCAAATCCAAATCCAAATGCCCTTTTGTCATGATTGATCTTATAAATCTACGTTCAATCTCCATGGATATGGAAGATGAGAGTGCTTGGGTGGAATCCGGTGAAACTCTAGGGGAACTCTATTATGCAATTGCTAAAGAAAGTCGTGTACATGGATTTCCAGGTGGGATTTGTCCGAGCGTGGGAATTGGAGGACATTTAAGTGGTGGAGGAATTGGTACCATGATGAGAAAATATGGTTTAGCAGCTGACAACGTTATTGATGCATAAATTGTTGATGTCAATTCAAGAATTCTCAATAGGTCTACAATGGGAGAAGATCTTTTTTGGGCAATCCGAGGAGGTGGAGTAGGAGGGAGTTTTGGAATCATAGTTTCTTGGAAAATTAAGCTTGTTCGGGTTCCAAAAATTGTTACAGTTTTCACTGTTCAAAAATTAATGGACCGTCATGGTATAAAGTTAGTTCGGAAGTGGCAATACATTGCACATAAGTTACCCCGAGAAGTATTCACAAGAGTCATCATTCAAAGTGATGATAATAATATGGCGAAGGTAATAGTAACTTTATTTAACTCATTATTTTTAGGAAGAAAACACGATTTGATCACATTGATGAACAACCGTTTTCCACAATTAGGTCTAGACTTAGAAGACTGTCACGAAATGAGTTGGATTGAATCGATTCTCTACTTTGCGGGATACGATAAAAATCAGCCCTTGGAAGTTCTATTGAATAGAACTGTCCAAAACAAGAGTAGCTTTAAGGCAAAGTCAGATTTTGTGACTAAAAATGCCATTATAAACAAAGGATGGAAGGGAATAAAGGAAAGGGTATTATTACAAGAACAAGATTCAGTGTACATAATAATTCTTGATCCAATGGGAGGGAAAATGGAGGAAATTTCAGAATCTGAAATTGCTTATCCACACAGAAAGGGGAATAAGTACAGTGTACAATATTTAGTGAAATGGGGTGTCAAAGAATCATCAAAAGAACATTTAGAATGGATAAATTCTCTTTATGAATATATGAAACCATATGTATCGAATTCTCCTAGGGCTGCATATGTGAATTATAGGGATCTTGATATTGGTTGCAATTTGGAGGTGAATACAAACTATTCTCAAGCCAGAATTTGGGGTGAAAAGTACTTCAAAAAAAATAACTTCAGAAGATTGGCTATGGTGAAAGCTAGAGTTGATCCACAAAATTTCTTTAGAAATGAACAAAGTATTCCTGTTCTTCAATATTGATGTAGAGGAACTATCATTTTCCGTTTATATTATATCTCGATCCATGTCATAATTTCTAAATTTAGAAGTGAAACTACTACGAACTCTTAATAAAAGAATATTTTCTAATTTCAGTTTAAAAAGTTTTTGTTTGTTTACAATGTATACCTATGAATTTTATCTACGTATCATTTGAATTATCACATACATTATATATATATATATATATATATATAGTATATTGAATATTTCTTTAGATATTACTTAGATAGTTCCAATTTTACCTCTAACAGTTAGTAATATCTTAATCATATGAATATGCAATCTCAATAATATTAATATTATTATTGAGAACACACGAGAACACATAGCAACTGATGTGGAAATCCTTTTAACTCTTTCACTTAAATATATTCTCAAATTATTGTTTTTTTTTATAAAAAGGGAATCATAAAATTTCATTATAGAAATAATCCTTTAAATAATTACTTGCTATATATATAAAAAATATATATGGTAAAACATTTCAATCAACAATCCACAAGATAGTTTAATTTGTTTGTGAAAGAATCAGGTTCAATGATACATAACAGTCAAAGCAAATTGAAACCGGATTCCTTTTTATTATTTAAATAATCGTCTTTCCATTTATTAGCCCCACTAATGGAAAAATCAAATTCTTTGAGAATTTGGTTCAAATATATATATATATATATATATATGCATATTTTGTTGGAGATTATAATTAATCTAATTTTATTATTAATTCACTAAAAAAGATAATAGTATGATTTGTTTTGTGATTTTTAGAGAAAAAATAGTATATAAAATGATTTATTTATTCATTTTTTGTGTTTATTGTGTCATGGTAATTTTATAATATATAAAATGATTTTAACAAAATGTATTAAGGTTCAATGGCAGTGCTGACAATTATTTAGGAGATTATATTTTGTTTCTTATTTTGACTAGTAGAACCGTGAAGAGTATTTTAACCAAATCTTTTTATAGGATTTTTTATTTTATGTTTCAATAATGCTTCATTAAAATATATTTTATTCCTTTTCATTTTTTGACTAACAAAAATGATTTTTTATATATATATTTTTTAAAAATATATATATTATTTTATTTATAAAAAAGAATAATTAATTACTTTAAACTTTGAAAATTTTCTTTCAATATATATATGAAGAGAATCTAGACATTAATTTAGTAAAAAATAAAAAGAAAAAAAATAATAATATGGAAGTCTTAAAAGGGAGTGTAATAATAAATACAAAAGTCACATCTAGGTGGAAAAACAACGTTAATTGCTTCCAAGTCTTGGTTAATTTGTCAAAATATTATTTTGACAGTAGAAAAATACAAGTATACAATAGTAGACTAAAGTGAAGAAGAAAACTTTGTCATGAGAACTTGTTTTAGAGTTAATGCACAATAATTTGCATTTCAATTCAATTCATCTAATTTTACACAAAATTATGTAATATGATTATATATAAGCAAGTTGTTGGTTTATTATGATATGAAAATATCCAATAATTAATACTTGAGATATTTTTTAGTACAAAGAAACAAAGTTACATTTATCATTTATGTCGCGCGGGGGAAGAAAAATCCAATAACAAACAAACAAACTATATATATCTATAAATATATATATATATATAACAAGTAAAGGATAACATTATTAAGATTTTGTCATAACTACATTTATATATATAAATTATTTTTTTATTTTTTTAATAAAGAAAAATATGATCTGTCTGTATTTCTAATTTGATGAATAAATAGATTTTATAAACGTAAAAAAATATCTAAATATTCTCGTAATCTAAATCAAATCAAATCAAATAGATAAATATAATATTTGTTTTGATATTTATAAAAATAATCATAAGTTAATTATTTAATACGCCCCGTAGTTGAAGTTGGGGATTACGAGACTATCTCGAAAATCAAAAAAAAGTTGTTGCAGAAGACCCTTTGTGAAAACATCAGTGATTTCAAAACGAAAAGAAATGTGAATAACGTGAATTTGACTACGAATGTGAATGCCTATTTCTTACTATTTAATAATATAAAAAAAAGGTGGGCCAACGCGGACCCAAGAAGAGGAAAAAATGGGCCTTTGAGTTGAATCTGGCCTAGACGACGACCTGGGAGAGAGGGATGTGGGTGAGATGGACTCGAGCAAGAGAAGCGCTGCTAGGATGCACATGGGTTGGGTCGGCAGAAATGAACTCAAATGACCAGCCCAAAAATAATCTGAAAAAGAATGCGATGAAGTAATCTCGATTATGAGAGGGATATCCCAAAAATACACATAACGTAAAACGAGCCTGTAGCCTGTAATTTGTGATTGAATGGAGAAGGAAGAAGAGGCATATTGAAATTCAGAAGATGATTGGCCATATGAAGAGCATGAGACCAAAAATAAATTGGAACAAAGTCAAATAACAACGGATTTGAAAGGAAAGAAGAATTCGAGTCTTTGTAGCGAGACATGGAATCTTTGTGGACATAATGTGATAAAATAAAAAGTAGAAAATAAATTAAAGAAAAATAAATTAAAGAAGCAACATGAAGAAAGTGATCATACGATCAATAGTCTTATTTTCCTGGCTATGGTTTTATCCATGATGAATCTCACTTGAGAGGGCGAGGAACTTGACTATGTGTCTTGAATTCAATTAAATTTTTTTAATATTATAAAATTATTGTTAATAATTAAACAAAATATGTTATATATTATTCAAAATTATTTATTATAAATTTGAGATATTTTTTTAATTCAATAATAATAATAATATCAATTAATTGATTGTCAGTATTGTTATCTCTATATAACAAATTTATGAGACAAGATTACCTATAAAATTTTAGTATATATATAAAATAATAATAATATTTCCACTAGTCTTAGTCTTTTGAAGATTATCTTAATTAATAAATTAATGTTCGCAACAAAATTCAAAATTGGCAACATTTTTTTACCTCAGACTTTGATCAAACTTTTTGAAATTCATATGTATCTTTACTACTAAGGCATATTAAGGCATTTTCTCGGATAAGATAGAAAACCATTAGTCTAAATATCACACTATATATATATATATATATATATATATATATTCGGTCCAATAGCATAGAAATTAACCATTTTTTATCATTATTCACAACGTCCAGCGCTTCCAAATTTTTGTAAAAAATAAAAATAAAAAATGAAAATAAGTCAAAAGAGTAAGAGCACGTGTTGCTTGATTTCTTTGAAGTTTTTTATGACAAATAATATTCAAAATTCACAAAGATTTTTCTGCCTGCCATTTTTCATTTGTTTTTATTCATATCCAATAATTCCTTTCCAATTATTATCTTCTACTTCATTATAATTTATATATTTCCCACAATTAACTTCACCAAAATTAATTATTTGATATTATCTTTACTATATATATATATATATATAAATATTCTAAAATTATTAATTTAGTACAATAAAAAAATATTATAAATATTACACCAAAATATTTTCGAGACAAAACAAAATTGATTAATTATTTATAAATATTAGGCACGTGGAGATATTAATTGTTATGGTTGCATGTTGACTTAACGTATATATTTGTAGAATTCAAAAAAAGTAAGTTCTCAAGTAGAGGACGTTGTCTGTGTATTATATTAGTATTATTTTGACTGGAAATTCCGCTCCTTTTAAAGTTAATTTTGTTTGCTTCCAATACACTTATTGGTTGGACTGAAAACTGAATTAAAAGGAAGAAGAAATACAACACTTTCCAACGTCAATATCAGATACCGTTGAATTAGGCTTGTATTAGATTAAAATCAATTTATTTCATCACTCGTAAAAAGTTTAATAACTTACAAATCTATATATATATATATATATATATAATATTTTATATTATAATTTTTGTTTACATATAATTATGAAATGTGGATAACACATTCAAAGAGCATTAAATTAGATAAATAAAGAAATCTTAGTATTTAATTTTTTTAATAAAATCTCAAATTTATATACACAGAAAAAGTTATTACAGTATTAGGTAAAGAATAGTAGAATTTGTAGTTCGCATTTGGCGGCTGCAGTTTATCACTTCCCTGCGCGCACATACATTCTTATAATATTTTAATCTCTACTTTTCAAACAATATTCCCCTTTTTTTTTTAAGATATTTAGATATTTTAGATGTAGGAGAAAATTGTTAGTTTGTGATGATATGTGTACTATGTGTCTGCTGACCGTTGAAATTATACTTTTCTTTGCTACTTGAAAAAACCCCAGAGGCCAAGATGGATGGTTATATAAGAAGCTCATTTTCCCTCATTTCTATTGTACCACAAAAACCTTCTTCCAATACATACATCTTTGGAAAAATGGTGTTCGCTATTGCTTTGGCAACCATTCTGGTGATACTTATTTCACGGTGGGTTTATAAGTGGAGAAACCCTAGCTGCAATGGAGTACTCCCACCGGGATCCATGGGATTACCTATTATTGGAGAGTCTATTGCCTATTTCACCCCTTATTTCAAAGACGATGTTCCACTTTTTATCCGGAAAAGAGTCGCCAAGTATGCTTTCCTATTTATTGTCTTAAATTCAATATTATGTAATATGTAATATATATTAACGTTGTTTTGTTTTGTGGGTGGTTTAATTAGGTACGGTCCATTGTTTCGAACAAGTATTGTTGGTCAGCCAGTGGTAGTATCTACCGATCCTGAGGTGAATTACTATGTTTTCCAACAAGAAGGAAATATTTTCCAGTGTTGGTACTTTGAGAGCGTGAACAGAATCATTGGACAACAAAGCATGGCTGTTCAACAAGGCGTTGTTCACAAATACCTCAAGAATTTAATCTTATCCCTCGTTGGTCCCGAAAACCTAAAAGAAAAATTGATTCTCGAAATGGATCAAAACACTAGACAATATCTTCAATCTTGGGCTAACATGGGTAATCTAGATGCTAAAGATGCCACCGCCGAGGTTAGCCAGCCTTTTGTAACGGCGTTTTAGACATTCATTTTTGAATACTCTCTCTCAATCTAATTTTGTATGTATTGCATGCAGATGGTGTTTACGCTTGCAGCGAAAAAGATACTAAATTATGATGATAAGAAAGCATCAAAAGAGTTGAGAGATTGCTATAAAGCTTTCTTGGATGGCTTTATTTCATTTCCTTTGTATATCCCGGGAACAGCTTTCTATGCCTGCATCCAAGTACGTAATATATTTCATCTCAATGAATAATCATCTCAATTAATAATGAAAAATATGAATATTCATTGTTGATAATTTTACAGGGTCGTAGAAAAGCACTGAAGGTGATTAAAAATATCTTCAACGAGAGACGTGCTAATGCTAATTCAATGGAAAAGAAGAAGAAGGAGAAGAATGATTTCGTGGATGCTGTGCTTGAGCAAGTAGACAGCAAGGATTCCTTTCTAAGTGAGGAAATTGCTTTAGATTTGGTATTTTTGCTTCTATTTGCCTCTCACGAAACCACGTCAACTGCAATGACTTTGGCTATGAAATACCTCTCTCTACATCCTGCAGTCTTGGCTGAACTTTTGGTATGTCAAAATACTTATATATTATCTTTAAAATTTAAAGAAACAAAAAATCTAATTACTAAATTTGGAAAAAATTCAGAGGGAGCATGAAACTATTCTTAGCAACAGAGAGGGTACTGAAACGGCGGCGTCTCCTATTACTTGGAAGGAATACAAATCAATGACATTTACACATATGGTGAGAAATTAGTTTCATGATTTTATATTCCAACACTCTAAAATAAACTATTGCATCAGCTATATATATGACTAACTTTGCATGCAGGTAATAAATGAAACAGTGAGGCTGGCTAATATTGCACCAGGGATTTTCAGGAAAGTCATGAAGGAAGTCGAGATAAAAGGTATTATTATTTCTTTTTCTTTTTCTTTGATTCAATAGGATATATATAAATTGAAGAACCACACTAATACATATATAATTCATAGGTTATACAATTCCAGAAGGATGGACACTCATGGTGTGCCCTTCTTCCGTGCATATGAATGCTGATAAGTACGAGGATCCCCTTGAATTTAATCCCTGGCGTTGGGAGGTAATCAATATTTCACACTACATATATATATACATATAATAGCAGCAGAATTTTTATTAATTATCCGTAATTGTGAAAATTAGGGTCAAGAATTGCATTCAGCATCCAAGAATTTCATGGCTTTTGGAGGGGGAATGAGACTCTGTGTTGGAGCTGATTTTGCCAAGTTACAAATGGCCATATTTCTACACTATCTCGTTACTAAGTACAGGTAATTAACATTAATTAATTAATTAATAACGTTGTTTAATTTTCCTCCATCCAAACATAATTAATAAAATATATATTTTTGTTGTTAATCAGGTGGGTGATAAATGAAGGAGGAAACACGGTTAGAAAACCAGGACTGTTATTCCCAAATGGATTGCACGTTCACGTAACCGACAAGCCAACCGCTGCATAATTGGACCAAGAAGAAGTATTGTTGCGTGTTAGAAAATAAATTATGCAACTTCCTTTTTATATAATATATGCATGCATGGCCACCTTATTTTATTTATATATATATATATATATATAGAGAGAGAGAGAGAGAGAGAGATGTAGAAAATCCAAAAGCTATATTGTTTCTTGTTCTACTGTAATTAGCTTCTGGAAACAATTCTCTCTCACCTGCCAATCTCTTTCATGTATGATTACTCCAATTAATTAATTATTTATCATTTCTGGTATATGTATAAATATCCTCCATGGTATATGTACAAATATCCCCAAGGTGTATGTATAAATATACCCCCACATCAGAAAATATTTTGAACAACTCACATATAATATACCATCATATTTAATTTAATATTATCATAACACAAAATATCTAAAGAAGCCCATAACATAAAAAGTCCACATCTTGTAGACAATGGTATATAAATACCTATCTAAGAAGAGAGGAAAGAGAGAGAGAAGACATTAGACACACAAAAGGCAAAAGAGAGAAATAACACATCAAGAACAATGAGAGATATCCAAGAAAGAACACATCACAAATAACAAAGCACTAGCGAGAAATATATATCGCCAGAAAAAGGAGGAATAGCGGAAAGAGAATTAGAGTAATCAGAGTCAGGCTACATCATATTGGCGCCCACCGTGTTCTTTTTTTTTCGTACGATTATATCCGCGAAAAGGAAATGGATACCCATAGTCATGATTCTCAAAACCCTAATGTCCCTCCAGAAGTTCCTGCCACATCCCTAGGCATCCCTCTTCCCGTCCCTGCCAGTAAACATCAACCTCTGGCAACCGCTTCTGCACTTGCCAACGACAACCAACGTCAACCATCCTCGTCCGCACACCCACCAGGAGGTGCCCTAGTCCCGTCCACGTCGCGCTGCAACGATAAGAAACCCGATCGCCGATCACATTCTCTGTCAATTCGGCAGGATCAACCAAACGTCAACGTACCATATGAAGACATCCTGCCGAATTTAAGAAACATCGCCAATTACGTGCGAACAAAACGTTCCAGATCAGATCCAGAGTTAACAGACGACGCCACGTCCCATTTTTCCGAAACCACCGGATCCTCAACCAACGTTTCGGCACCCCCAAAACGTCATCGTAAGTCTTGTCCAACAAAACAACCCAACCACCCAGTTCCGAAACCTTCAAGGCAAGATAAACAACCAGAACACAAACCCGTATGTCTCGATATAGACATACACCTACAACCATTTTCACACCCTCAAACTAATATAGTCCCACCAGTTTCACCCGCTCGGCCACAACAAAATCCGATTCCCCAGACACTTCCGGGTAACGTAGCACACTCCATACTATACCAAAACCCTCCACAACCACCACTCGCACCAACACCCACATGGCACATCCCCACACAACACCCCGACACCCACGAATTCCCCCACCTCCCTCAAAACAACCAACAACCATTCTCACACCCTCAAACCAATATAGCCCCACCAGCTTCACCAGCTCCACCACAACAAAATCCGATTCCCCAGACACTTTCGGGCCATTCGGCACAACCAATGATATACCAAAATCCCTCACAACAACCGCAAGCACCCACGCCAACATGGTACCTCCCACCACCAAACCTTGGAACCCTAAACCCCCACCAACCCCACCAGAATGACCAACCTACAGTTAGACCCACATCCACACCCGCACAGTTCAAAACGCTGCGCGAACAGGTTCACATTGAACCCCCACCACTAAAACCAAATGATGACATCCTCCCCTGGAACACACTTGACAGCAACCCATTGGCTCCGGCCTACACCAAAGGCCCGCTACCACCAACATTCCAAATCCCAACATTCACACATTACACCGGAGATACCGATCCCGAAACCCACCTTTGGCAGTTTACAACGACAATGGTCATACACGGCGCATATGATTTCTTATTATGCCGCTGCTTCCCAATGACACTAGCTGACCAAGCACAAGCATGGTTCGACAGCTTACCCGCCGAATCCATTTTCTCCTTCCGCCAACTCGGCAATAGTTTTCTACAACACTTCGAAGCATTCCGAACAGACAAAAAAATACGCCTCGAACTCCTATAAATTCACCAAAACATAGGAGAATCCTTGTTCTCATATCTACAGCAGTTCAACAGAGAAGTATTGCTCACTCTGGATTGCATGGACTCCTTTTACGTCGAGGCATTCCGCAACGGCCTCATCCCAGGAGAGTATTCACACCAATTAAACATCCAGGAACCACGGACCACGCAAGAGTTGCTCACACAGATCGGTGCTTGGATAAAGGCAGAGAAATTATCCACCTCCATGGCATTCACCCAAGCTCAAGACGCTACTCGACACAGTACAATAGCCACGCCCAGATACCCCCAAGTCAGAAACATTCAACCCCCAACCAGATTCCCACATTTTGAATACCGAACAAGAATGACCACACCCAACATCGACCAACGGGCTTCCCGTTACCCCCAAAACACTACCCCCAAATTTACCCCCTTAACCACCGATAGCGAAACCATCTGGTGGAATATCGAATCTTCAGGCATATTACAAGCCCCACGCCCGATGCCATCCCCAATTGAATGCCGAAACCAGCAACATTTCTGCACGTTCCACAGAGAAGTCGGGCACATGACAGCAAACTACTACGCTCTAAAACATGCTGATACGTGAAAATTGTATCACTTTTTTAGCATGTTTTTATGTATGAATTTGGGTGAAATCGAGGGTAATTTGATCTTGATTGTTCGTTATTCACTTAATTTCACAGTTTTTTTGATTTTGGAAGTGTCAGGTGAAAAGTAGACGAAAACATCAAATTTTGAGGCAAAAACGCAATTTTTGGAAATGTTGACTCGATCAAAGGGTCGGGACGGGCGTCCCGACCAAGTCAAGGCACCTGGACGGGCGTCCAGGACCCAGGACGGGCGTTCTGAGCCGCCAGAAGCTGTCCCACATCGAATTTTTTAGAGATTTTCACTCCGGGAAGCTGCTATAAATACCCCAGGCCTCCAGCAGTTGAATTCATTTCTCTCCACTCGATCTGAGTCATTTAGTGGTGTCCAGTGTACAATTCTCTAGTACACAACTCACTCAGAGACTCGGATCTCAGTTTTCTTTCTTATTAGTGTTTTGTTTTAGTTTCTGAGAAATAGTCTCAGATCTTAGGTTTCTATAGATAGGTTCGTTTCTGGTATTCATAGAATACCCAAGATTTCGTTAGGAGATCCTAAGAGGGCTCTAGGCGTTCGAAGAGTCAGTCCACAGGGTTGGGCTTAAGCTGGGTATTAAGGTAAAGCCCAGTTACTAGGCTGAGGAAGCGTCCTCCGAAGGTTCTGGTGAGCAGAGTCAGAGTGAGCAATACGACATATACAGCAGTACGCTCCGTCGGCGAGACTACGTAAAGGGTGATTTCTTTATGGCATCAGTCCCCATGTCCCTCTCTTATATGTTGTTATTGTTTGTTCTAAATACAATTATGAATACGAGATTACGATGTTTATGAATAGTTGTTTTATATGTTGACGTTATTATGTTTTTCCGGAAATAGCCACCTGCTAAATATTCACTATGCATTTTAATGTGCTCTTTTAAACTAAAGTTAGGGTTATAGACAATTCCTAACCACGGTCTAATCATAACCTGTTTAGTTTAACAAGCATCAATTAGTATTGGTGTCTGCCATGCTAGATAAAATAACATGTTGAACACCCTGCCTGTTAAAGTAGTCTAGGTAGGGGCCGAGCTGAGTCTGATTATGCCGGCGGCTAGGGCAAGCGGTATGATCCCCGAAGTGACATAGGGCTTTCATGGATGCCTTCGTCCCGAACCGTGAGTAGGGCCGTCATTAAGGTAGGGCGGTTTATTAGAGACCTCGGATGTGGTACGCCTTTAGACACAGAACATAGTTGCAATCCAGGCTAAGATATATCTAAAATACTCGAATATAGGTCAAACAACATATATGAACAGTATAACATAGAATCAGGACTCATCTATAAAACACTTCTAGGTTTAATTAGACTGAAACCTAGTGGAGAATGAATCACCCTCTCATCAAAGTATTTGATGAAGATTGCATAACTGGATTATAAGATAGGAGTTAGGATAAAAGGCTAGTTACTACTAAGCCGTTGCCACTTCCCTGGGAGTACGATATTTATTTAATAAAATCGTAGATACTTTCCAACAGACTAGCTACACGATAGGTACTCTGCCTTAGGTTCTGGCTGATTAAGTGACACCATAGAGACTAAATGTGACAATTAGTCAATCACAGTCCTTAATTATTCATAATCAACATAGGGTAAAATAACACCAATTTAGCACTTCAGTCGGAAACCCATCAGATTTTTGGCGCCGTTGCCAGGGAAATATCATAATGAATTTAGGACTCCTGATCAAAATTCTAGACACTGATCAAAACTCTAGATACTTAAGATAGGTAACGGTAGTAACCTAGACCTTAGACCCAACACTTGTCTTATGCTAGTTAGACAATCAGTTTCCGAAATATAGGATTATCATAACTAATTAATTTTAGATGTTATCTGGAATTAAGACACTTAGGATAATCAAATTTTATAAAATTATTCTAGAACCATATTGAGGGAATTTAATGGCTTTCGAAATTAAACATAAAAAGAAAAAAAATGTTGAAAATTTAAAATCCAAAAAGAATGTATTTTTCTTGTTTAATGGTAAGTTGTTCTTCTTCCCTATCTCTTGTTCTTTCTTAGTTGTTTTTTTCGTACATTTGTTTCTCTTTTTCATTTTTTCCCTATTACTTAATTTCGAAAAAAAAAATGGAAATGAGGATAGAATATTTTTCTGAGTTGTCAATTTTTGGCTCAGGTTTTAATCTGGAAGAAATTCCATTTTAGAATTTCCTCAGACTCATACCGGTTTTATTAGGATGAGTTATGAAATAATTTTTTCTTAATAGCCAGACCTTTGAATGTTCTATTGAAAAAGGATGTTCCTTTTGTTTTGCTGATAATTGCATGAGAGCTTTTAAACCAAAAGGAACTACTGCACCCATTATAACATCACCTGATTGAAATCTGCTTTTTGAATGAATATGTGATGTAATGATGTAGTAAGACTTGTTTTAGGACAGAAACATGATAAGAAAGTTCATATACAATAAAATTCCGATCTTATCTGGTCTTGTCTAAAAACAATAGGTTTCCTGTGAAAATAATTACATCATAGTAGTCGTGGAACATTTTTTTTCAAAATGGCCTGAACCACAGGCATTACCTACTAATGATGTTAAAGTCATGTGCAGATTCTAGGAGAAATTGTTTTCCAGATTCAGAGTGCCAATGTCTTAGGAAGAACCGTTGAGCCTGTGTATCAAATCTGTGAAGTCTGCTAAGTACCACACTTTAGCCGGGATTGCTATGGGAATGACTGACCATTCCAAAAGAGGTAGGAGTAGGTTACTGCAGAATGCTGCTCCAATGGGAAATGCATACAATTCCAACTAGAGGAATCATACGGGATTTAGCTGAGTAATTCAGAAGCTGGAAACTTTTAGAAGACACCACCACAGCAAAACCCCTACTCGCAGAAGCAATAGATGAGATACTGGCAACAATTAAAGCCAGACCAGTGCAAGCAAGTGATATACCAAGAGGTAACGAAGGATCGAAGGATATAGAGGAATTTGGTGTTGTATCAGGAGCATAGCAATGGAGGAGCTTGCATTCCCTGCATAACAATCAGCTGTGAGAAACTTCCCCGAGGAAGTCTCAAATACTTTGGCCCAGATCTATTCAACTGGAGCCCCTACCACCACAGCTTCGCCAAAACTTTAGGTATCTTTTCTCCCATTCGAGACTTGCATGCAATACCTTTACTAACATTAGCAGGAAGGCACACAAATCCCAAGAAATCTCATTCCTAGACACGTTCCTCCTGGACACGTTGCTACAATTGTGAGAAATCTTACAACTGATTCGAGGAAACAGTCCGTGGGGCTCGAGCCATTCATCAAATGAATAGGCCACTACCTGGAGCTCGACAATGAAGGATCGTAGGTGACGTCATCCATTCCAATATCTAGAGCTTACAGAGTCAAGAGCGCCTCAGCAATAGCACATGGTTAAGGTGAAGAGCCAATTGATATCCTAGAGGAAACCCTTCTGCTCGAGGCAAGAAGGGAGTTTTTCTAATCTCATCTTCCTTTACTTTTATTTTCTTCATTTTTGTGTCTTGTTTTGTTGGTTGTTTTATTTTCTCTCTTACCCTTAGTAAGTCAAATCAGTGTGGGGTAAGAGTTTTCTATTTTGTTTTCATTTCTTCTTGTCTTCAAATAAGTGTGGGGTAGTTTAGATATGCATGAACACTGAGGACAGTGCCAGAATTAAGTGTGGGGTAGCAGTGCACAGTGCACTGTAGCAGTTTGCAAAAAATTTTCGCATGATTTTGCTTGTTTTCACGTACTTTCACACCCCTCCAAAAAATGTTTCAAAATTTTTTCCGTCTTTCAGACGTCTAAATGCAGTATGCTTGGTTAAACAATTGCTTATGTCTATGATATGTAGGTAGTATGTTATGGTTAGTAGGAGATAATTGATAGCTATCTTGGACTAATTGATTAGGAATAGGGAATTCCTGATAACTGAGCAGAACTTTGTCTGGATTAGAGACCTCAACCAATTACCTGTTCGAGACTTAACTAGATAAAATTAGATCAGTTGTGGATATATTGGCAGTTAGGATGACTAGATGAGACTCTGAGCTAGAAGTGAAAAGAAATTAAAAGAAGTTAATCAAATAAGGGTAGTTTGCCAGCGGCCTTCGCTACTCGAGCACCACTCCTTCGGGCAATTTAAAGCCTGATGCCCTAAGGTCGTGTAGATCTGGGAGTCATCGGAGTGGGACTCGCTACATGGGTAGTTGAAGTTGACGTGTTCTAAGCAGACTCAAAATACCCTGAATCTATAAAGAAAATAACTAAATGCTAAAACATTAAAAATCTGATCACCAAAGCTCAGAACTCAAAGAGTTGTCTGTTGTTAATATGTCTAGCGATATGTCGAAGTGTTATCTGGTAGTAGTTAAGACAAGAGTACATTGTGTTGACTATCTGGTCTGGACTAGTACACACACTACACATCAGGAAGACCCTGTGACTAAGAAAAAGGTCCAAACTAGTTGTTGATTTGTTTTCTGCCTGATCATAACAAGCTACTAGAGACATTTGAGACCTTGTCATAGCAACCTAACCAGACAGACCTGTATTAAGACTTGTCTGAAGAATTTTTGGAATAAAAACATGACTAGGAATTTAAGTAACTTCAGGTAGACTTTGCTTGAGAACAAGCAAAAAGCTAAGTGTGGGGTTATCTGATACGCGAAAATTGTATCACTTTTTAGCATGTTATTATGTATGAATTTGGGTGAAATCGAGGGTAATTTGATCTTGATTGTTCGTTATTCACTTAATTTCACAGTTTTTATGATTTTGGAAGTGTCAGGTGAAAAGTAGACGAAAACAGCAAATTTTGGGGCAAAAACGCAATTTTTGGAAATATTAACTCAGTCAAAGGGTCGGGACGGGCGTCCCGACCAAGTCAAGGCACCTGGACGGGCGTCCAAGACCCGGGACGGGCGTCCCGACCTGGTCAACTGACCAGGACGGGCGTCCCGAGCCGCCAGAAGCTGTCCCACATCGAATTTTTCAGAGATTTTCACTCCGAGAAGCTGCTATAAATACCCCAGGCCTCCAGCAGTTGAATTCATTCCTCTTCACTCGATCTGAGTTATTTAGTGGTGTCCAGTATACAATTCTCTAGTACACAACTCACTCAGAGACTCGGATCTCAGTTTTCTTTCTTATTAGTGTTTTGTTTTAGTTTCTGAGAAATAGTCTCAGATCTTAGGTTTCTATAGATAGGTTCGTTTCTGGTATTCATAGAATACCCGGGATTTCGTTAGGAGATCCTAAGAGGGCTCTAGGCGTTCGAAGAGTCAGTCCACAGGGCTGGGCTTAAGCTGGGTATTAAGGTAAAGCCCAGTTACTAGGCTGAGGAAGCGTCCTCCGAAGGTTCTGGTGAGCAGAGTCAGAGCGAGCAATACGACATATACAGCAGTACGCTCCGTTGGCGAGACTACGTAAAGGGTGATTTCTTTATGGCATCAGTCCCCATGTCCCTCTCTTATATGTTGTTATTGTTTTGTTCTAAATACATATTATGAATACGAGATTACGATGTTTATGAATAGTTGTTTTATATGTTGACGTTATTATGTTTTTCCGGAAATAGCCACCTGCTAAATATTCACTATGTCTGCATGTTTAATGTGCTCTTTTAAACTAAAGTTAGGGTTATAGACAATTCCTAACCACGGTCTAATCATAACCTGTTTAGTTTAACAGGCATCAATTAGTATTGGTGTCTGCCATGCTAGATAAAATAACATGGTGAACACCCTGCCTGTTAAAGTAGTCTAGGTAGGGGCCGAGCTGAGTCTGATTATGCCGGCGGCTAGGGCAAGCGGTATGATCCCCGAAGTGACATAGGGCTTTCATGGATGCCTTCATCCCGAACCGTGAGTAGGGCCGTCATTAAGGTAGGGCGGTTTATTAGAGACCTCGGATGTGGTACGCCTTTAGACACAGAACATAGTTGCAATCCAGGCTAAGATATATCTAAAATACTCGAATATAGGTCAAACAACATATATGAACAGTATAACATAGAATCAGGACTCATCTATAAAACACTTCTAGGTTTAATTAGACTGAAACCTAGTGGAGAATGAATCACCCTCTCATCAAAGTATTTGATGAAGATTGCATAACTGGATTATAAGATAGGAGTTAGGATAAAAGGCTAGTTACTACTAAGCCGTTGCCACTTCCCTGGGAGTACGATATTTATTTAATAAAATCGTAGATACTTTCCAACAGACTAGCTACACGATAGGTACTCTGCCTTAGGTTCTGGCTGATTAAGTGACACCATAGAGACTAAATGTGACAATTAGTCAATCACAGTCCTTAATTATTCATAATCAACATAGGGTAAAATAACACCTATTTAGCACATCGGTCGGAAACCCATCACACGCGATCGAAGCAGCAAACCAAAAAGGGCAGTTACGAGAATACATTTGGATGCCAAACACAGCCACGCCAATCTCCGGTAATATCTCGCATACCGATACGCCCCCCCACGTCATCAACCTCATAGATGACTATAATCACCAATCTGGCAAACCACCAATCTGGCAAACCACCACCGAAACGCGTCAAAACTGCCGAACTCGATACAACTACCGATACCCCGCTAATCATTTCATTACACATCCAGTCATTTTTCGTCTGACGCATATTGGTAGACACGGGTAGTTCTGCCAACATCATGTACTACGCAACCTGGAAAAAAATACACCTCAATGACAACCTCATACAACCATACTCTACACCAATCATCGACTTTTCTGGCACCACCACCCACACTCGCGGCATTGTTCATTTACTACTCCAATGTGGACCACCTTCCCACCTTCAACAGTACACAACCACTTTAGTCATCGTCGATTCACCAGCGCCATATAACATCATCCTTGGTCGTCCAGCCCTGAACACAATGCAAGCGCAAATTCGCACATTTCGCAACGATATAATCATGTCATTACCTTCCGGACCTTGGATCATTCTCGGAGATGAGCCAATCCAACAGACCTGCTACTTCGCACATAATACACCACCCACAATTTCGGCAGACACCTACGATGAACCTGATCGCAACCTAACCCTAGTCGGCCATTTCAAAACCCTCAGTATCGACGCCACACATCCAGAATACCAAATTAGAATAGGCGCTTCCCTCCCGAATCAATTACAACAACACATTTTAGAACTTGTGGCAGAAGTTTCCCATATTTTCGCTTGGACACCCATAAACCTGGGACTCATTCCGCGCTCCTTCATGGAACACAAGCTCGGAATTCCTCCATCCGCAAAACCTATCACAAAAAAATGCCGCTCTTTCAATCCCGAAAAATAAAACATCATCCGCAAAGAAATATCAGACCTGCTTAAAGCCGACGTCATCCGCAAAGTCCAATTCCCCCAGTGGTTAGCCAACCCAGTAGTTGTACCGAAACCAGGTGAAAAATGGCGAGTCTGTATTGACTTTACTTCCCTTAACAGGGTCATCCCAAAAAAACCATACCCCCTCCCTCGCACAGACCTACTCGCCGACGCCACAACAAGATATAGTTTACTATCATTCCTGGACGCTGACAAAGGCTACCATCAGATCCTCATGGCAGAAGAAGACGAAGAAAAAACCGCGTTCGTCATACCGGAAGGGCTTTTTTGTTATAAAGGCATGCCCTTCTGATTAAAAAATGCTGGAGCGGACTTTCAAGACATGATTAATAGGATGTTCAGTTCGCAGATCGGCAAGAACGTTGAGGCATATATCGACGACATCCTAGTCAAGACCCTTTCAACATTAGATATAACCCAAGACCTTCGGGAAACGTTCCAAACCATACAAGATTTTGGCCTCAAGCTCAACCCCGAAAAATGCACATTCGGAGTAAGCACAGGAAAATTCTTAGGTTTCATGATTTCCCAACGCGGTTTGGAAATAAACCCATCCAAAATTTCAGCAATACAAAACCTCAAATCCCCAATGAATATCAAAGAAGTCCAACGACTCCGCAGAAGGATCGTGACAAAGGCTACCATCAGATCCTCATGGCAGAAGAAGACGAAGAAAAAACCGCGTTCGTCATACCGGAAGGGCTTTTTTGTTATAAAGGCATGCCCTTCGGATTAAAAAATGCTGGAGCAGACTTTCAAGACATGATTAATAGGATGTTCAGTTCGCAGATCGGCAAGAACGTTGAGGCATATATCGACGACATCCTAGTCAAGACCCTTTCAACATTAGATATAACCCAAGACCTTCGAGAAACGTTCCAAACCATACAAGATTTTGGCCTCAAGCTCAACCCCGAAAAATGCACATTCGGAGTAAGCACATGAAAATTCTTAGGTTTCATGATTTCCCAACGCGGTTTGGAAATAAACCCATCCAAAATTTCAGCAATACAAAACCTCAAATCCCCAATGAATATCAAAGAAGTCCAACGGCTCAGCAGAAGGATCGTGGCCATCAACAGATTCCTGTCCAAATCAGGAGAAAAATCCCTCCCGTTCTTTTCACTCCTCCGCAAACGCAAACAATTAGAATGAACCCCCGAATGCGAGAAGGCGTTCCAAGAAATAAAATGTTAGAATTCCTTGAATTAGTCAAACATTCTGTTACTTCTCCTTGAGTTTAGGAAGTTTGACTAACTAATGCCTTGAATTAGTCGAACATTATGTTACTTCTCCTTAAGTTTAGGAAGTTAGTCAAATTTGTTAGAATGCCTTGAATTAGTCAAATATTCTGTTTTTACATTGGGAAGGTGGCCGAGGTGGCTGCCATCTTTCCTATAAATAGGTTCATTTGTAAGGCATTCATTGTGTTGTAGTCACCTAAAACACCTCTGTAATCTCTCTCAAAATCAGTAAAAATTCTCCCCTCTTCTGTTAGGTGGACGTAGCCAACTCATTGTTGGTGAACCACGTTAAATCTGTGTGTCATTTCTTTATTTTTGTTATCTTTCTTACATCCTTCATAACAAACAGGTATCATAGCTCGGGCAATCGAGGTTTGTAATCTGGTGAGAAAGATGTCTGCGTTGAACGTAAAGATTGACAAATTCACGGGGAGGAACAATTTTAGTTTATGGCAGATCAAGATGCGAGCTTTGTTGAAACAACAAGGCTTATGGATGCCATTATCAAAGGAAGTCAAGGCTGACGATGCTGAATCGGCTGCCTTGGAGGAGAAGGCACATTCGACTATCATGTTGTGTCTTGCAGATGATGTCATCACTGAGGTCGCAGATGAGGAAACTGCCGCTGGTCTGTGGTTGAAGCTGGAAAGTCTATACATGACAAAGTCTTTAACCAACAAGTTGCTTCTGAAGCAACGTCTGTTCGGTCTACGAATGTAGGAAGGTACACCTCTTAGAGGCCATCTAGATCAATTAAATACAATTCTTTTAGAGTTGCGTAATATTGATGTTAAGGTAGAGGATGAAGATGCTGCCTTAATTCTGTTGGTTTCACTACCATTGTCGTATGAGAATTTCGTACAATCTTTCATTGTTGGGAAAGATACCGTGTCTCTGGAAGAGGTCAGGTCATCTCTCCATACCAGAGAGCTGTGCCATAAGGCGACTTGAGCAGGGACAGACAATCAGGCCGCTGGATTGATAGCCAGTGGAAGCAAGGGACATGGATAATTGGGCAAGAAGAAGCCGGGTTCCAAGGGTCCAAAAGCAAATGATATTTGTAACTACTGCAAGGAGACAGGGCATTGGAAGAATGAATGCCCGAAGAAGAGAAAGCAACCGCTGGAGTAGAAACCTGGATCTGGATCTGCTGCGGTAGCGGTGGATGGCACCAATTCTGAAGACGACATCGCTCTAGTTGCAGACGAACACACACATCATGCTGATGTGTGGGTCCTTGACTCTGGGGCGTCCTACCATATATGTCCAAGGAGAGAGTGGTTTTCAACCTATGAGCAGATAGACGGGGGAAATGTCTCTATGGCAAACAGCTCGGTATGCAAGGCGGTTGGAATAGGCTCTATCAAGATTCAGACGCATGATGGTAAATTCTGCACATTGCACAATGTCAGACATGTTCCACTAATGACGAAGAATTTGATATCCCTGAGCTTGCTGGATAGTAAGGGGTGATGAGAGGGTGATTCATTCTCCACTAGTTTTAAGTCTAATTAATCCTAGAAGTGTTTTATAGATGAGTTCTGATTCTATGTTATACTGTTCCTATATGTTGAATGACCTAAATTCGAATATTTTAGACATGTTTTAGCTTGGATTGCAACTATGTTCTGTGTCTAAAGGCGTACCACATCCGAGGTTTCTAATAAACCGCCATACCTTAATGACGGCCCTACTCACGGTTCGGGATGAAGGCATCCATGAAAGCCCTATGTCACTTCGGGGATCATACCGCTTGCCCTAGCCGCCGGCATAATCGGACTCAGCTCGGCCCCTACCTAGACTACTTTAACATGCAGGGTGTTCAGCAGGTTATTTTATCTAGCATGGCAGACACCAATACTAATTGATGCCTGTTAAACTAAACAGGTTATGATTAGACCGTGGTTAGGAATTGTCTATAACCCTAACTTTAGTTTAAAAGAGCACATTAAACATGCAGACATAGTGAATATTTAGCAGGTGCCTATTTCCGGAAAATATAATAACGTCAACATATAAAACAACTATTCATAAAAAATCGTAATCTCGTATTCATAATAAGTATTTAGAACAAAACAATAACAACATATAAGAGAGGGACATGGGGACTGATGCCATAAAGAAATCACCCTTTACGTAGTCTCGCCGACGGAGCGTACTGCTGTATATGTCGTATTGCTCGCCCTGACTCTACTTGCTAGAACCTTCGGAGGACGCTTCCTCAGCCTAGTAACTGGGCTTTACCTTAATACCCCGCTTAAGCCCAGCCCTGTGGACTGACTCTTCGAACGCCTAGAGCCCTCTTAGGATCTCCTAACGAAATCCCGGGTATTCTATGAATACCAGAAACGAACCTATCTATAGAAACCTAAGATCTGAGACTATTTCTCAGAAACTAAAACAAAACACTAATAAGAAAGAAAACTGAGATCCGAGTCTCTAAGTGAGTTGTGTACTAGAGAAGTGTACACTGGAAACCACTAAATGACTCAGATCGAGTGGAGAGGAATGATTTCAACTACTGGAGGCCTGGGGTATTTATAGCAGCTTCCCGGGGTGATTTTTCATCAAAAATTCGATGTGGGACTGGTTCTGGGGGTTCGGGACGCCCGTCCCGGCGGTTTGACTGGGTCGGGATGCCCGTCCTGACCCTTTGACCAAGTCAACATTTCCAAAAATTGCGTTTTACCCCAAAATTTACTGTTTTCGTCTACTTTTCATCTGACACTTCCAAAATCATAAAAACTGTGAAATTGAGTAAATAACAAACAATTAAGATCAATTTGCCCTCAATTTCACCTGAAATCATACATAAAAACATGCTAAAAAAGTGATACGATTTTCGCGTATCAAGGGGTTCAGCTTCAATGGTGAAGGTAGAGTTATACATGTCTGCAGGGGCTCTAATGTGATACTTAAGGGCGTCGAACAAGGAACTTTGTATTTTTTGCAAGGTTCAACAGTTGCTGGTTCAGCAGCTGTTGCGTCATCTGAGGTTAACAGGGATGATTTGACCAAATTATGGCATATGAGAATTGGTCACATGGGTGAAAGAGGGTTGCAGATTCTGTCAAAGGAAGATCTTCTTGGTGGTCACAAGATCAAGAGCCTTGAGTTTTGTGAGCATTGTGTCTTTGGGAAGCTACACCGCAGCAAGTTCCCAAAGGCGGTTCACCGAACAAAGGGCACGCTAGATTACATCCATTCAGACTGCTGGGGTCCGTCTCGCGTTGAGTCTTTGGGCGGTCACAGATTTTTTATGTCGGTAATCGATGATTACTCAAGGATGACTTGGGTAATCATGATGAAACATAAAAGTGAAGCGTTCAAGAACTTCAGGCAGTGGAAGACGCTAGTGGAGAATCAAACTGGGAAGAAGATCAAGAGGCTGCGAACTGATAATGGTCAGGAATTCTGTTCGTCTAAGTTCGATGTGTTTTGCAAGGATGAGGGGATTGCTCGACATCGCACAGTCAGGGATACACCACAGCAGAATGGTGCAGCTGAGGGCATGAACCAGACACTTCTGGAGAGAGCGAGGTGCATGCTCTCTAACACTAGTCTAACTAGACGTTTCTGGACAGAAGCAACTAAGGAGGGAATTTGGTTAAAAGGACTAATCAATGATCTAGGCGTACATCAGGTTCAGGCTATAGTGTATTGTGACAGCTTGAGTGCAATATGCTTAGCCAAGGATCAAGTTCATCATGAGAGGACTAAGCACATTGATATCAGGTATCATTTTCTAAGAAGTGAGAAAAGAATCAGGGTGAAGAAAGTGGGCACGGCTAACAATCCTGCTGACATGTTCACCAAGCCAGTTCCACAGAGCAAGTTCCAACACTATTTGGACTTGCTAAATATTACAAGCTGCTAAATGGTAGAAGAGAGTGGAGCAGATACATCTGGCACCAAGGAGGTGCATCTGGTAAATTGTGAGAGAATTCAAGTCAAGGTGGAGATTTGTTAGAATGCCTTGAATTAGTCAAACATTCTGTTACTTCTCCTTGAGTTTAGGAAGTTTGACTAACGAATGCCTTGAATTAGTCAAACATTCTGTTACTTCTCCTTAAGTTTAGGAAGTTAGTCAAATTTGTTAGAATGCCTTGAATTAGTCAAATATTCTGTTTTTAGATTGGGAAGGTGGTCGAGGTGGCTGCCATCTTTCCTATAAATAGGTTCATTTGTAAGGCATTCATTGTGTTGTAGTCACCTAAAACACCTCAGTAATCTCTCTCAAAATCAGTAAAAATTCTCCCCTCTTCTGTTAGGTGGACATAGCTAACTCATTGTTGGTGAACTACGTTAAATCTGTGTGTCATTTCTTTATTTTTGTTATCTTTCTTACATCCGTCATCACATAAAACAATACTTACAAAATCCACCTATCTTAGTACCCCCGAAACCCAATGAAACTCTCCACCTTTACGTATCTATTTCACCTTCAGCCATTAGCGCTGTCCTCTGCGCCGAACGTGAGCAAACCTTCCACCCCGTCTACTACGTCAGCCATGTCCTACAACCTGCTGAAACTCGATACTCATCCCTAGAAAAGCATATCTCTGCCCTCATAATGGCTACACGAAAACTTCGACACTACTTCCAAACACACCATATTTGTATGCACACGCAAGTCCCTGTTAGCCAATCATTACACAAAGCTGACATCTCCGGCCGCATCATGCGATGGACAATAGAACTTTCAAATTATGATATCGAATACACTCACAAAAGATATATAAACGCTAACACACTATCCGATTTCTTCGTAGAATGCACCGACCTACTCCCCCCACCCACCCAAAATTCGCAAACAAATGATATCCCGGCCGATTGCTGGACCATCCACGTCGATGGTTCTGCAGCCGAAACTATTCGAGGCACCGGTATCGCCATAACATCACCCGAAGGCTCCAAATTATTTTACGCATTAAAATACACATTCCCCATTAGCAACAACGAATCCAAATACGAAGTCGTCCTTGCGGGATTGCGAGTCGCCCGCAACTTACACATCCGAAACCTCTGAATACTTATGGATTCTCAAGTCGTTGCCGGACAAGTCAACGGCAAATTCGAAGCAAAAGAGGACAACATGCAAAAATACCTACAATTGGTATCCGCTTTCCTCAAGCATTTTCAGTTTTTAAAAATCGAACACATACCCCGGAAAGCGAACACTAAAGCAGATGCCTTATCCAAATTACACACCGATGATACCTTAGACGGCACATGGATAGAGCCCCTTCCGCAAAAATCCATTGACGGCATCTCCATCTTGACCATTTCCCAAGACCCGTCATGGATGACACCTATTATACAATACATCACCAACAACACAAGTCCAACCGACAAAATCCAAGCACAACAACTAAAAAAGGCTGCAACGCGATATTGTTGCGTTGTGTGCGTGTGTCACAAATTGAGAAGATAAAGAAAATAGAATAAATCAACGCAATCTTAACAAGTGCAAGTATACACCGGTCAACAAGTAATATATGTACCTAAGTACAAGATTATCGATCCCATAGGGACTATGTATGTCAATTACAAAAGCAAATATGATTGTACAAATGGTTAAAAGAATAAAAGAATGAAGAATAATGAATCATAAAAGAATAAAAGAATAAAGAATGATAAATCATGAAACTGAGATTGGTCTAATGCTACGGCATTCCTACTCCTAACTAAACTAACAGTTAAAGGTTAGCCTACTGGAAATAACCACAAGAGTACTGCAGGTAATACAATGCTGCGGCATTCATATCAATGCTACAGCATGATACAAAGCATGCTTTCAGTTCCATATCAATGCTACAACATGTCTGGTTTCACCCAGACTACTTGATCTACTAGTCCAGATCCCCGATAACATCGTCTCATGGAGTACGAAGTACCGTGAACCTAGCGCAATGCTAGGCAGTGGATTTACCGCTGGTTACGCAGTTTTCAAGAGTCCACTGCAATATTGAGTGCACTTTCGTGTTTTTACCGCTGGTTACGCAGTTCTCAAATATAGCGCCACATAATTATCACGTCCACTAGTTCCCCTCCGTTAGAAGGCCAGACACTAGCTCGATTCATACATTGGACAGTCGTAACCGCAAGTGATGTTAAATCAATTTAATGTAATTACATGAATAAACCAAGCATCGCCCCATACAAGCATTAAACATAAAAACAGAAAGCAATGTTGCAGCATACTCGTCATCATAATCAAAACAGTGTATTCAACATGCTCATACTTAACTACACCACAACATCTTCAGGTTAAAAATATATATTATGCTGAAACGAATTATGGAAAACAAGGATCAACGTAATAAGAAAGATAGTCCCTAGGTCCGTAGTGACACCAATCAACGGAGTCAAGCCTAAGACGGAAAACAAATAACTCCCAAAACATTTTTAATCAACCCTTGAACCGAGAATCATGAAAGACAAGGACTAACGTAATAGGAAAAACAGTCCCTAGGTCCGTAGTGACACCAATCAACGGAGTCAAGCCTAAGACGGAAAACATATTACTCCCAAAACCTTTTTAATCAATCCTTGAACACATGTAAACATTCTCATATTACAAAGAACATTTAGTCACAAAAACAGTAGTAAATTGAGGAAATGGAGAGAGGATTACTCTGGCAGGAGATCACCCTACTGCCCAAATCGGTTTAATCAATCTGCTGCCCTTCGTTTCCTCTGCTTGATGCTGCTGCTTCTCTACTGCTCAGTTGATGAATGCTTCAGCAAGTCACCCTGCTCACTCTTGGGTTCTTCCCTTCTAAAAGTTAGTCTAAAACTAAGAAGAAAAACTAAACTATCCTAAAAAAACTAAGAAGAAAAGCCAATCTCTCTAAAATGGCCAAAAGCCAAACTAAACTAATCTATGCCGTACCTCTCTCTTCCTCTCAGTTTTTCATATACATATAGCCTCTTTGTGCACGAAGAGCCATTACCAAGCTGCCATGTGTCCATCATTTCTGGAATGGTCTTCATAAATTCCAGCAAATAGTCAAAATAAATCCCAGCTGCCTTCTGGAATTTTTGTCATCTTCCTCTGAATGCTGCAGCATTTGCAGCCGGTCTCCCGCTGCTTTCTGTGATCTTTTGTCGTTTTCCTCTGATGCTGCACCATTTGCAGCAGAGTTTTTGTCTTGTTCTTCTAACAGCCGCATGATTTGTGGCAGAATTTCAAAACTTTCTGTAGGAGTTTTGTCCTTTTCCTCTGATGGCTGCAAGGTTAGCAGCGACAATTCAGCTACTTTCCTGAATTTCTTGTCTTTTATTTCAACTTTCTTGTCCACCCTTTGACCTGCACTTTCCCGAAAGGTCATGTGGACGGGATACTTCTGGCCCACGATAGAAGCTGAAGACACCGAGCTTATCAAACAATGTTCAAAGTGCCAGCTACACGATAACACACACCACATGCCCACTACCGAATTCCACTCCATCAGCAACCCGATTCCTTTCTATCAATGGGGCATGGACATTGTTGGCCCGCTCCCGAAAGCTATGGGAAATAAGGAATTTCTTATCGTGGCCATCAATCATTTCACCAAATGGGTTGAAGAAAAACCCGTCGCTTCCATCATGGCACAAGTTGTCAAGGATTTCTTTTGGAACGACATCATCACTAGGTTCGGCATACCCCACATCCTCATCACCGGCAATGGGAAATAGTTCGAAGCGCAGGAATTCTAGAATTTTTGCCAGGAATTACATATAGACCACCGTTTCACATCAGTCGGATATCCACTGATACGTGAAAATCGTATCACATTTTTAGCATGTTTTTATATATGATTTAGGGTGAAATTGAGGGTAAAATGATCTTAATTGTTCATTATTTACTTAATTTCACAGTTTTTATGATTTTGGAAGTGTCAGGTGAAAAGTAGATGAAAACAACAAATTTTGGGGCAAAAACGCAATTTTTGGAAATGTTGGCTTGGTCAAAGGGTTAGGACGGGCGTCCCGAACCCGGGACGGGCGTCCTGACCTGGTCAACAGATCAGGACGGGCGTCCCGAACCCCCAGATCAAGTCCCACATCGAATTTTTGATGAAAAATCACCCCGGGAAGCTACTATAAATACACCAGGCCTCCAGCAGTTGAAATCATTCCTCTCCACTTGATCTGAGTCATTTAGTGGTTTCCAGTGTACACTTCTCCAGTACACAACTCACTCAGAGACTCGGATCTCTGTTTTCTTTCTTGTTAGTGTTTTGTTTTAGTTTCTGAGAAATAGTCTCAGATCTTAGGCGTACATAGATAGGTTCGTTTTTGGTATTCATAGAATACCCGGGATTTCGTTAGGAGATCTTAAGAGGGCTCTAGGCATTCGAAGACTCAGTCCACAGGGCTGGGCTTAAGCTGGGTATTAAGGTAAAGCCCAGTTACTAGGCTGAGGAAGCGTCCTTCGACGGTTTTGGCGAGCAGAGTCGGGTCAAGCAATACGGCATATACAGCAGTACGCTCCATCGGCGAGACTTCGTAAAGGGTGATTTCTTTATGGCATCGGTCCCCCTGTCCCTCTCTTATATGTTGTTATTGTGTTTGTCCAAATAACAGTTTGAATACCAGATGATGTTTTTATGAATATTCGTCATATATGTTGAAGTTATTATGTTTTTCTAGAAATGGCCACCTGCTTAAATATCCATTATGTCTGCATGTCTATTGCCGTTCTTTTAAACTGAAATTAGGGTTATAGACAATTCCTAACCACGGCCTATTCATAACCTGTTTAGTTTAACAGGCATCAATTAGTATTGGTGTCTGCCATAGTAGATAAAATAATATGCAGAACACCATGTTGGTTGAAAGTAGTCTAGGTAGGCTGAGTAGAGTTTTATGCCGGCGGTTATGAGACGAGCGGTATGATCCCCAAAGTGACATAGGGCGTTCATTGATGACTTTAGTCCGAGCCATGAGTAGGGTCGTTACCCTTAACGATGGGGCGGTAGCGTAGAAACTCAGATGTGGTAACCTTTAGACACAGAACATAGTTGCAATCCAGGCCAAGACATGTCTAAAATACTCGAATATAGGTCAATCAACGTATAGTAACAGTATAACATAAAATTAGGATCTCGTCTATAAAACACTTTCAGGTTTAGTTAGACTTAAACCTAGTGGAGAATGAATCACCCTCTCATCAAAACTATTGATGAAGATTGCATAACTGGATTATAAGATAAGAGTAGGAATAAAGGCTAGTTACTACTAAGCCGTTACCACTTCCCTGGGAGTACGATATTTATTTAATAAAATCGTAGATACTTTCCAATAGACTAGCTACACGATAGGTACTCTGCCTTAGGTTCTGGCTGATTAAGTGACACCATAGAGACTAAATGTGACAATTAGTCAATCACAGTCCTTAATTATTCATAATCAACATAGGGTAAACTAACACCTATTTAGCATATCGACCGGAACTGCATCAGATTTTTGGCGCCGTTGCCGAGGAAATATCATAATGAATTTAGGATTATTGGCCACAATTCTAGAGACTTATGATAGGTAGCGATAGTAACCTAAACTTTTGATTTACACTTATCTTATGTTAGTTAGGCAATCACTTTCCTAAATATAGGATTATCATAACTAATTAATTTTAGATAATATCTGGAATTAAGACACTTAGGATAATCAAATTTTAGAAAATTATTCTAAAACCATATTGAGGAAATTTACCTGCTTTCTAAATAAAATTCAAAATCCCTAAAAAAAATATTTTTCTTGCTTTCTTATTTCACTTTCCTATTTTTGTTATTTGTTATTTGTTATTTCTAACCAGACTTTGCACTCAGAGATGAAGGGAACAAGAGCCGAGGATATTCTGGACGAATTAGAAAATAACACTTCCCTAGAGATCCAAACAACTCCTGCTTCTCCCGAATATACTCCTGCTTCTCCCGAAGCAACCCGGGAAGGGCGTCCCTATTCTGGATGGGCGTCCAGCGGGACGGGCATCCCGAAGGCCGCCCCTTCTATAAAAACTCATTTATTTTCATTTTCTCTCAAATCTACAACCAAAAATTTATCTCTCTAAAAATATTTCTCTCTACCTTCTCTCTAAAGTTTTGGCAAACTCTCCAAAGTTAAAAATTCGAGTTTCCCTCCAAAATTTGAATTTTGAACTTCACTCAAAAATTCAAATTTCCCTCCAAAAATCAATTTTCCCGCCAAAAATTCAAAATCTTTCCCTAACCTAATTTCATCCTTCTGAATTCAAATTCACCTCCAGAATTTGAGGTTAAAGATTTCCTTCCCACCTAAAGTCTCTCGTACGTTCTTAATGGCTCCCAAACGTGCTCGTACCACATCTACCATGACAGTTACCTCAGTGGCACACCCTTTTATGCTGTTTCCCTCCAGCACAGCATACCAAGAATGATGCCTTGGGTACATCGGGAGTACGATACTGACGGGGAGAACGTTGGATTGGGCAGCAGTACAAACGCTAGGAGTAGAGCCGGAAGTTAGACGCATACTCGAGGTGCCACCTTACAGTCGAGTATTCATCGTCACAGAGCCCACATACCTGGAGCTGGTATGTGAGTTCTATGCATCTTTTACATGCCACCAGGAGCAGATCACATTCCGCTTGGGCGGAATAGATCGGTCGATGAGCATGGACGAGTTCGGCGTTGCCCTAGGTATCTGGCAGAGAGATGAGCTGGATACGCCCGCATACACCACAGCAGTTCGAGACTTCACGACTGCAGACGTCTCCACTGCTTGGGCTCAGATCTGCATGACGGGTGTACCATACCAGCATGGCTTTGCAAAAGCCACAGGTATTTATCCTACTCTTCGTTACCTGCATGCTATCATTGCACATACATTGTCAGGACAACGGACAGCTCCCGGAACTGTCACCCAGATGGAGACATTCCTTCTGGCCAACATGCACATGGGATCTACGGTAGAGATGGCTAGACTCATCGCGGTCGTCATGCGAGGATTCGCTACAGACACCAGGAAACAGTGTATGGGGCTCGGACCGTAAATCACCAGGCTAGCCCGCTACCTGGAGTTGGACATAGAGAGCTCGGAGCTAACCCTGGTCGCCCCGACCACCATTCCCACCGATCTTACCATTCTACGGAACATGGGAATGGTTGTCCGGGATGCGAATGGCCGCTACACCATCCACACAGAGCAGCCAGGACATGCATCAGCATCGGAAGCATTTCCAGCGCATATCCCTCCGTCCGAGACGTTCGTGCCACGTACTGCTTTCGAACGACATATGTCGCACGGATTGGCAGAACTATCGGCCCGATACAGTCGAGACATGGACAGGATTGACAGACGGCTGGCGATGATGGATGACAGGATCGCCATGCATACCAGCCGGATTGAGGAGATACATCAGCATACTTCCCGACTGGCGGAAGTAATTGTTCATTATTTACTTAATTTCACAGTTTTTATTATTTTGGAAGTGTCAGGTGAAAAGTAGACGAAAACAGCAAATTTTGGGGCAAAAACGCAATTTTTGGAAATGTTGACTTGGTCAAAGGGTCAGGACGGGCGTCCCGACCCAGTCAAAGCACCGGGACGAGCATCCAGGACTCGGGACGGGCGTCCTGACCTGGTCAACAGATCAGGACGGGCGTCCCGAACCCCCAGATCCAGTCCCACATCGAATATTTGATGAAAAATCACCCCGAGAAGCTGCTATAAATACCCCAGGCCTCTAGCAGTTGAAATCATTCCTCTCCACTCGATCTGAGTCATTTTGTGGTTTCCAGTGTCCAGTACACAACTCACTCAGAAACTCGGATCTCAGTTTTCTTTCTTGTTAGTGTTTTGTTTTAGTTTCTGAGAAATAGTCTCAGATCTTAGGCGTACATAGATAGGTTCGTTTCTGGTATTCATAGAATACCCGGGATTTCGTTAGGAGATCTTAAGAGGGCTCTAGGCGTTCGAAGAGTCAGTCCACAGGGCTGGGCTTAAGCTGGGTATTAAGGTAAAGCCCAGTTACTAGGCTGAGGAAGCGTCCTCCGACGGTTCTGGCGAGCAGAGTCGGGTCAAGCAATACGGCATATACAGTAGTACGCTCCATCGGCGAGACTTCGTAAAGGGTGATTTCTTTATGGCATCGGTCCCCCTGTCCCTCTCTTATATGTTGTTATTGTGTTTGTCCAAATAACAGTTTGAATACCAGATTATGTTTTTATGAATATTCGTCATATATGTTGAAGTTATTATGTTTTTCTAGAAATGGCCACCTGCTTAAATATCCATTATGTCTGCATGTCTATTGCCGTTCTTTTAAACTGAAATTAGGGTTATAGACAATTCCTAACCACGGTCTATTCATAACCTGTTTAGTTTAACAGGCATCAATTAGTATTGGTGTCTGCCATACTAGATAAAATAATATGCGGAACACCCTGTTGGTTGAAAGTAGTCTAGGTAGGCTGAGTAGAGTTTTATGCCGGCGGTTATGAGACGAGCGGTATGATCCCCAAAGTGACATAGGGCATTCATTGCTGACTTTAGTCCGAGCCATGAGTAGGGCCGTTACCCTTAACGATGGGGCGGTAGCGTAGAAACTCAGATGTGGTAACCTTTAGACACAGAACATAGTTGGAATCCAGGCCAAGACATGTCTAAAATACTCGAATATAGGTCAATCAACGTATAGTAAAAGTATAACATAAAATCAAGATCTCGTCTATAAAACACTTTCAGGTTTAGTTAGACTTAAACCTAGTGGAGAATGAATCACCCTCTCATCAAAACTATTGATGAAGATTGCATAACTGGATTATAAGATAAGAGTAGGAATAAAGGCTAGTTACTACTAAGCCGTTACCACTTCCCTGGGAGTACGATATTTATTTAATAAAATCGTAGATACTTTCCAATAGACTAGCTACACGATAGGTACTCTGCCTTAGGTTCTGGCTGATTAAGTGACACCATAGAGACTAAATGTGACAATTAGTCAATCACAGTCCTTAATTATTCATAATCAACATAGGGTAAAATAACACCTATTTAGCATATCGACCAGAACTGCATCAGATTTTTGGCGCCGTTGCTGGGGAAATATCATAATGAATTTAGGATTATTGGCCACAATTCTAGAGACTTATGATAGGTAGCGGTAGTAACTAGACTTTTGATTTACACTTATCTTATGTTAGTTAGACAATCACTTTCCTAAATATAGGATTATCATAACTAATTAATTTTAGATAATATCTGGAATTAAGACACTTAGGATAATCAAATTTTAGAAAATTATTCTAAAACCATATTGAGGATATCTGCTTCTCCCGAATATACTCCTGAATCCCCCGAATACACCCCGAAATCTCCTGAGTATACTCCTGCATCCCCCGCACCTAACAACCAACCACCTTCATCAGGGGACAGCACTAACAGTTCTCAATCAGCCTTGGCTGCCCGGGTAGATGATATATCTCACAGGATAAGCGCTATGACTCAGACAATACCGGGCGGAATAAGACGGTCATATCGGGCTGTTCTAACCTTAAGTTCTGAAGTAACCCAACTCAGAACCACAATAGAACGCCAAAATGTGCAAATACTCCGAGAGATGATGGAAATCTTAAAGGAACAAAGGAACCAGCAAGAGGAGATGCGCAACATACGAGCAGAACTACAAGAGATGCGAAACATTCAGGCGGAGCTACTGGAGATCAGAGATAAGGGTCGTTGAAAAAGGGAAGATTCTTTTACTTTTATTCTCAGCAAATAATTCGTTTGAACTAAACCTGAATAATTGACCCATATTTTTCTAATTTTCAAACTTTTTAAAGGGTCCTTTACATTCAACAATTTTCTTCAGACATTTTATTTTCAAATTTCTATGAAAAACAAAAGTTTAGCAAATACAGTTTATTTTTCACTAATTAAATTGTACAAACTCAGTTTTTGTTTTTATGAAATTCTTGCTGAATTTAAGTTGGGATAAAATTAGGGTAGTCATGATTTTCAAAAAAAAAAA
Organism: Asclepias syriaca; assembly: GCA_027405835.1. NCBI lineage: Eukaryota > Viridiplantae > Streptophyta > Magnoliopsida > Gentianales > Apocynaceae > Asclepias > Asclepias syriaca. The sequence goes on from CM049927.1 coordinate 19,461,024, forward strand.
AGGAGACTGAGGAATTTTTGCATAGAGTTTTTAATAACTTCTGAATTTAATTGGATAAACATGAAGCCTTGTTAAAAATTATGATTATTTTTTGTATCTTGAGGTTTGCAGGGAATTACGAAAAAAAAAAATTCGGAATTGGCATGCGTCCCGAAGCAACCCGGGACGGGCGTCCCTATTCTGGATGAGCGTCCAGCGGGACGGGCGTCCCGAAGGCCGCCCCTTCTATAAAAACTCATTTTTTTCATTTTCTCTCAAATCTACAACCAAAAATTCATCTCTCTAAAAATATTTCTCTCTACCTTCTCTCTAAATTTTTGGCAAACTCTCCAAAGTTAAAACTTCGAGTTTCCCTCCAAAATTTGAATTTTGAACTTCACTCAAAAATTCGAATTTCCCTCCAAAATTCAGTTTTCCCGCCCAAAATTCAAAATCTTTCCCTAACCTAATTTCATCATTCTGAATTCAAATTCACCTCCAGAATTTGAGTTTAAAGATTTCCTTCCCACCTAAACTCTCTCGTACGTTCTTAATAGCTCCCAAACGTGCTCGTACCACATCTACCATGACAGTTACCTCAGTGGCACACCACCCTTTTATGTTGTTTCCCTCCAGCACAGCATACCAAGAAAGATGCCTTGGGTACATCGGGCGTACGATACTGACGGGCAGAACGTTGGATTGGGCAGCAGTATAGACGCTAGGAGTAGAGCCGGAAGTCAGACGCATACTCGACGTGCCACCTTACAGTCGAGTATTCATCGTCACAAAGCCCACATACGTGGAGCTGGTATGTGAGTTCTATGCATCTTTTACATGCCACCAGGAGCAGATCACATTCTGCTTGGGCGGAATAGATCGGTCGATGAGCATGGACGAGTTCGGCGTCGCCCTAGGTATCTGGCAAAGAGATGAGCTGGATACGCCCGCATACACCACAGCAGTTCGAGACTTCACGATTGCAGACGTCTCCACTACTTGGGCTCAAATCTGCATGACGGGCATATACTAAAACTCTACAGAGATGGAGACCAAGAGCAAACCGTTGCTTCTCTATTATTGGTCAATGATTAAGTGGATCCAACACAAGTGAAAAATTCAAGTGAACACTTTTCAATTTTGTGTTATTTTCCGTTTTTCTTTTCTTTCTGTTTATTTATTTTATTTTCTGTTTTTCTTTTCGTTCTGTTTATTTATTTCTGTTTTTTTTTCTTTCCTTTCTTTCTTTTTGTTTTGTTGTTTTCTTTGTTTTTCTTTCAGATTGAGGGATGATGTACGAGCTGTAAGACCCGGACATAATGGATGACGATGTCATCATACCTTGATGCACTCCCATAGAGACGGGAGTAGTTCTTACCCTTAACCTCCTTTACTTTTATGTTTTGTGGATTGTACTTTATATTGCATGCTGTGAAGGCCTTGAACAACTTTACTTCTCTTTTGTTTTGTTGTGTTTTGTTCTATTTTGCCACATTGCCTTGCCTGCTGTTTTGTTTTGATTGAACTTCGGTGTTAAAAGCAATGAGGACATTGCTTCCCTTTAAGTTTGGGGGAGGACATTGCTTCCCTTTAAGTTTGGGGGAGGGTGTCCTCTTATGGCAAAAAGTTCAAAAATGGTGCTAAATTGAAAATTTTTCCTGCTGTCTTTTAAATGCATAAACATCCTCTTTGCTGAAATTCTGAGTGATCTATTTGAATGCATGGACGCCTTGTCTGAATAACTGTTTTAGGATGCCTTATTAATTGATTGATCTGGCATAGAAGACCTGTTTGCATGAATGTGGCAGCATTTTTCATATGACCCATTAAAACCTTAGTTTTAGCAGGATTAGCGTAGACTTTTGGGACCCGATTTATGATGATATCTTAAAAACAAAAGTACATTCTCGTAGACTTTGTACCTTCTTTCAGAATAATTAGGTATTAGTTGACTCTAAGTGAGAATTATTTCAACTCCCTATTTTTTGCACATAGTCTTAATTGGAAATTTCATGTTTAAAAAAAGAGTCACTTTGGTATGAAGGTTCAGAATTTTTAGACTCATCTGTTATAGTCCTTGAGGCGAAATCCCAGTAGATTTGGTACTAAAGAAATGATTGAGGCATGTTCTTGAACCGTTTGAGCCTTTATAGCTTACCCTAATATATTTTGCTTCCTTAGTTAACCCAAGTTGAGCCTAAGCCTAATTTCTTGACACCCTTATTAAATAGCCACTTATCCTGAATGTTTTGCATGTATCCATTCTTTGTTTTCCCTAAACTTGATCTTAGTCTGCTATGAACACTGTTAAACATAAGTTTGGGGGTATAGAAATGCTGCAGCACAATGCTGCAGCATTATCATTTTTTTTTGGGATTAGTGGTATTTAAGGAAAATTTGAATTTCTAATATCAATGCTCTACGTATTGAGGGTATGTGTATGAAGACATGTGTGAAAAAATGAAAGCACCCTCTTTACTTAAAAAAAAAGAAAGAAAGAAATGTTGTAGAATTGCTGCAGCATTGGTGTTGCTGCAGCATTTTGATTTAGTGAAAAAATATATATATATTTGTGTGCGTGTGTGTATTGGGTAGAAGCTCTTGGCAGACTAGGACTAAGTTTTGAGCCTACTTTTTATCCATATTTTTCCTACCTTAGCCTTAGTCTACATTATAACCAATTTAAGACCTCTTTGATCTTTATTTCTAAATTTGCTACATTAGTGGAGAGGGGTGTAATAGATTGAGTTTGAGGATACAAAATGAACCTCAGGATTACCATATGTTGACTTATGAATGAGAGGTTGAAAAGGAAAGACTATTCACACACACACTGGAGTGGAAATTCTTTGAACTTGGGTTAGTTAATATTTGGTTATTCACTAAGGATGGAACATTATGTCTACTTGAATTTTGAATTTTCTCTTTCTGAAATCATTGGTCCCAGATTTGGCTGAAACTGCTGGACAAAGTTATTATGTGGGTATGTATATTTCTGTTGCTTCCGCATTACTGCAGCATTGCTCGGGACAAGCAATGACCTAAGTTTGGGGGTGTGATAACTCTAAAATAATAGAGTTATTCACATCTAATTTGCCACATTTTATTCCTGTATTAACTGATTTTATTTGGAATATGGAATAAAAATGTGTTGATTTGATATTTTCTCTCTTTTTACCTAAAAATGTGGATTTATTGTTAAAAGTCAATTTAATTGAATAAATTTCTCAACATGTGGATGATCTGTATTATTTGTTATTATTTGGGAATTTATTTGAATTGATTTATTGTGACAAGGGTAAAAAGGGAATGTGGATAGTTGACAATGTTGAAAGAAAGTTGGATAAAAGTAACCGAGAAGAAAGTGAAGAATGTGTGGATAAATTGCATCTATACATATATATGTATATATCTATCTATATATATATATAATATACACCCACACACTATTTGTCACTTAAAATCCAGCTGGGCATATTTAAAGATGGACACTTTCGGTCCTATGTATTCATTTCTTTGGTCCCATCCATTATACATATATATATATATATATATATATATATATATATATATATATATATATATATATGTGGGAGTGCTAATTGGCAAGGTGGACAAAAAGATAGAAGATAGTTGTTGTCCAACAATATATATATATATATATATATATATATATATATATACTATATATACATACATATGATGAGATTCCTCTCAATTTTCTGGCAGATTTTCAGGAGAAAAGGTGCAATGGCAGCTGCATTATACAAAAAAAGAAGAAGCATATTCCCTAGTGGGTATACATATATATATATATATATATATATGTATATACATACACATGATGACAACTCTCAATTGCTGGCTGGTTTTGTGAGAGAAGGTGGAGAAAAGGGGCAGCCTTGGTGTCAATTGCTATATATATATATAGATGTATATATATATGAGGAGGGGAGAAGAAGTTCACAGGGGGAAAAGAGGAGGAGAAATAGAATACTACCATAGCTTTTGTATGTTTTGTGTTTAGTTACGGGCAGCTTAGGACTTAGGCAGTAGGAAGATTGTTTTGAGTTGTTTTTGAGCTTAGATTAGGGTGGAGAATACCTGAGAAGGCTGGGGTGACATTGCTGGATTCTTGTAAGCTGGACAGAACCGAAGGCAGCAGCATCACGCAGAGGAAACGAAGGACAGCAGCAGCTTGATTAAATCCGATTTGGGGCAGTAGGGTGATCTCCAACCCGAGTAACCCTCTTTCCATTTCTTCAATTTGTTTACTGTTTTGTAATTGAATGTTCTTCAATTTGTTACTGTTTTGTAATTTAATGATCTCTGTAATATGAGAATGTTTACATGTGTTCAAGGATTGATTAAAAATGTTTTGGAAGTAATATGTTTTCCGTCTTAGGCTTGACTCCGTTGATTGGTGTCACTACGGACCTAGGGACTATTTTTCCTATTACGTTAGTCCTTGTCTTTCATGATTCTTGGTTCAATGGTTGATTAAAAAATGTTTTGGGAGTGATTTGTTTTCCGTCTTAGGCTTGACTCCGTTGATTGGTGTCACTACGGACCTAGGGACTATCTTTCCTATTACGTTGATTCTTGTTTTCCATGATTCGTTTTAGCATAATACATATTTTTAACCTGAAGATGTTGTGGTGTAGTTAAGTATGAGCATGTTGAATACACTGTTTTGACTATGATGATAGGTATGCTGCAACATTACTTTCTGTTTTTATGTTTAATGCTTGTATGGAGCAATGCTTGGTTTATTCATGTAATTACATTAGAATTATGTGGCGTTAGATTTGAGAACTGCGTGAATAGCAGTAAAAACACGAAAGTGCACTCATATGGCAGTGGATTCAAAACTGCGTGAACAGCGGTACATTCACTGACTAGCGTTGCGTTAGGTCCACGGTACTTCGTACTCCATGAAACGATGTTATCGGGGATCTAGACTAGTAGATCAAGTAGTATAGGTGAAACCAGACATGTTGTAGCATTGATATGGAACTTAAAGCATGCTTTGTATACTTACATTCATCTCTGGTTTCTACTTACATTTTTGGCTTGATTTTTACAGCATTGTATTACCTGTTGTATTCTCATGGTGATTTTCCAGTAGGCTGCCCTGTAATTTTAGTTAGGTAGAATTGCTGCAGCATTTCTGTTGCTGCAGCATTTCAGTTGCTGCAGCAGTAGCTTAGCAGTAGCTTAACCTCCGAATCTCCACCCATTTATTCATCACTTTTTATTCTTTTATTCTTTTAACCAAATGTAAATCATGTTTGCATGCATATTTGGCATACTAAATCCCTGTGGGATCGATAATCTTGTACTTAGGTACATATATTACTTGTTGACCGGTGTATACTTGCACTTGTTAAGATTGCGTTGATTTATTCTATTTTATTATCTTCTCAATTTGTGACACACGCACACAACGCAACAGTACGCCTCGACATTTCTGCCGATTTGGGATTTGAACATTCGGTTGATCGTGTCTTGAAAATCGGCACCTGCATTTTTAAGTCCTGAAAGGCATACGTTTATAGCAGAAAAGCCCTTCGGGTGTGACGAAGGCAGTTTTTTCTTCGTCGTCTTCTGCCATAAGGATTTGGTGGTATCCTTTGTGAGCGTCTAGAAATGAAAGTAAGCTGTAACCGACTGTGGCGTCGGCGAGGAGATCCGTTCGAGGAAGGGGATACGGTTTTTTGGAGATAACTTTGTTGAGCGAGGTGGAATTAATGCAAACTCACCATTTGCCGCCTAGCTTTAGTACGACGACGGGGTTGGCTAGCCATTGAGGAAATTGGACTCTTCGGATGACATTGGCTTCAAGTAGCTCTGATATTTCTTTGCGGATAATGGCTTGTTTCGCGGTGTTGAAGGAGTTGGGTTTTTGGGTGATGGGTTTGGCTGTGGAAGGAATGCCTAATCTATGTTCCATGAAGGATCGGGGGATGCTCCGAGGTCCGTGGGCGTCCAGGCAAAAATGTGAGAGAATTCTGCCGCAAGCTCTAGAATTTGTAGTTGCAGCGGGTTCGGGAGGGAAGCGCCTATTTTGATCTGGCGTTCGGGATGTGTGGCATCTATGCTGAAGGTTTCGAAGTGGTCGACGGGGGTCAGGTTGCGGTCGGGTTTGTCGGAGGGAATAGCTGAAGGTATGGGTGGTATATTTTTGGTGAGGTAGCAGGTATGTTGAATCGGTTCGTCTCCGAGAATGATTCAGGGTCCGGAAGGTAACGACAGGATTATGTCGTTGCGAAATGTACGAATTTGTGCTTGCATTGAGTTCAAAGTTGGGCGTCCAAGGATGATGTTATAAGGTGCTGGGGAATCGACGATGACGAAAGTGGTTGTGTGTTGGTGGAGGTGGGAAGGTGGACCCCATTGAAGTAATAGTTGAGCGATGCCGCGGGGGTGGGTGGTGGTGCCGAAAAAATCGATGATTGGTGTGGAGTATGGTTGTATGAGACTATCGTCTAGGTGCATTCTTCTCCAGGTGTCATAGTACATGATGTTGGTGGAGCTACCCGTGTCTACTAATATGCGTCGGACGAAAAAGGATTGTATGTGTAAAGAAATTATGAGTGGGGTGTTGATATTTTTATCAAGTTCGGCAGATTTGACGCGTTTTGGGGGTGGTGGACCATATGGGTGGGGATGGTTGTCTATAAGGTTAATGATGTGGGTGGGGGCTGTGTCTGTTTGTGGTAGATTATCGGAGGTTGGGGTGGCTGTGTTTGGCATTCGGACGTATTCGCGTAATTGTCCTTTTTGGATTGCTGCTTCAATTGTATGTTTTAGGGTGTAGCAATTTCCGATCGTGTGCCCGACTTCTTTGTGGAAGGTGCAGAAATGTTGCTGATTTCGGCGTTCGATTGGGGAAGGCATCGGGCGTGGGGCTGGCAATAGGCCTAATGATTCTATGTTCTGCCAAATGGTGGCACTATCGGATGTTAGGGGGTGAATTGGGTGATATTGTATTTGGGGTAACGGGGCGCCCGTTGGTCGGTGTTGGGTGTTGTAGTTCGTGTGTTGTATTCGGGATACGGGAAATGGGTTAAAGGTTGAGTGTGTCTAACTGGGGGGTATCTGGGCGTAGCTATTGTGTTGTTTCGGGCAGCGTCTTGGACCTGAGTAAATGCCATGGTGGAGGATAATGTCTCAGCTTTTATCCAAGCGCCGATTTATGTGAGCAATTCTTATGTGGTTCGTGGTTCTTGGATGTTTAATTGATGCGAATATTCTCCTGGGATGAGGCCATTGCGGAATGCTTCGACGTAAAAGGAGTCCGTGCAGTCCGTGCAGGGATTCTCTGATGTTCTGGCGAATTTGTAGTAGTTCGAGGCGTGTTTTTTTGTCCGTTCGGAATGCTTCGAAGTGTTGTAGTAAATTATTGCCAAGTTGGCGAAAGGAGACGATGGATCCTGCGGGTAAACTATTGAACCATGCTTGTGCCTGGTCGGCGACTGTCATCGGAAAACAGCGGCATAACAAGAAATTGTCTGCCCCGTGCATAACCATTGTTATCATGAATTGCCAGAGGGTTTCGAGATCAGAGTCTCCGGTGTATGGGGGGAATGTGGGAATTTGGAACATTGGTGGTAGTGGACCCTTGGCGTAGACTGGTGCCAGAGGGTTTTTGTCGAGTGTGTTCCAGGGGAGGATGTCGTAGTTTGGTTTAAGTGGAGGGAGTTCGATTGGAACCGGGTCGCATAGCGTCTTGAGGTGCGCGGTGGTGGGTGTAGGTCCGGCTGTAGGTTGGTTGTGTTGGTGGGGTAGGTGGAGATTTGGGTTTCGGAGAGTTGCGGTGGTAGGTACCATGTTTGCTTTGGCGCTGTCGGTTATTGTCAAGGGTGTTGGTATATCATGGGTTGTGCTTGATTGCCCGGAGGTGGTTGGGGTATCGGTGTCTGTGTTGGGGGGTGGATGTCGCTGGAGGGCACATATTGATTGGAGGGTGGGGAAATGGTTGCTGGTTGTTTTGGGGGAGTCGGGGGAAGTCTGGGGGTCCTGGGTTTTGTGTTGGGATGTGCCAGGTGGGTGTTGGCACTTGTGGTTGTTGTGAGGGGTGTTGGTATGGTATGGGGTGTGCCATATTATCCGGAACCGTTTGAGGAAACGGGTTTTGTTGCGGGGGGGCGGGTGAGGCAGGCGAAACTGTGTTGTGTTGAGGGTGTGGAAACGGTTGTTGGTGTATGTCTATATCGGGACATGCGGGTTTACGGTCTTGTTGTTTGGCTGGTCTTAGAGGTTTCGTGGCGGGGTGGGTGGCTTGTTTCGATGGAGAAGACTTACGGTGGCGCTTTGGGGGTGCCGGAACGTTGGTTGAGGATCCGGTGGTTGATGTGTTCCGACTGATATGCTAAATAGGTGTGCTTTATTACCTATATCGATTATGAGTAATTAAGGACTGAGTCTTACTAACTGTCACTTAGCATTCAATTATTGTCACTTAATCAATCAGAACCTAAGGCAGAGTACCTATCGTGTAGCTAGTCTGTTGGAAAGTATCTACGATTTTATTAAGTAAATATCGTACTCTCAGGGCAGTGGTAACGACTTAGTAGTAACTAGCCTTTTATCCTAACTCCTATCTTATGATCCAGTTATGCAATCTTCATCAATGACTTTGATGAGAGGGTGATCCATTTTCCACTAGGTTTAAGTTTAATTATTCCCAAAAGTGTTTTATAGATGAGGTCCTGATTCTATGTTATACTGTTCCTATATGTTGATTGACCTATCTTCGAGTATTTTAGACATGTCTTGGCCTGGATTGCAACTATGTTCTGTGTCTAAAGGCGTACCACATCTGAGGTCTCTAATAAACCGCCCTACCTTAATGACGGCCCTACTCACGGTTCGGGCTAAAGGCATCCATGAAAGCCCTATGTCACTTCGGGGATCATGCCGCTCGCCCTAGCCGCAGGCATAAACGCTCAGCTCGGCCCCTACCTAGACTACTCTAACAAACAGGGTGTTCCGCAGGTTATTTTATCTAGCATGGCAGACACCAATACTAATTGATGCTTGTTAAACTAAACAGGTTATGATTAGACCGTGGTTAGGAATTGTCTACAACCCTAACTTTAGTTTAAAAGAGCACATTAGACATGCAGACATAGTAAATATTAAGCAGGTGGCCATTTCCGAAAAAATATAACAACTTCAACATATAAAACAAATATTCATGAAAATCGTAATCTCGTATTCATAATCAATTTTGGGAACAACACAATAACAACATATAAGAGAGGAACAGGGGGACTGATGCCATAAAGAAATCACCCTTTACGTAGTCTCGCCGATGGAGCGTACTACTGTATATGTCGTATTGCTCGATCCGACTCTGCTCGCCAGAACCTTCGGAGGACGCTTCCTCAGCCTAGTAACTGGGTTTTACCTTAATACCCAGCTTAAGCCCAGCCATGTGGACTGACTCTTCGAACGCCTAGAGCCCTCTTAGGATCTCCTAACGAAATCTCGGGTATTCTATGAATACCAGAAACGAACCTATCTATCGAACCCTAGGATCTGAGACTAATTCTCAGAAACTAAGAAAAACGAAAACAAAAAAGGAAAGAAAGAAAACTAATACTGAAATTTGAGTCTCCGAGTGAGTTGTGTACTAGAGAATTGTACACTGGAAACCACTGAATGACTCAGATCGAGTGGAGAGGGATGAATTCAACTGAGGAAGGCCTGGGGTATTTATAGCAGCTTTCTGGAGTGATTTTCTCTCAAAAATTCGATGTGGGACTTGATTTTCTGGTTCGGGACGCCCGTCCCGAGTCTTGGACGCCCGTCCCGATCAGTTGACCAGGTCAGGACGGCCGTCCTGAACCGGGACGCCTTCCCCGAAGTCCAAACATCTGAAAAATTGCATTTTTGCCCCGAAATTTGCCATTTTCTTCTACTTTTCACCTGACACTTCCAAAATAATGAAAACTGTGAAATTGAGTTAATAATAAACAATTAAGACCGATTTGCCCTCAATTTCACCCTAAATTATGCCTAAAAACATGATATGATTTATGCATATCAGATAACCCCACACTTAGCTTTTTGCTTGTCCTCAAGCAAAGTCTACTTGAAGTTAGTGATTCTAAATGATAGTGTAGTCACTTAAATTCCTAGTTATGTTTTTATTCCAAAAATTTATTCAGACAATTCTTAACACAAGTCTGACTGGTCGGGTTGCTATGACAAGGTCTCAAATGTCTCTAGCAGATTGTTATAGTCAAGCAGAAAGCAACTCAACAACTAGGTTGAACTCCTTTCTTAGTCACAAGGTCTTCCTGATGTGTAGTGTGTGTACTAGTCTAGACCAGATAGTCAACAATATACTCTCGTCTTAACTATCACCAGATAATATCTTGACCCTTTTGCTAGACATAATAACAAAAGACAACTTTCTGAGTTCTGAGCCTTGGTGATCATATTTTTAATGATTTAGCATTTATGGATTCTCTTTATAGATGTAGGGTATTTTGAGTCTGCTTAGAACACGTCAACTTCAACTACCCATGTAGCGAGTCCCACTCCGATGACTCCCAGACCTACACGACCTTAGGGCATCAGGTTTTAAGTTCCCCGAAGGAGTGGTGCTCGAGTAGCGAAGGCCGCTGGCAAACTACCCTTATTTAATTAACTTTCTTTAATTTCTTTTCACTTTTAGCTCATAGTCTCATCTAGTCATTCTAATTGTCAAAACATCCACAACTGGTCTAATTTTATCTAGTTCAGTCTTGAAAAGGTAATTGGCTGAGGTCTCTAATCCAGACAAAGTTGTGCTCAGTTATCAGGAATTCCCTATTGCTAATCAATTAGTCCAAGATAGCTATCACATTGCCTCCTACTAACCATAACATTCTACCTACATATCATAGACATAAGCAATGTTTAACCAATCATACTGCATTTAGAAGTCTGAAAGAATGAAAAATTTTGAAAACGATTTTGGAAGGGTGTGAAAATATTGGGAAAACAAGAAAAATCATGCAAAACTTTTCTCACTACAGTGCACTGTGCACTGCTACCCCACACTTAAGTCTGACATTATCCTCAGTGTTCATGCATTTCTAAGCTACCCCACACTTATTTGAAAATAAGAAACAAAACAGAAAAGATTCTTACCCCACACTTATTCGAAGGACTATGGGTAAGAAGGAAAAATAAGGAAATAACAGAAATAACAAGAAAACATAGAGAAAACAATGTTGTTATGTCATATCAATCAATGTTACACAGAGATTCATAATTCATACAGCCTAGACATGATCACACATAGAATGAAAACAACAAAAGAAAAAGAAAAGGAAAGAAAAACTAAGAACCCGGCTCGCCGTCATTAGGTGGACCGAAGGCTGCCGGAAAGTCTACCGAAAAGTCTGCCGGAAAGTGGACCTCGGAGTTCTCCACCAGGTGGGAGGTATGCTGATGAATCTCATCAATCCTGCTGGTGTTCATAGCGACTCTGTCCTCTATCAACGTCAGCCGTCTCTCGATCCTATCCATATCTCGGCTGTATCGGGCTGAGAGTTCTACCAATCCGTGCGCCATGTGTCGTTTGAAGGCAGTGCGTGGAACAAATGTCTCGGACGGAGGTATGGATGTTGGGGCTGCTCCTGGTGCTGAGGCCTGTGCTGGCTGCTCCGTTTGGATGGAGTAGCGCCCATTTGCATCTCGTATGACCATTCCCATGTTCTGTAAGATAGTGAGGTCCGTAGGAATGGTGGTCGGGGCTATCTGGGTCAGCTCCGAGCCCTCGATGTCCAACTCCAGGTAGTGAGCTATCCTGGTGATGAATGGTCCGAGTCCCAGACACTGTTTCCGAGTGTCCATAGCGAATCCCCACATGATGACCCTGATAAGTCGAGCCATCTCCATTGTGGATCCCATGTGCATGTTGGCCAAGAGGAATCCCCGCATGATGACCCTGATAAGTCGAGTCGTCCGTCGTCCTGACAAAGTTTGTGCAATAATAGTATGCAAGTATCGAAGAGCAGGATAGATACCTGTGGCTTTCGTAAAGCCATGCTGGTATGGGACACCCGTCATACAGATCTGAGCCCAGGCAGTGGAGACGTCTGCAGACGTGAAGTCTCGAACTGTCGTGGTGTAGGCAGGCGTATCCAGCTCGTCTCTCTGCCAGATACCCAGGGCAATGCCGAACTCGGCCATGCTCATCGATCGATCTATTCCGCCCAAGCGGAATGTAATCTGCTCTTGATGGTACGTGAATGACGCATAGAACTCACATACCAGCTCTAGGTATGTCGGCTCGGTGACGATGAATACTCGACTGTAGGGTAGTACGTCGAGCATGCGTCTGACTTCCTGCTCCACCTCTAGCGTCTGTACTGCGGCCCAGTCAAGTGTTCTGCCCGTCAGTATGGTGCGTCCGATGTATCCGTGACATCTCTCCTAGTATGCTGGGCTGGAGTAAAACAACATAAAAGGATGTGCCACTGAAGTGATGGTCATGGTGGATGTGATACGGGCGCATTTGGGAGCCATTCGGGTTGAGAGCGTTTGAGAGTTTTTCAGAATTTAGGTAGGAAGGAAGATTCAAATTCGAATTTGAATTCAGGAGGATGGATTTTGGTTAGGGAATGATTTTGAATTTTTGGCGGGAAATTCGAATTTTGGAGGGAAATTCGATTTTGGAAGGAAATTTAAAATTCAAATTTTGGAGGGAAATTTGACTTTTTGAATTTTGGGAAGTTTGCCAAAAATTTGAAGAGAGAAGATAGAGAGAATTATTTGAGAGAGGTAAATTTTTGGAAGTTGATTTGAGGGGAAATAAAAAAAATGGATTATTTGTAGGAGGGCCCGCCTCCGGGACGCCCGTCCCGCTGGACGCCTATCCAGAATAGGGACGCCCGTCCCGGGTTGCTTCGGCACGCATGCCAATTCCGAAAATTTTTTTTTTCGTAATTCCCTGCAAATCTCAGGATACCAAAATAATCATAACTTTTAACAACTCTTCATGTTTATCCAATCAAATTCAGAAGTTGTTAAAAAAACTCTTTGCAAAAATTCCTCAATCTTTTTCGAAAATCATGACTACCCTAATTTTATCCCAACTTAAATTCAGCAAGGATTTCAGAAAAACAAAAATTGAGTTTGTACAATTTAATTAGTGAAAAATAAACTGCATTTGCAAAAACTTTTGTTTTTCATAGAAATTTGAAAATAAAATGTCTGAAGAAAATTGTTGAATATAAAGGACCCTTTAAAATGTTTGAAAAATAGAAATAGGGGTCAATTATTCAGGTTTAGTTCAAACAATTTATTTGCTGAGAATAAAAGTAAAAGAATCTTCCCTTTTTCAACGACCCTTATCTCTGATCTCATGTAGTTCTGCCTGAATGTTTTGCATCTCTTGTAGTTCTGCTCGTATGTTTCGCATCTCCTCCTGTTGGTTCCTTTGTTCCCTTAAGATTTCCATCACCTCTTGGAGTATTTGCACATTTTGGCATTCTATTGTGGTTCTGAGTTGGGTTACTTCAGAACGTAAGGTTAGAACAGCCTGATATGACCGTCTTAGTCCGCCCGGTATTGTCTGAGTCATGGCGCTTATCCTGTGAGATATATCATCTACCCGGGCAGCCAAGACTGATTGAGAACTGTTAGTGCTATCTTCTGATGAAGGTGGTTGGTTGTTAGGTGCGGGGGATGCAGGAGTATACTCGGGAGATTTCGGAGTGTATTCGGGGGATTCAGGAGTATATTCGAGAGATGTAGGAGTATATTCGGGAGAAGCAGGAGTATATTCGGGAGAAGCAGGAGTTGTTTGGATCTCTGGGAAAGGATTGATGTTATTTTCTAATTCATCCAGAATATCCTGGGCTCTTGTTCCCTTCATCTATGCTTGCAAAGTCTGGTTAGAAATAACAAATAACAAAAATAGGAAAGTAAAATAGAAAAGCAAGAAAAATATTTTTAGGGATTTTGAATTTTATTTAGAAAGCAGGTAAATTTCCTCAATATGGTTTTAGAATAATTTTCTAAAATTTGATTATCCTAAGTGTCTTAATTTCAGATATTATCTAAAATTAATTAGTTGTGATAATCCTATATTTTGGAAAGTGATTGTCTAACTAGTATAAGATAAAAGTAAATCAAAAGTCTAGGTTACTACCGCTACCTATCATAAGTTTCTAGAATTGTGGCCAATAATCCTAAATTCATTATGATATTTCCCCGGCAACGGCGCCAAAAATCTGATTCGTTCCGACTGATATGCTAAATAGATGTGCTTTATTTACCTATGTCGATTATGAGTAATTAAGGACTGAGTCTTACTAACTGTCACTTAGCATTCAATTATTGTCACTTAATCAATCAGAACCTAAGGCAGAGTACCTATCGTGAGCTAGTCTGTTGGAAAGTATCTACGATTTTATTAAGTAAATATCGTACTCCCAGGGAAGTGGTAACGGCTTAGTAGTAACTAGCCATTTATCCTAACTCCTATCTTATGATCCAGTTATGCAATCTTCATCAATGACTTTGATGAGAGGGTGATCCATTTTCCACTAGGTTTATGTTTAATTAAGCCCAAAAGTATTTTATAGATGAGGTCCTGATTCTATGTTATACTGTTCCTATATGTTGATTGACCTATCTTCGAGTATTTTAGACATGTCTTGGCCTGGATTGCAACTATGTTCTGTGTCTAAAGGCGTACCACATCCGAGGTCTCTAATAAACCGCCCTACCTTAATGATGGCCCTACTCACGGTTCGGGCTAAAGGCATCCATGAAAGCCCTATGTCACTTCGGGGATCATGCCACTCGCCCTAGCCTTCGTGGATCAGCTCGGCCCCTACATAGACTACTCTAACAAACAGGGTGTTCCGCAGGTTATTTTATCTAGCATGGTAGACACCAATACTAATTGATGCCTGTTAAACTAAACAGGTTATGATTAGACCGTGGTTAGGAATTGTCTATAACCCTAACTTTAGTTTAAAAGAGCACATTAGACATGCAGACATAGTGAATATTAAGCAGGTGGCCATTTCCGGAAAAATATAACAACTTCAACATATAAAACAAATATTCATGAAAATCGTAATCTCGTATTCATAATCAATTTTGGGAACAACACAATAACAACATATAAGAGAGGGACAGGGGACTAATGCCATAAAGAAATCACCCTTTACGTAGTCTCGCCGATGGAGCGTACTGTTGTATATGTCGTATTGCTCGATCCGACTCTGCTTGCCAGAACCTTCGGAGGACGCTTCCTCAGCCTAGTAACTAGGCTTTACCTTAATACCCAGCTAAAGCCCAGCCCTGTTGACTGACTCTTCGAACGCCTAGAGCCCTCTTAAGATCTCCTAACGAAATCCCGGGTATTCTATGAATACCAGAAAGGAACCTATCTATCGAACCCTAGGATCTGAGACTAATTCTCAGAAACTAAGAAAAACGAAAACAAAAAAGGAAAGAAAGAAAACTTCTACTGAAATCTGAGTCTCCGAGTGAGTTGTGTACTAGAGAATTGTACACTGGAAACCACTGAATGACTCAGATCGAGTGGAGAGGGATGAATTCAACTGACGAAGGCCTGTGGTATTTATAGCAGCTTTCTGGAGTGATTTTCTCTCAAAAATTCGATGTGGGACTTGATTTTCTGGTTCGGGAAGCCCGTCCCGGTCTGTTGACCGGGTCAGGACTGCCGTCCCGAGTCCTAGACGCCTGTCCCGACCTGTTGACCAGGTCAGGACAGCCGTCCCGAACCGGGACGCCCTCCCCGAAGTCCAAACTTCTGAAAAATTGCGTTTTTGCCCCGAAATTTGTCATTTTCTTCTACTTTTCACCTGACACTTCCAAAATCATGAAAACTGTGAAATTGAGTTAATAATAAACAATTAAGACCGATTTGCCCACAATTTCACCCTAAATTATGCCTAAAAACATGCTAAAAACATGATATGATTTATGCATATCAATGGTTTCGGGGAAGCGGGATGTGGCGTCGTCTGGATCTAATCTTGGTCGTTTGGTTCGCACATAATTGGTGATGTTTCTTAGGTTCTGCATATTGTCGTCATATGGGACGTTGACGTTCGGGTGGTCGTGCCGAATGGATAGGGAATGTGACCGACGGATGGGTTTCTTATCGTCGCGGTGTGATGTGGACGAGGCGGGGGCATCTCCTGGTGGGTGTGCGGACGAGGAGGGTTGGCGCTGGTTAGTGTTTGCGATTGCAGAGGCGGTTGCCAGAGGTTGATGTGTACTGGCGGGAACAGGAAGAGGGATGCCTAGGGACGTGGTAGGAATTTCTGGAGGGGTGTCGTGGGTTGTCATGGTCGTTTTCATCGATATAATCATACGAAAAAGCACGGTGGGCACCAATATGATGTGGCCTGATTCTAATTGCTCTAATTCCTTTTTCGTTCTTCCTCTTCTCTCTTGGGATCCTTCTTTCTTGAAGGTTTTTATTGTTCTCTAATCTCCTCGTTCTTGGCAATGTTGTGTTCTTCTTGGCGTTTTCTCTTTGCCTCTTTGTGTGCGTGTGTGGTGATTGTTCTAGATGCCCTGGCCTTCTCTTAGGGAGGTATTTATCTACGATTATCTACAATATGTGGGCCTTTTGTGTTATGGGTCGTTCCTAGATATTTTGGATCTTTGGCTGGTATAATGATGGGAATTTGTATACGGGTTGTTTGGGATATTTTGTGTTGTGGAGATATATTTTATGTATGGGATTATGGTACATATACCATAAGCATTTTTTTTGGAAGATCTGGATTAGGGGCGGATGTGGGGGGGTGTGGGGCGATTGGAAAAGGTAAAAAAGTGAAGAGGGTGCGGAAATAGGTACAAATGGAAGAGGGCTTGGGATGGGAAATGAGATGGGGGACGGGCGGAAGAGGGATTTGGGGGGGGGGGAAGGAAAAGAATGGCTTTGGAGACGGGATGTAGGAGAGGGTTTCGACCATGATTTTAAATTTAAAAAAAATAAATTAAAGAAGGAACATGAAGAAAGTGATCATGTGATCAATAGTCTTATTTACCTGGCCATGATTTTATCCATGATGAACCTCATCTGAGAGGGCGAGGAACTTGGCTATGTGCTTCTTGACTTTGATACCATGAAAGAATATGATTCGTATATATAATTGATTTAAGATAATAATTTGTCTTGAATTCAATTAAAATTTTTTAATATTATAAAATTATTGTTAATAATTAAACAAAATATGCTATATATTATTCAAAATTATTTACTGTAAATTCGAAATATTTTTTTTAATTCAATAATAATAATAATAATAATATCAATTAATTGATTATCAGTATTTTTATCTCTATGTAACAAATTTATGAGATGAAATTACCTATAAAAGTTTAGTATATATATAAATTAATAATAATATTTCCACTAGTCTTAGTCTTTTGAAGATTATCTTAATTAATAAATTAATACTTGTAACAAAATTCAAAATTGGCAACATTTTTTTACCTCACACTTTGATCAAACTTTTTGAAATTCATATGTATCTTTACTACTAAGGCACATACTAAGGCATTTTCTCGGATAAGATAGAAAAACATTAGTCTAAATATCACACTAAATATATATATATATATATATATATATATATTGGGTCCAATAGCATAGAAATTAACTATTTTTTATCATTATTCGCAACGTCAAGCGCTTCCAAATTTTTGTTAAAAAAAAAATATATGAAAATAAGTCAAAAGAGTAAGAGCACATGTTGCTTGATTTCTTTGAAGTTTTTTATGACACATAATATTCAAAATTCACAAAGATTTTTCTGCCTGCCATTTTTTATTTGTTTTTATTCATATCCAATAATTCCTTTCCAATTATTATCTTCTACTTCATTATAATTTATATATTTCCCACAATTAACTTCACCAAAATTAATTATTTGATATTATCTTTACTATATATATATATAAAAATTATAAAATTATTAGTTTAGTATAATGAAAAAAGTATTATAAATATTATATAAAAATATTTTCGAGACAAAACAAAATTGATTAATTATTTATAAATATTAGGCACGTGGAGATATTAATTGTTATAGTTGCATGTTCACTTAACGTATATATATTTGTAGAATTCAAAAAAGGTAAGTTCTCAAGTAGAGGACGTTGTCTTTGTATTATTTTGACTGGAAATTCCGCTCCTTTTAAAGTTAATTTTGTTTGCTTCCAATAGACTTATTGGTTGGACTGAAAACTGAATTAAAAGGAAGAAGAAATACGACACTTTCCAACGTCAATATCAGATACCATTGAAATAGGCTTGTATTAGATTAAAATCAATTTATTTCATCACTCGTAAAAAGTTTAATAACTTACAAATCTATCTATATATATATAAATTTTATATTATTAGATAATTTTGTTTACATATAAATTATGAAATGTGGATAACACATTCAAAGAGCATTAAATTAGATAAATAAAGAAATCTTAATATTTAAGTTTTTTAATAAAATCTCAAATTTATATAAACAGAAAAAGTTATTACAGTATTAGGTAAAGAATAGTAGAATTTGTAGTTCGCATTTGGCGGCTGCAGTTTGTCACTTCCCTGCGCGCACATACATTCTTATAATATTTTAATCTCTACTTTTCAAACAATATTCCCCTTTTTTTTTAGATATTTAGATATTTTAGATGTAGGAGAAAATTGTTAGTGACTATGTGTCTGCTGACCATTAAAATTATACTTTTCTTTGCTACTTGAAAAAACCCCAGAGGCCAAGATGGATGGTTATATAAGAAGCTCATTTTCCCTCATTTCTATTGTACCACAAAAACCTTCTTCCAATACATACATCTTTGGAAAAATGGTGTTCGCTATTGCTTTGGCAACCATTCTGGTGATACTTATTTCACGGTGGGTTTATAAGTGGAGAAACCCTAGCTGCAATGGAGTACTCCCACCGGGATCCATGGGATTACCTATTATTGGAGAGTCTATTGCCTATTTCACCCCTTATTTCAAAGACGATGTTCCACTTTTTATCCGGAAAAGAGTCGCCAAGTATGCTTTCCTATTTATTGTCTTAAATTCAATATTATGTAATATGTAATATATATTAACGTTGTTTTGTTTTGTGGGTGGTTTAATTAGGTACGGTCCATTGTTTCGAACAAGTATTGTTGGTCAGCCAGTGGTAGTATCTACCGATCCTGAGGTGAATTACTATGTTTTCCAACAAGAAGGAAATATTTTCCAGTGTTGGTACTTTGAGAGCGTGAACAGAATCATTGGACAACAAAGCATGGCTGTTCAACAAGGCGTTGTTCACAAATACCTCAAGAATTTAATCTTATCCCTCGTTGGTCCCGAAAACCTAAAAGAAAAATTGATTCTCGAAATGGATCAAAACACTAGACAATATCTTCAATCTTGGGCTAACATGGGTAATCTAGATGCTAAAGATGCCACCGCCGAGGTTAGCCAGCCTTTTGTAACTGCGTTTTAGACATTCATTTTTGAATACTCTCTCTCAATCTAATTGTGTATGTATTGCATGCAGATGGTGTTTACGCTTGCAGCAAAAAAGATACTAAATTATGATGATAAGAAAGCATCAAAAGAGTTGAGAGATTGCTATAAAGCTTTCTTGGATGGCTTTATTTCATTTCCTTTGTATATCCCGGGAACAGCTTTCTATGCCTGCATCCAAGTACGTAATATATTTCATCTCAATGAATAATCATCTCAATTAATAATGAAAAATATGAATATTCATTGTTGATAATTTTACAGGGTCGTAGAAAAGCACTGAAGGTGATTAAAAATATCTTCAACGAGAGACGTGCTAATGCTAATTCAATGGAAAAGAAGAAGAAGGAGAAGAATGATTTCGTGGATGCTGTGCTTGAGCAAGTAGACAGCAAGGATTCCTTTCTAAGTGAGGAAATTGCTTTAGATTTGGTATTTTTGCTTCTATTTGCCTCTCACGAAACCACGTCAACTGCAATGACTTTGGCTATGAAATACCTCTCTCTACATCCTGCAGTCTTGGCTGAACTTTTGGTATGTCAAAATACTTATATATTATCTTTAAAATTTTAAAGAGAAACAAAAAATCTAATTACTAAATTTGGAAAAAATTCAGAGGGAGCATGAAACTATTCTTAGCAACAGAGAGGGTACTGAAACGGCGGCGTCTCCTATTACTTGGAAGGAATACAAATCAATGACATTTACACATATGGTGAGAAATTAGTTTCATGATTTTATATTCCAACACTCTAAAATAAACTATTGCATCAGCTATATATATGACTAACTTTGCATGCAGGTAATAAATGAAACAGTGAGGCTGGCTAATATTGCACCAGGGATTTTCAGGAAAGTCATGAAGGAAGTCGAGATTAAAGGTATTATTATTTCTTTTTCTTTGATTCAATAGGATATATATAAATTGAAGAACCACACTAATACATAATATATATTCATAGGTTATACAATTCCAGAAGGATGGACACTCATGGTGTGCCCTTCTTCCGTGCATATGAATGCTGATAAGTACGAGGATCCCCTTGAATTTAATCCCTGGCGTTGGGAGGTAATCAATATTTCACACTACATATATATATACATATAATAGCAGCAGAATTTTTATTAATTATCCGTAATTGTGAAAATTAGGGTCAAGAATTGCATTCAGCATCCAAGAATTTCATGGCTTTTGGAGGGGGAATGAGACTCTGTGTTGGAGCTGATTTTGCCAAGTTACAAATGGCCATATTTCTACACTATCTCGTTACTAAGTACAGGTAATTAACATTAATTAATTAATTAATAACGTTGTTTAATTTTCCTCCATCCAAACATAATTAATAAAATATATATTTTTGTTGTTAATCAGGTGGGTGATAAATGAAGGAGGAAACACGGTTAGAAAACCAGGACTGTTATTCCCAAATGGATTGCACGTTCACGTAACCGACAAGCCAACCGCTGCATAATTGGACCAAGAAGAAGTATTGTTGCGTGTTTGAAATAAATTATGCAACTTCCTTTTTATATAATATATGCTATGATTCTGGGCCATGCATGCATTGCATGGCCACCTTATTTTATTTCTATATATATATATATATAGAGAGAGAGAGAGAAAGATGCAGAAAATCCAAACGCTATATTGTTTCTTGTTCTACTCTAATTAGCTTCTGGAAACAATTCTCTATCACCTGCTAATCTCTTTCATGTATGATTACTCCAATTAATTAATTATTTATCATTTCTGGTGTATGTATAAATATCCTCCATGGTATATGTAAAAATATCCCCAAGGTGTATGTAGAAATATACCCCCACATCAGAAAATATCTTAAACAACTCACATACAACATACCACTATATCTAATTTAATATCATCATAACACAAAATATGTAAAGAAACCCATAATATAAAAAGCTCACATCTTGTAGACAATGGTATATAAATACCTATCTAAGAAGAGAGGAAAGAGAGAGAGAAGACATTAGACACACAAAAGGCAAAAGAGAGAAATAACATATCAAGAACAACGAGAGATATCCAAGAAAGAACACATCACAAATAACAAAGCACTAGCGAGAAAGATATATCGCCGGAAAAAGGAGGAATAGCGGAAAGAGAATTAGAGTAATCAGAGTCAGGCTACATCATATTGGCGCCCACCGTGTTCTTTTTTTTTCGTACGATTATATCCGCGAAAAGGAAATGGATACCCATAGTCATGATTCTCAAAACCCTAATGTCCCTCCAGAAGTTCCTGCCATATCCCTAGGTATCCCTCTTCCCGTCCCTGCCAGTAAACATCAACCTCTGGCAACCGCTTCTGCACTCGCTAACGACAACCAACGTCAACCATCCTCGTCCGCACACCCACCAGGAGGTGCCCCAGTCCCGTCCACGTCGCGCCGCAACGATAAGAAACCCGATCGCCGATCACATTCTCTGTCAATTCGGCAGGATCAACCAAACGTCAACGTACCATATGAGGACATCCTGCAAAATTTAAGAAACATCGCCAATTATGTGCGAACAAAACGTTCCAGATCAGATCCAGAGTTAGCAGACGACGCCACATCCCATTTTTCCGAAACCACCGGATCCTCAACCAACGTTTCGGCACCCCCAAAACGTCATCGTAAGTCTTGTCCAACAAAACAACCCAACCACCCCATTCCGAAACCTTCAAGGCAAGACAAACAACCAGAACAAAAACACGTATGTCCCGATATAGACATACACCAACAACCATTTTCACACCCTCAAACTAATATAGTCCCACCAGTTTCACCCGCTCTGCCACAACAAAATCTAATTCCCCAGACACTTCCGGGTAACGTAGCAAACTCCATACTATACCAAAACCCTCCACAACCACCACTCGCACCAACACCCACATGGCACATCACCACTCGCACCAACACCCCGACACCCACGAATTCCCCCACCTCCCTCAAAACAACCAACAACCATTCTCACACCCTCAAACCAATATAACCCCACCAGCTTCACCAGCTCCACCACAACAAAATCCGATTCCCAGACACTTCCGGGCCATCCGACACAACCAATGATATACCAAAATCCCTCACAACAACCGCAAGCACCCACGCCAACATGGTACCTCCCACCACCAAACCGTGGAACCCAAAACCCCCACCAACCCCACCAGAATGACCAACCTACAGTTAGACCCACATCCACACTCGCACAGTTCAAAACGATGTGCGAACAGGTTCACATTGAACCCCCACCACTAAAACCAAATGATGGCATCCTCCCTTGGAACACACTTGACAGCAACCCATTGGCTCTGGCCTACACCAAAGGCCCGCTAACACCAACATTCCAAATCCCAACATTCACACATTACACCGGAGACACCGATCCCGAAACCCACCTCTGGCAGTTTACAACGACAATGGTCATGCACGACGCATATAATTTCTTATTATGCCGCTGCTTCCCAATGACACTAGCTGACCAAGCACAAGCATAGTTCGACAACTTACCGGCCGAATCTATTTTCTCCTTCCGCCAACTCGGCAATAATTTTCTACAACACTTAGAAGCATTCCGAACAAACAAAAAAATACGCCTCGAACTCCTACAAATTCACCAGAACATAGGAGAATCCTTGTTCTCATACCTACAACGGTTCAACATAGAAGTATTGCTCACTAAGGATTGCACGGACTCCTTTTACGTTGAAGCATTCTGCAACGGCCTCATCCCAGGAGAGTATTCACACCAATTAAACATCCAGGAACCACGGACCACGGACCACACAAGAGTTGCTCACACAGATCTGTCCTTGGATAAAGGCAGAGAAATTATCCACCTCCATGGCATTCACCCAAGCTCAAGACGCTACTCGACACAGTACAATAGCCACGCCCTGATACCCCCAAGTCAGAAACATTCAACCCCCAACTAGATTCCCACATTCTGAATACCGAACAAGAACGACCACACTCAACATCGACCAACGGGCGTCCCGTTACCCCAAAAACACTACCCCCCAATTTACCCCCTTAACCACCGATAGCGAAACCATCTGGTGGAATATCGAATCGTCAAGCATATTACAAGCCCCACGCCCAATGCCATCCCCAATTGAATGCCGAAACCAGCAACATTTCTGCATGTTCCACAAAGAAGTCGGGCACACGACAGCAAACTGCTACGCTCTAAAACACGCGATCGAAGCAGTAATCCAAAAAGGGCAGTTACGAGAATACATCCGGATGCCAAACACAGCCAAGCCAACCTCCGGTAATATCTCGCATACCGATACGCCCCCCCCCCCCACGTCATCAACCTCATAGATGACTATAACCACTAATCTGGCAAACCACCACCGAAACGCGTCAAAACTGCCGAACCCGATACAACTACCGATACCCCGCTAATCATTTCATTACACATCCAGTCCTTTTTCGTCTGAAGCATATTAGTAGACACGGGTAGTTCTGCCAACATCATGTACTACGCAACCTGGAAAAAAATGCACCTCAATGACAACCTCATACAACCATACTCTACACCAATCATCGACTTTTCTGGCACCACCACCCACCCTCGCCGCATTGTTCATTTACTACTCCAATGGGGACCACCTTCCCACCTTCAACAACACACAACCACTTTAGTCATCTTCGATTCACCAGCGCCATATAACATCATCCTTGCTCGCCCAACCCTGAACACAATGCAAGCGCAAATTCGCACATTTCGCAAATATATAATCATGTCATTACCTTCCGGACCTTGGATCATTCCCGGAGACGAGCCAATCCAACTGACCTGCTACCTCGCACATAATACACCACCCATAGTTTCGGCAAACACCTACGATGAACCCGACCGCAACCTAACCCCAGTCGACCATTTCGAAACCCTCAGTATCGACGCCACACATCTAGAATACCAAATCAGAATATGCGCTTCCCTCCCGAATCAATTACAACGACAAATTTTAGAACTTGCGGCAGAAGTTTCCCATATTTTCGCTTGGACACCCATAGACCTGGGACTCATTCCTCGCTCCTTCATGGAACACAAGCTCGGAATTCCCCCATCCGCAAAACCTATCACACAAAAACGCAGCTCTTTCAATCCCGAAAAATAAAACATCATCCGCAAAGAAATATCATACCTGCTTAAAGCCGACGTCATCTGCAGAGTCCAATTCCCCCAGTGGTTAGCCAACCCAGTAGTCGTACCGAAACCAGGTGGAAAATGGCAAGTCTGTATCGACTTTACTTCCCTTAATTGGGTCATCCCAAAAAAACCATACCCCCTCCCCCGCACAGACCTACTCGCCGACGCCACAATAGGATATAGTTTACTATCATTCCTGGACGCTCACAAAGGCTACCATCAGATCCTCATGGCAGAAGAAGACTAATAAAAAACTGCGTTTGTCACACCGAAAGGGCTTTTTTGTTATAAAGGCATGCCCTTCGGATTAAAAAATGCTGGAGCGGACTTTCAAGACATGATTAATCGGATATTGAGTTCGCAGATCGGCAAGAACGTTGAGGCATATATCGACGACATCCTAGTCAAGACCCTTTCAACATTAGATATAACCCAAGACCTTCGGGAAACGTTCCAAACCATACAAGATTTTGGCCTCAAGCTCAACCCCGAAAAATGCACATTCGGAGTAAGCACAGGAAAATTCTTAGGTTTCATGATTTTCCAACGCGGTTTGGAAATAAACCCATCCAAAATTTCAGCAATACAAAACCTCAAATCCCCAACGAATATCAAAGAAGTCCAACGGCTCAGCGGAAGGATCATGGCCATCAACAGATTCCTGTCCAAATCAGGAGAAAAATCCCTCCCGTTCTTTTCACTCCTCCTTAAACACAAACAATTCGAATGGACTCCCGAATGCGAGAAGGCGTTCCAAGACATAAAACAATACTTACAAAATCCACCTATCTTAGTACCCCCCGAAATCTACATATCTCAACCTTTACGTATCTATTTCACCTTCAGCCATTAGCGCCGTCCTCTGCGCCGAACGTGAGCAAACCTTCCACCCCGTCTACTACGTCAGCCATGTCCTACAACCTGCCGAAACTCGATACTCATCCCTAGAAAAGCATATATTTGCCCTTATAATGGCTACACGAAAACTTCGACACTACTTCCAAACACACCATATTTGTATGCACACGCAAGTCCCTGTTCGCCAATCATTACACAGAGCCGACATCTCTAGCCGCATCATGCGATGGACAATAGAACTTCAGAATATGACATCGAATACACTCACAAAAGATACATAAACGCTAACGCGCTATCCGATTTCATCATAGAATGCACCGACCTACTCCCCCCACCCACCCCAAATTCGCAAACAAATGATATCCCAGCTGATTGCTGGACCATCCACGTCGATGGTTCTGCAGCCGATACCATTCGAGGCACCGGTATCACCATAACATCACCCGAAGGCTCCAAATTATTTTACGCATTAAAATACACATTCCCCATTAGCAATAACTAATCCAAATACGAAGCCGTCCTTGCAGGATTGCGAGTCGCCCGCAACTTACACATCTGAAACCTTTGAATACTTATGGATTCTCAAGTCGTTGCCGGACAAGTCAACGACGAATTCGAAGCAAAAGAGGACAACATGCAAAAATACCTACAATTGGTATCCGCTTTCCTCAAGCATTTTCAGTTTTTAAAAATCGAACACATACCCAGGAAAGCGAACACTAAAGCAGATGCCTTATCCAAATTACACACCGATGATACCTTAGACGGCACATGGATAGAGCCCCTTCCACAAAAATCCATTGACGGCATCTCCATCTTGACCATTTCCCAAGACCCGTCATGGATGACACCTATTATACAATACATCACCAACAACACAAGTCCAACCGACAAAATCCAAGCACAACAACTCAAAAAGGTTGCAGCACGATATGTCCTCATAAACGGTCAATTATATCGACGACATTAATCATGGCCTCTCCTAAAATGTGTACCCAAAACCGAAGGAAATTACATTTTGTGAGAAATCCACGAGGGCATATGCGGATCTCACATCGGCGCACAAAGTTTAGCCCTCAAGGTTATGCGTACAGGATACTTCTGGCCCAGTATAGAAACCGACGCCACAACGCTAATACAACACTGTTCAAAATGTCAATTACACGCCAACATCCACCACATGCCCACTGTCGAATTCCACTCTATTAGTAACCCAATTCCCCTTTACTAATGGGGAATGGATATTGTAGGCCCGTTCCCGAAAGCTAAGGGCAACAAAGAGTTCCTAATCGTCGCCATCAATCACTTCACCAAGTGGGTAGAAGCAAAACTCGTAGCCTCCATCACAGCGCAGGTTGTCAAAGATTTCTTCTAGAACAACGTCATCATGCGGTTCGGAATCCCCCGTATCCTAATCACCGACAACAGAAAACAATTCGAAGCGCAAGAGTTCCAGAATTTTTTTTCAAGAATTACACATAGACCACCGCTTCACGTCTGTCGGATATCCACAGACAAACGGCATAACAAAAGTCACTAACCGAACCATCGTACAAGGCTTAAAAAAACTTCTAGATTCGGCCAAAACAAAGTGGATCGACGAACTGTCAAACGTGTTGTGGTCATACCGAACAACACCCCACTCCCGCACCCTAGAAAGCCCATTCTCTTTATGCTTCGGTACTGAAGCACTACTCCTAGTAGAAATTGGATCCCCATCTATCGGAGTGGATAACTTTTCCATTGACTGGAATGATCTCAAGATCGCCGAAAACCTGGCACTACTTGATCATATTCGATCCAACACAACCATTCGAGAATACAATTACAAACGGTCCCTAGCCAAACACAAAAACTTACAGATACGACCTCACGCTCTAACAACAGGCGATCTCGTCATTCGAAAAAATTCCGTCAGCCATCAAGAGCTAACTGGGAGGAACTTTATATCATTGCTAAAGTCAATTCAAACGAAAGCTTCCATTTGAAAGACCACAAAGGTAACATTCTCACCCGAACGTGAAATGCTGCCAACCTCCGCAAGTTCTACCCGTAGCACCCGTATCCCCCAGACCCAACACCGAACCCAATTAACGGATCGACATGGACACTTGAACATAACACATACCCATTTCCAGCAACGTTAAACGATCACATATTAACTTCAAAAATCCTGATTCCTTCACATATGATTTCATAGATTCCAATTGTTAGAACATATACATTTAAAAATAAGTAGCAAATATAAATAAAACACCACCACACATCCATGAACAGCCAAAAGGAACAAAATATATTGATATTTTAATTCAACATTTACAAATTTTACAACTTATTCATTCACTGACGCATCCCCCAAAGTAACTGCTACACCCTCCTCCTCACCCGCTACATTCCCCTCAACCGGGGCATTTTCTCCTAACTCCCCCCTCCCTCGAACCCTCCCGCACACCACCGGTTGCGGCAACCAACTCGTCAAAATCGAACGGTCCCCCTTCCCAGGGATACACATTGTCCTCTGACGATGCCAACAAACCATGGAACTGCTCTGGTAATTCGAATGAAGGATCGGTCCGTTGAATGTGATCCCTCAGCACAGCCAAGTTATCACCGGCTACGTGAGCCGCTACTCGAGAAAACAGCCTGTAACAGCATTCATCTTTAAAAAACGAAGTCACAACTGCTTTCTCGGTGGCCACATTGATCAGACCTTTCGGCAACTCATAACGCTCCCGTAACCTCACGGCCTCCTCTTCCCACTTCCTTCTGGCCAGCTCTAGCTCCCCCACCTTCAACTTCTCCCTTAAAACTTCCTGCCTCGCCTCTTCCAGCTCCATCCCCTACCTCTACAGCACCTCTTCCAACTCTCGAACCTTACTTTCGGTGGCATCCCTAGCCACTAGCAAAGTGTCCCTCGCTTTCCAAGCCAAGTCTTTTTCTGCTTCCAAGCTTTCATAATTATAATGAGTTAGCCGAAAGCGGTCCAGAAGCTCCACCTCCGAAAGCATGGCCTGCACGACACAACCCAAACAAAAGCCAGTGAATACATACATTCACCACAAATTTATCATTATTTCCCACTTTGAATCCAACCAATAGACTTACCTCAAATTTCTGCTGATACATCTGCCCAATCAGCACCTTTGTAGGCACTTGCCTCGCAACCTCCCTTATACTCGGGGGAAAGCAATGCTGAAAAAACATCATGGCAACCCCCGGATCCCCCACCGCCAAGTTTGAGGGTATGTCCCATGCAGGAACATACCTCCCCTCTCCCACTCTACCCGATCCCCCAACCTCCCCCGAAGCCCCTCCTGCAACCTTCAGCCGCTTTTTCGGGGGCAACACACCAGCTGACACATCCACCCCCACCTCCTTCTCCTTTCCTTTCCCCTTCCCCACTTCCCTTACAACATCCTTCCTACCTACCGGGGGATATATTTCCTTTTTCTTCTTTTTCCCAATCACCACTCCCTCCCCCCTAACCACTTTATTCGCAACCCCCTCCTTCTTTTCAGCATCCCGGAACATCCCTGGACAATAATACCTATGAGTTTCGGTAATAAAGCTAAAGCTCCCTTTGTCAAGCATAACCGAAAGAATTTTAACTTTACTGGAAGTCTTCTTTTTGCGCTTGTCAAGGTTATTCTGGACCATCTCCATCACCAAGTTTTTCCCTGAAAACAACAAAACCAAAAGCTTCAACACATTAGCTTTTGGCAAAAACACTTAAAGAAAAAACAACACAACAATTTTAGAACCCCCCCATTCCCGTTCCCTCCAATACACCCACATAATTTCCGGATGTCCAGTCTGGAGTCACATTCCAAGCCCGCATGCCTCATCAACCGCTTTTTCGGGGGCAACACACCAGCTGACACATCCACCCCCACCTCCTTCTCCTTTCCTTTCCCCTTCCCCACTTCCCTTACAACATCCTTCCTACCTACCGGGGGACATATTTCATTTTTCTTCTTTTTCCCAATCACCACTCCCTCCCCCCTAACCACTTTATTCGCAACCCCCTCCTTCTTTTCAGCATCCCGGAACATCCCTGGACAATAATACCTATGAGTTTCGGTAATAAAGCTAAAGCTCCCTTTGTCAAGCATAACCGAAAGAATTTTAACTTTACCGGAAGTCTTCTTTTTGCGCTTGTCAAGGTTATTCTGGACCATCTCCATCACCAAGTTTTTCCCTGAAAACAACAAAACCAAAAGCTTCAACACATTAGCTTTTGGCAAAAACACTTAAAGAAAAAACAACACAACAATTTTAGAACCCCCCCATTCCCGTTCCCTCCAATACACCCACATAATTTCCGGATGTCCAGTCTGGAGTCACATTCCAAGCCCGCATGCCTCATCAGCGTCTCTGACTAGTCCTCCCCCACCGATAGCTCAAACCGATACTTTGACAAAGTCTCTGCATCGTGATAGTCCCGCTCATACCCCTCCGGCACATCATTACTTAAGCTTTTTCGGTCATTCCAAGGCAGCAAAAGGCCATTCTTACCAAAACTATGATGCTTCACATAAAAAACTCATTCTTCCATGAATGAATGCTAAATGGCCCCATAATTAACAGCCGAGAGCTACGTCGAGCTATATAAAAAACTCTCGACCTTCCGGCGTTGTACACTTTTGACACAAATAATACAACCTCCGCCATAATTCCAGCCGACACTCACACCCGAACACCCTACACGCCATTAAAAATCCCATAGTCGTCCGAATGACGTTCGGCATCAATTGCCCCAATTGCACCCGATAATACTTACATATATCTACAAATAAAGGGTGCAAAGCAAAACGTAACCTTGCCCGAAGATGAGCCACATACGTCGTCACACAATCCGCAGACGGCGTATGGATCCTTTGAGAATCTTCCTGGCACACAGTCTTGTACGTTATGGGAAAATGATAATACTCCCGAATGCCCTCCAAGTTTTTAGATTCGGATACTGTTGTTTTATACTAGGGAACCTGTGGGTTATCTTTTTCCTCACATCCTTTCGTCTTTGGTTCTTTCCTTACCGGTCCAACTTCATCTATGGGCCTCCGGTAGGCCATCCTAGCACTTACTTCTTTTTCATCTATGAGAGGAAAATAGAAGTCTTCCTCATCCATCCTATACAATACACTGGCTTCTCGATCCCCAGCCAAACCCACAGGCCCTATCCATTCCACTAACTCTTCAAACCCCACAGACCTTTCGGACTCATCAGATGAACCCTCTTGCCCACTAGCTAGAACAGTTCTATCAGAAGAACTCATTTTCCCCTGCTCTTTTTTCTCCCCTCTTTTTCTATTTCCTCTTTCTTTTCCTTATCCTTCCCCTAAAACCAGCCACTCCTCAATCTTCCTTCCCTCGTTTTCCTAAGCCCTAACCCAGAAAATGCAAAGCAACAAAACAAGTACCTAAAATTCGTCGAGGAGCCATGTTTAGCACAGACAGTCCAAGCACAATCACAAAAAAGCAATAGCACACAAACACTGTAGACACAACACAAAAACATGATACACCAGTTAAATCCATATCCAACACCCGGCACCGTCCATCACAAAACCATAAAAAATAAAAATATCACCATCCCACCCACCACTAAATCAGCAAGACCCACACACATTCACGCATTTAACACAAGCCACCGACAAATACCATAAACAAAAACACTAACCTGATACCCTCACAGCGCTGCAATAGCCTTCCTCCGTCACTCAAATCACAAGCCTGCGTAAAACTCTGCGCACGAATGTACACAAAGACACTTATGAACACTTTACATCGGCGAAGTCAAACGGATAGCCTCAAAATGCACGAGAATATGACCGAGAAAATGCAAAGGAATTCAAACGTTTCCCCCCTGTTTCCTTTTCTCTTTCTTATAACATTTTCGAAAGCAAGCGATGCCCCGGATCCCAAAGGCTCGCGAAACCACATTGTATACTTTTTCAAGTCTGCACGCGCCTCCATGCACACGCTTCCCACACATCACCAACTGAATAGTCACCACGCGCCATCTCGTCTACCGAAGCGTCAGACACGTCTCATCACAGTCACACACACATCATAACGCATCATTACAAATCCGATACCCCAACTTCCCGAAACCGACCGACCAACAACCCATATTACAACCATCTCCCTCGCTCGAAACCCCCCGTACTTATTTCTCCCCATCATTCGTCCGCCCGAACCCCCCCTTTTTCCATCCTTTTCATTCCGTTCTTTTCTCTCAAAATCGATCCACACCATTCGGTCACACCCGTCGTAACAAAACCACATCGTCACATTTCCACTACCACCCATGTAAGGATCCCGAAACCCAAAAAAAACGCTTATGATATATGTACAAATATCCTCCATGGTATATGTACAAATATCCCCCAAGGTGTATGTACAAATATACCCCCACATTAGAAAATATCCTGAACAACTCACATACAACATACCACCATACCTAATTTAATATCATCATAACACAAAATATCTAAAGAAGCCCATAACATAAAAAGCCCACATCTTGTAGACAATGGTATATAAATATCTATCTAAGAAGAGAGGAAAGAGAGAGAGAAGACATTAGACACACAAAAGGCAAAAGAGAGAAATAACACATCAAGAACAACGAGAGATATCCAAGAAAGAACACATCACAAATAACAAAGCACTAGCGAGAAAGACATATCGCCGGAAAAAGGAGGAATAGCGGAAATGGAATTAGAGTAATCAGAGTCAGGCTACATCAATTTCAATAAATATTTGAAACATTTATGTAGTTTTCTCTTCAAACACAATATCTTTAATTTTATTTCTTTTAATTCTTTAAATTTTCAATAATGATAAACTTAGAATTTTTAATTTCCAAAAATCTTTCTTTCTTCATTTTTAATTAATTAAACAATAATAAACGTTAATTTTATGTCTTTTTTTTATTATTCATCAAAAGTGATTTTTATTTTTGTAATAAAAGAATTTTAGAATTTTAAAAGTTAAAAAAATAATTTAGAATTGAACATTTATTTATAATCAAATCTTATTTCTTTAATTATATGAATGTTGAACATATACAAGCGAGATTCATAATTCTTTACAATAATACGATAGGATTAAAATACATATGTATTCTATATATTCCTTACCTTAATCCCATAAGACCTAGTATGTCATATTAATAAGAACAATAAAAACTAAATTGCGGAAGCGTACGTGATTTAATCTTGTATCACTAACATATTTTTTAAGAATTCTAAAAGATGCTTTCTTCGTAACCTGTCAAAAGAAGATCATGGTCTTCCAAGAAATCTATCGGAGTTAAGGTTCTATTCTATTGACGGGATATAGAATAGACACTC
The DNA here is from genome assembly GCA_027405835.1 of Asclepias syriaca. Taxonomy (NCBI): domain Eukaryota; kingdom Viridiplantae; phylum Streptophyta; class Magnoliopsida; order Gentianales; family Apocynaceae; genus Asclepias; species Asclepias syriaca. The sequence goes on from CM049927.1 coordinate 19,493,917, forward strand.
TCTCTCGGGGACCATAACTAATATATTATAATAACAATATTCTTAACCAACCCATCACGGTCTACGAGTATGGTATCTACGTATGTGGACCCATATTTATTGTTGATGCATATTAGCCTAATAAACTTAATTAGAAGGGCTTAATAAAATATGATAGTCTTAAATACATAATTCACACAAGCCCACATGATTTATTAAAATAAATCTAGCAATCTTCCCACTTTGGCTTAATGAGTCTAAATGATTATGTATTGTTAATCTTTACGAGTACTTAATATTTTGCTATCATTACTGTATGCATCCTTAACCAATTTGGTCCATCAATTATATTAACATAGAACCCAAGGGGCATTCATCACAAAATCGTAACTAAACCCAACAATGATCACGTACATCAAAACAACTGAATGACATGGATCGAGTATGGTATGTGGTATATGTACAAATATACCCCCTGGCATATGTACAAATATACCCCCTACTCTCATACGATATTATCCAGTATAGCATCACAACATAAAATATTCCGAGCAACCCGCATACAGCATATCATCATATCTTTCCGTTATGTAGTTACAATATCAAATATCTAAAAAAGCCCATGGCATAGAAGGCTCACGGCCCATAGACAATGATAAATAAAAACCCTTCTAAGATGAGAAAAGGGTTTTTTGGGGGATTCAAATGTCCTAAGAACAGTTCTGAGGAAAATAATCTGGAAGATCTCTAATCCGGCAACATTAGTATGTAGCATGAAAATTACATGCAATGTGATCTCCACATGAACACAACTGAATGACATGGATCAAGTATGGTATGTAGCATGAAAATTACATGCAATATGATCTCCACATGCTAATTTTCAACTAGTCTCTTCCTTATTCTTTAATGAGATCATATTGAATATGAATAGAGTGTAACTTAATACTTTAATCTTGAAGTAATAAATACTAAATCTGTAATGCATGTTTATAGATGTAATACAAACTCTCACTGAATTGATATATCATATCAATAAATCATATAACACTCGTACGAGTAGCATACTCATATAAGACCTTGGGTGTAAGACTTTAATTAATAGATCCACAATCACACAGAGTTTGTCTCAATATGTTCTATAAACATCAAACCACTCTAAAATTATATTAGAATATAGCAAAACCGAATTATTGTCCCATAATAATTTTCATGGTCTTTAGACATTATCCAAAATTCTCAATTTAGTGACAAATTCCTTAGCTATATTTCATGATTGGATGCCTCATAACATGTTATACTTAATTACCATAATAAAAGAGTTATGAGTGTTTTGCTTAACACTCTATGAAGAAATCACTCTTTTAATGCAATAAATAAGGTGGATAGAATCAAAAATAAATTTGTAACTATCTTAGCATCTCATGAAATCAGAATCAGAATACCTAATGATTTCACTGATCTGATCACATGTGTATGTGAGTATCTGATTTTGTTCTCTTAAAATATCACATAAACTTTTAAGTTCATTGATCTCTTAAATATCTGCGAAATACTTTAATAATGTACACAATATCTAAATGCATACACAAGTATGTACATAAAACTTTATAATATGAAGTATAAGAATTTTTTTAAAAAATTTCTTTAGCTTCAAAGAAATCACTTTATTGGGGGCATTCATTGAAATACATTTATCTCCCAAAGAAACTTGAGGTTACCTCGTAATAGTCTTTAAATCTTTAATACACAATAATTGACAAATAAGTCCACATATTTTATTTAAATAAATAAATTCAATAATTCTCCCACTTGGACTTCATTTGTCACCGAATAATTGTGTATGATAAATTCTTTAAACATAATACCCTAAATCCTTTTCAAATTGCATATCTATTACCATAAAACTCAAATAATTTGAATACTCCCACTTTTTTAATTTATCTTACTCAGAGAAACTAAAATCTGTAATAAATAAGTGGTTTATCAATCTTAATAACAAGATTAAAATTTATGCAATTATGAAATATGAAAATATTCCTTTCCAAATTTTTAAATAATTTGTACCATGTAGTACAACCATAAAATTAAAATTGGCACATACTTAAACAATAAAACTGTTAACTGAACAGAGAACAAAAACAAATTTTAAATAAAATTAAACTCACAATACTTATCCAAATAAAATTGACCAAGGTAATTCAAATTCAAAAATTGTAAAACCCATTACAAGATACCTAGCACAACATTGATATTTAGTCTTTGGTCAAAAATATCAATTTGTAAGTGGTACTCTCAACGTAGTAATCAAATATTGACAATAAATTACTGTCAAATAATAAGCTTTTCTTTGCACCGACGAATTATTCACATGGAAGAAAAAGAACCGAATAACTATCACATATTTATTACTACAGTGTGTTTAAAATTTTTGCCAAATAACAACTTTCCTTTGGGCCAATCATTATTCACATGAAAAATTAACCACAAACAACTTTCCTTATATTTAATGATCAATCAATTTTCACATAAGTCACTTTGGCGACATTAAGTTTCCATCAACTAATCAAAATATAAAATATAAGTAATCTAACCAAAATTGAATTTAACCAAGGTCTTATAATTTTTGTCTAGTGATATGACCACATGTATGTTTAAATTTCTGCCAAACAATCACTTTCCTTTGGGCCAAATACTATTCGCATGAAACTCAAACACAAATGACTAACCTTATATTATAAATTAATTAATTTATACAAAAAGCTACTTTGGCAGTATTTAATCTTCAAATAATCAATCTAAAAATATAAGTAACTTAATTGAATTCATGAATATATATCACAAAAGACAATTCAAATATATATAAGGAATCCTTATTAATTCTACCATAATTCACGTGGGTTCCATATCCATGCTTTCCCACAATTTATTTATTCCAAAATAAAATTCAAATATCAATAGAATTAAGATATCTTTATGCATCATAAATCAAGAATCAAGGTGCCAAAAGATATCAAACTTCAAAAATTTCTATAAAATTAATAATCAAGATTATAAAAAAAAACTAATAAACTTTATTCCCTAGAAAAGTAGCCATAAATTAGTATACATAACCAACCCATAATCTTGATTATTTTGAATCATAAAATAACTGAACATGCACACTATAACTAAAATTATCAAAGATGATACTAGTAAATTATTTCATGTTAATGTAACACAAATCTTAATTATGTGCATTACTATTTCTTTCTCATTTCTTAAAAATTCATTAGATGATGCAATTATATTTAATAAATGCAAATCATCAAATCTAGATAGAGAATCAAAATTAAAAAATTTAGAATTAACAATAAAAGACTAAATTTTCTATTTCTAGATGAACAAGAACAACCAAATTTGTCCATAATAGAAACTGAATTCCATCTAAATCCAAATAATTTCATTCATAAAGGATATCATAAACGTCTTTATTACCTTAACAGTTTTTCATTCACGATCACTGAATTTTCTGTAATTTAGACAACCCTTATTCAAACATCAAATATGATATTTGACATATTTATTCTTTATCTTTATCCAAAGTCTTTCCACAAAAATATTAAGAAAATTCTTTAGTTTAATTTATTCCATTTTCTTGTTTCTTATGTGGACCAAAGCCTCAAACTTCTTTATATTCTATATTTTCTTTCCTTTACCATTACCAGTAAATTTCAAATGAGAATAGTAACACTTCATCTTGCTTTATCTCTCTTTTTCTTGAAGAAAAAATATGAGTCATTTCCTCCTTTAATCAATTATAATTTATAATTATCCTTGACTGAATTATACTAGAAGAGAGAAAAAAAATGCACAGTGATGTCTTGAAATGTCTAACTTAGCTGCTTTTAACATCAAAGTAAGATGAAATGTTTTCCATAAGTACTGTCAAATATTCTTATTATCCTTATATTTTATAGAAACAAACTTTCATAAAAATTCATAATTATTTCTATTTTTATTTTTTGAATCATACGAAAGTATAATTACAAAGCTTTAATTTATGTAGTGTTTTAAATTATGCATGACAAAATCCTAATTGGATAAATAAAATAAAAATAATAAGAAAAGGTTTCAAATAAATTTATGGTAGGAAAGAAAATATAATAAACTATATTTTTTATCCCAAAATAATAATATATTTATACTTTAAAATAAAGTGTAATACTCACACCATAATATATATATATATATATATATATATATATATATTGAGAGGTATGAAAATACCCCCATGCTGACAAGAGAAATTACACGAGGCAAACGGGACCCACCGGGCTTGCGTGTCTATCCACCTAACATGGCACGACGGGGCCTACTTCGCCACGCACCAAATCCCACGATGGACCACGCGGCAATCCCACCTCACCTCGTGGGCAAAGTCATCACACATCGGTCACTTCGGGCAAACCCACTGACCCATCACACCCCTAGAACCGTCTTTGATGGTCAACATTTGATTCCACAGTAGATTACAGTCAAAGATCCCCCAACGTCTCACTAAAAAGGGGGAATCTCATATCTTTTCCACAAAATCTGGTAACCACCAGATTTCCCGTAACAAATCACCCGATCTACCTATCGCAATGGTGGTTTATCCCCTATAAATACCATCCCCATAAAGGTAATGAGGGTAAGGCCAGATTACTCTACTGATCTCTGTCAAATTAACTACCCTACAGTCAAACCACTGACTTTACCATCGAAGGGTTTACCGGAGACCTTCCACCCTCCGTGTAAACTTTACTATTTTGCAGGCCTAGCGTTGCAAGATAGCAATCCTTCTACGACACGTAAACATCACAGATAGTAGTGTTTGGCAGAGAGACTATTAAACGACGCCGGATCACTGACATGTGGCACCAGACCGTTTTTTGACGAATCAGTTTGGTTCTGTTGCCGGGAATCGAAGTATCCTACTTTCCCATCTTTCACGCAACTCAAGATCAGGATGTCACGGCGGTCGAGTGATCATAGAAGTCGCCCTGACACCACGGTTCCCATGTCCCACCATGAGACTCATCGCGCAGCTCAATCCTCCGTCCCCGATCGATAGCAACCACGGTTAATCGTTGAGCGCCTAGGCCCCCGCAGCTCACCCCACAAGTCGCCGGACCTCTGGGACCATCTCAACAAAAAGCGAACAACGGAGAACGGACGGGTCGAGGAGGTCGAAGACCTGCGAAAAGAAATCAAACGGCTCCGGGCGGAGCGCGACCTTTTGAAACAATGGAAGCAACTCTACTCTGCATACCGTCGCCAAGGTCTCTCGCCCCCTCCCTTTTCTGACGACGACCGGGACCCCGCAGAAAATCTACCCCCGCGATCCAAGAATAGGGTGAGTCGGCAGACGAGGGGCCAGAACACAACCGCCAAAAAGCCACTTCATTCCATCAGCGAAGTGGGTGAGAGCCAACCGTCCAGCCAGCCGAACAGAGAAAGGGGATGCCGTAACGAACATCGCCCGAAGCAGAATAGACAAGAACAGAGTCTGGAGACAACCCAAAAGAACGAGACGAAGAACCTGCCAGCCTACACTGGGCCCTTTGCGGAGTGGATCCACCTCACCATACCAGACTCGCAATTGAAAATTCCAACATTCATCCTATACACCGGCCAAAGCAAATCCGACGAACACATTTGTAGATACAGGTCATCCATGGACCTCGTAACGACTGATGAATCGATACTATGCAAGGCAATCCCTAGTACTCTGACTGACGGAGCCTTGACTTGGTTCACTTCTCTGAAACCAGGTTCGATCGACTCCTGGCAGATGCTCGAGAAGTCCTTCCTAGATAAATTCAACACAGCGGGCACAATCCCCAAGACTAGAGGCGACCTCGCCAACGTCAAGCAAAAGGACGATGAAACTCTACTCGAATACCTAGAGCATTTCAAGAAGGTGCACGATGAGATCAATGGAATTACCCAAGACACGGCTATCACCTGCTTCGAGGGTGGCTTCCGTTCAAAAATGCTATACACTGAACTCCAACTCCGCAAGCCCGAGACCATCGGCGAAGTGTTCAGTGTGGCCCGAAAGGTTGCCCTTGCCGAAGGGAACTCTCCAGGATCACACTACCGGAAAAAGAAACATCCCCCTAGAGCCGACAAGGCAAGAACAGGACACGAAGGATCGAAGCGGTCACTCCGATGAAGTCCAAGGAAAACCTCATCGCCACCGTTAGGGAGAAGCTCGGAGTGAGGGAGCCCGCATCGGCACGGACCTCCAGCTGATCTGTCCGAGACAACGCGAAATCTGCGGCTTTCACCAGGACTATGGACACACGACCGAGAACTGTTATCAGCTCAAGCGGATGATCGAAAGGCTAGCCCGAGGTGAGCAGCAGAAGGAGCGCGAACCAGACAAACAACCCTAGGGAAGGCCCGATCGAGTAATTGAGGTCATAACCCCTCAGTACGAATTCATTAAGAAGATAAAGTGGAAAATCTATAATTTGAGTAAGCCTTCTGCGGGGTCTCACTTCGGCACGTTCCCTCATGAGCCAATTGTCTTCTCCGATCAAGACCTCAAGTTGAACAAAGAGGCCCGCGTCACTCCCATCATCCTCGAAGTGGGCATGACGAAACAAGGAATCGATAAATTTCGAGTCAAAAGAGTACTGATCGACACCGGAGCCACAAAAAATATCCTATACCATAAGTGTTTCAAGGAAATGGAGATGAATGACAGTCACTTGAAACCCAGCAATATGATCCTAGAAGGTTTCACCACTTACAAGATCAATGTAAAGGGGACGGTCAAGATTAAAGTCACTCTTGGCTCCGATGCTTGCACACGCGAAGAAGAGATTAAATTCTACGTGGTAGACATTGACTCCCCTTACAACGCCATTTTCGGGGCCCCGGCGCACGCCGCCTTCTAACTTGTCATCTCCACATCGCTTCAACAAGTCCGATTTGCCACCCGGGGTAGAGTGGGTTACGTCAAGAGTAGCCCTAGAAGCTTGCTCGCTCACATGGTGAAATCCCGACAGCACTTAGAAACTGAGCCACCCCCAGCGATGGTTGGGTCAATTGTAACAACCAGGGAACACGTAGAGGCCACCACCCTCACTCAGTCGACACTCTTGCCGGTCGCGGACACTCCTGAAATAAAAGAGTTTGACGAAGTCGCGATACACCCTAGCTATCCCGACCAAAAGGTCCAGATAGGAAGCGAGATGTCACCATCGATGAAGGAGGAGATGACCCGGTTCCTCTCCACCCACCTCCACAACTTCGTCTGGCGTACATAGGACATGCTCGGAATCTCCCCCGACATCGCGGAGCACAGGCTCAACATCGACCCTACGTTTAAACCAGTGAAGCAAAAACCCAGATAATTCGGAGCTGACAAACTCAAAGGAATGCAAGCCGAGGTCCAGAAACTGCTAGCATCAAAATTTATCCACGAAGTCGAGTACCCTTCGTGGCTGGCCAAAGTAGTAATGGTCAAAAAGGCAAGCGGGAAGTGGAGAATGTGTGTAGATTACACAGACTTGAATAAAGCCTGCCCAAAGAACTGTTACCCGCTACCCTGCATTGATGCCCTCGTAGACTCCACTTCGGGATTCGAGTTCCTCAACTTCATGGACGCCTTCTCCAGCTATCATCAAATCAGAATGAGGCCACAAGACCAAATCCACACATCCTTTCGGGCCACAGGAGCTATTTACTATTACTACATGATGTCGTTCGGACTGAAGAACGCAGGTGCCACTTACCAAAGGATGATGAACAAAATCCTGCGAAGTCACATAGGTCGGAATGTGGAAACGTATGTGGATGATATGGTCGTCAAAACTAAATAGGGTCATTCTCACTTAGATGATTTGGAGGAAACATTTGCCACACTTTCGGAGTACGGATTGAAGCTCAACCCGGTGAAATGCATGTTCGGAGTGAAGTCGGGAAAATTCCTTTGCTTTATGATGTCTGAGTGCGGGATCGAAGCTAACCCCTGAAAGATCGAAGCAATACGGAACCTAGCCGAGCCCCGGTGCGTTAAGGACATACAACGGCTCAACGTCTGTATAGCCGCCCTGGGAAGATTTTTGTGTCCAAGTCCGCCAAGAGGTGTATGCCGTTCTTTAAAGCCTTGAAAACTGCTGGAAAAACCTTCCGGTGGGATGAAGAATGCACAAAAGCTTGGGAAGACTTAAAGAGTTACTTGGCGGACCCACCACTACTGAGCGCTCCCACGTCAGGCGAAGTCTTGTATTTATACTTATCAGCTTCACAACAAACAATTGCATCTGCCTTAATCCAGGAGACGGACGGCCAACAGCTTCCTGTCTACTTCGTAAGTAGAGTACTGAGGGATGCCGAAGTACGCTACTCATACATTGAGAAATTAGCTTACGCTTTAGTCATCACCACCCGGAAACTCCGGGCGTACTTCGAATTCCACTCCGTAGTAGTATACACTAACCATCCTCTGAGGCAGATTTTCATAAGCTGGACCAGTCAGGAAGGATGCTTCGATGGTCCATCGAACTATGCGGCCTGGACCTCACTTTCGCACCCCGAACTGCGATAAAGGCCCAGGCTCTATTGGATTTCTTGGCCGAACTATCGTTCTCCGAAGTCACCCCCGACAAAGAAACAACCCTCACTCTCTCGGCAAACGAGGAGTGGACAATGATGGTGGACGGAGCAGTAAACACAAAGGGAGTCGGAGTAGGGGCCACCATTAAATTACCCTCTGGGCAGCACGAAGAAGTCTGCAGCGTCCGACTCGACTACCCCCTGTCCAACAATCAAGCGGAGTACGAGGCCTTGGTTATCGGAATGCAATGGGCCTTAGATTCGGGAGTGAGATCGCTCAAAGTCTTCAGCGACTCCCAGGTTGTTGTGGGACAAGTCAACAACGAGTTCTCAGTCAACTCTGACAACCTGAAGGCCTACGCAGAAAGGGTATCCCAGCTGGCTGCTCAGTTCCAATACTTCACCCTTACCAAAGTAGATCGTAGCCACAATGAAGTGGCAGACAAGCTGGCGAAAATAGCATCCGGAGAGGCCCCCAACAACCTTGAAGTCCAAATAATTCGAATCTCCGCTCCAGAACACATCTCGCCGATCCTAACTTCGACACCTGACTCCCCCACATGGATCGATGAGTTGAAGGACTTCATATCCTCTGATACCCTACTAGAAGACAAGGCTAAGGCGAGGAAAATCCGCAAATGCGCAGCCCGATACACTGTACTCAATGGTATCTTATATCGACGCTCTTTCTCTAAACCACTTCTCCGAAGTGAACCGCCCGACCTCACTCAAGCAATTCTGGAAGAATTACATGAGGGAATCTGGGTGGACATCCCGGATCGAGACCCTTGGCAGAAAAAGTGATTAATCAGGGTTACTATTGGATGACGCTATGAAGGGATGCGGAAAACTACGTGAAGCACTGTGATACTTGCCAAAAGTTTGGTAGAATTTCCCGCTTACCGTCAGTTCCACAAACCCCTGTACTGGAAGCTTGGCCCTTCGATATGTGGGGAATCGACCTTATGGGAAAATTTCACAAGGCCCGCGGACATTACGAATACTTGATCGTGGTCGTAGACTACTTCTCCAAGTAGATCGAAGCGAAGCCCCTGGCCTCGCCCACGGAGGAAAATACGCTCAACTTCCTCCACGACTTCGTCCTGTGCCGGTACGGAGTACCGCGAGCCATCGTATCGGATCACGACACTCAGTTCGCCACCAAATTTACGGTGGAGTGCAACCGCCTAGGGATCAAACACTGGAAGTCATCTATTACACACCCTCAAGGAAACAGACAGGCCGAAGCCGCAAACAAATTAGTCCTTGCCGCACTAAAAAAGGGTCTGGAAGAGAAGTCTAACAAATGGATCGACAAACTCCCAACCGCATTATGGGCAGTACGGACTTCGACTAGGGGCCCCACAGGAGAAACAACCTATGCCCTTGTTTTGGGATCAGAGGCGGTCTCACCAGCCAAACTCGCACTCCCATCCTACAGAATTTCTACATATGACGAGGACAGTAATAAGCGCCAATGCTACTTAGATTTGGACCTACTAGAAGAAAAATGAGTAACTGCTTGCCTAAGAGCGGACAAGTTCAAGCTGGCAACCAAACTCACCCACGGCAAAAATTTGGTTAGCAGGCCATTAGACGTCGGAGACTGGGTACTCTGAAAGATTGAGGGGACCGCCAGACACATCACTGCAAATAAACTCACACCGAACTGGGAAAGCCCATACCTGATCAAGAACGAAGTGTGATAGGGAACATTCCATCTCATGGACCAAGAAGGAACAACACTTCCCAACCCCTGGCATGCCAACCACTTGAAGAAATACTTTGTCTGAGTTCTCACAAAGAATACGATGGAGTCAACCAAAGCAATAAACACTCCGCCACTACTCATCTCAGCATAGGTCACTTTATTTTCCTTCATTCGTCGAAGTCGTCATGTTTCATTATCGAAGTAATTTAACTTTGGATCATAACTATTGTCTTAAAAACAAGCTGCTCATTGGCGAAGTTACAGGAAAGGTTCATGGTACTTATTTTCGGAGTCATCGTACTTGTCAAAAGATTGCTGAAAGATTATTATTACCAGAGTCATCGTACTTGTTAAAAGTTTGTTGAAGAATTATTATTACCAAAGTCATCATACTTGTTAAAAGTTTGTTGGAGGTTTATTATTTCCGGAGTCTTCATTAGTTCAAGTTTAACTTCAAGTTGTTTATTAGAAGTTCAAGTTGCTTAAGCTGCTTAAGTTATCTACTTGGGTTATTAAATTGGACGAAGTGCACATCAAAACAACTAAAGAGTCATAGACCGAAGTAAGAAAATGGCAAAAACAGCGAATTTCATTAACTTGTACAAAATATACAAAAAATAATTTACACAAAGGGGGGAGCTTCAACCGAAGGAGGAGCCACTTCGGTCGAAGCATCCACTACAATTATAGCCCGTTCCACCACCTCAGGCTCTGCGGTGTCATCCGGAGTAGCAAAAGAAACCGGAGTTACCTCAGTCCTGATGACCTCGTCCACTTCAGCCTCTCCCCTCAGCTGCAGACACAGCTCTTCCAGGACAGGGTGGACTGGTGCAGGCGGACACCATTGCCTTCCCTCCCTATGGTCGTAGGCTGCGATCTCCAAATGAGCTACCTTGGACTCAGCCTCCCGCCTCTTCGATCCTTCCTCCTTCAGCCGTTTGTCGAGGTCGCAGAGTTAGACCTTCAAGTCCTCATTCGCCCTTTGGAGGATCGTCAGGCTTGAGGACTGCCTGTCCTTCTCCGCGATCACCAAAGCCACGTTCTCTTCGACTGATCGGAGTTTCCCCTCTGCAACAACCAAGGCTTGGTCCTTGGCGGAGAGCGGGTTCTCCAACTCCACACATTTCCTCTCCAGGGCCCCCACCTGAACTTGCGAGGTCTTGGCCGAAGAAGCAACCCTAGAGAGATGGGAAATATAGGCGGTGACATGAGAAACAAACAATAAAATGGTGAGAAAAAGTTTAAAAAATATATATAGGGTAAAGTTGTCATGGTTGCATGTTGACTTAACGTATATATTTGTAGAATTCAAAAAAAGTAAGTTCTCAAGTAGAGGACGTTGTCTTTGTATTATATTAGTATTATTTTGACTGGAAATTCCGCTCCTTTTAAAGTCAATTTTGTTTGCTTCCAATACACTTATTGGTTGGACTGAAAACTGAATTAAAAGGAAGAAGAAATACGACACTTTCCAACGTCAATATCAGATACCGTTGAAATAGGCTTGTATTAGATTAAAATCAATTTATTTCATCACTCGTAAAAAGTTTAATAACTTACAATTTTATATATATATATTTTTTTTTATATATATTTATAGATAATTTTGTTTACATATAAATTATGAAATGTGGATAACACATTCAAAGAGCATTAAATTAGATAAATAAAGAAATCTTAGTATTTAAGTTTTTTAATAAAATCTCAAATTTATATAAACAGAAAAAGTTATTACAGTATTGGAAAAGAATAGTAGAATTTGTAGTTCGCATTTGGCGGGCGGCTGCAGTTTATCACTTCCCTGCGTGCACATTCTTATAATATTTTAATCTCTACTTTTCAAACAATATTCCCCTTTTTTTTAGATATTTAGATATTTTAGATGTAGGAGAAAATTGTTAGTGACTATGTGTCTGCTGACCATTGAAATTATACTTTTCTTTGCTACTTGAAAAAACCCCAGAGGCCAAGATGGATGGTTATATAAGAAGCTCATTTTCCCTCATTTCTATTGTACCACAAAAACCTTCTTCCAATACATACATCTTTGGAAAAATGGTGTTCGCTATTGCTTTGGCAACCATTCTGGTGATACTTATTTCACGGTGGGTTTATAAGTGGAGAAACCCTAGCTGCAATGGAGTACTCCCACCGGGATCCATGGGATTACCTATTATTGGAGAGTCTATTGCCTATTTCACCCCTTATTTCAAAGACGATGTTCCACTTTTTATCCGGAAAAGAGTCGCCAAGTATGCTTTCCTATTTATTGTCTTAAATTCAATATTATGTAATATGTAATATATATTAACGTTGTTTTGTTTTGTGGGTGGTTTAATTAGGTACGGTCCATTGTTTCGAACAAGTATTGTTGGTCAGCCAGTGGTAGTATCTACCGATCCTGAGGTGAATTACTATGTTTTCCAACAAGAGGAAATATTTTCCAGTGTTGGTACTTTGAGAGCGTGAACAGAATCATTGGACAACAAAGCATGGCTGTTCAACAAGGCGTTGTTCACAATACCTCAAGAATTTAATCTTATCCCTCTCGTTGGTCCCGAAACCTAAAAGAAAAATTGATTCTCGAAATGGATCAAAACACTAGACAATATCTTCAATCTTGGGCTAACATGGGTAATCTAGATGCTAAAGATGCCACCGCCGAGGTTAGCCAGCCTTTTGTAACTGCGTTTTAGACATTCATTTTTGAATACTCTCTCTCAATCTAATTGTGTATGTATTGCATGCAGATGGTGTTTACGCTTGCAGCAAAAAAGATACTAAATTATGATGATAAGAAAGCATCAAAAGAGTTGAGAGATTGCTATAAAGCTTTCTTGGATGGCTTTATTTCATTTCCTTTGTATATCCCGGGAACAGCTTTCTATGCCTGCATCCAAGTACTTAATATATTTCATCTCAATGAATAATCATCTCAATTAATAATGAAAAATATGAATATTCATTGTTGATAATTTTACAGGGTCGTAGAAAAGCACTGAAGGTGATTAAAAATATCTTCAACGAGAGACGTGCTAATGCTAATTCAATGGAAAAGAAGAAGAAGGAGAAGAATGATTTCGTGGATGCTGTGCTTGAGCAAGTAGACAGCAAGGATTCCTTTCTAAATGAGGAAATTGCTTTAGATTTAGTATTTTTGCTTCTATTTGCCTCTCACGAAACCACGTCAACTGCAATGACTTTGGCTATGAAATACCTCTCTCTACATCCTGCAGTCTTGGCTGAACTTTTGGTATGTCAAAATACTTATATATTATCTTTAAAATTTAAAAAGAACAAAAATCTAATTACTAAATTTGGAAAAAATTCAGAGGGAGCATGAAACTATTCTTAGCAACAGAGAGGGTACTGAAACGGCGGCGTCTCCTATTACTTGGAAGGAATACAAATCAATGACATTTACACATATGGTGAGAAATTAGTTTCATGATTTTATATTCCAACACTCTAAAATAAACTATTGCATCAGCTATATATATGACTAACTTTGCATGCAGGTAATAAATGAAACAGTGAGGCTGGCTAATATTGCACCAGGGATTTTCAGGAAAGTCATGAAGGAAGTCGAGATAAAAGGTATTATTATTTCTTTTTCTTTTTCTTTGATTCAATAGGATATATATAAATTGAAGAACCACACTAATACATAATATATATTCATAGGTTATACAATCACTACTAGAAAAATCAAGTTTAGCGACGGATATTTGCGACGGCCTCATAGCCGTCGCAAATTGCGACCAAATTTGCGACCGCCTACTAAGCCGTCACAAATTGCGACCGACTTTGCGACCGCCTACTAAGCCGTCGCAAATTGCGACCGAATTTGCGACCGCCTACTAAGCCGTCGCAAATTGCGACCAAATTTGCGACCGCCTACTAAGCCGTCGCAAATTGCGACCGAATTTGCGACCGCCTACTAAGCCGTCGCAAATTGCGACCGAATTTGCGACCGCCTACTAAGCCGTCGCAAATTGCAACCGAATTTGCGACCGCCTACTAAGCCGTCGCAAATTGCGACCGAATATGCGACCGACTACTCAGCCGTCGCAAATGGCAATTAATTTGTGACAGATTTATTTTGATTATTTTTTATTTTTAATTAAATACATAAATTTATATATATATTATCCAAAAACATAATTTATAATTAAATAAAAATAACAATAAAAGTTATTAATAATATATTTCTATCACAATATATATATAATCCAAATAATAATTTGCAGAGATTTCTTCTGTTCTAGGAAAGCTACAGAATTGGTTCTTTTCCTCATTTTCTAGTTAACTATATTAGCCCTGCACAGGATAAAGTTTTTAGCATTACCATTTTACTTTCATCATAATACATTGTTAAAAGATAGTTCTTTCCATAAGAATATATATTCATGATAAACACACCAAATCAAAGAAAGAAATAAAGAAAAAATTCATGATAAACACACCAAATCAAATGAAAATATTTTGACTTTTCCATGCAATATGGACACGCAAATTTTCCAGCCGTGCTCCAACCACTAAAAAAAAAACTAGTCTCAGCTACAAAAAATAATTACAAATTCAAGGGGCAGCAGAGCTAGGCCCTTCACCCAACAAGTCCCAAAAAGTAGGGGTAGAAGGCTGCGGTGGAGTCCAAACTGGTTTACCTTTTCTCTCATCCCGCTCCCGCAACGCTTCTAACTCCTCAGAGGTGTAGGGGACGAAGTCGGCACCCTGACGGCAGAAGTCATTGTCAAAGTTTGATTTGAAGGATTGGAGGAGGACTGACTTATCTTCGAAATACGGATGCAACTGCCTTATGACATGAATACATCCCTTGTCCAGAAAGGAACTTGCTTCGCGGCTAACCTCCAAATGATACTCAGAAGATTTCTTGAAGTCGTCAATAATTTTCCTCTTGAAATCCTCTGAGCGACATTGATCAAGTTCCTCCTGCAGAGACTGACGGCTTGCAACAGCCTCATCTCTGTCATACTTTAACTTAGCCCTCTCCTCCAGCAGCGACCTTTTGATTATCGTCAATTCAGATACCTCCGTCTTCAGGCCTGCCATCAACCTCCTCCTTTCCTCTGTTTCGTGGACAAGTAGTACTGCTTTTCAACAGTCAATGACTCTACAAGAGCTGCTTGCTTACTAACCTCTTGCTCCAACGAAAGCAGACGAGGTTCATTAACACGCCTCCATTCCGCATTTGCTGCTGCCTGCTCAGTCTGTTTGTTTGCTCGGGACCTAGATATATGGAGTGCTAGAGAAGAAGCCTACAAAAAAAAAAAAGACAAGTCATGAATAATTCCCAAAGGAAAACTCAAAAAAAAAAAAAAAAAAGAAGAAGAGAGGAAAAAGCATACCCGAGCAAACAAAGCCCCAAGGCGATTAGTAGCCTCTTCCACAGACATTTCGCTCATCCCGGCCAGACTGCTCGGGTCATGAGCACGTTCCAGAATAGCCTCACCAACCAAGGTTGCGACATAAGGATTGTTGAATCGAAGGTTGGTGAGCGGCGGAGTCCTCTCCACTATCTCCATGGCCAGGGACTTGAAATCCTCTGCCTCTGTAGGTAACTCAAACCCCGGTTGAAGCCAAGAAGCGCCGGGAGACTTGGAGTTTACCTCAGGTTCAGCTGCCGGAGTATCCCTCCCGTCATCAACAGGAGAAGGCTCAACCGGAGTAGACCCAGAAGTAGGTTGAGCTGCCAGCGGGACTGCCTCCAAAACCTCTTCCGAAGCTGGCGAGGTAGGTGATAAGGGTGCAGAAGTGTCTTCAGAAAAGTCCCGAGGTAAGTCTTCTGCAGGACGTCTAGGCGAAGTCCTCCTCTTTTGGCGAGGACGAAGTCCCTCTTCCTCCTCCGGAGAAGCTTCCCCACGAGACTCTGGAGCTGAACGCGGGGTTTCCTCCCGGGGCCGTCGGACTCCCCTGCTCCGTTTGGGAACCTCAGCAGATGAGGCATACGTCAGCGGAGTATCCCCAGAGGCACCCCGGTCTATGAGTTTAGGAGGGAATCGAGGTAGGGAGTTCAGATGACTTTGTCGAATATCCCTCTCTTCCTCCCGTTCTCCCCAGACTGTCTTAAACATCGTCGGACCTGCAAACACAAACAGAGATCAATACCGGAGTAACGAGGAAACAAAATATATATATATATATATATATATATATATATATATATGTGTGTGTGTGTGTGTGTGTGCACAAGTTATACCCTTGCCAGTCTGACAACCCTGACCCAGAGAACACGCATCACACTGATACGAAAAGACACCCCCGGGGTGTATGGTCCAATCCTCATTTGGCTCCTCCTTTGGGAAGCCCAGCTCCTTTTTCCTCTCTGAAAAACCAGGGCCTATCCCACACCATCTTAGACTCGATTCACTAAGCAAATCGGTGGAAGAATACACCCGTGTTTGTTTCTGTCTATCATCACCTAAGTCTCGGGTAATGATTTCTAGAAAGGACTTCTCCGAATGACTAAGTGTAGAGGGATATTGGATTTGGGGCCATTGGAAGTTCTCATTTACATAAGGACGGAAGGGGAAGCCAATGCGGGATTCTATCATCATCCACCTCTCCTTAAATTCTACTTTATTAGGGGGGGAATCAAAAAGTAAAACTCTATTCTTACGAGGCCGAATTGAAAGAATGTTATCAGCCATCCGAAGAGAAGAAAAGAACATACTAAGAATATTGTCAGTCAATTCAAAACCTAGACGACGACAAAGGCAAATTAAACAGAACATTGTCCGGACAGTGTTCGGATGAACCTGCCCAGGTTGGACACGAGCAAAAATAAGAAAATCTGCAAAGGCGGGGTCCATGGGAAGATGGAACCCCAATTCAAAATGGGCTAAAGGAACAGGAATACGATGTAGAGACATCTTTCCAGCTAAAGGCTCTAAAAAAATCCTATAAACCCTAGGGTCGAGACTATACTTACGGGCAAAGGATTCGGCTTGTTCCCTAGTAATTCTATTCCTACTTAAAGGGAAATCAGACGGTGGAGGACCAGGCATGGGTGGTTGAAAAGGAACCCCTTCCGGAACCTCACCCCGAGTTGACCTCCTAGCCACTATCACCTTTGGTCGAACAGGTCTAGGGCTACCAAAACCTTCCTCCATCAACTCCTCAACTTCCCTATTATTTCCCTTTCGTGCAGCCATATCCTACTTGCGAATGGAAGCCCAACACTTAGAACTCCATGCAAGTACAGAGCTATCCGAAATACAATATATATAAATATAGAACAAAAACGAGGGAGGTGATGGAAGTGACCTGCTATCTATAAAAGAAAAAATTATTTCAGAAGAAAACAAATTTATAAAGATGATTGAAAAAGTTTGTTTTAAAATAGAATTAAAGAATATCATCAGAGTAATTTTAAATGTATATCATAATATATATATATATATAGTATTATTAAATAAAAGGGAAAAAAAGAAGAAATGATTTGTATCTTGAGTGGCCAACAAATTAGCATCAATCACCTGTTATTTATATATATATATATATATATATATATATATATATATAATGGCTGCCAGGGAGGCTGCCAAATGATTTGTATCATTATATATATATATATATATATGTATGTGTATGTATGAGACAAGAATGATTATTAAGGAAAGAAAGGACATCCTACGTACTGGTACTCACTAGGACATCCTACGTACGAGTGAAAAAAAACTTCACAGCGCGGAAGATTAACAGAAGCTGTACCCTTTTTTTTATTTATTTTAAAAATTATGATTATAAGTTAATTCTTTGTCCAAACACCAAATACTCAAAAAAGCCAACAGTTGTGAATATTATATTTTTTTTTCGTGTCATTTTCACTAAGTGGGAAAAGGGAAAAAAAAAAGAAATTGGAAGTGCATCAACTAAGTTGGAGGGTAGCAAATGCGTTGATTGCTCATTTTCATGATTCATCAACAAGCCAACCAAACATCATCACCTTTGGTCAACTAACCCATTATATCTTAGGGAATAACTTTAAGCAAACCCCATTATTTTCTTTTCTTTTCTCATTTTATTAAACAAATATATATTGGCAATGTATTGATTATTAAGCAAAAGTATAGGATTTGAATCGTTTAAACAAATATATATTTGGCAATGTATTGATTATTTTACCATTATCTATGAATGAAGGAACCAATATATATATATGTTTCCATGTAAAGTATAAAAAACTAAGAGTCTGAGGGGAAACCACATGATATATATATAATATATATATTAGATAGAGTACTGCAAAAAGCATATTTATTAAGTCTTGACGAAATAAAAACTACTAGAAAGATAAAAAGGGGAACTCTTGAGTTCCAACAAACTGTTTATTACAAAGTCCTAATACTACAAACTTTACATAGAAATTAAACCCTAAATCAAGACTTGTTTCCACCTCCTCAAACACTTCCATTCCTGCGAAAAAATAAATCAAAAACGAAAAAAATTTCAACACATACAAACATATATATATATATATATTCTAGGGTAAAAAACATACTTGTTTCTCTCAAAGGTAAAAGGGAGCAAGAGCCACCTCAATGTTATGCATTGTATACTGCAGAAGCTTACTAACATTATCGAGAGCCTGATCAGAAACATTGGCTAAAGGATTAGAATCCACAACAATTTGAAAAGAAATTGTGAGAAGAGTTCCATTTTGAAGATCAGCATCACAAATAGCAGCATCATCAGCAGCAGCAGGATGATCCAAGGGAGGTCCACTGGGAATAATGGTGAAACCAGAAGGAAGAAGTTGAATAATCTCAGGATCTCCACCGCCGAATAACACTTTCGCCGCTGTCACGTCCAACGGTGCATAAACTATGAATGAAGTTGTTGGTTCACATCTGCTTTCTTGAAAGATGAACACACCTCCATGATCTATTCTTGGACCCTTTTCCAATATAAACAAAAAAATTAGATTTTCGATGCCCTAATTTGAACAAATTCACAAAAAAATAAGATGAAATTTAGGGTTCATATATATCTTACTGTAACTTGTAAGATAGATACACAATTGCCATCTTCCGATCCACTTCCCATGTAAAGAATTTCTTTCACATAACCATTAAAGCTTATAATGTCCCACTAAAACAAAAAAAAAATTTTACTCGTTATAATATCACAAGAAATTATACTGTGTGTTTATCAAAAAAAAAACTAAATATGGATATAAATAGTATTGAATAAAAGCATCAAGTTGTACCTCCAATCGATTCTTGTAATTACGCAAATACTCGAATACGATTTTAGGCAAAGTTGGAAGCAAATAACAAAAAGAAGCACTTATTGTAAGACCAGTTGGTACACCAATGTCATTTCTGAGATTTTTCCTTCTCATAATCCTTACATCAGCAATGTCATTTCCAGAAATTGGTGTCCAAAGATCGCCACCAGAAGCAGAGACACCACCAGAGAACCCAACACCATTCTTTCAGCAAGGATTCGGAAATTTTGGTGTGCTTCAGGATGTAGAGCTACATCTATAGCAAAAAAAAGTATATATATAGATAGTATGAATATTTTGTAAATAATTTTGAAAAAAATAAATAAAAGAGATAAATATTTCACCCATGTCATTGAGGGATTCACAATATTGGTAATCTGATATTCCCATTGCACATCCAAGACGTTCGCATTGTAGATCATTCATGTTGTTGTCGTCATCCGGCAAAACCCATTGCTGCTCATTTGGTTGTTGTTCATCGTGACAAAACATAAATTTGTTCCACTGCTGAATTATCATTATTACTGAAAAGTAGTGGATTGGAGAAATTGGAAATCATATTATCAAATTGGTGATGCATCCCTGAATTTTCTGATTGAAACCAACCATACTGATGAAGAAGATCTTGTGGAAGATATTTATTAGGGTTTGTATTGTTTGTACCATTTATATTTATTCTACACTGAGCTGCTGCTGCTGCTGCTACTGCTGCTTGTTCCTTTAGTGATGCTAGTTGTGCTTGTAGATTCACAACCTGTGGATGTTATACGAAATCGCGAGTTTGATTATATATATATATATTATATATATATATATATATATATATATACCTGTTGTTGGAGGGAAACGATTTCTGAGACACAGCCATAAATGGGATCTTGAAGTCTGGCTTGAGCTTCATAAGCAATGGTAACAGCAGCTTCACAACGATAAGTGATGGGAACATGAGCAAGCTGTTTGGAGAAATTACTGGCTCCAAAAACTTTATGAATGGCTGCAAAATTGCATGCTCCATCCATAAAGCAGAAGTAAGGTGCAAATACACAATCTCTAACACATTTTCTTCTCAGAAATTTACACGCACCACAAGGTGAACCAGATCCTGTCATCTTCTTCTTAAATTTTAATTCTATATATTCTTCCTTAATTTCTAGCTAGAAGAATGAATGGATGGATGAATTCAGGGTTAGAACTAAAAAGAAAAAAAAACACAGACCAGAATTTTAGGGTTTATAGTTAATTATGTTTAATTAGAGAATATCTTTTTATTACCCTACTTCCTTAAATTAGGGTTTATGGACCCCACTTCCATCCTCAATTATAATTATATTAACTTTATTTATATTTATACTATATTTATATACTATATTTATTGGGCACTTTTCCTTAAACGGGTAATTTGTCTCTCTCTCTCATCCCTAGAGACTTTTCTATTCCCAAGTCGAGATAAAAGGTATTATTATTTCTTTTTCTTTTTCTTTGATTCAATAGGATATATATAAATTGAAGAACCACACTAATACATAATATATATTCATAGGTTATACAATTCCAGAAGGATGGACACTCATGGTGTGCCCTTCTTCCGTGCATATGAATGCTGATAAGTACGAGGATCCCCTTGAATTTAATCCCTGGCGTTGGGAGGTAATCAATATTTCACACTACATATATATATACATATAATAGCAGCAGAATTTTTATTAATTATCCGTAATTGTGAAAATTAGGGTCAAGAATTGCATTCAGCATCCAAGAATTTCATGGCTTTTGGAGGGGGAATGAGACTCTGTGTTGGAGCTGATTTTGCCAAGTTACAAATGGCCATATTTCTACACTATCTCGTTACTAAGTACAGGTAATTAACATTAATTAATTAATTAATAACGTTGTTTAATTTTCCTCCATCCAACCATAATTAATAAAATATATATTTTTGTTGTTAATCAGGTGGGTGATAAATGAAGGAGGAAACACGGTTAGAAAACCAGGACTGTTATTCCCAAATGGATTGCACGTTCACGTAACCGACAAGCCAACCGCTGCATAATTGGACCAAGAAGAAGTATTGTTGCGTGTTAGAAAATAAATTATGCAACTTCCTTTATATAATGTATGCTATGATTCTGGCCTTGCATGCATTGCATGGCCACCTTAGTTTATTTCTATATATATATATATATAGAGAGAGAGAGAGAGAGAGATGCAGAAAATCCAAAAGCTATATTGTTTCTTGTTCTACTGTAATTAGCTTCTGGAAACAATTCTCTCTCACCTGCCTATCTCTTTCATGTATGTTTACTCCAATTAATTAATTATTTATCATTTCAATAAATATTTGAAACATTTATCCACCTTCCTCTTCAAACACAATGTCTTTAATTTTATTTCTTTTAATTCTTTAAATTTTCAATAATGATAAACTTAGGATTTTTAATTTCCACAAATCTTTCTTTCTTCATTTTTAATTAATTAAACAATAATAATCCTTAATTTTTATGTCTTTTTTTTAGAATTCATCAAAAGTGATTTTTATTTTTGTAATAAAAGAATTTTAGAATTTTAAAAGCTAAAATAATATTTTAGAATTGAACATTTATTTATAATCAAATCTTATTTCTTTAATTATATGAATGTTGAACATATACAAGCGAGATTCATAATTCTTTATAATAATACAATAGGATTAAAATACATATGTATTCTATATATTCCTTACCTTAATCCCATAAGACCTAGTATGTTAGTTTAATAAGAATAATAAAAATTAAATTGCGGAAGCGTACCTGATTTAATCTTGTATGAGTAACATATTCTTTAAGAATTCTAGAAGATGCTTTCATCGTAACCTGTCAAAAACAAATCATGGTCTTCCAAGAAATCTATCGGAGTTAAGGTTCTGTTCTACTGACGGGATATAGAATAGACACTCTCTCTCGGGGACCATAACCAATATATTATAATAAATTGATTCTGCACGAATCTGTCGAAGGATAAAAAAGTAAATTGAGGTGCCGGGAATTCAGGAAGCTTTTGGTTGACTTGTTAAAAAGACTTTTTGAACTGGTCAAAGTCATGGAAGATGATTTTTTGGGTAGGCGAGGTATAACTCTCGGGGGCGATACTTCGCTGGGCAATCAGTGCGTATCTCGGGTTGCTATACTTAGCGTGTCGAGAGCCTGCAAAACAAGTAAGTTCAATGGGGAGTTTGTACCCCGTGAACTCTCCGATGCTTAAGTCAGTAGAGTATTTTTGGATATCTGGAAATTAGAAAAAAGTCCTTACCTTATGTTCAGATCTTTCTTTTATAGGAGTCTGTTAACGAGTTACCGTTGGAGATTTGGGCCGTTTTGACCGTTGTAGATAACGGGTTATAAATGTGGCCTTAAAAGATGTAACGTCTGGCCTTGATGAGGCCCATTAATTTGTGTTTATGACGTCAGGTGAGATCAAGGGAAATTAAGGTGTGGCGAAATTACCGTTTAGCCCCTGAGGTATTTTTTTGACTGTTCAGTGGCCCCTCGTCGAAGTTCCATCTGACGAAGTAGGAGAGCTTTAGCAGGATAAGCGTGTTGAGTACTTTGACTTGTGGCTGAAGTTAGGGTCTTTGATTGTGACTGGCTTTCTTTTCGTCTTCTGCGTTTGTCATTAATTGCAGAATGTCAACCGTCAGAAGTATTTTTTCGCTTTCCCCGATGCATCGATTCTGGCAAGTAATCATTTCAAAAAAGCTTTCCCTTGTTTATTTAGTGATCTTCTCCCTTTCATAAGCTTTTTCTTTTACTTTTGCTTCCTTGCCTTTATAGTTTTCTGCCATTAACGCTTTCTGAAGATTCCTTTGTCTTTATAGTTTTCCGCCATTAACGCTTTCTGAAGATTCCTTTTGCCTTCGTTTTCCTTGCGAATTCAGTCACATTCCTTCAAATTTTACCTCAAGTTTAGACACAAAAAAGGTATGTTTTGTCTTCTTATGACCTGGTTTCTGTTTTCTTCTCCCTTGCTGCCTCTTGGTTGTATGTTGTGCTTCTTCTGTATGCTCTATTTTTTCTGTGAGTTAATAAGGGTAGAACTTGGTGTTTATTCTGGGTTTAAGGTTTATCTTTCTGGGTAGCTCCTTTGTTTGAATGAAGTTCTAAATGTTGGACTTCCGTTCGCAGGTAATGGCTGCCCAGAGAGAGGATGAAAGGGAGGTTGAGGACCTTATGAATGAGGGTTTTGGTGATCCTCAACCTGCCCAACCAGAAGTAACAGTAGCGGCTAGGGATGGTGAGGGCGAAGTTCACGAGGGAGTGCCATTCCAGCTGTCTATGCCGCCTCCTCCTCCCAATTTCCCCTTAGATCGAAATAGGATTACCCGTGAGCAAGCAGAGTCTTTTGCCAATAGGTATAGTATAGACCCTAGGACTTATAGAGTCTCCGTTGCTCCTTTGCCAGGGAGAATGTCCCTTCGTTGTATTCCTATTCCCTTGGCTCATTTCGAAGTGGGTCTTCGTCTTCCCATGGACCCTTCTTTTGTTGATTTCTTGGTGCTTGCTCGAATTCAACCCGTGCAGGTGCACCCTAATGTTGTTCACACCATTTTTTGTCTTATTTGTCTTTGTCGTAGATTAGGCTTCGAGTTGTCTTTTAACATTCTTAGAATGTTTTTTTCTTCACTTCGGATGTTGGACAATACTTTTTCTCTTCGTCCACGCTGAAATAAGGTTGTTCTTTTTGACTCCCCACCTAATAAGGTAGATTTTAAAGGTAGGTGGATGAATGTTGAGTCGCGTATAGGTTTTCCTTTCCGTCCCTGTGTTAGTGAAAACTTCCAGTGGACTCAAGTAGAGGGTCCTTTTTCCCTTAGCCCTTCCGAAAAAACCTTTCTAGAGGTCATTACCCGGGATTTAGGAGATAGCCGTCAGAACCAAACCCGGGTATACTCCTCCATCGATTTGTTGATGAAGCCAGCTTGAAGTGGTGCGACATAGGGGCTGGTTTGGCTGAGAGGAAGAGGGAGCTAGGTTTTGTTGAGGAAAGTCCGAATGAAGATTGGACTATACATCCCGGGACTATTTTTTCTTTTCAATGTGACCCATGTAGTCTTACTAGTCGTGGGTGTGGCAGAGGCCGGGGTAATGTGTTTGTTGTTTTTTTTTGTTGTTGTTCTTCGTACTTCGTAAGGGAACTGACTTAGTTGTTTTGTTGCAGGTCCTACCATGTTGAGCAAGGCCTGGGGGAATCAGGTGGAGGAAAGGGATGTCCGACAGTCACATTTGGACTCCCTACCTCGGTTTCCCCCGCGTCTGATAGACCGGGGTGCAGTGGGGGAGACTCCCCTTACTTACCCATTCTCCGCCAGTCCGCGCGGGAGGGGTAGGACCCTTCGCCCAGCGAGGGATGGGGAAGTAAGAGGCAGGACTCCTCGTTCTGCACCCGGACCTCACCAGGAAGCCACACCCGAAGTGGCGGAAGATGAGGAGGAGCAACTCCGTCCTCGTCAAAAGCGGAGGACTTCTCCTCGATGTCCTTCCGTCGAGGTATCTTCTTCTTCTCCTCCTGTCTCAATGGATGCCTTGGATGCTGTCCCCTTGGCATCCCGAAGAAATTCTGAGCCGGCTCCTATGGAAGAGTCTGCTCCAACTGCTGAAGCTGAGGCTGCTCCTGCCGAAGCCGAGGTGAATTCTGGGAGCTCCGGTCCTTCCTGGCTCCAGCCGGGGTTCGAGCTGCCGACTGAGGAAGAGCCCTTGAGGGCTTTGGCTGCCGAGATCACTGCCCGGACTCCTCCCCTCAACAACCTCTGTTTTAATAACAAGTATGCTGCTGCCATGCTTGGAGGTGCGGTCCTGGATCAAGCACATGACCCTAAAAGCTTGATTGGGATGAAGGAGATGGAGGTTGAGGAGGCCACCAACAGGGTTGGCGCCTTGATAGCTCGGGTAAGTCTACTTTCTTCAGTCCTTAGGAAATTTCTTGTAATCTTTATCTCACTTCATTTTTTTAGGTTTCCTCCTTAGTTAAGCACATCTCTAAGTGCCAAACTTCGGAGCAATCCGGGCGAGCGCGGGCAGCCAACGAACCTCGCCTGGCTGTTCTGGAGTCAGAAGTGGCTGGTCAAGCTTCGCGCTTGGAGTTAGCCAATTCTGAAAAGATCCAGATGGCTAGCGAGCTGGCGGAGCTGAAGGAGCGGCTAGCCAAGGTGGAAGAGGAGGATTCGGAGTTGAAAATGGCCAACACTAGTCTGAATTAGGCCAGGGATGAAGTTGTGGCAAGTTGGATCTCCATGCAGGAGGAATTGGAGTACTGTCGATCTGAAGATTACAAGAAGAAGGTCGTCGACGGCTTCAAGAGTTCCCCTGCATACCATGAAGAGATCGGTCGCGCGGCTGGTTCCTTCTTGGACAAAGGATGTATTCACATCATCTGGCAGCTTCACCCATGCTTCGAAGACAAGTCTGTCCTCTTGCAAGCATTCAAATCAAATTTTGATAATGATTTATGTAGGCAAGGGGCAGACTTCGTTCCTTTTACTACCGAGGAGTTGGAGGCACTTCGGGAGCGAGATGAGAAGAGAGGAAGGCCTTTTTGGAAGATGCCACGGCCGACTACTCCCACCTTTTGGGATATGCTTGATGGGGGCTCAACCTCGGCAGCTCCTTGACTATTTTTGTAAT
Organism: Asclepias syriaca; assembly: GCA_027405835.1. NCBI lineage: Eukaryota > Viridiplantae > Streptophyta > Magnoliopsida > Gentianales > Apocynaceae > Asclepias > Asclepias syriaca. Next base: position 19,520,105 of record CM049927.1, read on the forward strand.
TTAGGCCTTAGATATTTTTTGTATTTAGAATTTTTATGTAAGTTATTCCTCTGTACATCGTACTTCTTCTTTGAAGCTTCAATGAAATTTTCCTAACTTATGAACCTCGCGTCTTCAGGGCTACTTGACTCTTGAATTCTTCTAACTTCATACTTCGTAATAATAAAGTTTCTTTAAGTCTTCATTGCCTGACTTCATACTTCGCAATAACAAATAATTTCTTTAAGCCTTCATCTTGATACTTCGTAGCAATGAATTGCCTTATATCTCAACTTTCCAAGTATATTTTAACTTGGTATTCTGTAACCACAACCTTTCTCGTGGTACATTAATTTTCCAAGTCTTAACTTGGTACTTTGTCACCACGACCTTTCTCGTGGATTTCAATTTTCCAAGTCTTAACTTGGTACTTCGTAACCACGACCTTTCTCGTGGATTTTTCCAAGTCTTAACTTGGTATTTCGTAACCACGACTTTCTCGTGGTAGTTTAATATCTTTCGAGGTCGTGCTCGAAATTATACTTGAATAATAGTCGAGATCGTGCTCGAAATTATACTCGAATAATAACTTTATTTCTTAGCAGAACATTTCCAGGAATTGATCACTAAATTGCTTTCATGATGACTTGATATTTGGAACAATACTCATGTGCTTCATACATAATACCTTTTTAGGTGATTTACGTGCCACAGGTTTGGTAGGAGGACGCCATCCTTGTTCATGAGTTTGTAGATGTCGGGTCTTATTTCATGCTTTACGTGGTACGCCCCTTCCCAATTTGGGGTCAGCTTGTTTGCTTTTATATGCCTCGTCGTGCCTTCTATCTTTCGAAGTACCTACTCCCCAATCTTTATTGGCCGCTTGAATAATTTCTTATCGTGGGCCCTTTTTGTCTTCTCCTTGAATGACTGCGACCTTAGGCGACTTGCTATCCTCCTTTCCTCTAGCAGGTCTAGCTCCATGCTTCTTCTTTCTTTGTTGGCATCCTCGCTGTACATCGCCACTCTGGCTGTGAGCAATGCGACTTCGGCTGGTGCTACTGCCTCAGAACCGTACACTAGTGCATAGGTTGTTTCTCCCGTGGGGTCCCTAGTTGAAGTGCGGATTGCCCACATGGTTGGGGTTAGTTCGCCAGCCCACTTGTTGGATTTTTCCTCCAAATGTTTCCTTAGCGCTGTCAACACTAGTTTGTTGGCCGCTTCTTCCTGACCGTTTCCCTGAGGGTGTGCTACTGATGACTTCCAGTGCTTGATGTGCAACCTTTGGCATTCTGCGGTGAACTTTACTGAAAATTGCACACCGTGATCCGTGATGACTGCCCTGGGTATCCCGAAGCGACATAAGACATGTTCTCAGAAGAACTTAGAAACATTTTCCTCTGTTGGATGTGTGAGGGCTTTTGCTTCTATCCATTTTGAAAAATAATCCACCACTACGACCAAGTATTCACATCCATTTCTCGTCTTCGAGAACTTTCCCATTAAATCCAAACCCCACATGTCGAATGGCCAGGCTGCCACTACCGGGGTTTTTCTACTGAGGGTAGCTGCGGAATAGTTCCGAAATTTTGGCATGTCTCACATTTTTTGACATATTTTTCTGGCATCCTCTCTGAGTGTCGGCCAGTAATATCTTGGTTGATTACTCTTTCGACCAGAGCTTAGGCCCCTCGATGTCCTCCACATACTCCCTCATGTATCTCGGCTAACAGATTATCGACTTGAGATGGAGGGATGCAGCGAAGTAAAGGTCTTGAAAATGATCGCCTGTACAATCTGTCTTCATGGATAATGTACCTTGCAGATTGCCTTTTGACTTGTCAGGCCCGAGTAGCATCATCCGGAAGGGTTCCATGTTGGATGAAGTTTTTATTTCTTCATCCCAATTCTCCGAAGTAGGATGCAAACATTGGATGAACTCTGGTTCCTTGACATTAGCTGGAACCCTTTCTATGGGAATGCTTTCTTCATTTGGTGTTTCTCCTGAGGCGATTTTTGCCAGTTGATCTGCTTGCTGGTTATCCTTTCTGCTGATCAAGGATAGTGAGAAAGGAGAAAATCTATCTCTCCATTTTCTTGCTTCATCTACATAGGGTTGTAAGCCCTCTGTGTGTACTCTATAGGTCCCCTGGACCTGATTCACCGCCAATTGCGAGTCGCTGTATATCTTCAGCGCTCTGATGCTTGCCCCATAGGCCTATTCTAACCCCTTCAATAATGCTTCATACTCCGCCTGGTTGTTTGAGAGATTTGGCTTTAACTCGATGGCTCGCATCTCTGTATATTCTTTGTTAGGCGAGGTCAAGACAAGCCCTGCCCCAACTCCTCTAGAGTTAACTGCTCCATCGACTCTCAATTCCCACGACTCATTTGTATGCTCTGCAGCTTCGAGGTTTCATTCTGTGTATGACCCTTCTGCAAGGAAGTTTGCCAAAGCCTGTGCTTTGATTGCTGTCTGGGTTTAAAAATGATTTTTTGTCCACATAGCTCTATGGATTATCGCAGCATTCTTCCAGATTGATCCAGTTTATGAAAAACTTGTTTGAGTGGGGCATTGGTATAGACCACAATAGGATGAAATTCGAAGTATAGCCTTAGTTTCCGTGCGGAAATCACCAAGGCGTAGGCTAACTTCTCAATATTAGAATACTTGGATTCCGCATCATTCAACACTTTGCTGACGAAGTATACGGGGTGCTGCTTTGTTCCTTCCCCCTTTATTAGTATTGATGCTACGATCACGTCAGAGAAGGACAAGTATAGGTAGAGTGTTTCCCCGGTGCTCGGAGGTCGTAGCAAGGGAAAATCTAAAAGATGATTTTTTAGATCTCTCCAGGAGCGGCTACATTCCGGAGTCTAGACAAAATCGTTCTTCGAATTCTTTAGGGCTTTGAAGAAAGGGAGGCATCTTTTTGCCGATTTTGAGATAAATCGGCCCAGTGCGATAACCATTTAGCCTTTGGATGTCTTTGACACATCGGGGTTCGGTTAGCCGGGCTATAGCCTCCTATTTCTCTGGATTGGCTTCGATTCCCCACTCTTATGTCATGAAGCCCAGAAATTTGCCAGATTTTACTCCAAATGTACACTTCGTCGGATTGATTTTGAGGTTGTACTTCGCCAAGTTGGAGAATGTTTCCTCTAAGTCCTCCAAGTGTGAAGTGCCATGTTTGGTCTTAACCACCATATCGTCGACATACGCTTCTATGTTCCTTCCAATTTGGCTTCGGAGGATATGATTCATTATTCGCTGGTATGTCGCTCCTGCATTCTTCAATCCAAATGGCATAACATTATAACAATAAATGGCTCCTGTCGCTCGGAACGAAGTATGTACCTGATCACTTGGCTTCATTTTTATCTGGTGGTATCTTGAAAAGGCGTCTATGAAGCTCAGGTACTCGTACCCCGCTGTTGAATCTACTAGTGCGTCGATTCAGGGTAATGGGTAACAGTCTTTGGGGCATGCTTTATTGAGGTCGGTATAGTCCACACACATTCTCCATTTGCCAGTGGACTTCTTAACCATTACCACATTAGCGAGCCATGTGAGATATTTGATCTCGCGGATAAACCCTGCTTTCAAGAGTTTATTTACCTCCTCTTTCATGCCTTGTATTTTTCCTCACCGAATTGCCTGGACTTCTATTTTATCGGGCGGCAAGACGGGCTTATGTTCAGAGCATGTTGGCGATGAAGGTGTCAATGCCCGGCATATCTTCCGTACACCAGGCAAAGCTGTCCTGATGATCTTTTTATTTTCATTATTTGTCCTAGTAGACTCCGTGGGTTGCTCTTTACAAAACCAACTCCTCGCGAAGTGTTGAACTTCACCTGTTGGTGGGATGTAGAGATGACTAGGTCGAAAGCCGCGTGGAAAGGCATCCCTATGATGACATTGTAGGGGGATTCTAAGTCCACGACATAGAATTTGATCTCTTCAGTCCTGGCTTTGTCCCCTTCGCCAAGGGTGACCTGTATTCTTACTGTTCCTTTAACGGGCACCTTGTGAGGTGTGAACCCCTCCAATACCATTCTGCTGGTTTTGAGATGTTCCTCCTTCGGGCCCATTTCTTCGAAACATCTCCAGTACATGATATTCCTTGTGGCTCTAGTGTCGACTAGAACCCTCCTAACTGTACATTTGTCAATCCCTTCTCTGGTCATCCGCATCTCGATGACAATAGGACTGACTCTGGCCTCCTCATTACTTTCTAGCTCTTCGTTGGTGAAAGTAATGACTTCCTTTTGTTCAAATTCATACTTCGGGACGAGGTATGATTTGGTGAGGTTGTAGATCCTCTTCTTAATTCTCTTCACAGAGCTCAACTCTGGGTTAATCATGTTGATTACCTTTTCCCCTTTGTCTTTCTGCTGTTGCATACCAATGATGTACTCCTTCAAGCATCCTTCCTGAATGAGCTTTTCAATGACTCTCTTCAGTTGGAAGCATTCCTCTGTCGTGTGATCGTAGTCTCTGTGGAATCTACAGAACTTGGTCTTATCTCGCAAGGCGTACGTTTGTGCCTTCATCGGAGCGGGATCCCTTACTCTGTATTTCTCATTGATCACTGCAATCAAACTTTCCTTTGGAACATTCAAAGGTGTGAAAGTTTCAAATTTCTTACCTAGATTTTTGTCCCTTCGTTCTGAGAAATTCGAGGCCACCTGTTTTGGTTGCTCGGGTTGTTTATCCTTCCTCCTTGTGGTGGTTTCAAGCGCACTGCTCTCCGCTAGTGCTACTTTCCGAGCAACATTGAACATTTCTCCGATGGTTTCCGGCTTCCTCAACTAAAGCTCGGTGTACAGCATCCTGGATCTGAATCCTCCTTCGAAGCAGGTGATGACGGTATCTTGGCTAATTCCCTCGATGTCATCATAAGTTTTCTTGAATCGTTCCAAGAAAGAGAGGAGAGTCTCATCCTCTCGCTGCTTAATATTAGCCAAGTCTCCTCTGGTTTTAGGTATGGTTCCTGCTGTGCTGAATTTGTCCAGGAACATTTTCTCTAAAGTGTGCCAAGAGTTAATAGTGCCTGCTTTGAGAGACGTGAACCAGGTTAGAGCTTTGTCAGATAGCGTGCCCGGGAACGCTTTGCATAAAATGGCTTCGTCATTTCTGACTAGCCCCATGGTTGATTTGTAACGGCATACGTGCTCGAGGGGTCGGGATGACCCCGAGTACAGGACGAACTGCGGGATTTTGAGGCTCAGATTGGGGGAGACATTTTGGATCCATTTGGTGAAAGGCCCCAGTTCAATTGATCTGGATTTATGAACTTTGGTAGGGTTCTTTCCATTCTCCGGGCTATATTCTGGAGACCGCTTTCTGGCCCCTCTTTTGTGAACATGCTTAGAGGAATGATGACTTTCTCCTACTTCGCTGACTGCATGTTTCCTACTCGTCTGCGTTCCACGCCTTTCATCTCTTTTGGTGGCTATTTGTGTTTGTTGTGGAAGCTCCGAGGGATCTCTGGAAAATCTCGGTGGGGGCAGATCCGCGCCGACCTTTTTGAATTCAGTCCTCAATTTTAGCCATTGCTGTGAGAGCTCTTGATCCCGCTTCAATTGTTCATTTTCTCGTTGCAATCGTTGTAACTCCTTTTCTGTTTCCACAATTCTTTTAGAATTGAGTTGCTCCCTTAGATCTTGAGAACGTCGGGAAGTCTCCGGTTGAAGTTCCAATCTTTCTGAGATGGGACGGCGACTGTAACTGGGTGAGGACGAAGAACGTGATATTCTATCCCAGTCCCACGGAAAGAAGATTGTCGCACGGTGCGTCTGTCTCCTGAGTGTCTAGACATGTTTTGTGAGAATGAAATTTCTGGCTAGATTCCCGGTAACAGAACCAAACTAATTCTGCACGAATCTGTCGAAGGATAAAAAAGTAAATAGAGGTGCCGGGAATTCAGGAAGCTTTATGGTTGACTTGTTAAAAAGACTTTTTGAACTGGTCAAAGTCAAGGAAGATGATTTTTCGGGTAGGCGAAGTATAACTCCTGGGGAGCGATACTTCGCTGGGCGCAATCAGTGCGTATCTCGGGTTGCTATACTTAGTGTGTCGAGAGCCTGCAAAACAAGTAAGTTCAATGGGGAGTTTGTACCCCGTGAACTCTCCGATGCTTAAGTCAGTAGAGTATTTTTGGTTATCTGGAAATTAGGAAAAAGTCCTTACCTTATGTTCAGATCTCTCTTTTATAGGAGTCTGTTAACGAGTTACCGTTGGAGATTTGGGCCGTTTTGACCGTTGTAGATAACGGGTTATAAATGTAGCCTTAAAAGATGTAACGTCTGGCCTTGATGAGGCCCATTAATTTGTGTTTATGACGTCAGGTGAGATCAGGGGAAATTAAGGTGTGGCGAAATTACCGTTTAGCCCCTGAGGTATTTTTCTGACTGTTAACAATATTCTTAACCAACCCATCACAGTCTACGAATATGGTATCTACGTATGTGGACTCATATTTATTGTTGATGCATATTAGCCTAATAAACTTAATTAGAAGGGCTTAATAAAATATAATAGTCTTAAATACATAATTCACACAAGCCCACATGATTTATTAAAATAAATCCAACAATCTCCCACTTTGGCTTAATGTGTTTAAACGATTATGTATTGTTAATCTTTACGAGTACTTAATATTTTGCTATCATTACTGTATGCATCCTTAACAAATCCGGTCCATCAATTATATTAACATAGAACCCAAGGGGCATTCATCACAAAATTGTAACTAAACCCAACAATGATCACGTACATCAACACAACTGAATGACATGGATCAAGTATGGTATGTAGCATGAAAATTACATGCAATGTGATCTCCACATGAACACAACTGAATGACATGGATCAAGTATGGTATGTAGCATGAAAATTACATGCAATATGATCTCCACATGCTAATTTTCAACTGGTCTCTTCCTTATTCTTTAATGAGATCATACTGAATATGAATATAGTGTAACTTAATACTTTAATCTTGAAGTAATAAATACTAAATTTGTAATGCATGTTTATAGATGTAATACAAACTCTCAGTGAACTGATATATCATATCAATAAATCATATAACACCCGTACGAGTAGCATACTCATATAAGACCTTGGGTGTAAGACTTTAATTAATGGATCCACAATCACACAAAGTTTGTCTCAATATGTTCTATAAACATCAAACCACTCTAAAGTTATATTAGAATATAGAAAAATCGAATTATTGTCCCATAATAATTTTTATGGTCTTTAGACATTATCTAACATTCTCAATTTAGTGACAAATTCCTTAGCTATATTTCATGATTGGATGCCTCATAACATGTTATACTTAATTACCATAATAAAAGAGTTATGAGTGTTTTGCTTAACACTCTATGAAGAAATCACTCTTTTAATACAATAAATAAGGTGGATAGAATCATAAATAAATTTGTAACTATCTTAGCATCTCATGAAATCAGAATCAGAATACCTAATGATTGATTTATTTATCTCCCATAGAAACTTGAGGTTACTTGGTAAAAGTCTTTAAATCTTTAGTACACAATAATTGACAAATAAGTCAACATAATTTATTTAAATAAATAAATTCAATAATTCTCCCACTTGGACTTCATTTGTCACCGAATAATTGTGTATGATAAATTCTTTAAACATAATACCCTAAATCCTTTTCAAATTGCATATTCTATTACCATAAAACTCAAATAATTTGAATACTCCCACTTTTTTTAATTTCTCTTACTTAGAGTAACTAAAATTTGTAATAAATAAGTGGTTTATCAACCTGAATATCAAGATTAAAATTTATGCAATTATGAAATATGAAAATATTTCTTTCCAAATCTTTAAATAATTTGTACCATTTAGTACAACCATAAAATTAAAATTTGCATATACTAAAGCAATAAAACTGTTAACTGAATAGAGAACAAAAAAAATTTAAAATAAAATTAAACTCACAATGCTTATCCAAATAAAATTGACCAAGGTAATTCAAATTCAAAAATGGTAAAACCCATCACAAGATACCTAACACAACATTGATATTTAATCTTTGGTCAAAAATGTCAATTTGTAAGTGGTACTCTCAACATAGTAATCAAATATTGACAATAAATTCCTGTCAAATAATAAGTTTTTCTTTGGACTGACGAATTATTCACATGGAAGAAAGAAACCAAATAACTGCCACATATTTATTAATACAATGTGTTTAAAATTTTCGCCAAATAACAACTTTCCTTTGGGCCAATCATTATTCGCATGAAAAATTAACCACAAACAACTTTCCTTATATTTAATGATCAATCAATTTTCACATAAGTCACTTTGGCGATATTAAGTTTCCATCAACTAATCAAAATATAAAATATAAGTAATCTAACCAAAATTGAATTTAACCAAGGTCTCATAATTTTTGTCTAGTGATATGACTACATGTATGTTTAAATTTCTGCCAAACAATAACGTTCCTGCACGAAACTCAAACATACATGACCAACATTATATTATAAATTAATTAATTTATACAAAAAGCTACTTTGGCAGCATTTAAGCTTCAAATAATCAATCTAAAAATATAAGTAACTTAATTGAATTCATGAATATATATCACAAAAGACAATTCAAATATATATATAAGGAATCTTTATTAATTCTACCATTATTCCGTGGGTTCCATATCCATTATTTCCCACAATTTATTTATTCCAAAATAAAATTCAAATATCAATAGAATTAAGATATCTTTATGCATCATAAATCAATAATCAAGGTGCCAAAAGATATCAAACTTCAAAAATTTCCATAAAATTAATAATCAAGATTATAAAAAAAAATGATAAACTTTATTCCCTAGAAAAGGAGACATAAATTAGTATACATAACCAACTCATAATCTTGATTATTTTGAATTATAAAATAACTGAACATGCACAATATAACTAAAATCATCAAAGATGATACTAGTAAATTATTTCATGTTAATGTAACACAAATCTTAATTATGTGCATTACTATTTCTTTCTCATTTCTTGAAAATTCATTAGATGATGCAATTATATTTAACAAATGAAAATCATCAAATCTAGATAGAGAATCGAAATTAAAAATTTTGGAATTAACAATAAAAGACTAAATTTTCTATTTCTACATGAACAAGAACAACCAAATTTGTCCATAATAGAAACTGAATTCCATCTAAATTCAAATAATTTCATTCATAAAGGATACCATAAACATCTTTATTACCTTAACAGTTTTTCATTCACTATCACTGAATTTTCATTCTTTATCTTTATCCGAAGTCTTTCCACAAAAATATCAAGAAAATTCTTTAGTTTAATTTATTCCATTTTCTTGTTTCTTATGTGGACCAAAGCCTCAAACTTCTTTATATTCTATATTTTCTTTCCTTTACCATTACCACCAGTAAATTTCAAATGAGAATAGTAACACTTCATCTTGTTTTATCTCTCTTTTTCTTGAAGAAAAAAAATGAGTCATTTTCTCATTAGTTTATTTAACAATCGTCAGTAGCTAATTTCTTTTTTTTTTTATTTTGTTTATTTTTTTATTTTTAAAAAACATTAGAAATACACATGTATAGGTATAACTAAGAAAACAAAAAACAAAAAATAGATAGTGGCGAAATATTAAATCACATATAAAAAATTATATATATAGTCACTAAAAAACTATAAACATAAAAACGCAGTATTTAATATCTTAAAGAAAAAATCATAGCGCAACCAAATGCCACAAAATTCTAGTCTAATTAATTTCCCACCACATTCATAATAAACTCATGGGCACTATAAAAATAAAAGGAAAATATCCTTATTCCTTATAAATTCTGAATCAAAACTTAATTCTTTATTTTTGAATGAAAACAGAATTCGTTCAATTTTGAATGAAAAATGAATTCTTTCAATTTTGGATGAAAACTGAATTTTTTCAATTTTGGATGAAAACTGAATTCTTTCAATTTTGGATGAAAACTAAATTCTTTTACTTCCGAATTTTCAAGGAAAAGAAAAATCTTTTAAAAAATCAATTTTATAAATTAACTTCATCAAAATTAATTATTTGATATTGTCTTTACTATATATATATATATATATATATATAAAGATTTTCTAAAATTATTAATTTAGTACGATGAAAAAAGTATTATAAATATTACACGAAAATAAAATTGATTAATTATTTATAAATATTAGGCCCTTGGGGATATTAAATGTTATGGTTGCATGCTTGACTTAACTTATATATTTGTAGAATTCTAAAAAAGTAAGTTCTCAAGTAGAGGACGTTGTCTTTGTATTACATTAGTATTATTTTGACTGGAAATTCCGCTCCTTTTAAAGTTAATTTTGTTTGCTTCCAATAGACTTATTGGTTGGACTGAAAACTGAATTAAAAGGAAGAAGAAATACGAGACTTTCCAACGTCAATATCAGATACCGTTGAATTAGGCTTGTATTAGATTAAAATCAATTTATTTCATCAATCGTAAAAAGTTTAATAACTTACAAATCTATATATATATATATATAAATTTTATATTATTAGATAATTTTGTTTACATATAAATTATGAAATGTGGATAACACATTCAAAGAGCATTAAATTAGATAAATAAAGAAATCTTAGTATTTAAGTTTTTTAATAAAATCTCAAATTTATATAAACAGAAAAAGTTATTACAGTATTAGGTAAAGAATAGTAGAATTTGTAGTTCGCATTTGGCGGGCGGCTGCAGTTTATCACTTCCCTGCGCGCACATACTTATAATATTTTAATCTCTACTTTTCAAACAATATTCCCCATTTTTTTTTAGATATTTAGATATTTTAGATGTAGGAGAAAATGTTAGTTTGTGATGTGTGTACTATGTGTCTGCTGACCATTGAAATTATACTTTTCTTTGCTACTTGAAAAAACCCCAGAGGCCAAGATGGATGGTTATATAAGAAGCTCATTTTCCCTCATTTCTATTGTACCACAAAAACCTTCTTCCAATACATACATCTTTGAAAAAATGGTGTTCGCTATTGCTTTGGCAACCATTCTGGTGATACTTATTTCACGGTGGGTTTATAAGTGGAGAAACCCTAGCTGCAATGGAGTACTCCCACCGGGATCCATGGGATTACCTATTATTGGAGAGTCTATTGCCTATTTCACCCCTTATTTCAAAGACGATGTTCCACTTTTTATCCGGAAAAGAGTCGCCAAGTATGCTTTCCTATTTATTGTCTTAAATTCAATCGTTATTTAGTAGTTTTTTAATGTATATTAACGTTGTTTTGTTTTGTGGGTGGTTTAATTAGGTACGGTCCATTGTTTCGAACAAGTATTGTTGGTCAGCCAGTGGTAGTATCTACCGATCCTGAGGTGAATTACTATGTTTTCCAACAAGAAGGAAATATTTTCCAGTGTTGGTACTTTGAGAGCGTGAATAGAATCATTGGACAACAAAGCATGGCTGTTCAACAAGGCGTTGTTCACAAATACCTCAAGAATTTAATCTTATCCCTCGTTGGTCCCGAAAACCTAAAAGAAAAATTGATTCTCGAAATGGATCAAAACACTAGACAATATCTTCAATCTTGGGCTAACATGGGTAATCTAGATGCTAAAGATGCCACCGCCGAGGTTAGCCAGACTTTTGTAACGGCGTTTTATATATTTTAAATGTGTGACATTCTCTCAATCTAATTTTGTATGTATTGCATGCAGATGGTGTTTACGCTTGCAGCGAAAAAGATACTAAATTATGATGATAAGAAAGCATCAAAAGAGTTGAGAGATTGCTATAAAGCTTTCTTGGATGGCTTTATTTCATTTCCTTTGTATATCCCGGGAACAGCTTTCTATGCCTGCATCCAAGTACGTAATATATTTCATCTCAATGAATAATCATCTCAATTAATAATGAAAAATATGAATATTCATTGTTGATAATTTTACAGGGTCGTAGAAAAGCACTGAAGGTGATTAAAAATATCTTCAACGAGAGACGTGCTAATGCTAATTCTAATTCAATGGAAAAGAAGAAGAAGGAGAAGAATGATTTCGTGGATGCTGTGCTTGAGCAAGTAGACAGCAAGGATTCCTTTCTAAGTGAGGAAATTGCTTTAGATTTAGTATTTTTGCTTCTATTTGCCTCTCACGAAACCACGTCAACTGCAATGACTTTGGCTATGAAATACCTCTCTCTACATCCTGCAGTCTTGGCTGAACTTTTGGTATGTCAAAATACTTATATATTATCTTTAAAATTTTAAAAAGAAACAAAAAATCTAATTACTAAATTTGGAAAAAATTCAGAGGGAGCATGAAACTATTCTTAGCAACAGAGAGGGTACTGAAACGGCGGCGTCTCCTATTACTTGGAAGGAATACAAATCAATGACATTTACACATATGGTGAGAAATTAGTTTCATGATTTTATATTCCAACACTCTAAAATAAACTATTGCATCAGCTATATATATGACTAACTTTGCATGCAGGTAATAAATGAAACAGTGAGGCTGGCTAATATTGCACCAGGGATTTTCAGGAAAGTCATGAAGGAAGTCGAGATAAAAGGTATTATTATTTCTTTTTCTTTTTCTTTGATTCAATAGGATATATATAAATTGAAGAACCACACTAATACATAATATATATTCATAGGTTATACAATTCCAGAAGGATGGACACTCATGGTCTGCCCTTCTTCCGTGCATTTGAATGCTGATAAGTACGAGGATCCCCTTGAATTTAATCCCTGGCGTTGGGAGGTAATCAATATTTCACACTATATACATATATATATATATACATACATATAATAGCAGCAGAATTTTTATTAATTATCCGTAATTGTGAAAATTAGGGTCAAGAATTGCATTCAGCATCCAAGAATTTCATGGCTTTTGGAGGGGGAATGAGACTCTGTGTTGGAGCTGATTTTGCCAAGTTACAAATGGCCATATTTCTACACTATCTCGTTACTAAGTACAGGTAATTAACATTAATTAATTAATTAATAACGTTGTTTAATTTTCCTCCATCCAAACATAATTAATAAAATATATATTTTTGTTGTTAATCAGGTGGGTGATAAATGAAGGAGGAAACACGGTTAGAAAACCAGGACTGTTATTCCCAAATGGATTGCACGTTCACGTAACCGACAAGCCAACCGCTGCATAATTGGACCAAGAAGAAGTATTGTTGCGTGTTAGAAAATAAATTATGCAACTTCCTTTATATAATGTATGCTATGATTCTGGCCTTGCATGCATTGCATGGCCACCTTAGTTTATTTCTATATATATATATATATAGAGAGAGAGAGAGAGAGAGAGATGCAGAAAATCCAAAAGCTATATTGTTTCTTGTTCTACTGTAATTAGCTTCTGGAAACAATTCTCTCTCACCTGCCTATCTCTTTCATGTATGTTTACTCCAATTAATTAATTATTTATCATTTTAATAAATATTTGAAACATTTATCCACCTTCCTCTTCAAACACAATGTCTTTAATTTTATTTCTTTTAATTCTTTAAATTTTCAATAATGATAAACTTAGGATTTTTAATTTCCACAAATCTTTCTTTCTTCATTTTTAATTAATTAAACAATAATAATCCTTAATTTTTATGTCTTTTTTTTAGAATTCATCAAAAGTGATTTTTATTTTTGTAATAAAAGAATTTTAGAATTTTAAAAGCTAAAATAATATTTTAGAATTGAACATTTATTTATAATCAAATCTTATTTCTTTAATTATATGAATGTTGAACATATACAAGCGAGATTCATAATTCTTTATAATAATACAATAGGATTAAAATACATATGTATTCTATATATTCCTTACCTTAATCCCATAAGACCTAGTATGTTAGTTTAATAAGAATAATAAAAATTAAATTGCGGAAGCGTACCTGATTTAATCTTGTATGAGTAACATATTCTTTAAGAATTCTAGAAGATGCTTTCATCGTAACCTGTCAAAAACAAATCATGGTCTTCCAAGAAATCTATCGGAGTTAAGGTTCTGTTCTACTGACGGGATATAGAATAGACACTCTCTCTCGGGGACCATAACCAATATATTATAATAATAATTGATTCTGCACGAATCTGTCGAAGGATAAAAAAGTAAATTGAGGTGCCGGGAATTCAGGAAGCTTTATGGTTGACTTGTTAAAAAGACTTTTTGAACTGGTCAAAGTCATGGAAGATGATTTTTTGGGTAGGCGAAGTATAACTCTCAGGGGGCGATACTTCGCTGGGCGCAATCAGTGCGTATCTCGGGTTGCTATACTTAGCGTGTCGAGAGCCTGCAAAACAAGTAAGTTCAATGGGGAGTTTGTACCCCGTGAACTCTCCGATGCTTAAGTCAGTAGAGTATTTTTGGATATCTGGAAATTAGAAAAAAGTCCTTACCTTATGTTCAGATCTTTCTTTTATAGGAGTCTGTTAACGAGTTACCGTTGGAGATTTGGGCCGTTTTGACCGTTGTAGATAACGGGTTATAAATGTGGCCTTAAAAGATGTAACGTCTGGCCTTGATGAGGCCCATTAATTTGTGTTTATGACGTCAGGTCAGATCAAGGGAAATTAAGGTGTGGCGAAATTACCGTTTAGCCCCTGAGGTATTTTTTTGACTGTTCAGTGGCCCCTCGTCGAAGTTCCATCTGACGAAGTAGGGGAGCTTTAGGAGGATAAGCGTGTTGAGTACTTTGACTTGTGGCTGAAGTTAGGGTCTTTGATTGTGACTGGCTTTCTTTTCGTCTTCTGCGTCTGTCATTAATTGCAGAATGTCAGCCGTCAGAAGTACTTTTTCGCTTTCCCCGATGCATCGATTCTGGCAAGTAATCATTTCAAAAAAGCTTTCCCTTGTTTATTTAGTGATCTTCTCCCTTTCATAAGCTTTTTCTTTTACTTTTGCTTCCTTGCCTTTATAGTTTTCTGCCATTAACGCTTTCTGAAGATTCCTTTGTCTTTATAGTTTTCCGCCATTAACGCTTTCTGAAGATTCCTTTTGCCTTCGTTTTCCTTGCGAATTCAGTCACATTCCTTCAAATTTTACCTCAAGTTTAGACACAAAAAAGGTATGTTTTGTCTTCTTATGACCTGGTTTCTGTTTTCTTCTCCCTTGCTGCCTCTTGGTTGTATGTTGTGCTTCTTCTGTATGCTCTATTTTTTCTGTGAGTTAATAAGGGTAGAACTTGGTGTTTATTCTGGGTTTAAGGTTTATCTTTCTGGGTAGCTCCTTTGTTTGAATGAAGTTCTAAATGTTGGACTTCCGTTCGCAGGTAATGGCTGCCCAGAGAGAGGATGAAAGGGAGGTTGAGGACCTTATGAATGAGGGTTTTGGTGATCCTCAACCTGCCCAACCAGAAGTAACAGTAGCGGCTAGGGATGGTGAGGGCGAAGTTCACGAGGGAGTGCCATTCCAGCTGTCTATGCCGCCTCCTCCTCCCAATTTCCCCTTAGATCGAAATAGGATTACCCGTGAGCAAGCAGAGTCTTTTGCCAATAGGTATAGTATAGACCCTAGGACTTATAGAGTCTCCGTTGCTCCTTTGCCAGGGAGAATGTCCCTTCGTTGTATTCCTATTCCCTTGGCTCATTTCGAAGTGGGTCTTCGTCTTCCCATGGACCCTTCTTTTGTTGATTTCTTGGTGCTTGCTCGGATTCAACCCGTGCAGGTGCACCCTAATGTTGTTCACACCATTTTTTGTCTTATTTGTCTTTGTCGTAGATTAGGCTTCGAGTTGTCTTTTAACATTCTTAGAATGTTTTTTTCTTCACTTCGGATGTTGGACAATACTTTTTCTCTTCGTCCACGCTGAAATAAGGTTGTTCTTTTTGACTCCCCACCCAATAAGGTAGATTTTAAAGGTAGGTGGATGAATGTTGAGTCGCGTATAGGTTTTCCTTTCCGTCCCTGTGTTAGTGAAAACTTCCAGTGGACTCAAGTAGAGGGTCCTTTTTCCCTTAGCCCTTCCGAAAAAACCTTTCTAGAGGTCATTACCCGGGATTTAGGAGATAGCCGTCAGAACCAAACCCGGGTATACTCCTCCATCGATTTGTTGAGTGAAGCCAGCTTGAAGTGGTGCGACATAGGGGCTGGTTTGGCTGAGAGGAAGAGGGAGCTAGGTTTTGTTGAGGAAAGTCCGAATGAAGATTGGACTATACATCCCGGGACTATTTTTTCTTTTCAATGTGACCCATGTAGTCTTACTAGTCGTGGGTGTGGCAGAGGCCGGGGTGTATGTGTTTGTTGTTTTTTTTTGTTGTTGTTCTTCGTACTTCGTAAGGGAACTGACTTAGTTGTTTTGTTGCAGGTCCTACCATGTTGAGCAAGGCCTGGGGGAATCAGGTGGAGGAAAGGGATGTCCGACAGTCACATCTGGACTCCCTACCTCGGTTTCCCCCGCGTCTGATAGACCGGGGTGCAGTGGGGGAGACTCCCCTTACTTACCCATTCTCCGCCAGTCCGCGCGGGAGGGGTAGGACCCTTCGCCCAGCGAGGGATGGGGAAGTAAGAGGCAGGACTCCTCGTTCTGCACCCGGACCTCACCAGGAAGCCACACCCGAAGTGGCGGAAGATGAGGAGGAGCAACTCCGTCCTCGTCAAAAGCGGAGGACTTCTCCTCGATGTCCTTCCGTCGAGGTATCTTCTTCTTCTCCTCCTGTCTCAATGGATGCCTTGGATGCTGTCCCCTTGGCATCCCGAAGAAATTCTGAGCCGGCTCCTATGGAAGAGTCTGCTCCAACTGCTGAAGCTGAGGCTGCTCCTGCTGCCGAAGCCGAGGTGAATTCTGGGAGCTCCGGTCCTTCCTGGCTCCAGCCGGGGTTCGAGCTGCCGACTGAGGAAGAGCCCTTGAGGGCTTTGGCTGCCGAGATCACTGCCCGGACTCCTCCCCTCAACAACCTCTGTTTTAATAACAAGTATGCTGCTGCCATGCTTGGAGGTGCGGTCCTGGATCAAGCACATGACCCTAAAAGCTTGATTGGGATGAAGGAGATGGAGGTTGAGGAGGCCACCAACAGGGTTGGCGCCTTGATAGCTCGGGTAAGTCTACTTTCTTCAGTCCTTAGGAAATTTCTTGTAATCTTTATCTCACTTCATTTTTTTAGGTTTCCTCCTTAGTTAAGCACATCTCTAAGTGCCAAACTTCGGAGCAATCCGGGCGAGCGCGGGCAGCCAACGAACCTCGCCTGGCTGTTCTGGAGTCAGAAGTGGCTGGTCAAGCTTCGCGCTTGGAGTTAGCCAATTCTGAAAAGCTCCAGATGGCTAGCGAGCTGGCGGAGCTGAAGGAGCGGCTAGCCAAGGTGGAAGAGGAGAATTCGGAGTTGAAAACGGCCAACACTAGTCTGAATTAGGCCAGGGATGAAGTTGTGGCAAGTTGGATCTCCATGCAGGAGGAATTGGAGTACTGTCGATCTGAAGATTACAAGAAGAAGGTCGTCGACGACTTCAAGAGTTCCCCTGCATACCATGAAGAGATCGGTCGCGCGGCTGGTTCCTTCTTGGACAAAGGATGTATTCACATCATCTGGCAGCTTCACCCATGCTTCGAAGACAAGTCTGTCCTCTTGCAAGCATTCAAATCAAATTTTGATAATGATTTATGTAGGCAAGGGGCAGACTTCGTTCCTTTTACTACCGAGGAGTTGGAGGCACTTCGGGAGCGAGATGAGAAGAGAGGAAGGCCTTTTTGGAAGATGCCACGACCGACTACTCCCACCTTTTGGGATATGCTTGATGGGGGCTCAACCTCGGCAGCTCCTTGACTATTTTTGTAATTTAGGCCTTAGATATTTTTTGTATTTAGATTTTTTATGTAAGTTATTCCTCTGTACATCGTACTTCTTCTTTGAAGCTTCAATGAAATTTTCCTAACTTATGAACCTCGCGTCTTCAGGGCTACTTGACTCTTGAATTCTTCTAACTTCATACTTCGTAATAATAAAGTTTCTTTAAGTCTTCATTGCCTGACTTCATACTTCGCAATAACAAATAATTTCTTTAAGCCTTCATCTTGATACTTCGTAGCAATGAATTGCCTTATATCTCAACTTTCCAAGTATATTTTAACTTGGTATTCTGTAACCACAACCTTTCTCGTGGTACATTAATTTTCCAAGTCTTAACTTGGAACTTTGTCACCACGACCTTTCTCGTGGATTTCAATTTTCCAAGTCTTAACTTGGTACTTCGTAACCACGACCTTTCTCGTGGATTTTTCCAAGTCTTAACTTGGTATTTCGTAACCACGACTTTCTCGTGGTAGTTTAATATCTTTCGAGGTCGTGCTCGAAATTATACTTGAATAATAGTCGAGATCGTGCTCGAAATTATACTCGAATAATAACTTTATTTCTTAGCAGAACATTTCCAGGAATTGATCACTAAATTGCTTTCATGATGACTTGATATTTGGAACAATACTCATGTGCTTCATACATAATACCTTTTTAGGTGATTTACGTGCCACAGGTTTGGTAGGAGGACGCCATCCTTGTTCATGAGTTTGTAGATGTCGGGTCTTATTTCATGCTTTACGTGGTACGCCCCTTCCCAATTTGGGGTCAGCTTGTTTGCTTTTATATGCCTCGTCGTGCCTTCTATCTTTCGAAGTACCTACTCCCCAATCTTTATTGGCCGCTTGAATAATTTCTTATCGTGGGCCCTTTTTGTCTTCTCCTTGAATGACTGCGACCTTAGGCGACTTGCTATCCTCCTTTCCTCTAGCAGGTCTAGCTCCATGCTTCTTCTTTCTTTGTTGGCATCCTCGCTGTACATCGCCACTCTGGCTGTGAGCAATGCGACTTCGGCTGGTGCTACTGCCTCAGAACCGTACACTAGTGCATAGGTTGTTTCTCCCGTGGGGTCCCTAGTTGAAGTGCGGATTGCCCACATGGTTGGGGTTAGTTCGCCAGCCCACTTGTTGGATTTTTCCTCCAAATGTTTCCTTAGCGTTGTCAACACTAGTTTGTTGGCCGCTTCTTCCTGACCGTTTCCCTGAGGGTGTGCTACTGATGACTTCCAGTGCTTGATGTGCAACCTTTGGCATTCTGCGGTGAACTTTACTGAAAATTGCACACCGTGATCCGTGATGACTGCCCTGGGTATCCCGAAGCGACATAAGACATGTTCTCAGAAGAACTTAGAAACATTTTCCTCTGTTGGATGTGTGAGGGCTTTTGCTTCTATCCATTTTGAAAAATAATCCACCACTACGACCAAGTATTCACATCCATTTCTCGTCTTCGAGAACTTTCCCATTAAATCCAAACCCCACATGTCGAATGGCCAGGCTGCCACTACCGGGGTTTGTTCTACTGAGGGTAGCTGCGGAATAGTTCCGAAATTTTGGCATGTCTCACATTTGTTGACATATTTTCTGGCATCCTCTCTGAGTGTCGGCCAGTAATATCTTTGGTTGATTACTCTTTCGACCAGAGCTTAGGCCCCTCGATGTCCTCCACATACTCCCTCATGTATCTCGGCTAACAGATTATCGACTTGAGATGGAGGGATGCAGCGAAGTAAAGGTCTTGAAAATGATCGCCTGTACAATCTGTCTTCATGGATAATGTACCTTGCAGATTGCCTTTTGACTTGTCAGGCCCGAGTAGCATCATCCGGAAGGGTTCCATGTTGGATGAAGTTTTTTATTTCTTCATCCCAATTCTCCGAAGTAGGATGCAAACATTGGATGAACTCTGGTTCCTTGACATTAGCTGGAACCCTTTCTATGGGAATGCTTTCTTCATTTGGTGTTTCTCCTGAGGCGATTTTTGCCAGTCGATCTGCTTGCTGGTTATCCTTTCTGCTGATCAAGGATAGTGAGAAAGGAGAAAATCTATCTCTCCATTTTCTTGCTTCATCTACATAGGGTTGTAAGCCCTCTGTGTGTACTCTATAGGTCCCCTGGACCTGATTCACCGCCAATTGCGAGTCGCTGTATATCTTCAGCGCTCTGATGCTTGCCCCATAGGCCTGTTCTAACCCCTTCAATAATGCTTCATACTCCGCCTGGTTGTTTGAGAGATTTGGCTTTAACTCGATGGCTCGCATCTCTGTATATTCTTTGTTAGGCGAGGTCAAGACAAGCCCTGCCCCAACTCCTCTAGAGTTAACTGCTCCATCGACTCTCAATTCCCACGACTCATTTGTATGCTCTGCAGCTTCGAGGTTTCATTATGTGTATGACCCTTCTGCAAGGAAGTTTGCCAAAGCCTGTGCTTTGATTGCTGTCTGGGGTTTAAAAATGATTTTTTGTCCACATAGCTCTATGGATCATCGCAGCATTCTTCCAGATTGATCCAGTTTATGAAAAACTTGTTTGAGTGGGGCATTGGTATAGACCACAATAGGATGAAATTCGAAGTATAGCCTTAGTTTCCGTGCGGAAATCACCAAGGCGTAGGCTAACTTCTCAATATTAGAATACTTGGATTCCGCATCATTCAACACTTGCTGACGAAGTATACGGGGTGCTGCTTTGTTCCTTCCCCCTTTATTAGTATTGATGCTACGATCACGTCAGAGAAGGACAAGTATAGGTAGAGTGTTTCCCCGGTGCTCGGAGGTCGTAGCAAGGGAAAATCTAAAAGATGATTTTTTAGATCTCTCCAGGAGCGGCTACATTCCGGAGTCTAAACAAAATCGTTCTTCGAATTCTTTAGGGCTTTGAAGAAAGGGAGGCATCTTTTTGCCGATTTTGAGATAAATCGGCCCAGTGCGACAACCATTTAGCCTTTGGATGTCTTTGACACATCGGGGTTCGGTTAGCCGGGCTATAGCCTCCTATTTCTCTGGATTGGCTTCGATTCCCCACTCTTATGTCATGAAGCCCAGAAATTTGCCAGATTTTACTCCAAATGTACACTTCGTCTGGGGTTTAAAAATGATTTTTTGTCCGCATAGCTCTATGGATCATCGCAGCATTCTTCCAGATTGATCCAGTTTATGAAAAACTTGTTTGAGTGGGGCATTGGTATAGACCACAATAGGATGAAATTCGAAGTATAGCCTTAGTTTCCGTGCGGAAATCACCAAGGCGTAGGCTAACTTCTCAATATTAGAATACCTGGATTCCGCATCATTCAACACTTTGTTGACGAAGTATACGGGGTGCTGCTTTGTTCCTTCCCCCTTTATTAGTATTGATGCTACGATCACGTCAGAGAAGGACAAGTATAGGCAGAGTGTTTCCCCGGTGCTCGGAGGTCGTAGCAAGGGAAAATCTAAAAGATGATTTTTTAGATCTCTCCAGGAGCAGCTACATTCCGGAGTCCAGACAAAATCGTTCTTCGAATTCTTTAGGGCTTTGAAGAAAGGGAGGCATCTTTTTGCCGATTTTGAGATAAATCGGCCCAGTGCGGCAACCATTTAGCCTTTGGATGTCTTTGACACATCGGGGTTCGGTTAGCCGAGCTATAGCCTCCTATTTCTCCGGATTGGCTTCGATTCCCCACTCTGATGTCATGAAGCCCAGAAATTTGCCAGATTTTACTCCAAATGTACACTTCGTCGGATTGATTTTGAGGTTGTACTTCGCCAAGTTGGAGAAGGTTTCCTCTAAGTCCTCCAGGTGTGAAGTGCCATGTTTGGTCTTAACCACCATATCGTCGACATACGCTTCTATGTTCCTTCCAATTTGGCTTCGGAGGATATGATTCATCATTCGCTGGTATGTTGCTCCTGCATTCTTCAATCCGAATGGCATAACATTATAACAATAAATGGCTCTTGTCGCTCGGAACGAAGTATGTACCTGATCACTTGGCTTCATTTTTATCTGGTGGTATCCTGAAAAGGCGTCTATGAAGCTCAGGTACTCGTACCCCACTGTTGAATCTACTAGTGCGTCGATTCGGGGTAATGGGTAACAGTCTTTGGGGCATGCTTTATTGAGGTCGGTATAGTCCACACACATTCTCCATTTGCCAGTGGACTTCTTAACCATTACCACATTAGCGAGCCATGTGGGATATTTGATCTCGCGGATAAACCCTGCTTTCAAGAGTTTATTTACCTCCTCTTTCATGCCTTGTATTTTTCCTCACCGAATTGCCTGGACTTCTGTTTTATCGGGCGGCAAGACGGGCTTATGTTCAGAGCATGTTCGGCGATGAAGGTGTTAATGCCCGGCATATCTTCCGTACACCAGGCAAAGCTGCCCTGATGATCTTTTTATTTTCATTATTTGTCCTAGTAGACTCCGTGGGTTGCTCTTTACAAAACCAACTCCTCGCGAAGTGTTGAACTTCACCTGTTGGTGGGATGTAGAGATGACTAGGTCGAAAGCCGCGTGGAAAGGCGTCCCTACGATGACATTGTAGGGGGATTCTAAGTCCACGACATAGAATTTGATCTCTTCAGTCCTGGCTTTGTCCCCTTCGCCAAGGGTGACCTGTATTCTCATTGTTCCTTTAACGGGCACCTTGTGAGGTGTGAACCCCTCCAATACCATTCTGCTGGTTTTGAGATGTTCCTCCTTCGGGCCCATTTCTTCGAAACATCTCCAGTACATGATATTCCTTGTGGCTCTAGTGTCGACTAGAACCCTCCTAACTGTACATTTGTCAATCCCTTCTCTGGTCATCCGCATCTCGATGACAATAGGACTGACTCTAGCCTCCTCATTACTTTCTAGCTCTTCGTTGGTGAAAGTAATGACTTCCTTTTGTTCAAATTCATACTTCAGGATGAGGTATGATTTGGTGAGGTTGTAGATCCTCTTCTTAATTCTCTTCACAGAGCTCAACTCTGGGTTAATCATGTTGATTACCTTTTCCCCTTTGTCTTTCTGCTGTTGCATACCAATGATGTACTCCTTCAAGCATCCTTCCTGAATGAGCTTTTCAATGACTCTCTTCAGTTGGAAGCATTCCTCTGTCGTGTGATCGTATTCTCTGTGGAATCCACAGAACTTGGTCTTATCTCGCAAGGCGTACGTTTGTGCCTTCATCGGAGCGGGATCCCTTACTCCGTATTTCTCATTGATCACTGCAATCAAACTTTCCTTTGGAACATTCAAAGGTGTGAAAGTTTCAAATTTCTTACCTCGATTTTTGTCCCTTCGTTCTGAGAAATTCGAGGCCACCTGTTTTGGTTGCTCGGGTTGTTTATCCTTCCTCCTTGTGGTGGTTTCAAGCGCACTGCTCTCCGCTAGTGCTACTTTCCGAGCAACACTGAACATTTCTCCGATGGTTTCCAGCTTCCTCAGCTGAAGCTCGGTGTACAGCATCCTGGATCTGAATCCTCCTTCGAAGCAAGTGATGACGGTATCTTGGCTAATTCCCTCGATGTTATCATAAGTTTTCTTGAATCGTTCCAAGAAAGAGAGGAGAGTCTCATCCTCTCGCTGCTTAATATTAGCCAAGTCTCCTCTGGTTTTAGGTATGGTTCCTGCTGTGCTGAATTTGTCCAGGAACATTTTCTCTAAAGTGTGCCAAGAGTCAATAGTGCCTGCTTTGAGAGACGTGAACCAGGTTAGAGCTTTGTCAGATAGCGTGCCCGGGAACGCTTTGCATAAAATGGCTTCGTCATTTCTAACTAGCCCCATGGTTGATTTGTAACGGCATACGTGCTCGAGGGGTCGGGATGACCCCAAGTACAGGACGAACTGCAGGATTTTGAGGCTCAGATTGGGGGAGACATTTTGGATCCATTTGGTGAAAGGCCCCAGTTCAATTGATCTGGATTTATGAACTTTGGTAGGGTTCTTTCCATTCTCCGGGCTATATTCTGGAGACCGCTTTCTGGCCCCTCTTTTGTGAACATGCTTAGAGGAATGATGACTTTCCCCTACTTCGCTGACTGCATGTTTCCTACTCGTCCGCGTTCCACGCCTTTCATCTCTTTTGGTGGCTATTTGTGTTCGTTGTGGAAGCTCCGAGGGATCTCTGGAAAATCTCGGTGGGGGCAGATCCGTGCCGACCTTTTTGAATTCAGTCCTCAATTTTAGCCATTGTTGTGAGAGCTCTTGATCCCGCTTCAATTGTTCATTTTCTCGTTGCAATCATTGTAACTCCTTTTCTGTTTCCACAATTCTTTTAGAATTGAGTTGCTCCCTTAGATCTTGAGAACGTCGGGAAGTCTCCGGTTGAGGTTCCAATCTTTCTGAGATGGGACGGTGACTGTAACTGGGTGAGGACGAAGAACGTGATATTCTGTCCCAGTCCCACGGAAAGAAGATTGTAGCACGGTGCGTCTATCTCCTGAGTGTCTAGACATGTTTTGTGAGAATGAAATTTCTGGCTAGATTCCCGGTAACAGAACCAAACTAATTCTGCACGAATCTGTTGAAGGATAAAAAAGTAAATTGAGGTGCCGGGAATTCAGGAAGCTTTATGGTTGACTTGTTAAAAAGACTTTTTGAACTGGTCAAAGTCAAGGAAGATGATTTTTCGGGTAGGCAAAGTATAACTCCTGGGGAGCGATACTTCACTGGGCGCAATCAGTACGTATCTCGGGTTGCTATACTTAGTGTGTCGAGAGCCTGCAAAACAAGTAAGTTCAATGGGGAGTTTGTACCCCGTGAACTCTCCGATGCTTAAGTCAGTAGAGTATTTTTGGTTATCTGGAAATTAGGAAAAAGTCCTTACCTTATGTTCAGATCTCTCTTTTATAGGAGTCTGTTAACGAGTTACCGTTGGAGATTTGGGCCGTTTTGACCGTTGTAGATAACGGGTTATAAATGTAGCCTTAAAAGATGTAACGTCTGGCCTTGATGAGGCCCATTAATTTGTGTTTATGACGTCAGGTGAGATCAGGGGAAATTAAGGTGTGGCGAAATTACCTTTTAGCCCCTGAGGTATTTTTCTGACTGTTAACAATATTCTTAACCAACCCATCACAGTCTACGAATATGGTATCTACGTATGTGGACTCATATTTATTGTTGATGCATATTAGCCTAATAAACTTAATTGGAAGGGCTTAATAAAATATAATAGTCTTAAATACATAATTCACACAAGCCCACATGATTTATTAAAATAAATCCAACAATCTCCCACTTTGGCTTAATGTGTCTAAACGATTATGTATTGTTAATCTTTACGAGTACTTAATATTTTGCTATCATTACTGTATGCATCCTTAACAAATCCGGTCCATCAATTATATTAACATAGAACCCAAGGGGCATTCATCACAAAATTGTAACTAAATCCAACAATGATCACGTACATCAACACAACTGAATGACATGGATCAAGTATGGTATGTAGCATGAAAATTACATGCAATGTGATCTCCACATGAACACAACTGAATGACATGGATCAAGTATGGTATGTAGCATGAAAATTACATGCAATATGATCTCCACATGCTAATTTTCAACTGGTCTCTTCCTTATTCTTTAATGAGATCATACTGAATATGAATATAGTGTAACTTAATACTTTAATCTTGAAGTAATAAATACTAAATTTGTAATGCATGTTTATAGATGTAATACAAACTCTCAGTGAACTGATATATCATATCAATAAATCATATAACACCCGTACGAGTAGCATACTCATATAAGACCTTGGGTGTAAGACTTTAATTAATGGATCCACAATCACACAAAGTTTGTCTCAATATGTTCTATAAACATCAAACCACTCTAAAGTTATATTAGAATATAGCAAAATCGAATTATTGTCCCATAATTTTTATGGTCTTTAGACATTATCTAACATTCTCAATTTAGTGACAAATTCCTTAGCTATATTTCATGATTGGATGCCTCATAACATGTTATACTTAATTACCATAATAAAAGAGTTATGAGTGTTTTGCTTAACACTCTATGAAGAAATCACTTTTAATACAATAAATAATAAGGTGGATAGAATCATAAATAAATTTGTAACTATCTTAGCATCTCATGAAATCAGAATCAGAATACCTAATGATTGATTTATTTATCTCTCATAGAAACTTGAGGTTACTTGGTAAAGTCTTTAAATCTTTAATACACAATAATTGACAAATAAGTCCACGTAATTTATTTAAATAATAAATTCATAATTCTCCCCACTTGGACTTCATTTGTCACCGATAATTGTGTATGATAAATTTTTTAACATAATACCCTAAATCCTTTTCAAATTGCATATTCTATTACCATAAAACTCAAATAATTTGAATACTCCCACTTTTTTTTTAATTTCTCTTACTTAGAGAAACTAAAATTTGTAATAAATAAGTGGTTTATCAACCTGAATATCAAGATTAAAATTTATGCAATTATGATGAAAATATTTCTTTCCAAATCTTTAATAATTTGTACCATTTAGTACAACCATAAATTAAATTTGCAGATACTGAAACAATAAACTGTTAACTGAATAGAAAAAAAATTTAAAATAAAATTAACTCACAATGCTTATCCAAATAAAATTGACCAAGGTAATTCAAATTCAAAAATGGTAAAACCCATCACAATACCTAACACAACATTGATATTTAATCTTTGGTCAAAAATGTCAATTTGTAAGTGGTACTCTCAACATAGTAATCAAATATTGACAATAAATTCCTGTCAAATAATAAGTTTTTCTTTGTACCGACGAATTATTCACATGGAAGAAAGAAACCAAATAACTGCCACATATTTATTAATACAATGTGTTTAAAATTTTCGCCAAATAACAACTTTCCTTTGGGCCAATCATTATTCGCATGAAAAATTAACCACAAACAACTTTCCTTATATTTAATGATCAATCAATTTTCACATAAGTCACTTTGGCGATATTAAGTTTCCATCAACTAATCAAAATATAAAATATAAGTAACCTAACCAAAATTGAATTTAACCAAGGTCTCATAATTTTTGTCTAGTGATATGACTACATGTATGTTTAAATTTCTGCCAAACAATAACTTTCCTGCACGAAACTCAAACATACATGACCAACATTATATTATAAATTAATTAATTTATACAAAAAGCTACTTTGGCAGCATTTAAGCTTCAAATAATCAATCTAAAAATATAAGTAACTTAATTGAATTCATGAATATATATCACAAAAGACAATTCAAATATATATATAAGGAATCTTTATTAATTCTACCATTATTCCGTGGGTTCCATATCCATGCTTTCCCACAATTTATTTATTCCAAAATAAAATTCAAATATCAATAGAATTAAGATATCTTTATGCATCATAAATCAATAATCAAGGTGCCAAAAGATATCAAACTTCAAAAATTTCCATAAAATTAATAATCAAGATTATAAAAAAAAAATGATAAACTTTATTCCCTAGAAAAGGAGCCATAAATTAGTATACATAACCAACCCATAATCTTGATTATTTTGAATCATAAAATAACTGAACATGCACAATATAACTAAAATCATCAAAGATGATACTAGTAAATTATTTCATGTTAATGTAACACAAATCTTAATTATGTGCATTACTATTTCTTTCTCATTTCTTGAAAATTCATTAGATGATGCAATTATATTTAACAAATGAAAATCATCAAATCTAGATAGAGAATCGAAATTAAAAATTTTGGAATTAACAATAAAAGACTAAATTTTCTATTTTTACATGAACAAGAACAACCAAATTTGTCCATAATAGAAACTGAATTCCATCTAAATTCAAATAATTTCATTCATAAAGGATACCATAAACATCTTTATTACCTTAACAGTTTTTCATTCACTATCACTGAATTTTCTATAATTTAGATAACCCTTATTCAAACATCAAATATGATATTTGACGTATTTATTCTTTATCTTTATCCAAAGTCTTTCCACAAAAATATCAAGAAAATTCTTTAGTTTAATTTATTCCATTTTCTTGTTTCTTATGTGGACCAAAGCCTCAAACTTCTTTATATTCTATATTTTCTTTCCTTTACCATTACCAGTAAATTTCAAATGAGAATAGTAACACTTCATCTTGTTTTATCTCTCTTTTTCTTGAAGAAAAAAAAATGAGTCATTTTCTCATTAGTTTATTTAACAATCGTCAGTAGCTAATTTCTTTTTTTTTTATTTTGTTTGTTTTTTTTATTTTTAAAAAACATTAGAAATACACATGTATAGGTATAACTAAGAAAACAAAAAACAAAAAATAGATAGCGGCGAAATATTAAATCACATATAAAAAATTATATATATAGTCACTAAAAAACTATAAACATAAAAACGCAGTATTTAATATCTTAAAGAAAAAACCATAGCGCAACCAAATGCCACAAAATTCTAGTCTAATTAATTTCCCACCACATTCGTAATAAACTCATGGGCACTATAAAAATAAAAGGAAAATATCCTTATTCTTTATAAATTTTGAATGAAAACTTAATTCTTTATTTTTGAATGAAAACAGAATTCGTTCAACTTTGGATGAAAAATGAATTCTTTCAATTTTGGATGAAAACTGAATTTTTTCAATTTTGGATGAAAACTGAATTCTTTCAATTTTGGATGAAAACTAAATTCTTTTACTTCCGAATTTTCAAGGAAAAGAAAAATATTTTAAAAAATCAATTTTATAAATTAACTTCATCAAAATTAATTATTTGATATTGTCTTTACTATATATATATATATAAAAAGATTTTCTAAAATTATTAATTTAGTACAATGAAAAAAGTATTATAAATATTACATGAAAATAAAATTGATTAATTATTTATAAATATTAGGCCCTTGGGGATATTAAATGTTATGGTTGCATGCTTGACTTAACTTGTATATTTGTAGAATTCTAAAAAAGTAAGTTCTCAAGTAGAGGACGTTGTCTTTGTATTACATTAGTATTATTTTGACTGGAAATTCCGCTCCTTTTAAAGTTAATTTTGTTTGCTTCCAATAGACTTATTGGTTGGACTGAAAACTGAATTAAAAGGAAGAAGAAATACGAGACTTTCCAACGTCAATATCAGATACCGTTGAATTAGGCTTGTATTAGATTAAAATCAATTTATTTCATCAATCGTAAAAAGTTTAATAACTTACAAATCTATATATATATATATATATATAAATTTTATATTATTAGATAATTTTGTTTACATATAAATTATGAAATGTGGATAACACATTCAAAGAGCATTAAATTAGATAAATAAAGAAATCTTAGTATTTAAGTTTTTTAATAAAATCTCAAATTTATATAAACAGAAAAAGTTATTACAGTATTAGGTAAAGAATAGTAGAATTTGTAGTTCGCATTTGGCGGGCGGCTGCAGTTTATCACTTCCCTGCGCGCACATACTTATAATATTTTAATCTCTACTTTTCAAACAATATTCCCCATTTTTTTTTAGATATTTAGATATTTTAGATGTAGGAGAAAATTGTTAGTTTGTGATGTGTGTACTATGTGTCTGCTGACCATTGAAATTATACTTTTCTTTGCTACTTGAAAAAACCCCAGAGGCCAAGATGGATGGTTATATAAGAAGCTCATTTTCCCTCATTTCTATTGTACCACAAAAACCTTCTTCCAATACATACATCTTTGAAAAAATGGTGTTCGCTATTGCTTTGGCAACCATTCTGGTGATACTTATTTCACGGTGGGTTTATAAGTGGAGAAACCCTAGCTGCAATGGAGTACTCCCACCGGGATCCATGGGATTACCTATTATTGGAGAGTCTATTGCCTATTTCACCCCTTATTTCAAAGACGATGTTCCACTTTTTATCCGGAAAAGAGTCGCCAAGTATGCTTTCCTATTTATTGTCTTAAATTCAATCGTTATTTAGTAGTTTTTTAATGTATATTAACGTTGTTTTGTTTTGTGGGTGGTTTAATTAGGTACGGTCCATTGTTTCGAACAAGTATTGTTGGTCAGCCAGTGGTAGTATCTACCGATCCTGAGGTGAATTACTATGTTTTCCAACAAGAAGGAAATATTTTCCAGTGTTGGTACTTTGAGAGCGTGAATAGAATCATTGGACAACAAAGCATGGCTGTTCAACAAGGCGTTGTTCACAAATACCTCAAGAATTTAATCTTATCCCTCGTTGGTCCCGAAAACCTAAAAGAAAAATTGATTCTCGAAATGGATCAAAACACTAGACAATATCTTCAATCTTGGGCTAACATGGGTAATCTAGATGCTAAAGATGCCACCGCCGAGGTTAGCCAGACTTTTGTAACGGCGTTTTATATATTTTAAATGTGTGACATTCTCTCAATCTAATTTTGTATGTATTGCATGCAGATGGTGTTTACGCTTGCAGCGAAAAAGATACTAAATTATGATGATAAGAAAGCATCAAAAGAGTTGAGAGATTGCTATAAAGCTTTCTTGGATGGCTTTATTTCATTTCCTTTGTATATCCCGGGAACAGCTTTCTATGCCTGCATCCAAGTACGTAATATATTTCATCTCAATGAATAATCATCTCAATTAATAATGAAAAATATGAATATTCATTGTTGATAATTTTACAGGGTCGTAGAAAAGCACTGAAGGTGATTAAAAATATCTTCAACGAGAGACGTGCTAATGCTAATTCTAATTCAATGGAAAAGAAGAAGAAGGAGAAGAATGATTTCGTGGATGCTGTGCTTGAGCAAGTAGACAGCAAGGATTCCTTTCTAAGTGAGGAAATTGCTTTAGATTTAGTATTTTTGCTTCTATTTGCCTCTCACGAAACCACGTCAACTGCAATGACTTTGGCTATGAAATACCTCTCTCTACATCCTGCAGTCTTGGCTGAACTTTTGGTATGTCAAAATACTTATATATTATCTTTAAAATTTTAAAAAGAAACAAAAAATCTAATTACTAAATTTGGAAAAAATTCAGAGGGAGCATGAAACTATTCTTAGCAACAGAGAGGGTACTGAAACGGCGGCGTCTCCTATTACTTGGAAGGAATACAAATCAATGACATTTACACATATGGTGAGAAATTAGTTTCATGATTTTATATTCCAACACTCTAAAATAAACTATTGCATCAGCTATATATATGACTAACTTTGCATGCAGGTAATAAATGAAACAGTGAGGCTGGCTAATATTGCACCAGGGATTTTCAGGAAAGTCATGAAGGAAGTCGAGATAAAAGGTATTATTATTTCTTTTTCTTTTTCTTTGATTCAATAGGATATATATAAATTGAAGAACCACACTAATACATAATATATATTCATAGGTTATACAATTCCAGAAGGATGGACACTCATGGTCTGCCCTTCTTCCGTGCATTTGAATGCTGATAAGTACGAGGATCCCCTTGAATTTAATCCCTGGCGTTGGGAGGTAATCAATATTTCACACTATATACATATATATATATATACATACATATAATAGCAGCAGAATTTTTATTAATTATCCGTAATTGTGAAAATTAGGGTCAAGAATTGCATTCAGCATCCAAGAATTTCATGGCTTTTGGAGGGGGAATGAGACTCTGTGTTGGAGCTGATTTTGCCAAGTTACAAATGGCCATATTTCTACACTATCTCGTTACTAAGTACAGGTAATTAACATTAATTAATTAATTAATAACGTTGTTTAATTTTCCTCCATCCAAACATAATTAATAAAATATATATTTTTGTTGTTAATCAGGTGGGTGATAAATGAAGGAGGAAACACGGTTAGAAAACCAGGACTGTTATTCCCAAATGGATTGCACGTTCACGTAACCGACAAGCCAACCGCTGCATAATTGGACCAAGAAGAAGTATTGTTGCGTGTTAGAAAATAAATTATGCAACTTCCTTTATATAATGTATGCTATGATTCTGGCCTTGCATGCATTGCATGGCCACCTTAGTTTATTTCTATATATATATATATATATATAGAGAGAGAGAGAGAGAGAGATGCAGAAAATCCAAAAGCTATATTGTTTCTTGTTCTACTGTAATTAGCTTCTGGAAACAATTCTCTCTCACCTGCCAATCTCTTTCATGTATGATTACTCCAATTAATTATTTATTTATCATTTCAATAAATATTTGAAACATTTATCCACCTTTCTCTTCAAACACAATATCTTTAATTTTATTTCTTTTAATTCTTCATTTTTAATTAATTAAACAATAATAATCCTTAATTTTTATGTCTTTTTTTAAAATTCATCAAAAGTGATTTTTATTTTTGTAATAAAAGAATTTTAGAATTTTAAAAGCTAAAAAAATATTTTAAAACTCAACTTTGCCAATTATTTTAAAATCTTATTTCTACACGAAATATGTGTGTTTTTCTTTTTCATTTGTAGTGTGTATATAATATATAAAATGAGTTTTGCAATGAATAATTAATCAAGTTTAATTAATTAAATCTTATGTTAGTCAAGTAAATAAATTTTTAAAAATTATAATCGACAAAAACTTAAAGTATATTATTCAAAAATAAAATAATTTCTCAAAAAATAATTACATAGTCCAAATCAAAGAATTTTAGTTTTTTTTTATAATAAAATATCGATTTTCGAACATTATTTATGAAAAAATAGCTATATAAAGAGTTTTTCTTCAATTGATTAATGTTTTAAAGAGAAAAATATAGAGAAAGAAAGCTTCTTATTTGCAGCCAAATAAGTTAGGACTCAAGAGTAGAGTGAACTTCCACAAATAATTAACAATAAATCATACAAGTAGTTTTGTTTCCAATTAATCGGCTAAGTTGCCGATGAAGTCAGAGCACATAAGCACGTGTTGTGCCAAAGTGTTTTTTTACTCCAAATCTTTGCCTTATTTTCATCCTTCTTTTTGGTATATATTATTTCCTTTTTTATATATATTTGGATGATAATTATGATAGTTTGATATTTCAAAAGACATTTTCGTAAATAATAAAGAAAGCTATGATGTGAATCCCACATTGAAATTCTACAATAATTTCTCACCAGTTTGTTTCTATAAATAGTAAATGGAACATTATCTCTCGATTACTAACTCCAACTCCTAAAACGAAACTGTCTAAATTCCATGAATGGTTAGAAAAACTTGATTTGTAAGACGACTTCCATTTATTCTTAGGAAAAGGAAAGTTTAATGCGGAGGACCATGCACCCTGTCTGCAATGGAAATTCTGCACGATCTTTGTCTGAATGGAAATTCTGCACGATACTTCAACATTGGATGGCGGTCTGTCTGCAAACAATTCCTGGAAATTCTTATAAAAAAGTAAATAAAATATTACATATATTCAAACAAAATTGGAAGAAATTTTTAGTCAAATTTTAAAAAACAGTCCAAAACATCAGATATCTATGCAATCAATTGATAGTTACTTTTACTATTCGTTCCACAAAAACGGTACTAAATTGCTAGCGAGTCATGCTTGTTAAGTAGTTTAGTCTTCTTCTTTTTAATATATATATATATATATATATATATATATTAATTTATATTTGATCAAATAATTTAAATTTTAAATAATTATATAAATAAATACAAATTTAATCTCATAATTTTTTTAAAAAAAATAATTATGGACTCATGTCAGTAATTTTCATTTTTTATTGATAAACATGTCAATAATTGAATACAGAGAATATTAGTGGGAATTCTTATTTGGTGGCTGTTGTCGGTATTGAGTCTCATTCTGACTTTTATCGGCCGATTGTTTATAATTTGTATCGGAAATTTCGAAGAAGGTTCAATAACATTATTATATATAATATATTTGTAATAATATATAAAAATAAATTTAAATATTTATAATCTTATCATAACTATAAAAAAATATATCAATATTTAAGTTCATTTTTAACGCATTTACATTTATTGATATGCATGATTTATATATATTTAAAAAAAAGAGTTAATCTGTATTAATGATATTTTATAAAATAATATGAAATTATATATATTTTACTAATTTTTATTTGGAAATATATCGATGTTAATATTATTTTAGAAAAATAAATTGTGTGGAAATTTATTTGATGATAAATTAAGTAAGAAAAGCTAAGGGAGTGGCCTTAGTATTTACATATCAAAACTTATAATATTTAATATTCCTTTGATGTTACATTTCATATTAAATAAACTATATTCATTATTTGTGCACATTTTGTTCACATATTGTAAATAATTTTTTTATATTATATATTTTTGTATAAGTTTTCAAAAACTAAAAGAGAGTTGCAACATTAAACGTGGTAGAGCCCAATATGCCTATATATATATATATATATATATATATATATATATGGAGTAAGTTTTCTTAAAATAAAATTGTTTGTAAACTAATCGAATTTGGTTTAATTAAGATTTAAGTATTTATGGAACACAAATAAATAATTGAAAAAAAAAACCTTTCTTGAGATACTTATTTATATAAATGTACAACTTTTCAATAAAGTTTTTATGTATAAATAAGTAGTATTAACCATAAAAATAAAATGGATGCAATGGAGTACTCCCACTAGGCTTAATGAGATTACCTATTATTGGAAAGTTTATTGACTATTTTACCCCCTTATGTTTCCTTTTTTATCAGAAAAAGAGTCTCAAATACGTTTTTTTTAATAATCAGAAAATTATAATATTAAAATTTTATTACATATATTTTTTATAAATATAAAATTTTAAAATATTTATTCATATTTAAAAAATGAAATTAAAGTTTCTTTGCGAAACATTGCAAATTTGATGTAATATATATAATTGAAATACTTCTTTCTCTAAGTTTTTTTTTAAATGGTTTCACTGTAATTAAACTTAATTATTAAAGGTATTTTTGTATTTTTGTAAAAAATAATATTTCTGTTTTAATTGTTTCTATTTATTAATATTTTATCTCCGTAATTTATAATATTAACTTTTTAAACAATATATAATATTTAGGATTTTTTTTTCTTTCTAAACTTCAATTATTTTTATCTATCTTAATTTTTTAAATAATTGGTGAATTTGGTGCTAAAAAATATATGTTTGGCAAGCTTAGTCCCAAATTTTTCTTTTAAAGTGAACAATAAAGTCTTTTCCCATAAATTTTATTGAAAACTCAAAATTTTTTATAATTTTTAGCTTTAGTTAATTAAAAACAATGATAAAAAAGTCATTAAATGTGAAAAGAAAGAAAGAAAGAAATATTTAAACAAGATAAAAATGTCCTCACAATTAAAATTTAAAAATTTAAAAATAAAAAATCTATCAAGTCTATCGTCAATCTTTTTCTTCTTCGAATACAAACAACATTTTTAAAAGCATCAACATCTTTTTGTTAATAATGAAAGTTTTCCCTAACAAAAATATTGTAGTTGATAAATATCGAAATAGAAGTTATTGTAAAAAAAATACACTATTATAAAAAAGAGCAGCATAACGAAGCTTTAATCGATAAAATATACAGGAAACATGACCACAGTCAAATGATAGAACAATATTTTTAATACAAATTTATGTCACTTCTATCAGATGTAACAAAAAATTAAAAATTATCCACATGTAGATTAATCTATTTATTTGGCTAGTTTAGACCGACAAATGAAAGAGGCGGAAAGAACTTGTGAGAGAATAGGAACAAGTATTTGTTTGTGTACATGTTTTCCCACAGCTAACCCCACTTCTCATATCAACAAATTTAAGACAACCTTAAATGATTTACATGTGTTTGACAAAAAAAAAAATGTATATTGTTCGTGATTTATCTAAATAACTTAAATAACTAATAATATAGATTTTAAAATAATTACTTTTTTTAATTTAATGATTTTTTTAATTAATTATTAGATTTTAAAATAATTAGTTTTTAAATTTAATGATTTTTTTGATTAATTATTTTAATCATTAATTATTTGGTTTATAATTATTTTAGTCTCTACATAATTTAATGATTAAACCAAAAATAATTAGAAAAGGTACATAAAATAACATTAGAAAATGACAAGGACAACGATAGGATGAGTATTGTCTTAAAAAAAAAAAAAGATGTGCACGTTTTATTCTTTCTATAATGGGAAGAAATGGTGTTCAACTTTAAGACCTCTTACTTTTTACAACTCTAAAAGAGATTTATTTATTTTTAAAGATTTTTAATGGCAAATATTTTGTAGCATTCTCCATGTGGGAGTTTATTTAAAGATTATGTAGACAAGACAGACAGACAGACAGCATAATGGATTCCGATTCAAATGCTGAATCAGATATTCAGAATCATTCAACTAACTGGCAAAACCTATTAAACAAAAGCCACTTCCATTTTTGTTCTTTCAAGAATACATAAAAGAATATATTAATTGATTCAATTCAATTGAAAAGATCACCATAAATAATGGCAGTAGGATTTGCAATGTGGAACCCTAATTTTTATTTTTCTTTTCTACATGAAACAACATATGATACAAATTAATGTTATATGACCAAAAAAAAAGGAGAGTTTTTGTGTTTTCTCAGCCTTTTCTTGTTCATGGGAATCTTTTGTGGGCACCCCAAAACAAACCTCAATCAATCTTTTCTTTTCTCCATCCAAATTGATAGTACTTCCTTCCCCACATTCATCATCACCGCCACAAATTTCTTGATCCATAAGTGAAATGCTGACTAGGGTTTGTCTCCATTTGGTCCCCTCATCCCTGAAACATCCTATTAGCCATTTCTTGAACAGTTAGAATTACCATGTGCTTCACCATTATCCATCTTCCTCCTACCTTCTGAACCTTTGTGGAACTCTAGGTGTTGGTACAATCACATCACGACCCGCCTTCATCAAGTTGAGCCGATCTTGTATTGTTTTATCGAATAGCCGGTTGTCTGGATTCTCGGCATAGCATACATAATAGCAACTTACACAAGCATGAGGTAAAGCCATAGCTATCCTAGTCTGTGGAAAAAAGCATGCATACACATTATGTCAATCCAAAACTAAAGCAATTAAAAAATTTAGCAACTTGATCACATGAAGCTAAACTTTCTTTAAGGATAATATATATATATAAAAATCAGTAGTGGTTTGGTTAAGCTTACGAACCATTAAATAACCTATAAAGGCTGCAAGAAGGGAGATGGTGGCGGTGTAGCTTTTATGTACAGTATATGTCCAAGCAGATATAACAATAACACAGATTGAGCCACTGCATACTCCGGCAAGGAAGCAAATAGAACTAGTCATGTCCGAGTCCACGATTTGTTCAATTTCTCGCCTCTCAAATAGTTCCCAAATATCTTTCGAGGCCCTCACAAAATGCTTTCCATAGGCTGCAATCTGTTGAAGTCAATCATATCAAAGTTCCATTTCTTAGATGAATAGTAGTAGTACACTGCACTATGACATTTTCAATGCTCCAAATAATTGGCAACATACATTATAAAGCCCATTTTCTTATAAAGTAAAATGATTGAAAATGCTTAGTGGAAGAACACAGGGCAAAACAGAGCAAATAAGCAAAATATAGTCAAGAAATAAAAACATGGATAGCAATCAGCGTTTACATTTACACACAATCAAACACGAGATGAAAAGCTGCACACTAATAAAACTGCAAAAGATTAAAAGTTTTTATTTTGATTTCTGTAAAACACAATAGTTGGAGAGTGGTAAACATAAAATTATCAGGAAATTGGAATCATTAAAAATACCTGTACATATGCCCAGCCATTGCCACATTTGAAGATTGAGTTCATGACCTTGAGTCCACAACGAGCACAACAGAACATAAATTCATCTTCACCCTCGAGTAAATTTAGTCCACGGGCCACAATACGAAGAAATTCAATTGTAGGAACAAAAATGGAGCCAAGACAAGCACTTCCGAGATTTTTAGTCAGTGCCCTCTGGAAGGAAAAGTGAGTGCTAGATTGCATTCCTCTCATATAATAAAGAGCAATTATTCTACTAACTGTCAAATTAACTACATTCCTCATAACTTCAGTCATCCAACACAAGCTCACTACCAATACAAAGATCACTAATGGTGGGAAATAGAAGTTCAAAGAGCCTACCACTGCTAAAATCCAAAGGGACATCCATAAGAAACCAGCACCAAGCATATAATAAGTCGGCTGGTTTAAATCATGGAATTTGGGCACAGGTTCGAGAGCCTTAGTCAAAATCTTGGAACAAAATCCAGTTCTTTGGGTAACCCAACAAGCATACAAACCATTCCCAATTGCAAAGAATATGAAAACAACTCCAACTCCATCAGTAGCAGGCTTTTGGAAACAAATTAAAAGAATCCCTGCTGATAAAGTTAGAGCAAAGGAGCTCCAAAGTATGAAATGAACCATGAATTTAGGCCATACCCTCACAGCTTTTTGCCAAAAAAGAGCCAGAGTTATACTTAGAAAAGCTGCAGCCTCCACCTGAGGCAGAAAATTCCTCAGGATATTCTTCTCTGCTCTTGATACCTTCCCTTCGTGTATCAATCCTTGAACGCCTTTAAATATGAGAAAGCAGAACAGCCCAAAAACCAATATCACATGCAAAAGGAACAAAAACAAAGACATCTTGTTTGTGTATCCTCTTGAATTCAGTGATACCACCGACGCCTGAAAAAAAAAACCCACAAAGAAAAACCCCAAAAACTCACAAATTTAGACATGAATAAACAGTAAAATTCTTAAAATAGTTAAAAATCATTTTTAACACGAGCCAATTAGGCCATAATTTCTATATAATCCTCATCCCAGTTCAAAATTTTAGAAAGGAGGGGGAAATATGTTGAGAATAATACTTGTCCTATAGGGGTAGAGCGAGGCTGAGGCTGAGGCTGAGGCTGAGGCTGAGGCTGAGGCTGAGGCTGAGACTGAGACTGAGACTGAGACTGAGACTGAGAGGGAGCCGGAGAAGAGCGAGGAGGATGAGAATGAACAGGAGAAGGGGAAGCAACTCTGGTAGCCGATTCAATAACAAGCCTTAAAGGATTAGTAGCTGATAATCTCTGCATCTTCGCCATGTGAAAATCTCTCTGTTGTTGTTGTTGTTGTTGTTCATCATTAATTTGATGATTATGTTCCTGAAAACCAACTTCACCTTTCTCAACATCCTTTAATTCATCTTCTTCATTTCCTCCTCCTCTGTTCCCAACAGCAACACGAACATCATTTTCTCTCTCTGTTACCTAATCCGTCAACAGCGAACAACAAACACGTCAGTTTTTAACAAGAAATCAATTAAGAAAAGAATACTGTGCTAGATGTTTCTTCTTACAGGTTGTTCTTCGGCACCCATTTCCGGTAACGGTGGGCGGCGCGTGATGAAGTTTGAAACGGTGCTGCTGGTGCTGCTGGAATGAACGTTAGATTTTGTTCCTTAGTGATGGCTGATGTAATTGGCTCTTACCAAACAATTGCTTTCGCAAATGCTTCTTTTTACCTCTTACCTCACATTCCATTTCAATACTAATTTCAAAAATTAAAATTAAAAAATATAATATACACCAAAATACTTCAAAAACTTAATTAGAGAATAATCTGAGAAAACTCATTTGTTTAGTGAAATTAAAACTGCTATGTGAGTAAATGAATGCGGGGGAATGGTAAAGGTAAAATAATTTCATTTGTGGGAAGGTTTTGCATTAAATATTTGTGGGAAAATCATACACTAAAGGACAACATTGATGTCGTCACAATGACCTTTCTTCACTTTCTTTGTTGGCGTCTCTGCTCTTCTTTCCCTATCATTATTTAATTCAAATAAATACTATCAAAATATATATTCTTTATTTTTATATTTATTTTTGATAAAAAAAATTAGATTATCATGAATTTCAATATAAGTTGATGTAACTTTGTGTATAAGAAGATGTTGAGACAGAGTTAATTTAGTGATAAATTGTATAAATAGTTTTAAATTATAGAAATTTTGTGATATTGATTCTTAAATTATTTTTTTTTAGTAAAATTGATTCCTAAACTATAAAAAAATTGTGATATTAGTTCTTCTGTTAAAATTTTTGTTAAATCATTCCTTAAGTAAAAAAACTTTAAAGATATTTACGTTACTATACTATTTAAATATATTATTTTAAAAATATTTATGTTATTATACTATTTAAATATATTTAATAAAAAATCACATAAATAGTTTCGATCATATTGATTCTCAAAATTATAAAAAATTTGTAAAATGAATCATTTTCTTAAAAACTTAAGAAATATATTTAATATTATAATATCATTTTTTTTTGTCTTTTACGAAAAAATAAGTGAAAATAATATTAAAATATTATTTAAATAATATATACATATTTTTCAAGTTTTTTATTAAAAATTTTTAATAAAAAGATTAATATTTTAAAAAAAATTACGAATCAATGTTTCCAAATATTTATAATTTATATATTATTTATGTCAATTTGTTTATACATTTAAATTTCATTTAAATATTTTTTTACTTAAATGGATAATTTAACTAAATTTTTAATAAATGATCAATATTATAATTTTTTTTTATAATTCAAATAGAAATCAATATCATTAAATCTTTATAATTTGAAATTATTTATGCTAATTTAGCTAATTTAATTGAGTATTCAAAATTACTCAAAAACCGTCTAAAAGAAGATTAAAAAGGAGTAAATTATCATTTTTTACTTCCTCCTCTAGCGGCGCCTCATCATCACACATTGATGTCACCATGTTTGTTGAGAAACACAATTTTCAAGCTCTTAATATACACATTCTAGAAGAGACCAATTTTTAATTGGTCAAACTCAAAATTGTAACACCATAACACTTATAAAAGTAATAACATTATTATTTATAGATTTTTAATATTAATTGAATTAATAATGATGAACCAATAAGTCATAAATACTAAATATTATAGTCAACTCTATAAAGAATCTTATTTACATAAATATATATATACAAAGAAAAAGAATTTTTCTGATATTTCAAAAATAATATCTAAAATAAAAAAGAAATTATAGAGTGTCACGTCAGAGAAAAATGGTTTTACTAGGAGAAATGAAAATAGATAAGGCACGTGTCGTATTTAGGAGTGTGTGAAACACGCACCAATAAAATATTCCCAAGTTGAAGAACAGTTTCGGAAGAAGAGCTTTAATTGGGTGTGCAGTAGGACAGGATTTGTTATGGGTGCGCATGAAAGACGTGTGTATTTGTTTTTCGCTTTTGGTCTCTTCTGAAAGATAAAGGTAGAAAATGATGGATGATGACGATGCTTATCTAGTACTGTTTGGATATTCAAATAAATATTTTTCAATCTTTCAGAATATTCTTCTACAATTCTAAATATGTTATAGATACATAAGCACATAAACACATAAACACACAACAGAAGGTAACATATAATTAATTAATTGCACAAAATTATACTTAATACAGAATTGACAATCAAAATTTAATGATTCTGGATTAAACAACCTGTTCCAGAAATGCAGCAGCCTTCGTTATAACTACTTGGCACCACTAGACTCCACTTGGGGTTTAACTATACTTAATTGGCCACCTTCCTTGTTGGCAATAGAAGCTGCTTTTGACTCATTACAGAAGTTTATAAACTTGGTGACTTCCTGAATTTAGCAAATGTTTTGCCAGTCAGCAGTTTTTGGAATGAATTAAATTAAACACTCAAGTATAAACAACTGAAATCCAGTTCTCCGAAGTGGCCTTCTTCCAAGTAATAACAATACACATAATTAATGGACACTTTTTAATAGATAGGATGTGCATTACCATTGTTTTCCTCTCATAAGAGTTTTCAAGAGAGCGTATAAACAACTTTATAGAACCCAAAAATCTTATTTCCAATCATATCATATACTAACTTCCAGTTAAAGTCAGGTCAAGCTTTGAATAATATTTCTCTACATGATTTACCTTCCAAACAAATACACAACATATGCTCAACAAAGGACGGAGGAGGTACCAAAGAGTCAAATTGAGCACCCACATAAATAACTATTTACTACCCAAAGAAGTTCTTCTAATGCTCTTATACATAAGAGTGTTTTCATCTGTTAAGAATACGATCATTCCTCTTATTTGAAAGTCAGAGTATCTTAATGTTTTTGTCTAAACTTGTGTTTCAAATTTAAACTAAAAAAGGTAACTTTTTAAGAGCTGCGGATAGATTAGCAACAAAAATTTCCTAGAATTGTTTTTGTTTCTTAAATCTGTTAGATGAACAAGAAGACAAACAAACTATTTGACTAGTTAAAGAGATTTTAGAACGCAGGAATTATCTAATTTTAAGCAGTTTCTAGAAAAATAAGGTTAACAAATCTGAGGTCTTGATACTCAGCAAAACAGAGTAGTTATCAGTGGCAAAGCAGAACTATTTAGTTCTGATGCTAGGCTTCTAACTAAGCAATCAAGAAAGCAATGCCAACTACATTAAGTCATGTGCTGGTAGGATTTAATTCATGTCATTCCACCTTTTCCCAGTTAATAAATATCAGGAAGGGAAAAGTTATCCTTGTGCAAGGAAGAAAGATTTTTTCATCCAAACTGCACATGGAAATTTAAATTTATGCCTAGGAGCCATAGCTTTCTTGTCCAAAACATGGAGGAATGGGCCAATGTTCACAGTTTGTTTAGTTATATTTATGATTGCACCGTTCCCTATTTTTCTTAAGTTGTATAGAACTCTTTTGAAAAATTAACAATGTAATTGGTTAACTAAATCGATGTTTCCTTGCTTACAAAGAAGTAAAGATCCCCTATCAACAGTCAATTAACAGCCTACCGTCTTCTATATTACTCATTCCTAAAGCTTTAACAGTTGTAAATCCCAATTACAATAATTAGGGAGTGTTCCCCTCTGACTTAATAATTTCCTAAGAACATCAATATCCAAGAGAAATGATAGGAAAGCTCAGGTGCCCATATCCAGTGTCCAAATACTTTTCCAGAAATATCAAAATTCAAGACCAATAGTAAGAAAGATCAAGAACCAAACTGCTCATGCTTACTCTTAGACCCATGAGTAATTGGTTTCAACTTCAAGTCAATTATTTCTATATTAGACACAATTTCGTTATCATAATACAGCCTATAGACAAACAAGAAATAAAATGACGCTAAAATATACAGGTCACAAAGTGAAATCTTAAGCTCCCGCATAAGAAAAAGAAAAAAGCGAACAAGAAGAATAGAGTTAGAAAATAAAAACAAAAACAAAAATAATACCCGGTCTGCATCTGCATCCTTTGTTGTGTTTGATGGCTTCACAAATTTCTTACCTTCAATTCAAATACAAAAACGAACTTCATCAGTCATCTGGGCAGAAACATCATATGCAATAATATACCAGGTAGGATAAGCAGGTCAAATATCTTGACCTAAAATTTTTCAACATGTAAGCAACGAGATTCTAAAACTTTCACTATGTATCTACTCATAACTTCATAGTTCATCCAATTATGGCTACGAAGCATTTCGGGTTTGAAGAAGAAACGGAACAATTATAGAATAAGTAACAAAGATAAGAAAATTTTCATGCTTAACAACTTTTGTGCAAAATTACTAGCAAAAGGAATTCCTTTCATATTGCCATACATAGAATCAAAGGAAAAAAAAAACCTATACCTTTACGAGTTCGAGATGCTTTGCCATGGCGATTAGGAGGAATTGATTTCTTTTTCTGCTGCCCTTTGAAGAAATTTCCCTTTTGAGTCATCTTCTTCTTTAGCAATTCGTTGAACTTAGGGACTAGTTGTGATTTTCTATGGCTACGTTTACAAATTCACCGTCAGAGTGGGAGCACTGTGCAGGAAAGGGCCTTAGGGTTTAAAATTGGCAACTAGTTTCGGGTAACTGTTTGGTATTCAAGTGAGAAAGGAAAAAGAGAAAGAAGTAGAAATGAAAGACAAATTTTTGGCCCAATGGGACATTCCCTTAGGGCTTATTTGGAATTTTGGATTTTTTCCCCCTCTATTTATTTATTTATTTTGAAAAATTAGAAGTTTTGTTCCCGTTTTATTTACTATTTACTATATTTTATCTCTTTTATTTATTTATTTATTTATTTATTTTTAATTAAATTTATAATAGTCAATCATATTTAACTTATTCTTTAAATTGTGCGCAACGTATATACTCATTTTATGTAAAATATATAAATTAAAAAAAAGAAATTCAATCTAAAAATACATTGTGAATCCCAATATATAAATACTATCACAAATATTTCATCTTTAATATCATTATAGCAAAAAATAAAACATTATACAATTTGTACTAAAATATTCATACTTTAATTAAGATATAAGTTTTTTTTTTTGCACAATTTTATTTTTAAAACAAGAATAAATATTTCACTCTCGTAAAATGAGTCAATTTTGAATTTTAGGTGGATCAAAACGAATTTGATCTAAGGATTCGTTAAAATATTTAGCTTTCACATTGAGATACTCTTTCCATGTGATTGAACGATAAAGAGGGAGCTCTCCATGTTTTACCAACTTCATAGGTGGAGAAATATCAACATCTTTTGATGGACCTAGAAAGAGCGCAACTGATATCCGTTGTTGAGTTGAATTTACAACCGCCCTATGCAATACACTCTTAAAAATATCATTTGAGAGAATTTGCAAAAGATCACCAACATTAACCACAATTGCACCATGAATTGGTGCCACATTGATCCAACCCACTTGGTCTCGATAGATTTGGAGACCGACGGTGTTGCTCTGGTATAGTAAAGTGAGTAGTGATGTATCAGTATGAGCAGCTAAACCCATAGCCTGA
Source organism: Asclepias syriaca (assembly GCA_027405835.1). Classification (NCBI taxonomy): domain Eukaryota; kingdom Viridiplantae; phylum Streptophyta; class Magnoliopsida; order Gentianales; family Apocynaceae; genus Asclepias; species Asclepias syriaca. The sequence goes on from CM049927.1 coordinate 19,564,757, forward strand.
TTTGGTTCTGGACAAATTGGATAAGAGTTCAAATGAAGAACATGTTCAGTACCGGTAGAGTTTGTATTTGGTGTATACCATTTCACATCATCATCAATTAAACCCAATGATGTTATCATCATGCTTAATATCTTTTGGGATAGTCCTTTTATTGCCTCATCGTAATCATTCATTACATTGCTGGTCAAGAATAAAGAAAAAAAATAAATATTTTACAAGTTAATACGCATCTTACTCCAGATATACCGTAAACATAAGTTTGAATGCAGATAAAAACTTATAACTAAGATATGTAGTCATACCAAAATGTTGTACTAGCGTTACAATCTTTAGGCCACAACTTAGAGGTGATTTCTGAAAGTGAGCCTTTAATGATAAATCCCTCCAACCACATTAATTTCTGAAAAAATGATGATATCCTTACCATGCCATAACCAGTATTAACACCATTATCATTAGGTCGTAAAGCAATTTTCTTGTTTGATCCTCCATTTGTTGAAGAAGCTCCATTTCTATACCATGATTAATGACTTGAAACATTCCCCATTCTTCAAATGCCTTTTTCATAAGAAGAATGACATTTGAATCATTCATGTCTATCACAGGTACTACAACATCAACATCTGAATGTGATATTGAAGTGAATGAATCATCATTATTTGGCTCACTCCAAGTGTGAGATTCTGGTAATTTTGACATATTTTTAAAGTCTATTGGAATAACATTTTGAGGAGTAACAAAATCTACTGCATAATTTTTATTTCCTGCCATGTTTGTATCTATACTTCAATACCGAGAAAAGAAAATTATGATTTCAATATGACCGAATAATCACTCAGTGTGAAAGAGTAGCAATTACTAGACTAAAACTACAAAATTTCTCATGATTAGTTACCAACGTGTATCATAGAAATTTTATCTTATAAATAACTAATGAAAGGATTAGATCAAAGAAATCACTATGAGATGATTTGTAAAAGTTATTCCAATTTTAAAGGACTTTCTAGAAATATTTAGATTCATATGGAAACTTATAGCTCAGGTGTGGCTAAAAAAATAAAATTATCTAAATTTATAGTATATATTAAATGTTTCACTAAAAAGAATTGTTAAGTCATAATTTATCTAGAAAATATATCACATTTAAGCACGCCCACACAATTTACTAATAATTCTATAGTTGTTAATGTATATCATGAAAATATTTATTTTAAAAATAATACATAAAAGGATTAGATAATTTAAGAAAATATATAAATATTAAGAATAAATTGATTTGAAAAATTTATCCATAGAATAATTCTTTTAAGAGAATCAAGTATATTTTTTATTTAAAGAATAAATCTTGGGTAAGTTTATATGCATGGATTATAATACTTTTTATAATTTGAAAATACTTGCATCTTTTAGATAATGCATTTTTATTTAATATTTAAATATTAATATAACATTTTCTTTTACAAAATGTCTTTACAAAAACAAACTCTTCTATAACTTTGATTCATTGAATCAAACACAAAGACAAAACATTCTTATTCAAAATCTTTTACAAAAATATCTCTATAAAGACAAACTCTTCTATAACTTGATTCATTAAATCAAAGAGAAAGACAAAATATTCTACTTCATTCATTGAATCAAACAAACAAAATATTCTGATTCTTTGAACCAATAGAATTATTAGCTGAACTGTTATAATATTTTACCTGAACTGTTATAATATTTTAAAAATATTCTAACATCTATTGCTTTCTCATCATACTTCTAATTAGTTTCAGAACCTCAAGGCGCAGATCAGAAACAAAAGATGGTGTGATCTGCTCAATATCTGCAAACCACAATTTCTCATCAGTATTCTTGGCTGCACTGCTACTGATACTGTACCAGGTACAAATAGCTCTTGCAAAAGCCATAACATACACCCCACAATCATATCCATTAATTTGTTTAGGAGTGTTGGAGAATTCAATATAGCTAACATCAGATGATGATGACACTGACATGTAAGGATGAACCACTTTGTACATCTGTTGGGCGTGAGACTCATTCATGTTTCCAAAGCTGCTATCATGATGCACAAATGCATTTTCACTTCTCTCATATGCAAGTAAGCTCCAATGATTTCCACCCTCAGCTATACTTACATCGTCGTTATCATTTATAGGGAAAATGATAAGCTTCCTCTGGGATAGGCGAAGGGGTTGAAGGAATTCCTCCCTAAGGCTTGCATTATCATCGGGGTACATTTTAATCCAGAAAGAAATTGCAGGAGGAACTAATAGGATGTCATCTGAAGATAGGCATGAGCTAAGATAACTAAAATAGAACTCAATGAGCCGGTCATTAAGGAATTCTGGACCCCTAAGAATGTCTAAATCTGATCTCCTGAGTACAACATCATTGTAGCTAAGAATCTTGTCGTTTCCTGATCTTTCATCGGCCATATATGTTGTTATGTAAAAATTTACACCTGATGCAATGAAAAATTTCTTTAATTAAGATATGATGAATTTGCAAAACAAAATCAAGAACTTTATGGTCATAATACTGTACTATATTTGAAACCTTTAATCCTGCAAAGTCATCATATAAAGAATAATAACTTGTTTCACCTCAAACACAATTTCTTGCCTCAAACAGACCAAAACAAAGAGAAATCATGTATCAGATTTGCTGAAAGGACATTACACCAGGATTTCCAGACAAATACTACAGTTTTGATGAAGTATCTTTAGGTGATTGGATAATACTATAAACCCTTAATTATCCAATATTGGAAACTAAGTAAATAAACTCCACAGAGAGATAGGGACGGAATTTATGAAGGAAATTGCAAACCAAAAGAAACTCCATTGATCATACACAGAAAGTTCCCAAAAATTACTCATCATGTTACCATATAACACGCAGATTAATTGTTCTTAACCAAATATGATCCGACACCAAGAATCTTTTGTCGATACTGTTTCCAGTGCCTAATTGTTTGTAGCCAAGACAATGAAACAGAACAACCTCAGATATTCTATGCCCTATTCCCTAATTAGCTCCTCTATTTTAATTTCCCCCTTCATTTCTCTTTCCTTAATTAGTTCCGATACTTCCAAGCAGTCATCGGCTATCGAGAGAACTTATCACAGGAGCCCTGCATTTCAAATTTCCACTACTACTACTACTTTACAATCTAGCTGTCAATAATTATCTTAAAAAATCCATTACCTCATAATCGCCCAAAATTAATCTCAGACTGGGTATAATAAAAAGCATGATTAACCAATTAGGGTTCATAACGAAACGGAGGGCATAACTGTTTCAGACATCAATTGTGACTTTAATTTGTCGGAAAATTCATATAAGAGCCCAGAATAAAAACAAGAATTCTGAAAACTTATAAATACAGCACTGTAGTAATGAAAGAAACTAGGAAGAAAGAAAGTAATACTTGACAATTCCAAGGTAACTGGCCGGCTGCTGCACTCAAGGAAAGACGCCGGAATTGGTCCGCTGTGCCGGTTGATGAAGTTATGGAGCTCAGGTTTCCTTCACTTCCACAGACTCCTGGAGACGGGACCAATTTTGCAAGTGGAAATTTTATTAAAAAAATAAAATATTACACTAAATAATTAAAATCATAGTAATAGAACAAAACATCACCTCCTTTTGTCTCTCTAACTCCCTTCCTCCTTTTGTCTACTGCCGCCACCACCTCCCCCTTCTCTTCTTCTCTTCTTTGTTGCTGCCTTGGTTTAACACGGGAGAACACCCTAACCTTAACCTCCTTTCTCCTTTTGTCTCTTGTAGAAGTATTTATTTTAAAATCCAAATTAGATTTGGGCCCCTTATTTGCGTTTTATTTTTTTTAGGTATTCTATAAAGTTTTTTATGCGCCTAAAATGGAGTAGTCTTCAAGAAAGTAGACAAAGTCCAACTTTCTTTGCATATAAAGTTTGCAAATAGTACCGAAGATTTAGATAGGGGTTGTGTTGTTTTTATGTTATTGAACAACCAGAAAAATACTTCAGGGGCAAAATCGTATTTCTACCACGTAATAATTACCCCTGATCTCACCAGACGTCATAAGTCCAAATTCATGGACTTCATAAAGAGCGGACGTTACCACTCTTTAAATATCACATTCAAATTCCGTTTCCTACAACGGTCAAAACGGCCCAAGAAACTCCAACTGGAAGCTCATGAGTAAATGAGATCCTCAAGACAAACTCCTATAAGAGGGGGATCTGAACAAAAAGGTAAAACAAGTTCCAGATATCTAAAATACTCACATAAAACTCTACTGACTTAAGCATGGGGAACAAACCCTCCATTGAACTTACTTGTTTTGCAGGTACTTGTCATTACGAAGTTCTCCAGCTCTACATTGCAAAGTACAGCTTCCAGACTTATAGCTCGACAAGGGCCACTATCGGAAGTACCCTTTCCATTGACTTTGACTGATTCAAAATCTCCTAAAGATGAATCCATCCAAACGTTTCCTGAATTCCCGGTCTTTTAAATTACTCTTTTACCCCTGACAGATTTTTGTAGAATCAGTTATATTTTGTTAATGTTGTTCACTATTTTTTGTGACTCACTTAAAGTTTTTATGTTGAGTATATCTGCATCACCTAATTTTTGGTTGGTGTTTTTTGTATTACTATGTTTATTCATTTGTGTAATTTTTTATTTCAATGCAAATTCACTTACAAAAAAAAAACTTAAACATAAATAGAAATAAATACTCAACCTAAAACACTTAAGTGAGTAGGAAATAACTAAACTAAAGGTTAAACAAAAAGGAAACAAAACAATAAAAAACACAAATTTTTTTATCTAAATCTTTAATCATCCAACTGTTAAACATGAAACTCAACTGTATTGAGGGTTTGAACAAATGGTCCAGATTTAAGCGATCGGGTTCGGTAAAAAAGAATATACTTGAGAGGTGAAAAAGAAAAAAAACACAATAATAGTAAATAAAAAGCCAAAACAGTAAAGATAAAATATCTCTAGCCAAGAGAGAGTTTAACCTGAAATAAAATCTCTCTCTTAGCCCGGAGGAGAGGAGAGGATGGAGGAGAGAGCTCTGAAGGAAGAGAAATTAGGGCTTTAGAGAGGGAGGAATTTGATGAACTCGAATATATTTCTTGAATTATATATTTTATGTACTAAAATTAAATATTAAAATGTTTTGTTTTAACCCTTTAGGTAAGCTAGTAAGAACTTTGTTTTAATACCCCCAAAATCCTCTAAACAACTTTGTTTACAAACAATAATGGTATATATATATTGTTATTAAGTTAGTCATATTTTAAGGAATGGTTAAAATTAGACCACAAACTACCCACTTGGTATGTAATAATTAGTTACAATAATAGGGACTTCAATTCAGCAATTTACTCCCGTCTTCAAACCACTTCTTTACTAATATTTTTTCTTATGTTTTTCATCTCCTTGAAAGTCTTTTCTCCTAATTTATAATTTTTTCCCCCTTAATGTTTGTGTATATGCAAAAACAAAAACAAAAACAAAATGCTTCTTCGAGATTACACTTCTTAATCTCCTTTCCTTCTATTACTCATGCATATTATTACAACAGACAAAATATAAATAAAATTTTCCTAATTTCTTAACTCGAATGTTAACATACGAGGGAGTTCGTGGATCCCAAAATTAGAAGGTTTTAAAGTGCCTACTAATGAATCAAATTGTTGTGGAGATCAAAATGGTAATTGAGGATAAAGACATTTCAAGGGATGGAAGTATCACACTGGATCAAATTATTCCTCATTGATGATCAAAGGATTCCAATCGAGGCACCTGAAAGACACAACGGTTGAGCTTGAATAATCTCACAAGATTGGGCTGTCAATCACTTCATTCCTACTTTAGTATAATTTTTTTGATTACAATGTTCGAACATATGTGGATGATCCGTAACAAGATGTGGCAAGGTGAGGAGCAACCCAATTGGATAACAACATGTTAGTTTTCTTTGTTTGTCAGTTGTTTGATTCACTTTTGTTGTTTGTCGGTCTTTGTTTTTTATATTTCTCTATTGATTTTGTTATTCAATGAAATGAATGCATCTTTTAGCCAAAAAAAATAAAAAATAAAAAAATAAAGAAGAAATAAATTCGATGAGTAATATCTTAGATTAGGGTTAGGATTTCAATAGAATCCTTTTAGTCCTCATTTACTATACAAAACTACGTTTAATCATATTTAAAACCTAGTTTTATCATAAAACCATTCATCGAAGAAAAAATAACAACTTTAGTTTTACAATGAAAAAGAAAACGGAATTTATAAAGATTCACATATGGTTGGAGTGGTTCTTGTATAATTGCATAATATATATTCTCATTTAATGCAAAAGAGATATAAATTTCAAAAAGAAATTCAATCTAAAAAGTACATTGCAAATGTCAATATATAAAATAGTATTATAAATATTTCATCTTTAATATCATTATACTATGAACTTGTACTAAAATATTCATACAATAATTATGGTACAAAAATTTTTTTGCATGATTTTATTTTTAAAACAAGAATAAAATTTTCACTATGGTAAAATGAGTCAATTTCCAATCTTAGTTGGATCAAAACGAATTTGATGCAAGGATTCACTAAAATATTTAGCTTTCACGTTGAGATACTCTTTCCATGTGATTGAGCGATAAAGAGGGAACTCTCCATTTTTGACCAATTTCATAGGTGGAGATATATCAATATCTTTTGATGGACCTAGAAAGAGTGCAACTGATATATGTTGTTGAGTTAAATTTACCACCGCCCTATGCAATACACTCTTAAAAATGCCATTTGAGAAAATTTGTAAAAGATCACCAGCATTAACCACAATTGCACCATGAATTGGTGCCACATTGATCCAACCCACTTGGTCTCGATAGATTTGGAGACCGACGATGTTGCTTTGGTATAGTAAAGTGAGTAGTGATGTATCAGTATGAGCAGCTAAACCCATAGCCTGATTTGGTTATGGACAATTTGGATAAGAGTTCAAATGAAGAACACGTTCAGTACCAGTAGAGTTTGTATTTGGTGTATACCATTTCACATCATCATCAATTAAACCCAATGATGTTATCATCAGGCTTAATATCTTTTGGGATAGTCCTTTTATTGCCTCATCGTAATCATTGATTACATTGCTGGTCAAGAATAAAGAAAAAATAAATAAATATTTTACAAGTTAATACGCATCTTACCCAAGATATATTGTAAACATAAGTTTGAATGCACATAGAAACTTATAACTAAGATATGTAGTCATACCAGAATGTTGTACTAGCGTTACAATCTTTAGGCCACAACTTAGAGGTGAACTCTGAAGGTGAGCCTTTAATGGTAAATCCCTCCGACCACATTAATTTTTGAAAAAATGGTGATATCCTTACCATGCCATAACCAGTATTAACACCATTGTCATTAGGTCGTAAAGCTTTAAGCTTTTTCTCAATAGGCAAAGCAAACAATTTTCTTGTTTGATCCTCCATTTTTTGAAGAAGCTCCATTTCTATACCATGATTAATGACTTGAAACATTTCCCATTCTTCAAATGCCTTTTTCATAAGAAGATTGACATTTGAATCATTCATGTCTATCACAGGTACAACAACATCAACATCTGAATGTAATATTGAAGTGAATGAATCATCATTACTTGCCTCACTCCAAACGTGAGATTCTGGTAATTTTCGACATATTTTTAAAGTCGATTGGAATAATATTTTGAGGATCGATCATAGAACTTTGATTTCCTGCCATGTTTGTAAAATTCTACAATTGAATGACGAGAAGAGAAAATAATTATTTTAGAATGAGCGAATACTAGTTTAATGTGAGAGAGTATTATATAGGTAGCAATTACTATTTTAGATTAAAAAAATGAAATTTCCAATGATTAGTTACTAGTTAGTGTGTATCATAAAATTTTTATCCTATAAATAATTAAGGAGAAGATTAGATCATAGAGATCACTATAGAACTATTTGTAAATGTTAATCAATTTTTAAATGGTTTTCTATAAATATAAAAAGAAATATAATATTTGGATTTATATCAAAACTTATAACAATGGTATAATTTAAACTATTTCTCTAAAAAAATGTTGAGACATAATTCATCTAGAAAATATTTGTGATTTATCAAATGTTACCACTTTCAAACCATTAAATTATGTATTAAAAAATAATATATATATATATATATATATATATATATATATATATATTACATATATAAATAAATTTATAGTTAACAATCACATATATTAAACTAAGAAGTTCAAAGAATGTGGCTAATAATGCAACATTTTCTATTTTAAAGGCCTATATTTAGGGGAAAATGTTGCATATTATTACAAAGTTAAACAAATCATTTTATATTAAAATTACAAAATTTTCTTCGAACATTCTTTAATCATAAAATTTTGTTTACTAATTTATGTCTTATCTAAACTTTTTTTTTTGTTTGGAACCGAATCTGTGTATATTACTTAAAAAGGGAGTCGAAACAACTCCAGATGTACAAAAAATAGCCTACCACCATGCTATACAAAAGAATGTACTGCTTGAGGATCTGCTTAGCCCCAGACCAAAAGGAGTTCCACAGTAGATTGGAGACTCCTTTCTGCTAGTGCTTGACCGTCCTTCAGAGCTGAGTCACCATATCGTCTACGATTATGGTTATACCATAGCTCATGCACGATTTGTCTAAACACATAGAACCAGTTAAGACTATCCGGTTCATCCCTACGACCTAAACCAAGGTTCACTTGGAACCACTGTACAAAATGCACTGGCCTGTAAAACAAAAACCACCAGCCAATGGATACAATACAACGCCAAACCCTGAGAGACTCAGGACAGTCCCTAAGCACATGCATATCTAATTCCTCCACATCTATACATAGATCGCAACAAGAGCTAATCATAATTCTCCTCCTCGCAAACAAAGCACTAGTCAGAAGAGCCCCATGGAGTCCAAACCACATAGTCATTGACACCCTTAGCAGACTCACAAACTGCCACAAATTCTTCTAATGCCTCGCCAAACTAGCTAGCGGGGGCGGCCGTAGGAGTCGTTGTATTCATTTGATAGAGAAAAGACCCACCTTAGAGGCCCCCCAACACGGTACATCCCACCGGGTAACATCACCGTGTAATGTCACCCTGGATAAATGACTCAAGACTTAATTCGACTTGTCAAGCTTCCATCAAGTCACTACAAACCAATAGTCTGCTACACACAAACTCTTCGCCTCATCTGAAATTCCTCCCTCAAGGCATTCCAACAAAGGTCGGTCCCCCATCCAATTATCCACCAAGAACCCAACTTGATGGTCCGAGCCAAGCTTTCAAGTAATACCCTTCCAGACAATGAGTTGTGATGATCTAACACCCCGCCAAGTCACTGACATTCGGGTAATAGGTTGCTCTGAAGTTCTTGATATCCACGATCCATATTTATCTATTAAAATACGGTTCCCCACTTTCTCCGGGTGAGTTAGCATACCCCACGCTACTTTTGCCAGTAGGGCTTGGTTCATTGTTCGTAAATGAGGGAAACTCAACCCCCCTTCATTGCGATAAGTACACAGAGTACTCCATTTAATCGTATGCAAACGTCGTTCCTCACCACACTCGCCCCATAAGAACCGGTGACACAGTTTCTCCACCTCCAATAGGACGACACTGGGTACCTTTGCTGTCTGCATGGTATATATGGATATGGTAGCCAAGGTGGACTTAACCAGAATCGACCAAGCAGCTCTCGAGAGTGTCCTAATCTTTCAACCTGCCAACTTTTTACGTACCTTATTAATGATATATTGATACGTAGAAATCTTGACATGCCCATGCACTACTGGCACTCCCAAATAGGTCCCGAGGGATCCAGGAGCCCTAACTCCCAATCCTGAACATATAACCCCACGTAGATAGATCGGTGTATTAGGCGAAACCCATATCACAGTCTTCCTTCGGTTTACTTTTTGGCCAGACTCTTGGCAGAAACTTTGAATAATGTGCTCCATCAGTTTTGCTTGGGAGTCCTTGGCCAAACAGTAACAAATCGTTTGCAAAGAAGAGATGTGAGAGAGGTGATCCAACTCTATTCAGCTGGACAAGTCTCCACTACTTCTTCAGCATAATTGATGAGATCTTCTGGTGTAGGCACTCCATGCACAGTAGGAACAAATATGGCGACAGTGGATCACCTTGTCGTAGGTCTCTAGATGGTGAGAATGAGTCCAACAGCTCACCATTCCATAACAAACATAAGGAGTTTGTAGTAATAATATTCATAATAAGTTCCTGAATCACATTCAAAAACCCTGTCACTCTAAGAACCTGGCTTAGATAACCTCAATCAACCTTGTCATATGCCTTTATCAAGTCAATCTTTACAATCATAGCACCATTGCTTCCTTTTCGTCGGCTTAGAGTATGGATAACCTCTTGTATTGCCACGATATTGTCCGAGGCTAGCTGTCCTGGTATGAAGCTTGACTAAAAGGGACCGGTGAGGTTCGACATAACCAACGGTAGGCGATTCACCAAGATCTTCAAAACCAACTTCACAATTACGTTGCACAAGGAGATAAGCCGGAACTGTGATAACGATTCAGGGCTATCCATTTTTAGAATCATGCAGATCACAGATGCATTAGCATCGGGGGGGGGGGGGGGGGGGGAGATAGTACCCATACTGAATGCCTCTCGAACAAATTGAATAACCGAATCACCTACTAGGGGCCAATAGTTCTGGAAAACATTGGGTGGAAACCCGTCTGGTCTTGGGGCCTTATTCGGACCCATTTGAAACATTTCTCGCTTAATTTCATCATTAGACACCACTCTATTCAAGCTTTCCTTGTCTCTAGACTCTACCTCTAGAAACTGTCAGTCTTCAGCCTCACAAGGTGAGCAGACCTCCCCTGTATACAATTTATGATAGAAAGCACAGCACTCACTAATACCTTCAGCTTGGCCGGATTAGTAATCCAGTTCCTCTAGCTATCCTTCAATTGAGTAATCGAGTTTCATCGATGTTTGATGAGGGTAGACATATGAAAAAACTTCGTACACCTCTTACTCTTCTTCAGCCAGTTACACCTCAATTTCTGCTGCCATAGGAGCTCTTCTTGGTTCAACGCTTCCTTCAGCTCCAACCGTATCCTAGCTTCCAAACGTCTCAAGTACTCAGAATTCCGATACCCTTAAACATTAGAATTTACGATAAAAAATATTCCCAAACACCCTCCTATTCCAGAGCATCGCTTTCCTCTGAAACACCTCCATATTTCCTAGCAGCGGCCTGCTACTGTCACACCATACATTCTCCATAATCGAAGCAAAGTGGGGATGGGTATTCCATGCTCGTAAGACTTTAAAGACCCCTTTGGTAGGATTAGCTCTGTTTGAACTGGGATGAGCCAACAAGGGGTGATGGTCCGATCTTGTCTAGGGGAGGTGAGAGACCTAATTCCCCGGGAACAAGCGCAGCCATGTTTGATTGCAAAAATACCGATCAATCCTCTCCTCTACACACACAATCTCTTTCCTCATGTTGGACCACGTATATTGAGGCCCCACGAACCCCATATCAATTGACTCACACTCATCAACTCTGTCCCTCAATGGTCATACTCTGCTTTGCACTATCCGTTAACCCCCTCTCTTATCTGCTGCCTCTATAACTTGATTAAAATTCCCCATTAATAGCCACGGGAGACTCGTTCCCCTTCCCAGTCTACATAGGTACGTCCAGAGATCACTTCAAAAGTTTGACTTGGGAGAGGCATAGATTGCCGATAAAAACAAAGGGTGGTCCCTTCCTCGCTTCATTTCCAAAATAATGATATGATCATCAACTGAGATAGTCTCCACCTATACCACCAGTGCGTCCCAAATGAGCATATCATTAACTGTCACTTTAGCATTTAATTGTTGTCACTTAATCAATCAGAACCTAAGGCAGTGTACCTATCGTGTAGCTAGTTCTTGGAAAGTATCTACGGTTTTAATTCATTAATATCGTAATCTCAGAGAATTGGTAACAACTTAGTAGCAACTATCCATTAATCCTAACAATTATCTTATTTATTCAATTAATCAATCTTTCATCAATATCTTTGGTGGATTGGTAATCCAACCACACATAACACGTATTCATTTAGCATGCAAGAGTTATCTTATACACATGTGTTATGATGTATGTTCTACTGTTTCTACATGTTGAATGACCTATCTTCGAATATTTTAGATATATCTTGGTTTAGAATGCAATTATGTACTGTATCTTACATGTGTACCACATCTGAGTTACCTGATGTATTCACCCTACCTTAATGATCACCTTACTCACGGTTCGAGTTAAAAGTATCCATGAAAATTCGTGTCACTCAAGAATTCATGCCACTCACCCTAACGTCGGCATAGCGACCAAACTCAGTCATTAGGTTACTTTAACAAACATGATGATCTATAGGTTATTTTACCTAATATGGCAGACCTTAATACAATTTATCCTAACTTAAGGTCTGTTAAACTAAACAAGTTATGATTAGACCATGGTTAGAAATTTTCTATAACCGTTTATTTAGTTTAAAAGAGCAAGTAGATATTCAGTTATAATGTTAATTTAGCAGGTGACCTTTTCGGAAAAATGAGAATAACTTCAACATGCAAAACACATATAACATGCAATCATAGTTTGGTATTCAAATCATTTTTTAGATGAACACAACACAAAGTATACAAAGAGGATCTAGGGGACCACCACCATAAAGTATTCACCCTTTATCAGGTCCGCCGACGGAGCGACTACTTGTATACTCTGGGTTGCTTGACTTGACTCTGATCAGCAGAACCTTCGGAGAATGCTTCATTAGCCTAATAGCGATTGCTTTACCTTAAATCCTAGGCTTAAGCAATGCCCTGTTGACTAGCAATTAGCTCACCTAATACTCTATTAGGATCACTTAATGAAATCTCAGGTATTCTATGAATACCAAAAATGAACACTATCTAATCGAATTCTCAAAATTTGAAATAAACACTCAGAAAATAGAGAAAATGAGAAACCCTAAAATGATAAATAACTCGTGTCGAGTGTTGAGGGATGCACTCGGAGTCACTAAATGACTTGTATTGAGTGTAGAGGGATGATTTCAACTGAAGAAGGCCTGGGGTATTTATTGCAGGTGAAAGGAGTGAATTTCTCTCAAAAATTTGATGTGGGACAAGCTCCTGCTGCTCGGGACGCCCGTCCCGGGCTGTTGATCGGGGTTAGGACGGGTGTCCTGACTTGGGGACGGCTATCCTGGCTCTTTGATTTGGTTAAGACGGGCATTCTATTTCCGGGACGCCCGCCCTGAGTTCAGAACTTCCAAAATTTGTACTTTTACCCCGATATTTGTTGTTTTCTTCCAAATTTCTCCTGAAACTTCCAAAATTACAAATTATGCAAAAACTATGTCAATTTCAATCAATTAAGATCGATTTGGTTCCAATTATACCCTAATTTGTGTCTAAAAATATGCTAAAAAGTTATATGATTTGTACATATCAACTATAACCTCAAATTGCAAAACATATATAATGAAACATCTCGAGTTTTTGCAATCAAATAGATATTGAGAAAAACTAGTTAGAAACATAAAAGACAGAGTTTAGAGAATAGTTGCCGTAAAGTTGTTACTACTTTACGATATTTCTAGCGCTGCAGTCTTTTTTGCTCTTGAATTTCGATCCTACTCTGAACGTCAGATCCTTTGAGAGACATTTCTTCAACCTAGTATCAATGCTTTGCCTTTTGGTTAGAGCTTAAGCACTACTCTATTGACTAAGAAAATGATAGTCTAGAGCTCTCGATAATTTCCTATTGAAATCTTGGTATTCTATGAAAACCGGACTCAAACGCTAAACTATTTGAATTCCCAAATATTGAGATAAACGCTAAAAAATGATGGAAAACGAGACACTTTGAGTTGCTAGATGAACTGTGTTGAGTGTTGAGAGATGATTTGAACTCCTGGGGGTCTGGGGTATTTATAGCAGTGTTCTGGAGCGTTTTTCTCTCAAAATCCTGATGTGGGACACTGACTGGCTCAGAAAGCCCATCCTTAGCAGCAAGGATGGCTGTCCCCAGAGAACGGCCGTCCTTAGAGCTAAGGACGGCCGTTTTGGCCAAAAAGTTTCCAAAAATTGCAATTTTGCCCCATAATTTGATGTTTTATGCAATTTAATCCCTGAAACTTCTAAAATCACAAATTATGCAATTATGTGTTAATTCAATGCAATTAAGTCCAAATACTTTCCAAATTGCTCTAATTTGTGTCTTAATACATGCTAAAATGTGGTATAATTTAGCGCATATGTCATTTGAAAAATAAATCTTATATATATAAGATATATTAGTTTAAAATATTTTAGTATGAACAAATCATTTAAGTAATACATAACATTTTAGTAATATTATAGCTTTTACGTAAAAAAAAGTGTACCTCATTTGGTTATAGCAGTTTCATTTATGATTTTTAGAGATTATGAGTTCGAAATATGATAGAAGCACAAGTATCTTAAATTTGTTTTATATTATTTTTATGTCTCCTCACTTTAATGATTTGAAACCTCATAATTTCCAAGATTTCATCATCAATTTTTCCAATATCAATTTCTTTGTTATAAATATCTTTAACGACGTCCATAAAAAGATGATCTACTAATATTTCTACCATCCATCTACTATACGAATTTTTCATAAAATATTCTTTTTATGAAATTTTTAGCATCCTTGGATAACTTCTTAGGAATATTAGGTAATCGTCTACTAAATACTAGTATCTGAAAAATATCTAATTTGGCAAAATCTCTTGGAGGTTGTTCTGTCAGTATTTCTAAAATAATACATCCTAAAACCCATATATCATTTTGACAATCTTGTAAGCAATTCTTCACAACTTCAGGTGACAAATACATCGATGTCCCCTTCTAATAATATATTTCTGCTTTTCTCTTCTTATTGATTTTCATTCCTCGTTGCAAATTTTTCTTTGTAAAACCGCAATCGTTGATTCTTATACTAAATTCATTTGCTATATTTGCTTCTTTCTTATTTTCCTTATATTTACATATTAATAAGATATTATCTGGTTTTAAATTATGGTGTATATATCCAATCTCGTGAATACATTTTTATTCCGAATAATAATAATTTTGTACTTTTCATTTCATATTCACATAATTCTCCACCGCCACTAAAATTTCTGATCTTGTCTGAAAGGATTCATCTAGAACTGTACTCTAATAACATATTATAAGTTAATATACTATTATATCCAAACTTTGTTTCTTCACCTAATTAAGCATGCAATCATATGAGGGCAGTTACTTCAATTATTTCAATTTAAAATAAGATTATAGGGATAATAACTTCTCAAACCATATAATCTTAACCAAAAGAATGAGTAAAAGAAATTGCATTCCAAGAGCGCATAACCAATCAAATAGGAAAATACCATTATACTAGAAACTTGTTGATGACGTTCCGACTGATATACTAAAATAGGTGTTATTTTACCCTATGTTGATTATGAATAATTAAGGACTTAGAATGACTAATTGTCACATTTAGTCTCTATGCTGTCACTTAATCAATCAGAACCTAAGGCAGAGTACCTATCGTGTAGCTAGTCGGTTGGAAAGTATCTACGATTTTAATTAAATTAATTATCGTACTCTCAGGGAAGTGGTAACGCTTAGTAGTAACTATCCTCTTACCATAATTCTTATCTTATGATCCAGTTATGCAATCGTTCACCAAATTCTTTGATAAGAGGGCGATTCATTCTCTACTAGGTTTAAGTCTATTTAAGCCTAAAAGGGTGTTTTACAGATAATGTTCTGATTTTATGTTATACTGTTCCTACATGTTGATTGACCTATTTTTGAGTATTTTAGATATATCTTGGTCTATATTGCAATTATGTACTGAGTCTAAAGGTGTACCACATCTGAGTTACCTGATAAACCGCCCTACCTTAATGACGGTCCTACTCACGGTTCGAGCTAAAGACATCCATGAAAGTCCTATGTCACTTAGGAGATCATGCCGCTCGCCCTAACGCCGGCATAAACACACAAACTCAGCCTACTTAGACTACTTTAACAAACATGGTGATCTATAGGTTATTTCATCTAATATGGCAGACATTAATGCTTTCTGACGGGAAAGTCCTAAATTAATGTCTGTTAAACTAAACAGGTTATGATTAGACCGTGGTTAGGAATTATCTATAACCATTCATCTAGTTTAAAAGAAACTACAGTAGATATGCAGTCATAATAATAGTTAAGCTGGTGACCATTTCCGGAAAAATATAAAGTACTTTAACATGCAAAACACATATTCATAAAATCATAATTTAATATTCATAACATTTATGTGGACAAACACAGTACAGACATATAAAGAGAGGGACAAGGGGACCGATGCCATAAAGTATTCACCCTTTACGTAGTCCGCTGATGGAGCAACTACTTGTATATGTTGGACTGCTCGACCCGACTCTGCTCGACAGAACCTTCGGAGGACGCTTCCTCAGCCTAGTAGCTGTGCTTTACCTTAATACCCAGCTTAAGCACAACCCTGTTGACTGACTCTTCGAACGCCTAGTGCCCTCTTAGGATCTCCTAACGAAACCCCGGGTGTTCTATGAATACAAAAAACGGACCTATCTAGTCGTATTCTAGGATCTGAGACAGACTCTCAGAAACGAAGAACACGAGACACTCTCTAAAACTATAAATAAACCTATACTAAAAACCTAAATCGCTAAGTGACTTGTATACTATGGAAAATTATATACTTGAAGTCACTAAATGACTCAGATCGAGTGGAGAGGAATGATTTCAACTGAGGAAGGCCTGAGGTATTTATAGCAGGGGAATTGGGTGAATTTCTCTTCAAAAATTGATGTGGGATTCTGAATTGGGGCTCGGAACGCCAGCCCTGGATCTGGGACGCCCGTCCCGGCCTGTTAACCAGATCAGGACGGCCGTCCCAAGTCCTGGACGCCCGTCCTGGTCTGTTGACCAGGTCAGGAAGCCCATCCCGACTTCCGAACTTCTGAAAATCACGTTTTTGCCCCAAAATTTGCCATTTTCTTGTACTTTTCACATGACACTTCCAAAATTACAAAAACTGTGAAATTGAGTTAATAACAATCAATTAAGAACGATTTAACACCAATTTCACCCTAAATTGTGCCTAAAAACATGCTAAAAAAGTGATATGATTTATGCATATCACTTGTAGAAATACATTGATACATTAATTAAGTTACAAGTTTTTTACACATAATTTTACTTTTAAATTCAAACTAAATTTCACATTTTAAAATCATTAATTAATTACTATTAGGTGGATCAAAACGAATTTGATCCAAGGCATCGTAAAAATATTTAGCTTTCACATTGAGATACTCTTTCCATGTTATTGAGCGATAAAGAGGAAGCTCTCCATGTTTTACCAACTTCAAAGGTGGAGAAATGTCAATATCCTTTTGATGGACCTAGAAAATATGCAATTGATATACGCTGTTGGGTTAAATTTACCATGGCCCGGTGCAACACACTCTTAAAAATATCATTTGAGAGGATTTGCAAAAGATCACCAACATTAACCACAAGGGAGCCATTCATTGGCAGCACATTGATCCAACCGACATGATGATGGTAGATTTGGAGTCTACTGGTGTTGCTCTGGTTAAATAAAGTGACTAGTGATGTATCAGTATGAAGCACTAGACCCATTGCTTGATTTGGTTATGGACAAACTGGGTAAGAGTTGACTTGAAGAAGACGGTCAGTACAAGTGGAGTTTGTATTAGACGTATACCATTTCACATCATCATCGGTTAAGCCTAAAGATGTTAGCATCATACTTAATATCTTTTAAGATAGTTTCTTTATTGCCCCATCACAATTATTTATCACATTGTTGATTAGAAATAAACAAATGATGTTATTAAAAACATTATAATCAACATAAATGAAATTAAATAAATAAAAGATATTCAAAGTTGTATGCTCATACTAAAAGGTTGCACTAATATTACTCTCTTTAGGCCACAATTGAGAAGCAACATCTAAAAGTGGACTTTGAATGCTAAATCTCTCTGACCACATTAACTTTTTGAAAAGTGGTGACAGTTTTGCAATGCCATAACCATTACTTTGATCCATAGGCATTAAAGCTCTAAGCTTTTGTTCAATAGGCATAGCAAACAAATTTCTTGTTTGATCCTCCATTTGTTGAAGAAGCTCCATGCTTATGCCATGATTAATGTGTTGAAACATTTCCCATTCCTCAAATGCCTTTCTCATAAGAAGAATGACATTTGAATCATTCATATCTATCACTGGTAAAACTAAATCTAAAGGTGATAATTTTGAATTGAATGGATAATGAGAACCTGATTCATCTCAAATATGTGAGTCGGGTAAATTTGAAAAATTATTAAAATTTCATCTCTATTCATGTTTTTTTCTGCTCCTTTGAATGTATAGAACAGAAAATTATGATTATGGATGAGTACTTGTTTGATATAAGATTGTATTATATATAGGTTAAAATATTGTGGTTAGAGGAAAAGAAAAAGATATTTTTTGGCTAAGAATTGTGTAATTAAATTTTGTGTTTTTATCTATACAGGGATGTATAAAGATGAAAAATTACCAAAAAATTATATTTTCTACTAAGAATTCTGCAATCAAATTTTGTGTTTTACCTATATAAGGATGTACAAAAGTGAATATATTTTCAAGTGGTTGTGATCCAAGGATCATTAATATCCCATTGACTTTTCCTTTTCAAAATTAGGCAAATGTATTTCTAAAATTTATCCGTTAATTTTCCTTTTCTATAAAGATACCTTTTATACTATGAGTTGTGCAATCAAATTTTGTGTTTTTACTTATATAGGGATGTATAAAGATGAAAAATTTACTAGAAAGTTACCTTTTTTGTTAAGTACTATGCAATCAAATTTTGTGTTTTTACACATATAGGGATGTATAGAGATGAAAAATTTATCAAAAAGTTACCATTTTAGCTAAGAATTGTGTAATCAAATTTTGTGTTTTTACTCATATAGGGATGTATAGAGATGGAAAATTTATCAAAAAGTTACATTTTTTTGCTAAGCATTATGCAATCAAATTTTGTGTTTTTACCTATGTAGGAATGTATAAAGATGTAATATTTTTCAATAACATACCTTTTATGTTAAGAATTGTGTATCAAATTTTGTATTTTTACCTATATAGGGATGTATGAAGATGAATTTTTTTTTTCAAAAACATTCCTTTTTTTTGCTAAAACTTGTGTAATCAAATTTCATGTTTTTAGGGATATATAGAGATGAAAAATTACCAAAAAGATACATTTTCGGCTAAGAATTATGCAATAAATTTTTTTGTTTTTACCTATATAGGAATGTATAAAGATGAAAAATTTACCAAAAAGTTACCTTTTCTACTAAAAATTGTGCAATCAAATTTTGTGTTTTTACCTATATAGAGATGTATAAAGATAAAATATTTTAAAAAAACATACCTTTTCTACTAAGAATTGTGTAATCAAATTTTGTGTTTTTACGTATATATGGATGTATAAAGATGAAAAATTTACCAAAAAAAGTTACCTTTTATGCTAAAAATTGTGCAATCAAATTTTGTATTTTTACCTATATAAGAATGTATAAAGATGAAATATTTGAAAAATATATTTTCTTCTACGAATTGTGTAATCAAATTTTGTGTTTTTTCTATATATGGATGTATAAAGATAAAAAATTTACCAAAAAAGATACATTTTTTTGCTAAAAATTGTGTAATCAAATTTTGTGTTTTTACCTACATAGGGATGTATAAAAATATAAATTTTATCAAAAAGTTACCTTTTCTGCTAAGAATTCTATAATTAAATTTTATGATTTTACATATAGGAGGATGCATAAAGAGAGAAATTTTTTCAAAGTGATTGTGATCCAAGGATTCTTAATATCCCATTGACTTTTTCTTTTCAAAATTAAGCAAATGTATTTCTAAAATTTATCCCTTAATTTTTCTTTTCTAAAAAAATATATTTTTACTAAAAATTGTGTAATCAAATTTTGTGTTTTATCTATATAGGAATACTAAAGGTGAATTTTTTTTAAAAAATATACTTTCTCTGCTAAGAATTGTATTTTATAGTTTTACGTATATAAGAATATACAAAGATGGAAATTTTTTCAAAGTGGTTGTGATCCAAGTATCATTAATATCATCCATTGACTTTTCCTTTTCAAATTTAAGAAAATGTATTTCTAAACTTTATGCGTTAATTAAATAAACAGTTAAAGTGCTTTTATTATTTCTTTTGGTGTAATTAAAACATAATGCTACAAATTTTATTTGAGTAAAAATTGAATTCTACCGTAGCAACTCAAATCAATTTTGAATTAGTTCGAGTCGTTATAACTTCTCAATCCATATAATCTAACCAAAAGAATGAGATAAAAGAAATTCCATTTCAAGAGTGCATAACCAATCCTTACATATTATAGGAAATCCCTATATATACCAGAAACTTGTACGATTACATTCATACTTTAATCAAGATACAAGTTTTTTACACATAATTTTACTTTTAAAGTCAAACTAAATTCCACATTTTGAAATCATTAATTAATTACTATTAGGTGGATCAAAACGAATTTGATTCAAGGCATCGTAAAAGTGTTTAGCTTTCACATTGAGATACTCTTTCCATGTGATTGAGCGATAAAGAGGAACCTCTCCATGTTTTACTAACTTGGAAGGTGGAGAAATGTCAACATCTTTTGATGGACCTAAAAAATATGCAACTGAGATACGGTGTTGGGTTAAATTTACCATGGCCCGGTGCAACGCGCTCTTAAAAACACCATTTGAGAGGATTTGCAAAAGATCACCGACATTAACCACAAGCAAGCTATCCTTTGGCGGCACATTGATCCAACCGACTTGGTCGTGATAGAGTTGGAGTCCACTAGTGTTGCTCTGGTACAATAAAGTGACTAGTGATGTATTAGTATGAGGCGCTAGTCCCATAGCTTGATTAGGTTTAGGACAAACTGGGTAAGAGTTGAGCCGGTCAGTACAAGTGGAGTTTGTATTAGGCATATACCATTTCACATCATCATCGGTTAAGCCTAATGATGTTAGCATCATACTTAATATCTTTTGAGATAATTTTTTCATTGCTAATATCTTTTGAGATAATTTTTTCATTGCCTCATCATAATTATTCATCACATTGATGATTAGAAAAAAAATAAAAAAATGTTGTTATTAATAAAATTATAATCAACATAAATAAGAAAAATAAAATTCAAAGTTGTATGCTCATACCAAAAGGTTGTACTAATGTTACACTCTTCAGGCCACAATTGAGAAGCCACATCTGAAAGTGGACCTTGAATGCTGAATCCCTCTGACCACATTAACTTTTTGAAAAATGGTGACATTTTTGCAATGCCATAACCATTACATTGATCCATAGGTCTTAAAGCTCTAAGCTTTTGTTCAATAGGCAAAGCAAACAAATTTCTTGTTTGATCCTCCATTTGTTGAAGAAGCTCCGTGCTTATGTCATGATTAATGAGTTGAAACATTCTCCATTCTTCAAATGCCTTTTTCATAAGAAGAATGACATTTGAATCATTCATATGTATCACTCGTAAAACTAAATCTAAAGGTGATAATTTCGAATTGAATGGATAATCAGAACCTGATTCATCCCAAATATGTGAGTCGGGTAAGCTTGAAAAATTATTAAAATTGATTGGAATATTGTTATTTGGAATAGGGGATTGAATCTTAGAAATTTCATCTCTATTCATGTTTGTTTCTGTTCCTTTGAATGTAAAGGAAAGAAAATTATGATTAGGGATGAGTACTGGTTTGATATATGATTGTATTATATATAGGTGAAAAATATTGTGGTTAGAGGGAAAAAAAGAAGATATTTTTTTTACTAAAATTTTGCAATCAAATTTTATGGTTTTTAGCTAGGGATGCATAAAAATAATTTTATTTTTTCAAGTGGGATCATTAATATCCCATTGACTTTTCCATTTTAAATTTAAGCAAATGCACTTTTATTATTTTCTTTTAGCGTAATTAAAACGTAACGTCTCAAATTTAATTTAAATCTTGAAAATTTTATTTTAACTGCTGAATTTGTTAGAAATAAATGATACTCTTTTACTTTGAATTTTGAAACTGCCAGAAAATGTTAAGTATCAACGGCTTTGATGAGACTTGCAAAAGCACTAACGACTTGCAACTCAATTTATTTGGATTTTGGTAGAATTGGCAAAGGGTAAACTATCCCAAATGCACTTTTTAAAGGTCAAAATCTAACTTTTGCACCTTAAAGATGTTTTGTACATAGAATACCCCTAACTTTTCAAAATGTCCCACTACATGCACCTCTGTTAAGTCAAACCATTAGTGACTCAATTTTGCTGTTAGTCAACTTTTTTTCACTATTTAGTACTATTCCAATTAGAGGCATTTTTGTCCAATTTTTTTAAAATTTTTAAAATTTTTTTTAAAATTGTTTTTCTTTCCTTCTTCTTCCTCTTTTCTCTCTCTTCCTTCTTTCTCTCTCCATTAATTTAATTTTTTTTTGTCTCTCTTCCTCTTTTCTCTCTCTTTTTCTTCTCCTTTCTCTCTCTTCCTTCTTTCTCTCTCCTTATTTCTATTATATTTTATTTATTATTCCTTAATGTAAAGATTAATTACAAATCTTTTTATTATTGATTAATAAAGAAAAATACAAACAAATAATAATAATTAATTTTATTTTATTTAATGATTATTCAATTTTAAAAATTAATCAAGGAGAAGTATCAGCTAATTTATTATTTTGAGAAGTTTCTTTAAGAAATCACCAAAAATATTCTAAGAGTTGACACAAAAACCTTAAATTTTCTTCTTTCTTTTTTTTTATTTAAATAAACTAATTTTTGAATAATAAAGAATTGATCAATATTTTTTCTATTTTGGAAAAAAAAGGAATAGAAGAAAAATTCTAAAGGCCACTATGGATGTGAATCACATTTGGAAATTGAAGCAAAATTCTGCCGCACCTCCAGATTGACAGTTAAGAGCGCCCATTGTACCAAAAACGATCCTTCAAGAACCTAAAATGGCCTCCGCCGCCCAAGCACCACCATTATCTCCGCCATCATCCGACTCGGATTCCGATTCCCCTTCTACTTCTGGCCATCAACACCACCACCGCCATAATGATCTCTCCTCCACAATATTTAAATCCTACCTAGAACTGATTGGCAATTGTTCCTCTCCTCAGCAGCATGATCTCATAAAGATCCAATCATTCCTTACCTCTTCTCGCTTTGGCGCTCTTTCATGCCTAATATGCCTCGAGCGCATCAAACCCACAGAACCTAGTTGGTCATGCTCTTCCCGTTGCTTTGCGGTGTTCCATCTCCTATGCATTCAGTCTTGGGCACAACAGTGCTCCAACCTCGCTGCCGCTCGCACTGCCTTACGTGCCGTCACTGTTAAGGATGATTCTCTTCTCTTGGCACTGCCCAAAATGCCGAATCGAATACCCTAAATCCGAAATCCCTAAATATTACTAATGTTTCTGTGGGAAACTTGAAAATCCACCTCATGATCCCTGGGTACTACCTCATTCTTGTGGTGAAATTTGTGGCAGACCGCTAAAATACAACTGTGGGCACCACTGTCTCCTGCTATGTCATCCGGGGTCGTGCCCTTCATGCCCAAAATTGGTTAAAACTAGGTGTTATTGTGGGACTATGGAAGATGTCCGACGATGTGGGTTTAAGAATTTTTCCTGTGAAAGATTATGCAAAAAACTTTTATGGAGAGAGAAAGGAGAAGAAAAAGAGAGAGAAAAGAGGAAGAGAGAGAAAAAAAATTAAATTAATGGAGAGAGAAAGAAAGAGGAAGAAGGAAAGAAAAAAAATTTAAAAAAAATTTTTATAAAAAAAATTAGACAAAAATGCCCCTAACTGGAATAGTACTAAATAGTGAAAAAAGGTTGACTAACGGCAAAATTGAGTCACTAACGGTTTGACTTAACATAGGTGCATGTAGTGGGACGTTTTGAAACGTTAGGGGCATTATATGTACAAAACATCTTTGAGGTGCAAAAGCTGGATTTTGACCTTTAAGAGGTGCATCTGGGATAGTTTACCCATTGGCAAACGTACTCCCTATATTATTATTATTATTATGTAAGTTTGGTGAAATTAATTTTTACATTCATTCTTTTTAGAGTAGAATTACTTTTCTCACATAGCTACAATATTTAAAACAAGTGGTTGAATAATATTTTGCTACACTTTTCTTATCTCAAGTTTTAAGATCTAGATATTTTTGATATGTCATTTCATTCTTTATATGAGGATAATCGGAAGTCTTTGAATAATATATGTCCTATTAGTCTTTGTAATACTTTATATAAACTTATTTCAAAGATTATTTGTAATCGTTTGAAGTTAGTTCTACCGTCCATTATTGATCATGCTCAGTCGGCATTTGTAGCTATCCGGCTTATTAATAATAATGTGATTGTGACTTTTGAGTGTTTTCACAGTTTTGCTAAGGAGCTATTGATGATCATTCATATATGGCGCTTAAGTTAGATATGCAAAAAGCATATGATTGAATTGAATGAGATTTTCTTCGCTTAGCTGATGCAAATGTCCTTCCCTGGGTGGCTTATTTAGTGCATTATGCTTTGTGTTAGTACTATATCTTTCTCTGTATTGATCAATGGTAGTCCCTCTCCATAGTTTTCTTCAACCCGTGTCTTCGATAGAGGACCCCTTATCCCCTTTTTTGTTCATTATTTGTGTTGAAGGTCTCACTTCCCTGATTCGTCAAGCGGAATTGGGTGGTCTGTTATATGGGTTACCTTTTGGGGGTGATCTTATTTTGGTGTCTCATCTTATGTTTGCTAATGATTACTTGTTATTATCTCGGGCATCTGTTAAGGCAGCAAATCAAATAAAGTCCATTTTGGTTCGTTATGCTAGTAATTGTCTTACATGACTGAGAATCAGCTCATGGGCCCTTATCTGTGTATGCCTTTAAGCATATGATGTTGCATTTCTTCAAAATTTAAGTTTATCTTGGATTGTATTTGGAAGCGTTTGTCTGGATGGAAGGATAAATTTTTAACACCTGCTAGCAAAGAAATACTAATAAAGGCTATCATTCAAGTTATTTTACATATGTTATGAACTTTTTTAGCTTCCCAAAAAATATTTGTGCTAAAATTTTTTGGATGACCACTATGTTTTGGTGCGGGAAACAACAATCCAGAGGGCTTATCAACTAGCGGAAATGGAGTGCCTAATGTTGCGCAAAAAAGAAAGGGGTTTAGGTTTTAGGGATCCTTTACATTTTTAACAAAGCAATACTTGCTATACAAGGATGATGACTATTACAATTTTCAATTTCTCTTGTGGCGAGGGTTCTCAAAGCTAAATACTTCCCTCATTCTTCTTTTATGTTGACTAAACGTACTACAGGAGCTAGCTACCTATGGTGCAATTTCTTAAAAGAGTGGGATCTTTTGTAAGCAAGCTTGATCTATTGAGTCGGTGATGGGAAGCAGATCCTCCTATATATCGTTATTGTATCCTTACAATAAACCTTTTTTTAATAGAGAGAGGGAATCTCAACTAGAGTTTGTATCAGATCTGATTGATCAGTAGTTACATCAATGGCAATTGAAGAAATTACAACAGTGGTTCACTCCAGTTGAGGTATCTATAATCTCGCGAATCCTTCTATGTTCGGTTGATATAGAGGATGCGGTTATTTGGAATTTGACCGATAATGGAATTTACATTGTCCGTTCTGGTTATTGGTTGGCGTATCAACATGAGTATTCTTCTAGTTCCCATGGGGCAAGCTCACAGGGTCTAGATCCATTTTAGGCCAGCTTATAGAAGTTGCCTATCCCTCCAAAAATAATTAATTTCCTCTTGCATATTGTGACTAGAACTTTAGCAACCAAAGAGTCCCTTTCTCGGCATATATATATATATATATATATATATATATATATATCAACCCTTATTGCCATATTTTTCTGAATAGTGTTGAAAATGCATATCATGCGGTTCTTTAATGTTCAGTGGCGAGAAACGTTTGGTCTACCACAGGTTGGCAAACATTTTCTCAACAGATTATCTACACATTCCTTCATTGATGTCATGGTGGAATTAATGCATAAATATGATGCCTCTTATTTTCAACAGTTTTGTTTACTTTTATGGAGCATTTGGCTTGCAAGAAATAATGGTGTGTTCAATAACCGCACTCTTATTGTCTGAGATATCGTCGGTAGAAGTTACTATTTTGATCGAGATCCGTATTTATTTATCTTTTCTGCTCTTGATCAAATATTACTATAAGCTTCGAGGTTTGTCAAGGGTTTCATCCCCCCGGATAGTGCCATTGTTTTCCTTGATGGTGCTTTAAATTCGTCGGCAGCTGCAATTGGGGTCGCTATTAGACATAAGAATGGTGCCCTAGTGAGTGGTGTTGCCGGTAGGGTTTATCACTATCATGGTAATCCTGAATTTGTAGAGGCTTTGGCTCTTCTTCATGCTATTCAATGGGCATCAAAGAATGGGTTTTCTAGAATTCGTTTCAAGGGTGATTGTTAGTCCCCCATCCATCAACTTGCCTACTAACAGCCAGATTGGTCACATATTGATCATATTACTGGTTTGATTCATTAGCTTCTTTTGATTTTTACTGCTTTTTGGGTTCATTTTGTTCCTCATTCACAAAACACTATATAGCATCTTTTTGCTACTAAGGGGTTGACCCTATCCTCTTTGACTAAGTGGTTCTCTAATTTTCCACATCTCATTCTGGAGGCCTCTCTAGTTGCTATTCTAGTATGTGTCAAGAACCGAGAATTCTTGTGCACATCACCTTGCTAAGTGGGCATTTCATTTGAACTACCTTGGTGTTGTTGACTTACCCCTTTTGGCGTCTATCTTGCCCCAATGGGAGTAGCTTATAGTGTTTTGCTTAGTTTTCTTTGTTTCGGTTCTTTGTTTGTGATAACACTAAAATATTTCGATATTTTAGTGACTAATTAATTGAATACTAATTTGAGGTTAATTGATCACATTTGATTTGATTTGACTATTTTTGTGTTTAAAGGGATTTCAAAAAGTTTTGAGGACAAATTTTTGAGAAATTACAAGTTCAGGGACTCAATTGCAAAATTTGAAGATATTTTATCCATCGGACTTTGACGATCGTCAATGTTTCGGTTCTTTGTTTGTGATAGCACTAAAATATTTAGATATTTTAGTGACTAATTCTGCTTAATTGAATACTAATTTGAGGTTAATTGTCACATTTGACTATTTTTGTGTTTAAAAGGATTTCAGAAAGTTTTTGGGACATATTCACGAGAAATTACAAGTTCACGGACTCAATTACAAAATCTGTAATTTCATTTTCAAAGTACGACCGTCAAGCGAGATCTATTAACGACGGTCAAGTACTATTCATCAGATTTTTTTATTTATGGAATTCCTATTTTACGGTCATGTAATTCACCTTTAAATAGGTGGAATTGTTAAGGCTAGTGAAACTCTATCATTTTTGTTATTCAACTTGTTTTTGTGATTTCAATTACTCTCATATTCTTTCATTTTCTCTTAGAGTCTTATCATAGATCAAGAAGGATTCCTTGAAAAATTGTTGTTATTGTGTGCGAGTGATTATCAATTCTCTTTGAGTGTTGTGAGTTTGAGAGTTATCACGGACCAAGAACCTCTTGGATTCATATACTTGGAGTGATTTTGATTCTTAATATCACTAATCCTCCAAGGTGTTGATATAGAAAGTTGTCTCGACCATAAGAAATTGTCTACATCGAGATTTTGGAGAGAAGTTGGTGATTGTTGAAGGTTTTTTCATCACATCTAGAATGTTCTTGGAGATTCAAGAAATTGTTGCTTTTGTTGTGCATCTTCTACCTCTTTAATTTTCATTAATTTTTGTATTGATGTTTTAGAGGACAATTCCCATTTTAGGATCTCTATCTACTACCTTTCTTATATGATTGAATATCATCTATTTGTTATTCATATGTAATCTATGCTTATGTTTCTTAGTTACTTACATCATATCTTTTGAGATTGCATCTTATGGATATGAGTTTCAAGGAGATATAGTATAGGCTACCATATACCTTTGTTCATAGCTATGTAGTAGGGTTTGAGGTAAACATGTGAGAACCGACCATAATTAATCATGTTTTTCCTTGGATCTAGCATATGAATTCTCAAGTGATAAGAATTCAATGTTTAGAACTTCTCCTGTTCATGTGTGCTTAATGAAGATCCTATTCATATACTAATTGCTTTTATTACTTTCTTAGACTAGAATTAGTTAGTTTTTAACCTCTTGAACCATTTGTTTGGAGTTTATATCTTTAACTTCATTGTTTATCAATTATTGAATTCAACCATACTTCATTGGAAAATAAGGATAATAAATTGTAAAATCTAAATTCACTCAACGATGGTACTCTGCCCTACTCTTTGATCCTATCAAGTGACCATAATTTCCTTAATCCATTTGATCAAAAACATTTACATTAATTGATGAGTGGTAGAGTTATACGAGTATGTACGGCTCCCCGTCAGTTTGTTAGTTGTTTGATTCGCTTTTGTTGTTTGTCTACGTTTGTTTTTTGTATTTCTGTGTTGTTTTTGTTAGTCAATAAAATGAATCTTTGGCCAAAAAAAAAAAGTAAATTCGATGATTAATATATTAGATTAGGGTTAGGATTTCAATAGAATCCTATTAGTCCTCATTTACTATACAAACTACGTTTAATTAGAGCATCAATATATCCTTGTGAATAAATAAGAACTAGAAACATAATTTTCAATCTACTAGAAAAATCTACTTTATTAACATTACAATCATACTTAAAACCTAGTTTTATCATAAAACCATTCATGGAAGAAAAAAATAACCGCTTTAGTTCTTCAAAGAAAAAGAAAACGGGATTTATGAAGATTCACATATGGTTGGAGTGGTTCTTGTATAATTGCATAATATATATTCTCATTCAATGCAAAAGAGATATAAATTTCAAAAAGAAATTCAATCTAAAAAGTACATTGCAAATGTCAATATATAAAATAGTATCATAAATATTTCATCTTTAATATCATTATACTATGAACTTGTACTAAAATATTCATACAATAATTATGGTACAATTTTTTTTTTTTTGCATGATTTTATTTTTCGCTATGGTAAAATGAGTCAATTTCCAATCTTAGTTGGATCAAAACGAATTTGATGCAAGGATTCACTAAAATATTTAGCTTTCACGTTGAGATACTCTTTCCATGTGATTGAGCGATAAAGAGGGAACTCTCCATGTTTGACCAATTTCATAGGTGGAGATATATCAATATCTTTTGATGGACCTAGAAAGAGTGCAACTGATATACGTTGTTGAGTTAAATTTACCACCGCCCTATGCAATACACTCTTAAAAATGCCATTTGAGAAAATTTGTAAAAGATCACCAGCATTAACCACAATTGCACCATGAATTGGTGCCACATTGATCCAACCCACTTGGTCTCGATAGATTTGGAGACCGACGATGTTGCTTTGGTATAGTAAAGTGAGTAGTGATGTATCAGTATGAGTGGCTAAACCCATAGCCTGATTTGGTTCTGGACAATTTGGATAAGAGTTCAAATGAAGAACACGTTCAGTACCAGTAGAGTTTGTATTTGGTGTATACCATTTCACATCATCATCAATTTGCTTAATATCTTTTGGGATAGTCCTTTTATTGCCTCATCGTAATCATTCATTACATTGCTGGTCAAGAATAAAGAAAAAAAAACAAATATTTTACAAGTTAATACGCATCTTACCCAAGATATACTGTAAACATAAATTTGAATGCACATAGAAACTTATAACTAAGATATGTAGTCATACCAGAATGTTGTACTAGCGTTACAATCTTTAGGCCACAACTTAGAGGTGACCTCTGAAGGTGAGCCTCTAATGGTAAATCCCTCCGACCACATTAATTTTTGAAAAAATGGTGATATCCTTGCCATGCCATAACCAGTATTAACACCATTGCCATTAGGTCGTAAAGCTTTAAGCTTTTGCTCAATAGGAAAAGCAAACAATTTTCTTGTTTAATCCTCCATTTGTTGAAGAAGCTCCATTTCTATACCATGATTAATGACTTGAAACTTTCCCCATTCTTCAAATGCCTTTTTCATAAGAAGAATGACATTTGAATCATTCATGTCTATCACAGGTACAACAACATCAACATCTGAATGTAATATTGAAGTGAATGAATCATCATTACTTGCCTCACTCCAAACGTGCGATTCTGGTAATTTTGACATATTTTTAAAGTCGATTGGAATAATAGTTTGAGGGTCGATCATAGAACTTTGATTTCCTGCCATGTTTGTAAAATTCTACAATTGAATGACGAGAAGAGAAAATGATTATTTTAGAATTAGTGAATACTAGTTAATGTGAGAGTATTATATATAGGCAATTACTATTCTAGACTAAAAAAATGAAATTTCCAATGATTAGTTACTAGTTAGTGTGTATCATAAAATTTTTATCCTATAAATAATTAAGGAGAAGATTAGATCATAGAGATCACAATAGAACTATTCGTAAATGTTAATCAATTTTTAAATGCTTTTCTATAAATATAAAAAGAAATATAATATTGGATTCTATCAAAACTTATAATGTGGTATAATTTAAACTATTTCTCTAAATAATGTTAGACTAATTCCTCTAGAAAATATTTGTGATTAATCAAGTTACCACTTTTAAACCATTAAATTAGTATTAAAAAATAATATATATATATATATATATATATATATATATTACATAATAAAATAATTTATTACCAATCACATATATTAAACTAGAGTTCAAAGAATGTGGCTAATAATGCAACATTTTCTATTTTAAAGGCCTATATTTACGGGAAAATGTTGCATATTATTACAAAGTTAAACAAATCATTTTATATTAAAATTACAAAATTTTCTTCGAACATTCTTTAATCATAAAATTTTGTTTACTAATTTATGTCTTATCTAAACTTTTTTTTGTTTGGAACCGAATTTGTGTATATTACTTAAAAAGGGAGTCGAAACAACTCCAGATATACAAAAAATAGCCTACCAACGTGCTATACAAAAGAATGTACTGCTTGAGGATCTGCTTAGCCCCAGACCAAAAGGAGTTCCACAGTAGATTGGAGACTCCTTTCTACTAGTGCTTTACCATCCTTCAGAGCTGAGTCACCATATCGTCTACGAGTATGGTTATACAATAGCTCATGCACGATTTGTCTAAACACATAGAACCAATTAAGACTATCCGGTTCATCCCTACGACCTAAACCAAGGTTCACTTGGAACCACTGTACAAAATGCACTGGCCTGTAAAACAAAAACCACCAGCCAATGGATACAATACAACGCCAAACCCTGAGAGACTCAGGACAGTCCCTAAGCACATGCATATCTAATTCCTCCACATCTGTACATAGATCGCAACAAGAGCTAATCATAATTCTCCTCCTCGCAAACAAAGCACTAGTCGGAAGAGCCCCATGGAGTCCAAACCACATAGTCATTGACACCCTTAGCAGACTCACGAACTGCCACAAATTCTTCTAATGCCTCGCCAAACAAGCCAGTGGGGGCGGCCGTAGGAGTCGTTGTACTGATTTGATAGAGAAAAGACCCACCTTAGAGGCCCCCGAACACGGTACATCCCACCGGGTACCATCACTGTGTAATGTCACCCTGGATAAATGACTCAGGACTGAATTCGACTTGTCAAGCTTCCATCAAGTCACTACAAACCAATAGTCTGCTACACACAAACTCTTCTCCTCATCCGAAATTCCTCCCTCAAGGCATTCCAACAAAGGTCGGTCCCCTAACCAATTATCCACCAAGAACCCAGCTTGATGGTATGAGCCAAGCTTTCAAGTAATACCCTTCCAGACAATGAGTTGTGATGATCTAACACCCCGCCAAGTCACTGACATTCGGGTAACAGGTTGCTCTGAAGTTCTTGATATCCACGATCCAAATTTATCTATTAAAATACGGTTCCCCACTTTCTCCGGATGAGTTAGCATACCCCACACTACTTTTTCCAGCAGGGCTTGGTTCATTGTTCGTAAATGAGGGAAACTCAACCCCCCTTCATTGCGATAAGTCCACAGAGTACTCCATTTAATCGTATGCAAACGTCGTTCCTCACCACACTCGCCCCATAAGAACCGGTGACACAGTTTCTCCACCTCCAATAGGACGACACTGGGTACCTTTGCTGTCTGCATGGTATATATGGATATGGCAGCCAACGTGGACTTAACCAGAATCGACCAAACAGCTCTCAAGAGTGTCCTAATCTTTCAACTCGCCAACTTTTTACGTACCTTATTAATGATATATTGATACGTAGAAATCTTGACATGCCCATGAACGACTAGCACTCCTAAATAGGTCCCGAGGGATCCAGTAGCCCTAACTACCAATCCCGAACATATAACCCCACGTAGATAGATTGGTGTATTAGGCGAAACCCATATCACATTCTTCCTTCGGTTCACTTTTTGGCCAGACTCTTGGCAGAAACTTTGAATAATGTGCTCCATCAATTTTGCTTGGGAGTAAGATCCTTGGCCAAACAGTAACAGATCGTCTGCAAAAAAGAGATGTGAGAGAGGTGATCCAACTCTATTAAGCTGGACAAGTCTCCAATGCTTCTTCAACATAATTGACGAGATCTTCTGGTGTAGGCACTCCATGCACAGTAGGAACAAATATGGCGACAGTGGATCACCCTGTCGCAGGTCTCCAGATGGTGAGAATGAGTCCAACAACTCACCATTCTGTAACAAACATAAGGAGTTTGTCGTAACAATATTCATAATAAGTTCCTGAATCACATTTGAAAACCCTGTCACTCTAAGAACCTGGCTTAGATAACCCCAATCAACCTTGTCATATGCCTTTTTCAAGTCAATCTTTACAATCATAGCACCATTGCTTCCTTTTCGTCGGCTTAGAGTGTGGATAACCTCTTGTATTGTCACGATATTGTCCGAGGCTAGCTGTCCTGGTATGAAG
This sequence comes from Asclepias syriaca, assembly GCA_027405835.1. Lineage (NCBI taxonomy): Eukaryota > Viridiplantae > Streptophyta > Magnoliopsida > Gentianales > Apocynaceae > Asclepias > Asclepias syriaca. The sequence continues at coordinate 19,598,094 of CM049927.1, forward strand.
CTTGACTAATAGGGACCGGTGAGGCTGGACATAACCAACGGTAGGCGATTCCCCAAGAACTTCGAAGCCAACTTCCCAATTACGTTGAACAAGGAGATATGCCAGAACTGTGATAACGATTAAGGGCTATCCATTTTTAGAATCATGCAAATCACGGATGCATTAGCATCGGGGGGGATAGTACCCATACTGAATGCCTCTCGAACAAATTGAATAACCGAATCACCTACTAGGGGCCAATAGTTCTGGAAAAAATTGGGTAGAAACTTCGTACACCTCTCACCCTCCTTCAGCCAGTTACACCTCGATTTCTGCCGCTATATGAGCTCTTCTTGGTTCAACGCTTCATTCAGCTCCAACCGTATCCTAGGTTCCAAACGTCTCAAGTACTCAAAATTCCGATAGCCCAAACTCTGTTGGATCCTTTCCAGTCTCGTTAAACATTAGAATTTACGATAAAAGTTTTTCCCAAACACCCTCCTATTCCAAAGCATGGCTTCCCTCTGAAACACCTCCATATTTCCTAGCAGCGGCCTGCTACTGTCACACCATACATTCTCCACAATCGAAGCAAAGAGGGGATGTGTATTCCATGCTCATAAGACTTTAAAGACCCCTTTGGTAGGACTAGCTCCGTTTGAAGTGGGATGAGCCAACAAGGGGTGATGGTCTGATCTTGTATAGGGGAGGTGAGAGACCTAATTCCCCAGGAACAAGCGCAGCCATGTTTGATTGCAAAAATACCGATCAATCCTCTCCTCTACACACACAATCTCTTTCCTCATGTTGGACCACGTATATTGAGGCCCCATGAACCCCATATCAATTGACTCACACTGATCAACTATGTCCCACAATGGTCATACTCTACTTTGCACTATCCATTGACCCCCTCTCTTATATGCTGTCTCTATAACTTGATTAACATTCCCCATTAATAGCCACGGGATACTCATTCCCCTTCCCAATTTGCAGAGGTATGTCCAGAGATCACTTCAAAAGTTTGACTTGGGAGAGGCATAGATTGCCGATAAAAACTAAGGGTGGTCCCTTCCTCGCTTCATTTCCAGAATAATGATATGATCCTCAACTGAGATAATCTCCACCCGTACCACCAGTGCGTCCCAAATGAGCATATCATTAACTGTCACTTTAGCATTTAATTATTGTCACTTAATCAATCAGAACCTAAGGCAGAGTACCTATCGTGTAGCTAGTTCTTGGAAAGTACCTACAATTTTAATTCATTAATATTGTAATCCCAGAGAACTAGTAACAGTTTAGTAGCAACTATCCCTTAATCCTAACAATTATCTATTTATTCAATTAATCAATCTTTCATCAATATCTTTGGTGGATTGGTAATCCAACCACACATAACACGTATTCATTTAGCATGCAAGAATTATCTTATACACATGTGTTCTGATGTATGTTCTACTGTTTCTACATGTTGATTGACCTATCTTCGAATATTTTAGATATATCTTGGTCTACAATGCAATTATGTACTGTATCTTGCCTGTGTACCACATCTGAGTTACCTGGTGTATTCACCCTACCTTAATGATGGCCCTACTCACGGTTTGAGTTAAAGGTATCCATGAAAACCCGTGTCTCTCAAGAATTAATGCCACTCACCCTAACACCGGCATAGCGACCAAACTCTGTCATTAGGTTACTTTAACAAACATGATGATCTATAGGTTATTTTACCTAATATGATTGACCTTAATACAATTTATCCTAACTTAAGGCCTGTTAAACTAAACAGGTTATGATTAGACCATGGTTAGAAATTTTCTATAACCGTTCATTTAGTTTAAAAGAGCAAGCAAATATTCAGTTATAATGTTAATTTAGCAGGTGACCTTTTCGGAAAAGTGAGAATAACTTCAACATGTAAAACACATATAACATGCAATCATAGTTTGGTATTCAAATCATTTTTTAGACGAACACAACACAAAGTATACATAGAGGATCTAGGGGACCACCACCATAAAGTATTCACCCTTTATCAGGTCCGCCGACGGAGCGACTACTTGTATACTCTGGGTTGCTCGACTTGACTCTGATTAGCAGAACCTTCGGAGAGTGCTTCCTTAGACTAATAGCGATTGCTTTACTTTAAATCCTGGGCTTAAGCAATGCCCTGTTGACTAGCAATTGGCTCACCTAATACTCTCTTAGGATCTCTTAACGAAATCTCAGGTATTCTCTGAATACTAAAAATGAACACCATGTAATCAAATTCTCAAAATTTGAAATAAACACTCAGAAAATAGAGAAAACGAGAAACCCTAAGATGATAAATGACTCGTGTCGAGTGTTGAGGGATGCACTCGGAGTCACTAAATGACTTGTATTGAGTGTAGAGGGATGATTTCAACTGAGGAAGACCTGGTGTATTTATTGCAGGTGAAAGGAGTGTATTTCTCTCAAAAATTCGATGTGAGACAAGCTCCTGCTGCTCGGGACGCACATCCCGGGCTATTGATCGGGGTTAGGACCGGTGTCCTGACTTGGGGATGGCTATCCCAGCCCTTTGACTTGGTCAAGACGGGCGTTATGCTTCCGGGACGCGCGCACTAAGTTCAGAACTTCCAAAATTTGCACATTTACCCCGATATTTGTTGTTTTCTTCTAAATATCTCCTAAAACTTCCAAAAACACAAATTATGAAAAACCTGTGTCAATTTCAATCATTTAAGATCGATTTGATTCCAATTATGCCCTAATTTGTGTCTAAAAACATGCTAAAAAAGTGATATGATTTGTACATATGAACTATAACCTCAAATTGCAAAACATATATAATGAAACATCTCGAGTATTTGCAATCAAATAGATATTGAAGAAAAACTAGTTAGAAATGTAAAAGACAGAGTTTAGCGAATAGTTGCCGTAAAGTTGTTACTACTTTACCATATTTCTAGCCCTGCGGTCTTTTTTGTTCTTGAATTTCGATCCTACTCTGAATGTTAGATCCATCGAGAGACATTTCTTCGACCTAGTATCAATGCTTTGCCTTCTGGTTAGAGCTTAAGCACTACTCTATTGACTAAGAAAATGATAGTCTAGAGCTCTCGAGAATTTCCTATCAAAATCCTGGTATTGTATGAAAATCGGACTCAAACGCTAAACTATTTGAATACCCAAATATTGAGAAAAATGCTCAAAAATGATGGAAAATGAGACACTTTGAGTTGCTAGATGAACTGTGTTGAGTGTTGAGAGATGATTTGAACTCCTGGGGGTCTGGGGTATTTATAGCAGTGTTTTGGAGCATTTTTCTTTTAAAATCTTGATGTGGGACACTGACTGGCTCAGAAAGCCCATCCTTAGCAGCAAGGATGGCTGTCCCCAGAGAACGGTCGTCCTTAGAGCTAAGGACCGCCGTTTTGGCCAAAAGGTTTCCAGAAATTGTAATATTGCCCCATAATTTGATGTTTTTTGTAATTTAATCCCTGAAACTTCTAAAATCACAAATTATGCAATTATGTGTTAATTCAATGCAATTAAGTCCAAATATTTTCCAAATTGCCCTAATTTGTATCTTAATACATGCTATAATGTGATATAATTTAGCGCATATGTCATTTGAAAAATAAATCTTATATATATAAGATATATTAGTTTAAAATATTTTAGTATGAACATTTAGTAATACATAACTTTTTAGTAATATTATAGCTTTTACGTAAAAAAAAAGTGTACCTCATTTGGTTATAGCAGTTTCATTTATGATTTTTAGAGATTATGAGTTCGAAATATGATAGAAGCACATGTACCTTAAAATTTTTTTTATATTATTTTTATGATTTGAAACCTCATAATTTCCAAGATTTCATCATCAATTTTTCCAATATCAATTTCTTTGTTATAAATATCTTTAACAACGTCCATAAAAAGATGATCTACTAATATTTCTACCATCCATCTACTATACGAATTTTTCACAAAACATTCTTTTTATGAAATTTTTAGCATCCTTGGATAACTTCTTAGGAATATTAGGTAATAGTCTACTAAATCCTTGTATCTGAAAAATATCTAATTTGGCGAAATCTCTTGGAGGTTGTTCTGTCAGCATTTCTAAAATAATACATCCTAAAACCCATATATCATTTTAACAATCTTGTAAGCAATTCTTCACAACTTCAGGTGACAAATACATCGATGTCCCCTTCTAATAATATATTTATGTTTTTCTCTTCTTATTGATTTTCATTCATCGTCGCAAATTTTTCTTTGTAAAACCGCAATCGTTGATTCTTATACTAAATTCATTTGCTATATTTGCTTCTTTCTTATTTTCCTTATATTTACATATTAATAAGATATTATTTGGTTTTAAATTATGGTGTATGTATCAAATCTCGTGAATATATTTTTATTCCGGATAATAATAATTTTGTACTTTTCATTTCATATTCACATAATTCTCCACCGCCACTAAAAGTTTTGATCTTGTCGGAAAGGATTCCTCTAGAACTGTACTCTAATAACATATTATAAGTTAATATACTATTATATCCAAACGTTGTTTCTTCACCTAATTAAGCATGCAATCATATGAGGACAGTTACTTCAATTATTTCAATTTAAAATAAGATTATAAGGATAATAACTTCTCAAACCATATAATCTTAACCAAAAGAATGAGTAAAAGAAATTGCATTCCAAGAGTGCATAACCAATCAAATAGGAAAATACCATTATACTAGAAACTTGTACAAATACATTGATACATTAATTAAGTTACAAGTTTTTTACACATAATTTTACTTTTAAATTCAAACTAAATTTCACATTATAAAATCATTAATTAATTACTATTAGGTGGATCAAAACGAATTTGATCCAAGGAAGGGTAAAAATGTTTAGCTTTCACATTGAGATACTCTTTCCATGTTATTGAGCGATAAAGAGGAAGTTCTCCATGTTTTACCAACTCCAAAGGTGGAGAAATGTCAATATCTTTCGATGGACCTAGAAAATATGCTATAAATATACGATGTTGGGTTAAATTTACCATGGCCCGGTGCAACACATTCTTAAAAATACCATTTGAGAGGATTTGCAAAAGATCACCAACATTAACCACAAGTGAGCCATTCATTAGCGGCACATTGATCCAACCGACATGATCATGGTATATTTGGAGTCTACTGGTGTTGCTCTGATTGAATAAAGTGACTAGTGATGTATCAGTATGAGGCACTAGACCCATTGCTTGATTTGGTTATGGACAAACTGGGTAAGAGTTGACTTGAAGAAGACGGTCAGTACAAATGGAGTTTGTATTAAACGTATACCATTTCTCATCATCATTGGTTAAGCCTAATGATGTTAGCATCATACTTAATATCTTTTAAGATAGTCTGTTTATTGCTTCGTCATAATTATTTAGCACATTGTTGATTAGAAATAAACAAATGATGTTATTAATAAAATTATAATCAACATAAATGAAATTAAATAAATAAAAGATATTCAAAGTTGTATGCTCATACTAAACGGTTGCACTAATATTACTCTCTTTAGGCCACAATTGAGAAGCAACATCTGAAAGTGGACTTTGAATGCTAAATCTCTTTGACCACATTAACTTTTTGAAAAGTGGTGACATTTTTGCAATGCCATAACCATTACTTTGATCCATAGGTCTTAAAGCTCTAAGCTTTTGTTCAATAGGCAAAGCAAACAAATTTCTTGTTTGATCCTCCATTTGTTGAAGAAGCTCCATGCTTGTGCCATGATTAATGTGTTGAAACATTTCCCATTCCTCAGATGCCGTTCTCATAAGAAGAATGATATTTGAATCATTCATATCTATCACTGGTAAAACTAAATCTGAAGGTGATAATTTTGAATTGAATGGATAATGAGAACCTGATTCATCTCAAATATGTGAGTAGGGTAAATCTGAAAAATTATTAAAATTTCATCTCTATTCATGTTTGTTTCTGCTCCTTTGAATGCATAGAAAAGAAAATTATGATTATGGATGAGTACTTGTTTGATATAAGATTGTATTATATATAGGTTAAAATATTGTGGTTAGAGGAAAAGAAAAAGATAATTTTTGGCTAAGAATTGTGTAATTAAATTTTGTGTTTTTATCTATACAGGGATGATAAAAATGAAAAATTACCAAAGAATTATATTTTCTTCTAAGAATTGTGCAATCAAATTTTGTATTTTTACCTATATAAGAATGTACAAAAGTGAATAATTTTCAAGTGGTTGTGATCCAAGGATCATTAATATCCCATTGACTTTTCTTTTTCAAAATTAGGCAAATGTATTTCTAAAATTTATCCGTTAATTTTCCTTTTCTATAAAGATACCTTTTATACTATGAGTTGTGCAATAAAATTTTGTATTTTTACTTATATAGGGATGTATAAAGATGAAAAATTTACTAGAAAGTTACCTTTTTGCTAAGAACTATGCAATCAAATTTTGTGTTTTTACACATATAGGGATGTATAGAGATGGAAAATTTATCAAAAAGTTACCATTTTAGCTAAGAATTGTGTAATTAAATTTTGTGTTTTTACTCATATAGGGATGTATAGAGATGGAAAATTTATCAAAAAGTTACATTTTTTTGCTAAGAATTACGCAATCAAATTTTGTGTTTTTACCTATGTAGGAATGTATAAAGATGTAATATTTTTCAATAACATACCTTTTATGTTAAGAATCGTGTATCAAATTTTATATTTTTACCTATATAGGGATGTATGAAGATGAATTTTTTTTTTCCAAAACCATACATTTTTTTGCTAAAAATTGTGTAATCAAATTTCGTGTTTTTAGGGATATAGAGATGAAAAATTACCAAAAAGACATCTTCGGCTAAGAATTATGCAATCAAATTTTGTATTTTTACCTATATAAGAATGTATAAAGATGAAAAATTTACCAAAAAGTTACCTTTTCTACTAAGAATTGTGCAATCAAATTTGTGTTTTTACCTATATAGAGATGTATAAAGATAAAATATTTTTAAAAAATTACCTTTTCTACTAAGAATTGTGTAATCAAATTTTGTGTTTTTACCTATATATGGATGTATAAAGATGAAAAATTTACCAAAAAAGTACATTTTTTGCTAAAAATTGTGCAATTAAATTTTGTATTTTTACTTATAGGAATGTATAAAGATGAAATATTTTTCAAAAAATATATTTTTTTCTAAGAATTGTGTAATCAAATTTTGTGTTTTTATCTATATAAGGATGTATATAGATGAAAAATTTACCAAAAAGATACATTTTTTGCTAAAATTGTGTAATCAAATTTTGTATTTTTACCTACATAGGGATGTATAAAAATATAAATTTTATCAAAAATTACCTTTTCTGCTCAAAATTGTATAATTAAATTTTATGATTTTACATATAGGAGGATGTATAAAGATAGAAATTTTTTCAAAGTGATTGTGATCCAAGTATCATTAATATCATCCATTGACTTTTCCTTTTCAAAATTAAGCAAATGTATTTCTAAAATTTATCCCTTAATTTTTCTTTTATAAAAAAATACATTTTTACTAAAAATCGTTCAATCAAATTTTGTGTTTTATCTATCTAGGAATACTAAAGGCGGAATTTTTTTTAAAAACAATACTTTCTCTGCTAAGATTTGTATTTTATAGTTTTACGTATATAAGAATATACAAAGATGGAAATTTTTTCAAAGTGGTTGTGATCCAAGTATCATTAATATCATCCATTGACTTTTCCTTTTCAAATTTAAGCAAATGTATTTCTAAACTTTATGCGATAATTAAATAAACAGTTAAAGTGCTTTTATTATTTCTTTTGGTGTAATTAAACATAATGCTTCAAATTCAATGAAATTTTAAAATTTTATTTAATCAAATAAGAGTCATAGTGAGACATTTATTTGAGTAAAAATTGAATTTTACAATAACAACTCGAATTAAATCTGAATTAGTTCGAGTCGTAATAACTTATCAACCCATATAATCTAACCAAAAGAATGAGGTAAAAGAAATTCCATTCCAAGAGTGCATAACCAATCCATATATATTATAAGAAATCCCTATATATACTAGAAACTTGTACGATTACATTCATACTTTAATCAAGATACAAGTTTTTTACACATAATTTTACTTTTAAAGTCAAACTAAATTCCTCATTTTGAAATCATTAATTAATTACTATTAGGTAGATCAAAACGAATTTGATCCAAGGCATCGTAAAAGTGTTTAGCTTTCACATTGAGATACTCTTTCCATGTGATTGAGCGATAAAGAGGAAGCTCTCCATGTTTTACTAACTTCAAAGGTGGAGAAATGTCAACATCTTTTGATGGACCTAAAAAATATGCAACTGAGATACGGTGTTGGGTTAAATTTACCATGGCCCGGTGCAACGCGCTCTTAAAAACACCATTTGAGAGGATTTGCAAAAGATCACCGACATTAACCACAAGCGAGCCATCCTTTGGCGGCACATTAATCCAACCGACTTGGTCATGATAGAGTTGGAGTCCACTAGTGTTGCTCTGGTACAATAAAGTGACTAGTGATGTATCAGTATGAGGCGCTAGACCCATAGCTTGATTAGGTTCTGGACAAACTGGATAAGAGTTGACTTGAAGAAGCCGGTCAGTACAAGTGGAGTTTGTATTAGGCATATACCATTTCACATCATCATCGGTTAAGCCTAAAGATGTTAGCATCATACTTTATATCTTTTGAGATAATTTTTTCATTGCCTCATTATAATTATTCATCACATTGCTGATTAGAAATAAAAAAAAAACGTTGTTATTAATAAAATTATAATCAACATAAATAAGAAAAATAAAATTCAAAGTTGTATGCTCATACCAAAAGGTTGTACTAATGTTACACTCTTCAGGCCACAATTGAGAAGCCACATCTGAAAGTGGACCTTGAATGCTGAATCCCTCTAACCACATTAACTTTTTGAAAAATGGTGACATTTTTGCAATGCCATAACCATTACTTTGATCCATAGGTCTTAAAGCTCTAAGCTTTTGTTCAATAGGCAAAGCAAACAAATTTCTTGTTTGATCCTCCATTTGTTGAAGAAGCTCCATTTCTATACCATGATTAATGAGTTGAAACATTCCCCATTCTTCAAATGCCTTTTTCATAAGAAGAATGACATTTGAATCATTCATGTCTATCACAGGTAGAACAACATCAACATCTGAATGTAATATTGAAGTGAATGAATCATCATTACTTGACTCACTCCAAACGTGCGATTCTGGTAATTTTGACATATTTTTAAAGTCGATTGGAATAATATTTTGAGGATCGACCATAGAACTTTGATTTCTTGCCATGTTTGTAAAATTCTACAATTGAATGACGAGAAGAGAAAATGATTATTTTAGAATTAGCGAATACTAGTTAATGTGAGAGAGTATTATATAGGTAGCAATTACTATTCTAGACTTAAAAAACGAAATTTCCAATGATTAGTTACTAGTTAGTGTGTATCATAAAATTTTTATCCTATAAATAATTAAGGAGAAGATTAGATCATAGAGATCACTATAGAACTATTTGTAAATGTTAATCAATTTTTAAATGGTTTTCTATAAATATAAAAAGATATATAATATTTGGATTCATATCAAAACTTATAACAATGGTATAATTTAAACTATTTCTCTAAAAAAATGTTGAGACATAATTCATCTAGAAAATATTTGTGTTTTATCAAATGTTACCACTTTTAAACCATTAAACTTTTTTTTCAAAATAATACATATATAGATATAATATATATATATATATATATATATATTACATATATAAATAAATTTATAGTAACAATCACATATATTAAACTAAGAAGTTCAAAGAATGTGGCTAATAATGCAACATTTTCTATTTTAAAGGCCTATATTTAGAGGAAAATGTTGCATATTATTACAAAGTTAAACAAATCATTTTATATTAAAATTACAAAATTTTCTTCGAACATTCTTTAATCATAAAATTTTGTTTACTAATTTATGTCTTATCTAAACTTTTTTTTTGTTTGGAACCGAATCTGTGTATATTACTTAAAAAGGGAGTCGAAACAACTCCAGATGTACAAAAAATAGCCTACCAACGTGCTATACAAAAGAATGTACTGCTTGAGGATCTGCTTAGCCCCAGACCAAAAGGAGTTCCACAGTAGATTGGAGACTCCTTTCTGCTAGTGCTTGACCATCCTTCAGAGCTGAGTCTGCATATCGTCTACGAGTATGGTTATACCATAGCTCATGCACGATTTGTCTAAACACATAGAACCAGTTAAGACTATCCGGTTCATCCCTACGACCTAAACCAAGGTTCACTTGGAACCACTGTACAAAATGTACTGGCCTGTAAAACAAAAACCACCAGCCAATGGATACAATACAACGCCAAACCCTGAGAGACTCAGGACAGTCCCTAAGCACATGCATATCTAATTCCTCCACATCTGTACATAGATCGCAAAAAGAGCTAATCATACTTCTCCTCCTCGCAAACAAAGCACTAGTCGGAAGAGCCCCATGGAGTCCAAACCACATAGTCATTGACACCCTTAGCAGACTCACGAACTGCCACAAATTCTTCTAATGCCTGCCAAACAAGCTAGCGGGGGCGGCCGTACGAGTCGTTGTACTGATTTGATAGAGAAAAGACCGACCTTAGAGGCCCCCCAACACGGTACATCCCACCGGGTACCATCACCGTGTAATGTCACCCTGGATAAATGACTCAAGACTGAATTCGACTTGTCAAGCTTCCATCAAGTCACTACAAACCAATAGTCTGCTACACACAAACTCTTCTCCTCATCCGAAATTCCTCCCTCAAGGCATTCCAACAAAGGTCAGTCCCCCATCCAATTATCCACCAAGAACCCAGCTTGACGGTCTGAGCCAAGCATTCAAGTAACCCTTCCAGACAATGAGTTGTGATGATCTAACACCCCGCCAAGTCACTGACATTCGGGTAAGAGGTTGCTCTGAAGTTCTTGATATCCACGATCCATATTTATCTATTAAAATACGGTTCCCCACTTTCTCCGGGTGAGTTAGCATACCCCACGCTACTTTTGCCAGCAGGGCTTGGTTCATTGTTCGTAGATGAGGGAAACTCAACCCCCCTTCATTGCGATAAGTACACAGAGTACTCCATTTAATCGTATGCAAACGTCGTTCCTCACCACACTCGCCCCATAAGGACCGGTGACACAGTTTCTCCACCTCCAATAGGACGATACTATGTACCTTTGCTGTCTGCATGGTATATATGGATATGGCAGCCAAGGTGGACTTAACCAGAATCGACCCAGCAGCTCTCGAGAGTGTCCTAATCTTTCAACCCGCCAACTTTTTACGTACCTTATTAATGATATATTGATCCGTAGAAATCTTGACATGCCCATGCACTACTGGCACTCCTAAATAGGTTCCGAGTGATCCAGTAGCCCAAACTCCCAATCCCGAACATATAACCCCATGTAGATAGATTGGTGTATTAGGCAAAACCCATATCACATTCTTCCTTCGGTTCACTTTTTGGCCAGACTCTTGGCATAAACTTTTAATAATGTGCTCCATCAATTTTGCTTGGGAGTAAGCTCCTTGGCCAAACAGTAACAGATCGTCTGCAAAAAAGAGATGTGAGAGAGGTGATCCAACTCTATTCAGCTGGACAAGTCAATGCTTCTTCAACATAATTGACGAGATCTTCTGGTGTAGGCACTCCATGCACAGTAGGAACAAATATGGCGATAGTGGATCACCTTGTCGCAGGTCTCTAGATGGTGAGAATGAGCCCAACAGCTCACCATTATGTAACAAACATAAGGAGTTTGTCGTAACAATATTCATAATAAGTTCTTGAATCACATTTGAAAACCCTGTCATTCTCTGAGCCTGGCTTAGATAACCCCAATCAACCTTGTCATATGCCTTTTTCAAGTCAATCTTTACAATCATAGCACCATTGCTTCCTTTTTGTCGGCTTAGAGTGTGGATAACCTCTTGTTTTGTCACGATATTATTCGAGGCTAGCTGTCCTGGTATGAAGCTTAACTAATAGGGATCGGTGAGGCTCGACATAACCAATGGTAGGCGATTCACCAAGATCTTCGTAACCAACTTCACAATTACGTTGCACAAGGAGATAGGCCGGAACTGTGACAACGATTCAGGGCTATCCATTTTTAGAATCATGCAGATCACGGATGCATTAGCATCGGGGGGGATAGTACCCATACTGAATGCCTCTCGAACAAATTGAATAACCAAATCACCTACTAGGGGCCAATATTTCTGGAAATAATTGGGTGGAAACCCGTCTGATCTCGGGGCCTTATCCGGACCCATTTGAAACAGTTCCCTCTTAATTTCATCATTAGACACCACTCTATTAAAGCTTTCCTTGTCTCTAGACTCTACCTCTGGAAACTGTCAGTCTTCAGCCTCACAAGGTGAGCAGACCTCCCTTGTATACAAATTATGAAAGAAAGCACTCACTAATACCTTCAGCTCTGCCGGATTAGGGTTAGAGGTGTATGAAAAAACTTCGTACACCTCTCACCCTCCTTCAGCCAGTTACACCTCGATTTCTGCCGCCATAGGAGCTCTTCTTGGTTCAACGCTTCATTCAGCTCCAACCGTATCCTAGGTTCCAAATGTCTCAAGTACTCAAAATTCTGATACCCCAAACTCTGTTGGATCCTTTCCTGTCTCGTTAAACATTAGAATTTACGATAAAAGTTTTTCCCAAACAGCCTCCTATTCCAGAGTATGGCTTCCCTCTGAAACACCTCCATATTTCCTACCAGCGGCCTACTACTGTCACACCATACATTCTCCACAATCGAAGCAAAGAGGGGATGTGTATTCCATGCTCGTAAGACTTTAAAGACCCCTTTGGTAGGATTAGCTCCGTTTGAAGTGGGATGAGCCAACAAGGGGTGATGGTCCGATCTTGTCTAGGGGAGGTGAGAGACCTAATTCCCCGGGAACAAGCGCAGCCATGTTTGATTGCAAAAATACCGATCAATCCTCTCCTCTACACACACAATCTCTTTCCTCATGTTGGACCACGTATATTGAGGCCCCACGAACCCCATATCAATTGACTCACACTGATCAACTATGTCCCTCAATGGTCATACTCTGCTTTGCACTATCCATTGACCCCCTCTCTTATATGCTGCCTCTATAACTTGATTAAAATTCCCCATTAATAGCCACGGGAGACTCATTCCCCTTCCCAGTTTGCAGAGGTATGTCCAGAGATCACTTCAAAAGTTTGACTTGGGAGAGGCATAGATTGCCGATAAAAACTAAGGGTGGTCCCTTCCTTGCTTCATTTCCAGAATAATGATATGATCCTCAACTGAGATAGTCTCCACCTGTACCTCCAGTGCGTCCCAAATGAGCATATCATTAACTGTCACTTTAGCATTTAATTGTTGTCACTTAATAAATCAGAACCTAAGGTAGAGTACCTATCGTGTAGCTAGTTCTTGGAAAGTACCTACAATTTTAATTCATTAATATCGTAATCCCAGAGAACTAGTAACAGCTTAGTAGCAACTATCCCTTAATCCTAACAATTATCTTATTTATTCAATTAATCATGTCACGCCCTGAATCCGGGCTTAGTTCGTGAACTAAATTCCCAAATTCAAGAGAATGACACAGCTACACTCCCAAGATTTCTCCAAAGAATGTAAAGCCACTTACTTTCAATTATCCAACAAGAAACAGTAATTTATTAACTTAAAATAATTCATAACATATCCTCCAAAATTTTCTAACTGTCTGCAATACTAACCTTAACTGAAAAAAAACTCCAGTTTCCAAAAACAATAAAAAGTTTATTCTAAACAAACCATCAAATAATTTACTCTAAACTTCTATTCAAAATCATCCGACCAATAATCGTCCTCTACCCCAGTGTCTTCTCTGTCATCTGAAAAGTGGGAAACATAGGAGTGAGTATAAAAATACTCAGTAGGCGGAACATCCTCTCTCCTTTCAAAAGTCAATTTGTTTTAAAAACAAACAATATAAATATTTTTAAAATAAGAATAATAATAATGCTAAATATTAATATTTCACTGTACTTGTATCTTCAAAGGCACAAAAAGACGAAACATAAAATGAATATTAATTAAAATTTTGAGTAAAATAACATACACCATCCGTCAATCACTATCTTCTATTTTCCTTTTCTTGTCTTTTCTTTGACTATTGGGGAGTAATATGAAGGTTTCGCGAATGGGTCTTAACTGATATCAGTTCCTAACTTTATATCCGTTAGGAAAGGTTCTTACTTGTATCTTATATCTTGTGGCTTTTTGTCCATTCCAATGGAGATCTTATATCTTGTGGCTTTTTGTCCATGCTAATGGAGATCTTATAAAAGGTGGAACATGTTCCTCCCACTGCTATCCTTCAACTTAATCCCCAATAAAATCAAATATAAAATCACATTTTATTTTTTATAAAACTTCATGGTTAACATTTGACCTTTTTTAATATTTAAGAACACGGAAAAATAAGGAAAAAGGTTATTTACTTTTAAAAAATAACAATTAATCAGAGCGATATAAAAAGGTTGCAAAAGAATCAATCGCGGAATTATATAAAAGTAAAAATTGGTATAACCCACATAATTAACCCACGGCAGTTTCGAATATATATATATATATATATATTTTTTTTTTGAAAACATATTTTAAAAAAATCAAAGAAACCAATTTAAAAATCTTAGACATTCAAAATCAGAATCGGTCGGTAACAATTAATCAAATGATGCGTTTCTGACTGATATGCTAAATATGTGTTATTTTACCCTATGTCGATTATGAGTAATTAAGGACCGAGATTGACTAATTGTCACGTTTAGTCTTTATAGTGTCACTTAATCAGTCAGAACCTAAGGCAGAGTACCTATCATGTAGCTAGTCTGTTGGAAAGTATCTATGATTTTATTAAATAAATATCGTACTCCCAGGGAAGTGGTAACGGCTTAGTAGTAACTAGCCTTTTTATCCTAACTCTTATCTTATGATTCAGTTATGCAATCGTCATTAATAACTTTGATGAGAGGGTGATTCATTCTCCACTAGGTTTAAGTCTAATTAAGTCTAAAAGTGTTTTATAGATAAGGTCCTGATTCTATGTTATACTATTCCTATATGTTGATTGACCTATCTTCGAGTGTTTTAGACATGTCTTGGCCTGGATTGCAACTATGTTCTGAGTCTAAAGGTGTACCACATCTGAGTAATCTGATAAACCGCCCCATCGCCAAGGTAAACGGCCCTACTCACGTTTCGAGCAAAAGGGGATCACGCTGCTGGCCCTTAACGCCGACATAAACGCTCTACTCAGCCTACTTAGACTACTTTAACAAACAGGGTGTTCCGTAGGTTATTTTATCTAATATGGCAGATACCAATACTAATTGATGTCTGTTAAACTAAACAGGTTATGAATAGACCGTGGTTAGGAATTGTCTATAACCCTAATTTTAGTTTAAAAGAGACTACATTAGACATGCAGACATAATGTATATTAAGCAGGTGGCCATTTCAGGAAAATCATAAGCACTTCAACATATGCAACAACTATTCATAAAAAATTCATAATCCGATATTCAAAATCATTCTTTGGGCAAACACAATAACAACATATAAAGAGAGGGACAGGGGGACTGATGCCATAAAGAAATCACCCTTTACTTAGTCTCGCCGATGGAGCGTACTGCTTGTATATGTCGTACTGCTTGACCCGACTCTGCTCGACAGAACCTTCGGAGGACGCTTCCTCAGCCTAGTAGCTGGACTTTACCTTAATACCCAGCTTAAGCCCAGCCCTGTGGACTGACTCTTCGAACGCCTCGAGCCCTCTTAGGATCTCCTAACGAAATCCCGGGTATTCTATGAATACCAGAAACGAACCTATCTATCGAAGCCTAAGATCTGAGACTATTTCTCAGAAACTAAGAAAACGAAACACTAACTAGAAAGAAAGAAAACTTATACTGAACCCGAGTCTCTCAGTGACTTATGTACTTGAGAAAAGTGTACACTTGAAGTCACTAAATGACTCAGATCAAGCGGAGAGGAATGATTTCAACTAGATAAGGCATGAGGTATTTATAGCAGCTTCCTGGTGTGATTTTTCATCAAAAATTCGATGTGGAACTTGAATTTCTGGTTCGGGACTCCCGTCTCGGTCTGTTGACCAGGTCAGGATGGCCGTCCCTAGTCCTGGACACTCGTCCCAACCTGTTGACCAGGTCAGGACGCCCGTCCTGAACCGGGACGCCCTCCATGAAGTCCGAACTTCTGAAAAATTGAATTTTTGCCCCAAAATTTGCCATTTTCTTCTACTTTTCACCTGACACTTCCAAAATCATAAAAACTGTGAAATTGAGTTAATAATGAACAATTAAGACCAATTTGCCCTCAATTTCACCCTCAATCATGCCTAAAAACATGCTAAAAATGTGATATGATTTATGCATATCAGATAACCCCACACTTAGCTTTTTGCTTGTCCTCAAGCAAAGTCTACTTGAAGTTAGTGATTCTAAATCATATGTGCAGTCACTTAGATTTCCTAGTCATGTTTTTATTCCAAAAATTATTCAGACAATTCTTAATACAGGTGTGACTGGTTAGGTTGCTATGACAAGGTCTCAAATGTCTCTAGCAGATTGTCATAATCAAGCAGGAAACAACTTAGCAACTAGGTTGAACGTTTTCTCAGTCACAAGGTCTTCCTGATGTGTAGTGTGTGTACTAGTCTAGACCAGATAGTCAACACAATAGACTCTCGTCTTAACTACTACCAGATAATATTTCGACCCGTCGTTAGACATACTGACAAATGACAACTTTTTGAGTTCTGAGCTTTGGTGATCAGATTTTAATTATTTAGTACTTATTGATTTTTCTTCTTTTATAGATTCAGGGTATTTTGAGTCTGCTTAGAACACGTCAACTTCAACTACCCATGTAGCGAGTCCCACTCTGATGACTCCCAGACCTACACGACCTTAGGGCATCAGGCTTTAAGTTCCCCGAAGGAGTGGTGCTCGAGTAGCAAAGGCCGCTGGCAGACTACCCTTATTTAATTAACTCTCTTTTGTTTCTTTTCACTTTTAGCTCAGAGTCTCATCTAGTCACTCTAATTGTCAATACATTCACAACTGGTCTAATTTTATCTAGTTAAGTCTTGAAAAGGTAATTGGCTGAGGTCTCTAATCCAGACTAAGTTGTGCTCAGTTATCAGGAATTCCCTATTTCTAATCAATAAGTTCAAGATAGTCATCAATCGTCTCCTACTAACCATAACATTCTACCTACATATCATAGACATCAGCAAATGTGTTACCAATCATACTGCATTTAGAAGTCTGAAAGAATGAAAAATTTTGAAAAATTTTGGAAGGTTGTGAAAATACGGGGAAAACAAGCAAAATCATGCAAAAATTTTCTCACAAACTACTATAGTGCACCGTGCACTGCTACCCCACACTTAAGTCTTACACTGTCCTCAGTGTTCATGCATAGCTAAACTACCCCACACTTATTTGAAAACAAGAAGAAATAAAACAAAGAACTCTTACCCCACACTTATTTGACTAACTAAGGGTAAGAGAGAAAATAACGCAACAAAACAAGAAGGATAATGGAAATATCAAAATAGAACACAAAACAAAGAAAATAAAAGTAAAGGAATATGAGGATTAGAGAAACTCCCTTCATGTCGCGAGCAGAAGGGTCTTCTCTGATCTGTCAATTGGCTCTTCATCTTAGCCATGTGCTATTGCTGAGGTGTTCTTGACTCTGCAAGCTCTAGATATTGGAACGGATGACGTCAGCTCCGATCCTTCATTGTCGAGCTCCAGGTAGTGGCATATCCATTTGAGGAATGACTCAAGCCCCAAGGACTATTTCCCCAAATCATTTGCAAAGTTCCTCGTAATCGTAGCAACGTGTCCAGAAGGAACGTGTCTAGGAATGAGACTTCTTTGGATTGGTGTGCCTACTTGCCAGTGTCAGTAAAGGTATTGCATGCAATTTTCGAATGGCAGAAGAGATACCTGAAGCTTTGGCGAAGCCGTGGTGGTAGGAGGCTCCAGTGGTGTAGAACTGGGCCCAAGTATTTGAAACTTCCTCGGGGAAGTTTCTCACAACTGATTGTATGTAGGGGATGCAAGCTCCTCCATTGCTATGCTCCTGATACAATGCCAAATTCCTCTATATCCTTCGACCGTTCGATATCACTTGGTAGATCACTTGCTTGCCCTGGTCTGGCTTTAATTGTTGCCAATATCTCATATGTTGGTTCTGCGGGTAGGGGTTTTGCTGTGGTGGTATCTTCTGAAAGTTTCCAACTTCCGAATTATTCCTCAGCTAAATCCCGTATCATTCCTCCAACTGGGATTGTATGCGTCTCCCATTGGAGTAGCACTCTACAGTAACCTACTCCTACCTCTTTTTGGAATGGTTCGTATTTCATTCCCATAGCAATCCCTGCTAAAGTGTGGTACTAGGCAGACTTCACAAATTTGATACACAGACTGAACTTTTCTTCCTAAGACATTGGCACTCTTAATCTAGAAAACAGCTTCTCATAGAATCTGCACATGACTTTAACATCATTAGTAGGTAATGCCTGTGGTTCAGGCCATTTTTGAAAAGTGTTCCACGACTACTATGATGTAAATGTTTTCACAAGAAGAAAAAGAAAAGGATTCGATACCCTAGATATCAAAGGTTGCAATACTTTGTATACGTTGCTGGGGTAGACGATCTCTGGAAAGACGTGTTACCTGTTATTTTTCAAGCATCATCGGACTGTATCAAGGATACAAAATAGTGGGCCAGTAATATCATGCTTCCAACACTTTCCGGACAGTGTTGCTAGCAGTCAAATAGCCTCTCGTAGATCGTCGATGACAATGCTCCAAAATTTTGTGGCTTTTGTCTTTAGAGAAACATCTTCTGATCAACTGATCTGCGAAAATTTGAAATAGAAGAGAAATCTGCCCATTAGTAATATTTCAAATCAGCGAAGAATTTCTTATTTTGCTGATAAGTCACATTACTTGGAACTCATTCAGTGACTAGATAATTTGCAACAACAATAAACCACAGATGAGACTTATCATACATAGCAAACAATGCAAATAAGTTTTCATCAAAAATTTATCCGTATTACAATAGCCTCTGACTCGTGGTTTTCTAATCTAGACAAATGGTTTGCTTTCTAGATTTTTAACCCTTTTTCCTATCCCTTCATTCTATATCAAATTCAAGTAACAATAAAACTTAACTTAGTCAATTATGGTTCAACATTAGTTTTATTGAACACAGATATCTCAGAGTGATCAGTGTAACCTATTGTTTCTAGACAAGACTAGATAAGATCAGAATTTATCATACATGAACTTTCTTATCATGTTTCTGTCCTAAAACAATTCTTACTACATCATTACATCACATATTCATTCAAAAGGCAGATTTCGATCAGGTGATGCCCTAATGGGTGCAGTAATTCCTTTTGGTTTAAAAGATCTCATGCAATTATCAGCAAAACAAAAGGAACATCCTTTTTTTCAATAGAACATTCAGAGGTCTGGCTATTAAGGAAAAATTATAACTCGTCCTAATAAAGCCGGCATGACTCTAAGAAAATTCTAAAATGGAGTTTCTTCCCAAAAACAAATCTAAGCCAAAATTTTGCAACTCAGAAGAAAATATATTTTATCCTCATTTCCATTTTTATTTTTTCGAAATAATAGAAAAACATGAAAAAGAGCAATTAAGAAAACAACTAAGAAAGAACAAGAGATAGGGAAAAGAACAACTTACCATTGAGCAAGAAAATTGCATTTTTTCGGGTTTTAAAATTTAAAATTTTTTTTTCTTTTTTTTTTCGAAAGCAGTTAAATTTCCTCAATATGGTTTTAGAATAATTTTCTAAAATTTTATTATCCTAAATGTCTTAATTTTAGATAATGTCTAAAATTAGTTAGTTATGATAACCCTATATTTCGGAAAGTGATTGTCTAACTAGCATAAGATAAGTGTAGGTCTAAAGTCTAGGTTACTACCGTTACCTATCATAATTCTCTAGAATTTTGATCAGGAATCCTAAGTTCATTATGATATTTCCCCGGCAACGGCGCCAAAAATCTGATGCGTTTCTGACTGATATGCTACATAGGTGTTATTTTACCCTATGTCGATTATGAGTAATTAAGGACCGAGATTGACTAATTGTCACGTTTAGTCTTTATAGTGTCACTTAATCAGCCAGAACCTAAGGCAGAGTACCTATCATGTAGCTAGTATATTGGAAAGTATCTACGATTTTATTAAATAAATATCGTACTCCCAGGGAAGTGGTAACGGCTTAGTAGTAACTAGCCTTTTATCCTAACTCTTATCTTATGATTCAGTTATGCAATCGTCATCAATAACTTTGATGAGAGGGTGATTCATTCTCCACTAGATTTAAGTCTAATTAAGTCTAAAAGTGTTTTATAGATAATGTCCTGATTCTATGTAATATTGTTCCTATATGTTGATTGACATATCTTCGAGTGTTTTAGACATGTCTTGGCCTGGATTGCAACTATGTTCTAAGTCTAAAGGTGTACCACATCTGAGTAATCTGATAAACCGCCCCATCGCCAAGATAAACGGCCCTACTCACGTTTCGAGTAAAAGGCAACTATGAAAGCCCTATGTCACTTAGGGGATCACGCTGGTGGCCCTTAACGCCGGCATAAACGCTCTACTCATCCTACTTAGACTACTTTAACAAACAGGGTGTTCCACAGGTTATTTTATCTAATATGACAGACACCAATACTAATTGATGTCTGTTAAACTAAACAAGTTATGAATAGACCGTGGTTAGGAATTGTCTATAACCCTAATTTTAGTTTAAAAGAGACTACATTAGACATGCAGACATAATGTATATTAAGCAGGTGGCCATTTCCGGAAAATCATAAGCACTTCAACATATGCAACAACTATTCATAAAAAAATCATAATCCGATATTCAAAATCATTCTTTGGACAAACACAATAACAACATATAAAGAGAGGGACAGGGGGACTGATCCCATAAAGAAATCACCCTTTACTTAGTCTCGCCGATGGAGCGTACTGCTTGTATATGTCGTACTGCTTGACCCGACTCTGCTCGATAGAACCTTCGGAGGATGCTTCCTCAGCCTAGTAGTTGGACTTTACCTTAATACACAGCTTAAGCCCAGCCCTGTGGACTGACTCTTCGAACGCCTCGAGCCCTCTTAGGTTCTCCTAACGAAATCCCGGGTATTCTATGAATACCAGAAACGAACCTATCTATCGAAGCCTAAGATCTGAGACAATTTCTCAGAAACTAAGAAAACGAAACACTAACTAGAAAGAAAGAAAACTTATACTGAACCTGAGTCTCTCAGTGACTTATGTACTCGAGAAAAGTGTACACTTGAAGTCACTAAATGACTCAGATCAAGTGGAGAGGAATGATTTCAACTGAGGAAGGCCTGGGGTATTTATAGCAGCTTCCTGGAGTGATTTTTCATCAAAATTTCGATGTGGGATTTGAATTTCTGGTTCGGGACGCCCGTCCCGGTCTGTTGACCAGGTCAGGACGGCCGTCCCAAGTCCTGGATGCCCGTCCCGACCTGTTGACCAGGTCAGGATGCCCGTCCCGACCTGTTGACCAGGTCAGGATGCCCGTCCTGAACCGGGACGCCCTCCCCGAAGTCCGAACTTCTGAAATATTGCGTTTTTGCCCCGAAATTTGCCATTTTCTTCTACTTTTCACCTGACACTTCCAAAATCATAAAAACTGTGAAATTGAGTTAATAATGAACAATTAAGACCAATTTGCCCTAAATTTCACCCTCAATCATGCCTAAAAACATGCTAAAAATGTGATATGATTTATGCATATCATCAAATAAACCTTGTCGCATATCAAACCTTTCAAATTCCATAATAAAACTTATTATGAATACTGTGTGAAAAGAACGGAGAGGGATAATCCACCTACCTCGATTGAGCGCTTAGCGTACTTTCTGATATTTCGATTAACTCAAGTATTCCGCTCTTAATATCCCTTCGGACTCTATCAGAAACCCATAATACACACATTAAGACTAAATTCATAATTGATAACTTAATCTTACGATCTTGATAATCAAAACCACTAAAAATTATTCACCTTGATGATCGTGTTCTCGATATTCGGAAAGCCCCTCTCCCTGGCGGCTATCGCGTTCTGAGAGATAAAAAGAAACCCTAATAAAAACCTTAATAGTTATACATACGCCTCATTTATAATAATCCGTATCTCTTATTTATAACTATTTGTCATTTAGTCCTCAGACTAATTAAAATATACATAAAGCCCCAAACATAAAATTAGGGTATTACATTCTACCCCCCATAGAAAAAGTTTCGTCCTCGAAACTAACGTACCTTGTTCCTCAAATAAATAAGGATATTTAGTGCGCATATCTTCCTCCAATTCCCATGTAGCTTCCCTTAGAGTGTGATTGGTCCATTGCACTTTGACATATGGTATAGTTCTTCTTCTTAGTACTTGTTCTTTATGATCAACAATTTTTATTGGAACTTCTTCATAATTTAAGTTCTCTTGAACATGCAAAGGTTCCACTTCTAACACATGACTTTCATCCGGAACGTAACGCCTCAATTGCGACACATGGAAGACATCGTGTACTCTAGATAAAGCAGGTGGTAAAGCTAATTGATATGCTAGTTGTCCAACTCTCTCTAATATTTCAAAAGGTCCTACAAACCTTGGACTTAACTTTTCACTCACGCCAAATCTCATAACACCTTTTGTCGATGAGACCCTTAAATATACCTTTTCTCCTTTCTAAAATTCCAATGGTCTCCTTTTTGTATTTGCCCAACTTCTTTGTCGATCTTGAGCTGTCTTCAAATGTTGTCTTATCAATGTCACCTTCGCTTTAGCTATTTGCACTAATTCCGGACCGGTTATGCTCTTTTCCCCAACTTCATCCCAATAAGTGGGGGAGCGACATCTTCTCCCATACAAAGCTTCAAAAGGGGCCATACCAATACTAGACTGATAACTGTTGTTGTATGAAAACTCCACTAAGGTTAGGTAATCCACCCAATTACCTTTAAAATCAATGACACAAGCTCGAAGCATGTCTTCCAAAATTTGAATTACTCTCTCCGATTGACCATCAGTTTGAGGATGGAAGGCAGTACTTAGGGATAATTTAGTACCAAATGATTCATTTAGACTTTTCCAAAAATGATAGACAAATCGAGAATCACGATCTGATACAATTGATATTGGCACACCATGTAATCGAACTATGTTATCAATGTATAAGCGTACCAATTCTTCCATGGACATAGTAGCCTTCATAAGAAGAAAATGAGCTGACTTCGTTAGTCTATCCACTATCACCCATATTATATCTCTACCAGTTCTGGATTTAGGCAATCCTACCACAAAATATATAGTCACGTGTTCCCATTTCCATTCTAGTATCTCTAATGGTTGTAATAGGCCTCCGGGTCGTTGATGTTCAGCTTTCACCTTTTGACAAACTAAACAACGAGATACAAAGTATGCAATGTCTTTCTTCATTCCCTTCCACCAAAAGTTTGTCTTCAAGTCCCTATACATTTTTGTTCCTCCTGGGTGTATCGAAAATTTGGTGTTATGCGCCTCCTTCAATACTTCTTGCCTTAACTATTCATTATTTGGTACCCATAATCTGCCTCGAAACCATAAACTACTGTCCGAGTGCCTTTGAAAATCTGAACCCTCGTGTACTTGATTGTTTATTTGGTTTGCACCTTCATCACCTTCTTGGGCCGTCTTAATCCTTTCAATTAATGTTGGCTGAGCTAGAAGCGTAGAAAGCGTTCCATCCACACGTTCACCAATTTTAATCTCCAACTTCTCAAATTCCATAATCAACTATTCTTGTTGAGTCCATATAGCTGCTATCAACCCTGATGATTTCCTACTTAAAGCATCTGCTACCTTGTTGGCCTTTCCAGGATGATAACTAATTTTTAAGTCGTAGTCTTTCAGTAACTCCAACCATCTTCGTTGCCTCATGTTTAATTCCTTCTGCATGAAAAGATACTTTAAGCTTTTATGATCAGTGAACACCTCACATTGTGCACCATACAAATAATGTCTCCAAATCTTTAGAGAAAACACCACTGCTGCTAGTTTCAAATCATGGGTGGGATAATTTTGCTCATATGGCTTCAACTGTCGAGAAGCATATGCAATTACTCTACCATTCTGCATTAACACACATCCTAGACCATGTTTTGAAGCATCACTATAGATTTGGAACCCTCCCGATTCAGTCGGGAGTGCTAAAATAGGTGCTGATACCAACTTTTGTTTCAGTTGTTGAAAACTCTCCTCACATGACGGGCTCCACTCAAACTTGGTTCTCTTTTGAGTCAAACGAGTTAGAGGTATCGCAATTGATGAGAAGCCTTCAATAAACTTCCTATAGTATCCTGGAAGACCAAGAAAACTACGAATCTCGGTAACATTGGATGGTTGAGGCCAATCCACAATTGCTTCTATCTTTTTCGGATCCACGGATACGCCTTCTCCAGATATCACATGTCCCAAGAAATTCACACTTGAGATCCAAAATTCACATTTTGAAAACTTAGCATACAACTTATTTTCTCGAAGAGTCTGTAGTACCATTCTTAAATGCTCCGAATGTTGTTCCTTCGATGATGAGTAGATAAGAATATCATCGATGAATACCACGACACAACTATCCAATTGTTCCTTGAATACTCTGTTCATTAAATCCATAAAAGCAGCTGGAGCATTTGTTAATCCAAACGGCATCACGAGAAACTCGTAATGTCCATATCGAGTTCTAAATGCACTTTTAGGAATGTCTTCTTCCTTCATCCTTAATTGATGATATCCAGATCTAAAGGTCAATCTTGGAGAATATCTTGGCATTCCTCAGTTGATCAAAGAGATCGTCTATTCGAGGCAAGGGATACTTATTCTTCACAGTAAGCTTGTTCAACTCTCTGTAATCAATACATAACCGCATGCTCCCATCCTTCTTCTTTACAAATAAGACTGGTGCTCCCCATGGTGAAACACTAGGTCGAATAAACTTCATATCAAGTAGTTCTTGAAGTTGTCCTTTCAATTCCTTAAGTTCAGCTGGTACCATTCTATAAGGAGTCTTAGAGATAGGTTCTGCTCCAGGAATGAGATTAATCTCAAAATCAACTTCACGTTTAGGAGGTAAACCTGGTAATTTCTCTGGAAACACATCAGGATACTCACAAACAATTGGTACATCTTCCATATTTGGGATATTCTTCTTTGAATCCACCACGTATGCCAAGTATCCTCTACATCCTTTTTGTAAGTACTTAGAAGCCTTTATCGCCGAGATAATTAGCGTGATCTTATTTTTACTGCACTGGTATGTACCTTGAAATTTAAATATCTCCTTTTCTGGTATTGTAAATTGCACACTCTTTTCTTTACAATTGATCGTGGCATGATTTTGTGATAACCAATCAATACCCAGGATTATATCAAAATCCGATATGTCAATCAAAATAAAATTAGCAAAAAGCCCAAGTATCCCAATATCAACTTGACAATCTCGGATAATGTGGTTAGAATTGAGAATCTTTCCTCCGGGAGTAGCAATATGATAAGTATCAGTAAAATATTCAGGTACTAACCCAAGAGTCTTAGCAAATTTATGAGACATAAATGAGTGAGTAGCACCACAATCAAATAAGGCATAAGCTGGGAGCGTATTGATAGATAGCGTACCTGCAACCACCTCATTAGAGTCATGTGCTTCCTGCCGAGTCAAAGTAAACACCCTTGCACTAGGCTTCTTTTGTTGTGGCTGTGAAGGCTATTGCAGTGCTGGTCTGTCAGAAGAATTAGGCCTCACTGACTTAGGCTTAGGACAATCTGCAATTCTGTGACCTATCTCTCCACAATTAAAGCATGCTCCAGTCTTGAATCTGCATTCACCAGAATGTAATCTACCACAAGTCTCACAAGGCTTCCTTTGCCAAGAAGTTTCACCCTGACTCTGTTTTGTAGTTGGTAGTAGCCTCCTTCTCTGTACTTGGGAACTTTCAGTGTTTGGTCTAGTATTCTGCCCTTGCTGACTGTTAGTGGGTCTGAACCTTTTTGTTCCTTTTTCAGCATCGCCTTTCCGGATGTCAGACTCTATTTGAATGCACCTCATGTAAGAATCTTCATAATCACGTGAAGGTACTGATGACAGTCTAGCCTGAATCCGTCTCAACAGTCCATCTTCAAAATGAAGCAGTCTCAATCTACTGTTTCCCATTAACTCAGGTACATATTGCCCCAAAGAATTAAACTTATTTGCATATTCAACCACAGACATTGACTCAGTCTGCTTCAGGTTAAAGAATTGTCTCTGCTTCTCAAGACGAAGTGAGTTCGGAAAATAATGATCCAGAAAAGCCTTTTTGAACGCTTCCCAATTTACAAGTTGATTCGCGGATACATATGCTGGTGAAGCTCCTTCCCACCATCTTTGTGCGTCTCCGACTAGAAATGGTAAGATAACTTTACCCCTGACTTCCATGGGTACCTCCAGAACCTCGAAATTACGTTCCATCTCCCTCAACCACTTCTCAGCTTTCTCAGGATCCGCTCCACCATCAAAAGTTGGTACATTGGCCTTCTTCAAATGCTCATAATGTGCTTTAGTACTGGTAGCTACATTCTGTGAGCGTCGCTCTTGAGACTGTTGAAGTTGCTACTGGCCTTGCATCACTTGAGTCATCGTATTGAGTAATGCAACCATTTCTGGAGGCATAGTAAAAACAAGAGCTGGAGGAGGTGGAGGTGGAGGATCTCTCCTACCATCACGGTCATCGTTCGCAACTCTATTTCTTGGCCTACGTGTCCCTCTATTCAAATTAGCCAGAGGAACGTTTAGTTCTTCGTTCTCCTGCCCGTTCGTTTCATCAGAATGGTCATCTTCTCTGGAAGCCTCAGCTCTTCTACCACGATTCATCTTTTGGTAGTAAAAATTTCCCAAAGAAAATGAATATAGTCATAATAATGATAATAAATAAATAAATATAAACAAAAACCACTTCCTTAAATTTCTAAGTTCCACTGCAATCCATACTTCCTAATCCTAAAAAGGCAAATCAGTTCTTAAATTATAGAATCATAACCTATTGCTCTGATACCACTAAATGTCACGCCCCGAATCCGGGCTTAGTTTGTGAACTAAATTCCCAAATTCAAGAAAATGACACGGCTACACTCCCAAGATTTCTCCAAAGAATGTAAAGCCACTTACTTTCAATTATCCAACAAGAAACAGTAATTTATTAACTTAAAATAATTCATAACATATCCTCCAAAATTTTCTAACTGTCCGCAATACTAACCTTAATTGAAAAAAACTCCAGTTTCCAAAAACAATAAAAAGTTTATTCTAAACAAACCATCAAATAATTCACTCTAAACTTCTATTCAAAATCATCCGACCAGTAATCGTCCTCTACCCCAGTGTCTTCTCTGTCATCTGAAAAGTGGGAAACATAGGAGTGAGTATAAAAATACTCAGTAGGTGGAACATCCCCTCTCCTTTCAAAAGTCAATTTGTTTTAAAAACAAACAATATAAATATTTTTAAAATAAGAATAATAATAATGCTAAATATTAATATTTCACTATACCTGTATCTTCAAAGGCACAAAAAGATGAAATATAAAATGAATATTAATTAAAATTTTGAGTAAAATAACATACACCATCCGTCAATCACTATCTTCTATTTTCCTTTTCTTGTCTTTTCTTTGACTATTGGGGAGTAATATGAAGGTTTCGCGAATGGGTCTTAACTGATATCAGTTCCTAACTTTATACTCGTTAGGAAATGGCCTTACTTGTATCTTATATCTTGTGGCTTTTTGTCCATGCCAATGGAGATCTTATATCTTGTGGCTTTTTGTCCATGCCAATGGAGATCTTATAAAAGGTGGAACATGTTCCTCCCACTGCTATCCATCAACTTAATCCCCAATAAAATCAAATAGAAAATCACATTTTATTTTTTATAAAACTTCATGGTAAACATCTGACCTTTTTTAATATTTAAGAACACGGAAAAATAAGGAAAAAGGTTATTTACTTTTTAAAAATAACAATTAATCAGAGCGATATAAAAAGGTTGCAAAAGAATCAATCGCGGAATTATATAAAAGTAAAAATAGGTATAACCGACATAATTAACCCACGGCAGTTTCGAAAAAATATATATATATATTTTTTATTTTGAAAACATATTTAAAAAAAAATCAAAGAAACCAATTTAAAAATCTTAGACTTTCAAAATCAGAATCGGTCGGTAACAATTAATCGAATAAACCTTGTCGCATATCAAACCTTTCAAATTCCGTAATAAAACTTATTATCAATACTGTGTGAAAAGAACGGAGAGGGATAGTCCACCTACCTCGATTGAGCGCTTAGCGTACTTTCTGATATTTCGATTAACTCAAGTATTCCGCTATTAAATTCCCTTCGGACTCTATCAGAAACCCATAATACACACATTAAGACTAAATTCATAATTGATGACTTAATCTTACGATCTTGATAATCAAAACCACTAAAAATTATTCACCTTGATGATCGTGTTCTCGATATTCGGAAAGCCCCTCTCCCTGGCGGCTATCGCGTTCTGAGAGATAAAAGAAACCCTAATAAAAACCTTAATAGTCATACATACGCCTCTATTTATAATAATCCGTATCTCTTATTTATAACTATTTATTATTTAGTCCTCAGACTAATTAAAATATACAAAAAGCCCCAAACATAAAATTAGGGTATTACAAATCAATCTTTCATCAATATCTTTGGTGGATTGGTAATCCAACCACACATAACAAGTATTCATTTAGCATGCAAGAATTATCTTATACACATGTGTTCTGATGTATGTTCTACTGTTTCTACATGTTGATTGACCTATCTTCGAATATTTGAGATATATCTTGGTCTACAATACAATTATGTACTGTATCTTGCTTGTGTACCACATCTGAGTTACCTGATGTATTCACCCTACCTTAATGATAACCCTACTCACGGTTCGAGTTAAAGGTATCCATGAAAACCCGTGTCTCTCAAGAATTAATGCCACTCACCCTAACACCGGCATAGCGACCAAACTCAGTCATTAGGTTACTTTAACAAACATGATGATCTATAGGTTAATTTACCTAATATGACAGACCTTAATACAATTTATCCTAACTTATGGCCGGTTAAACTAAACAGGTTGTGATTAGACCATGGTTAGAAATTTTCTATAACCGTTCATTTAGTTTAAAAGAGCAAGCAGATATTCAGTTATAATGTTAATTTGTAGGTGACCTTTGCGGAAAAATGAGAATAACTTCAACATGCAAAACACATATAACATGCAATCATAGTTTGGTATTCAAATCATTTTTTAGACGAACACAACACAAAGTATACATAGAGGATCTAAGGGACCACCACCATAAAGTATTCACCCTTTATCAGGTCCGCCGACGGAGCGACTACTTGTATACTCTAGGTTGCTCGACTTGACTATGATTAGCAAAACCTTCGGAGAGCGCTTCCTTAGACTAATAGCGATTGCTTTTCTTTAAATCCTGGGCTTAAGCAATGCCCTGTTGACTAGCAATTGGCTCACCTAATACTCTCTTAGGATCTCTTAACGAAATCTCAGGTATTCTCTGAATACCAAAAATGAACACTATGTAATCGAATTCTCAAAATTTGAAATAAACACTCAGAAAATAGAGAAAAAGAGAAACCCTAAAATGATAAATGACTCTTGTCGAGTGTTGAGGGATGCACTCGGAGTCACTAAATGACTTGTATTGAGTGTAGAGGGATGATTTCAACTGAGGAAGACCTGGGGTATTTATTGCATGTGAAAGGAGTGAATTTCTCTCAAAAATTCGATGTGGGACAAACTCCTGCTGCTCGGGACGCCCATCCCGGGCTGTTGATCGGGGTTAGGACCAGTGTCCTAACTTGGGGACGGCTATCCAAGCCCTTTGACTTGGTCAAGACGGGCGTTCTACTTCCGGGACTCGTGCACTGAGTTCAGAACTTCCAAAATTTGCACATTTACCCCGATATTTGTTGTTTTCTTCTAAATTTCTCCTGAAACTTCCAAAATCACAAATTATGAAAAAACTATGTCAATTTCAATCAATTAAGATCGATTTAGTTCAAATTATGCCCTAATTTGTGTCTAAAAACATGCTTAAAAAGTGATATGATTTGTACATATGAACTATAACCTCAAATTACAAAACATATATAATGAAACATCTCGAATTTTTGCAATCAAATAGATATTGAAGAAAAACTAGTTAGAAATGTAAAAGACAGAGTTTAGAGAATAGTTGTCGTAAAGTTGTTACTACTTTACGATATTTCTAGCCCTGCGGTCTTTTTTGCTCTTGAATTTCGATCCTACTCTGAATGTTAGATCCTTCGAGAGACATTTCTTCGACCTAGTATCAATGCTTTGCCTTCTGGTTAGAGCTTAAGCACTACTCTATTGACTAAGAAAATGATAGTCTAGAGCTCTCGAGAATTTCCTATCAAAATCCTGGTATTGTATGAAAACCGGACTCAAACGCTAAACTATTCGAATTCCCAAATATTGAGATAAATGCTAAAAAATGATGGAAAACGAGACACTTTGAGTTCCTAGATGAATTGTGTTGGGTGTTGAGAGATGATTTGAACTCCTGGGGTCTGGGGTATTTATAGCAATGTTATGGAGCGTTTTTCATTTAAAATCTTGATGTGGGACACTGACT
This sequence comes from Asclepias syriaca, assembly GCA_027405835.1. Taxonomy (NCBI): domain Eukaryota; kingdom Viridiplantae; phylum Streptophyta; class Magnoliopsida; order Gentianales; family Apocynaceae; genus Asclepias; species Asclepias syriaca. Next base: position 19,629,104 of record CM049927.1, read on the forward strand.
GGCTCAGAAAGCCCATCCTTAGCAACAAGGATGGCTGTCCCCAGAGAACGGCCATCCTTAGAGCTAAGGACAGCGGTTTTGGCCAAAACGTTTCCAGAAATTGTAATTTTGCCCCATAATTTGATGTTTTTTGCAATTTAATCCCTGAAACTTCTACAATCACAAATTATGCAATTATGTGTTAATTCAATGCAATTAAGTCCAAATACTTTCCAAATTGCCCTAATTTGTATCTTAATACATGCTAAAATGTGATATAATTTAGCGCATATGTCATTTGAAAAATAAATCTTATATATAAAAGATATATTAGTTTAAAATATTTTAGTATGAACAAATCATTTAGGTAATACATAACTTTTTAGTAATATTATAGCTTTTACGTAAAAAAAAAGTGTACCTCATTTGGTTATAGCAGTTTCATTTATGATTTTTAGAGATTATGAGTTCGAAATATGATAGAAGCACAAGTACCTTAAATTTTTTTTTATATTATTTTTATGGCTTCTCACTTTAATGATTTGAAACCTCATAATTTCCAAGATTTCATCATCAATTTTTCCAATATCAATTTCTTTGTTATAAATATCTTTAACAACGTCCATAAAAAGATGATCTACTAATATTTCTACCATCCGTCTACTATACGAATTTTTCACAAAACATTCTTTTTATGAAATTTTTAGCATCCTTGGATAACTTGTTAGGAATATTAGGTAATCGTCTACTAAATCCTTGTATCTGAAAAATATCTAATTTGGCGAAATCTCTTGGAGGTTGTTCTGTCAGCATTTCTAAAATAATACATCCTAAAACCCATATATCATTTTGACAATCTTGTAAGCAATTCTTCACAACTTCAGGTGACAAATACATCGATGTCCCCTTCTAATAATATATTTCTGCTTTTCTCTTCTTATTGATTTTCATTCCTCGTCGCAAATTTTTCTTTGTAAAACCGCAATCGTTGATTCTTATACTAAATTCATTTGCTATATTTGCTTCTTTCTTATTTTCCTAATATTTACATATTAATAAGATATTATTTGGTTTTAAATTATGGTGTATGTATCCAATCTCGTGAATATATTTTTATTCCGGATAATAATAATTTTGTACTTTTCATTTCATATTCACATAATTCTCCACCGCCACTAAAATTTCTGATCTTGTCGGAAAGGATTCCTCTAGAACTGTACTCTAATAACATATTATAAGTTAATATACTATTATATCCAAACGTTGTTTCTTCAGCTAATTAAGCATGCAATCATATGAGGACAGTTACTTCAATTATTTCAATTTAAAATAAGATTATAAGGATAATAACTTCTCAAACCATATAATCTTAACCAAAAGAATGAGTAAAAGAAATTGCATTCCAAGAGTGCATAACCAATCAAATAGGAAAATACCATTATACTAGAAACTTGTACAAATACATTGATACATTAATTAAGTTACAAGTTTTTACACATAATTTTACTTTTAAATTCAAACTAAATTTCACATTATAAAATCATTAATTAATTACTATTAGGTGGATCAAAACGAATTTGATCCAAGGAAGGGTAAAAATGTTTAGCTTTCACATTGAGATACTCTTTCCATGTAATTGAGCGATAAAGAGGAAGTTCTCCATGTTTTACCAACTTCAAAGGTGGAGAAATGTCAATATCTTTTGATGGACCTAGAAAATATGCTATCGATATACGATGTTGGGTTAAATTTACCATGGCCCGGTGCAACACACTCTTAAAAATACCATTTGAGAGGATTTGCAAAAGATCACCAACATTAACCACAAGTGAGCCATTCATTGGCGGCACATTGATCCAACCGACATGATCATGGTAGATTTGGAGTCTACTGGTGTTGCTCTGGTTGAATAAAGTGACTAGTGATGTATCAGTATGAGGCACTAGACCCATTGCTTGATTTGGTTATGGACAAACTGGGTAAGAGTTGACTTGAAGAAGACGGTCAGTACAAATGGAGTTTGTATTAAACGTATACCATTTCTCATCATCATCGGTTAAGCGTAATGATGTTAGCATCAAACTTAATATCTTTTAAGATAGTCTGTTTATTGCTTCGTCATAATTATTTATCACATTGTTGATTAGAAATAAACAAATGATGTTATTAATAAATTTATAATCAACATAAATGAAATTAAATAAATAAAAGATATTCAAAGTTGTATGCTCATACTAAAAGGTTGCACTAATATTACTCTCTTTAGGCCACAATTGAGAAGCAACATCTGAAAGTGGACTTTGAATGCTAAATCTCTCTGACCACATTAACTTTTTGAAAAGTGGTGACATTTTTGCAATGCCATAACCATTACTTTGATCCATAGGTCTTAAAGCTCTAAGCTTTTGTTCAATAGGCAAAGCAAACAAATTTCTTGTTTGATCCTCCATTTGTTGAAGAAGCTCCATGCTTATGCCATGATTAATGTGTTGAAACATTTCCCATTCCTCAGATGCCATTCTCATAAGAATAATGACATTTGAATCATTCATATCTATCACTGGTAAAACTAAATCTGAAGGTGATAATTTTGAATTGAATGGATAATGAGAACATGATTCATCTCAAATATGTGAGTAGGGTAAATCTGAAAAATTATTAAAATTTCATCTCTATTCATGTTTGTTTCTGCTCCTTTGAATGCATAGAAATGAAAATTATGATTATGGATGAGTACTTGTTTGATATAAGATTGTATTATATATAGGTTAAAACATTGTGGTTAGAGGAAAAGAAAAAGATATTTTTTGGCTAAGAATTGTGTAATTAAATTTGTGTTTTATTATACAGGGATGTATAAAAATGAAAAATTACCAAAAAATTATATTTTCTTCTAAGAATTGTGCAATAAAATTTCGTATTTTTACCTATGTAAGGATGTACAAAAATGAATATTTTTTCAAGTGGTTGTGATCCAAGGATCATTAATATCCCATTGACTTTTCCTTTTCAAAATTAGCAAATGTATTTCTAAAATTTATCCGTTAATTTTCCTTTTCTATAAAGATACCTTTTATACTATGAGTTGTGCAATAAAATTTTGTATTTTTACTTATATAGGGATGTATAAAGATGAAAAATTTACTAGAAAGTTACCTTTTTGCTAAGAACTATGCAATCAAATTTTGTGTTTTTACACATATAGGGATGTATAGAGATGAAAAATTTATCAAAAAGTTACCATTTTAGCTAAGAATTGTGTAATTAAATTTTGTGTTTTTACTCATATAGGGATGTATAGAGATGGAAAATTTATCAAAAAGTTACATTTTTTTTGCTAAGAATTATGCAATCAAATTTTGTGTTTTTACCTATGTAGGAATGTATAAAGATGTAATATTTTTCAATAACATACATTTTATGTTAAGAATCGTGTATCAAATTTTGTATTTTTACCTATATAGGGATGTATGAAGATGAATTTTTTTTTCTCCAAAACCATACCTTTTTTTGCTAAAAATTGTGTAATCAAATTTCGTGTTTTTAGGGATATATAGAGATGAAAAATTACCAAAAAGATACATCTTCGGCTAAGAATTATGCAATCAAATTTTGTATTTTTACCTATATAAGAATGTATAAAGATGAAAAATTTACCAAAAAGTTACCTTTTCTACTAAGAATTGTGTAATCAAATTTTGTGTTTTTACCTATATAGAGATGTATAAAGATAAAATATTTTTTAAAAATATACCTTTTCTACTAAGAATTATGTAATCAAATTTTGTGTTTTTACCTATATATGGATGTATAAAGATGAAAAATTTACCAAAAAAAGTTACATTTTTTGCTAAAAATTGTGCAATTAAATTTTGTATTTTTACTTACATAGGAATGTATAAAGATGAAATATTTTTAAAAAATATATATTTTTTTCTAAGAATTGTGTAATCAAATTTTGTGTTTTTATCTATATAAGGATGTATATAGATGAAAAATTTACCAAAAAAGATACATTTTTTGCTAAAAATTGTGTAATCAAATTTTGTATTTTTACCTACATAGGGATGTATAAAAATATAAATTTTATCAAAAAATTACCTTTTCTGCTCAAAATTGTATAATTAAATTTTATGATTTTACATATAGGAGGATGTATAAAGATAGAAATTTTTTCAAAGTGATTGTGATCCAAGTATCATTAATATCATCCATTGACTTTTCCTTTTCAAAATTAAGCAAATGTATTTCTAAAATTTATCCCTTAATTTTTCTTTTATAAAAATATACATTTTTACTAAAAATCGTTCAATCAAATTTTTTGTTTTATCTATCTAGGAATATTAAAGGCGGAATTTTTTTTAAAAACAATACTTTCTCTGCTAAGATTTGTATTTTATAGTTTTACTTATATAAGAATATACAAAGATGGAAATTTTTTCAAAGTGGTTGTGATCCAAGTATCATTAATATCATCCATTGACTTTTCCTTTTCAAATTTAAGCAAATGTATTTCTAAACTTTATGCGATAATTAAATAAACAGTTAAAGTGCTTTTATTATTTCTTTTGGTGTAATTAAAACATAATGCTTCAAATTTTAAAAATTTTATTTAATCAAATAAGAGTCATAGTGAGACATTTATTTGAGTAAAAATTGAATTTTACAATAACAACTCGAATTAAATATGAATTAGTTCGAGTCGTAATAACTTATCAACCCATATAATCTAACCAAAAGAATGAGGTAAAAGAAATTCCATTCCAAGAGTGCATAACCAATCCATATATATTATAAGAAATCCCTATATATACTAGAAACTTGTACGATTACATTCATACTTTAATCAAGATACAAGTTTTTTACACATAATTTTACTTTTAAAGTCAAACTAAATTCCTCATTTTGAAATCATTAATTAATTACTATTAGGTAGATCAAAACGAATTTGATCCAAGGCATCGTAAAAGTGTTTAGCTTTCACATTGAGATACTCTTTCCATGTGATTGAGCGATAAAGAGGAAGCTCTCCATGTTTTACTAACTTCAAAGGTGGAGAAATGTCAACATCTTTTGATGGACCTAAAAAATATGCAACTGAGATACGGTGTTGGGTTAAATTTACCATGGCCCGGTGCAACGCGCTCTTAAAAACACCATTTGAGAGGATTTGCAAAAGATCACCGACATTAACCACAAGCGAGCCATCCTTTGGCGGCACATTAATCCAACCGACTTGGTCATGATAGAGTTGGAGTCCACTAGTGTTGCTCTGGTACAATAAAGTGACTAGTGATGTATCAGTATGAGGCGCTAGACCCATAGCTTGATTAGGTTCTGGACAAACTGGATAAGAGTTGACTTGAAGAAGCCGGTCAGTACAAGTGGAGTTTGTATTAGGCATATACCATTTCACATCATCATCGGTTAAGCCTAATGATGTTAGCATCATACTTAATATCTTTTGAGATAATTGTTTCATTGCCTCATCATAATTATTCATCACATTGCTGATTAGAAATAAAAAAAACGTTGTTATTAATAAAATTATAATCAACATAAATAAGAAAAATAAAATTCAAAGTTGTATGCTCATACCAAAAGGTTGTACTAATGTTACACTCTTTAGGCCACAATTGAGAAGCCACATCTGAAAGTGGACCTTGAATGCTGAATCCCTCTGACCACATTAACTTTTTGAAAAATGGTGACATTTTTGCAATGCCATAACCATTACTTTGATCCATAGGTCTTAAAGCTCTAAGCTTTTGTTCAATAGGCAAAGCAAACAAATTTCTTGTTTGATCCTCCATTTGTTGAAGAAGCTCCATTTCTATACCATGATTAATGAGTTGAAACATTCCCCATTCTTCAAATGCCTTTTTCATAAGAAGAATGACATTTGAATCATTCATGTCTATCACAGGTAGAACAACATCAACATCTGAATGTAATATTGAAGTGAATGAATCATCATTACTTGCCTCACTCCAAACGTGCGATTCTGGTAATTTTGACATATTTTTAAAGTCGATTGGAATAATATTTTGAGGATCGATCATAGAACTTTGATTTCCTGCCATGTTTGTAAAATTCTACAATTGAATGACGAGAAGAGAAAATGATTATTTTAGAATTAGCGAATACTAGTTTAATGTGAGAGAGTATTATATAGGTAGCAATTACTATTCTAGACTAAAAAAATGAAATTTCCAATGATTAGTTACTAGTTAGTGTGTATCATAAAATTTTTATCCTATAAATAATTAAGGAGAAGATTAGATCATAGAGATCACTATAGAACTATTTGTAAATGTTAATCAATTTTTAAATGGTTTTCTATAAATATAAAAAGAATATAATATTTGGATTCATATCAAAACTTATAACAATGGTATAATTTAAACTATTTCTCTAAAAATATGTTGAGACATAATTCATCTAGAAAATATTTGTGATTTATCAAATGTTACCACTTTTAAACCATTAAATTATGTATTAAAATTATATATATATATATATATATATATATATATATTACATATATAAATAAATTTATAGTTAACAATCACATATATTAAACTAAGAAGTTCAAAGAATGTGGCTAATAATGCAACATTTTCTATTTTAAAGGCCTATATTTAGGGGAAAATGTTGCATATTATTACAAAGTTAAACAAATCATTTTATATTAAAATTACAAAATTTTCTTCGAACATTCTTTAATCATAAAATTTTGTTTACTAATTTATGTCTTATCTAAACTTTTTTTTTGTTTGGAACCGAATCTGTGTATATTACTTAAAAAGGGAGTCGAAACAACTCCAGATGTACAAAAAATAGCCTACCAACGTGCTATACAAAAGAATGTACTGCTTGAGGATCTGCTTAGCCCCAGACCAAAAGGAGTTCCACAGTAGATTGGAGACTCCTTTATGCTAGTGCTTGACCATCCTTCAGAGCTGAGTCACCATATCGTCTACGAGTATGGTTATACCATAGCTCATGCACGATTTGTGATGCGGTTTCCGACCGATGTGCTAAATAGGTGTTATTTTACCTTATGTTGATTATGAATAATTAAGGACTGTGATTGACTAATTGTCACATTTAGTCTCTATGGTGTCACTTAATCAGCCAGAACCTAAGGCAGAGTACCTATCGTGTAGCTAGTCTGTTGGAAAGTATCTGCGATTTTATTAATTTAATTATCGTACTCCCAGGGAAGTGGCAACGACTTAGTAGTAACTAGCCTTTTATCCTAACTCCTATCTTATAATCCAGTTATGCAATCTTCATCAAATACTTTGATGAGAGGGTGATCCATTCTCCACTAGGTTTAAGTCTAATTAATCCTAAAAGTGTTTTAAAGATGAGTTCTGATTCTATGTTATACTGTTCCTATATGTTGATTGACCTATATTCGAGTGTTTTAGATATATCTTAGCCTGGAATGCAACTATGTTCTGTGTCTAAAGGTGTACCACATCTGAGGTCTCTACACTACCGCCCCATCGTTAAGGTAAACGGCCCTACTCACGGCCCGGACTAAAGTCAGCAATGAACGGTACCCTATGTCACTTTAGGGTCATGCTGCTCGTCGCAAAACCGCCGGCATAACTCTCTACTCAGCCTACCTAGACTACTCTAACAAACAAGGTGTTCCGTTGGTTATTTTATCTAGTATGGCAGACACCAATACTAATTGATGCCTGTTAAACTAAACAGGTTATGAATAGACCGTGGTTAGGAATTGTCTATAACCCTAGTTTTAGTTTAAAAGAGACTTACATTAGACATGCAGACATAATGAATATTTAGCAGGTGGCTATTTCCGAAAAAACATAAAAACTTCAACATATAACACAACTATTCATAAAATCGTAATCTAATATTCATAATTCATATTTAGAACAAAGCAATAACACATATAAGAGAGGGACATGGGGACCGATGCCATAAAGAAATCACCCTTTACGAAGTCTCCTACGGAGCGTACTGCTGTATATGTCGTATTGCTCGCCCTGACTCTGCTCACCAGAACCTTCGGAGGACGCTTCCTCAGCCTAGTAGCTAGACTTTACCTTACGTCCTAGGCTTAAGCCTAGCCCTGTGGACTGACTCTTCGAACGCCTAGAGCTCTCTTAGGATCTCCTAACGAAATCTCGGGTATTCTATGAATACCAGAAACGAACCTATCTATAGAAACCTAAGATCTGAGACTATTTCTCAGAAACTAAAACAAACACTAATAAGAAAGAAAACTGAGATCCGAGTCTCTGAGTGAGTTGTGTACTGGAAAATTGTACACTGGAAACCACTTAATGACTCAGATCGAGTGGAGAGGGATGATTTCAACTGCTGGAGGCCTGGGGTATTTATAGCAGCTTCCTGGAGTGAAAATCTCCAAAAAATTCGATGTGGGACACTTCTGGCGGCTCGGGACGCCCGTCCCGGTTCAGGACGCCCATCCTGGCGATTTGACTGGGTTGGGACGCCCGTCCCGGACCTTTGACCGGGTTAACATTTCCAAAAATTGCGTTTTTGCCCTAGAATTTGCTGTTTTCGTCTACTTTTCACCTGACACTTCCAAAATCATAAAAACCGTGAAATCAAGTAAATAGTAAACAATTAATGTCAATTTACTCTCAATTTCACATTAAAACATATATAAAAACATGCTAAAAATGTGATACGATTTTCGCGTATCAATTTGTCTAAACACATAGAACCAGTTAAGACTATCCGGTTCATCCCTACGACCTAAACCAAGGTTCACTTGGTACCACTGTACAAAATGCACTGGCTTGTAAAACAAAAACTACCAGCCAATGGATACAATACAACGCCAAACCCTGAGAGACTCAGGACAGACCCTAAGCACATGCATATCTAATTCCTCCACATCTGTACATAGATCGCAACAAGAGCTAATCATAATTCTCCTCCTCACAAACAAAGCACTAGTTGGAAGAGCCCCATCGAGTCCAAACCACATAGTCATTGACACCCTTAGCAGACTCACGAACTGCCACAAATTCTTCTAATGCCTCGCCAAACAAGCCAGCGGGGGCGGCCGTAGGAGTCGTTGTACTGATTTGATAGAGAAAAGACCCACCTTAGAGGCCCCCCAACACGGTACATCCCACCGAGTACTATCACCGTGTAATGTCACCCTGGATAAATGACTCAAGATTGAATTCGACTTGTCAAGCTTCCATCAAGTCACTACAAACCAGTAGTCTGCTACACACAAACTCTTCTCCTCATCCGAAATTCCTCCCTCAAGGCATTCCAACAAAGGTCGGTCCCCCATCTAATTATCCACCAAGAACCCAGCTTGATGGTCTGAACCAAGCTTTCAAGTAATACCCTTCCAGACAATGAGTTGTGATGATCTAAAACCCCGCCAAGTCACTGACATTCGGGTAACAGGTTGCTCTGAAGTTCTTGATATCCACGATCCATATTTATCTATTAAAATACGGTTCCCCACTTTCTCCGGGTGAGTTACCATACCCCACGCTACTTTTGCCAGCAGGGCTTGGTTCATTGTTCTTAAATGAGGGAAACTCAACCCCCCTTCATTGCGATAAGTACACAGAGTACTCCATTTAATCGTATGCAAATGTCGTTCCTCACCACACTCGCCCCATAAGAACCGGTGACACAGTTTCTCCACCTCCAATAGGACGACACTGGGTACCTTTGCTGTCTGCATGGTATATATGGATATGGCAGCCAAGGTGGACTTAACCAGAATCGACCAAGCAGCTCTCGAGAGTGTCCTAATCTTTCAACCCGCCAACCTTTTACGTACCTTATTAATGATATATTGATACGTAGAAATCTTGACATGCGTATGCACTACTGGCACTCCTAAATAGGTTCCGAGGGATCCAGTAGCCCTAACTCCCAATCCCAAACATATAACCCCACGTAGATAGATTGGTGTATTAGGCGAAACCCATATCATATTCTTCCTTCGGTTCACTTTTTGGCCAGACTCTTGGCAGAAACTTTGAATAATGTGCTCCATCAATTTTGCTTGGGAGTAAGCTCCTTGGCCAAACAGTAACAGATCGTCTGCAAAAAAGAGATGTGAGAGAGGTGATCCAACTCTATTCAGCTGGACAAGTCTCCAATGCTTCTTCAACATAATTGACGAGATCTTCTGGTGTAGGCACTCCATGCACAGTATGAACAAATATGGCGACAGTGGATCACCCTGTCACAAGTCTCTAGGTGGTGAGAATGAGTCCAACAAGCTCACCATTCCGTAACAAACATAAGGAGTTTGTCGTAACAATATTCATAATAAGTTCCTGAATCACATTTGAAAACCTTGTCACTCTAAGAACCTGGCTTAGATAACCCCAATCAACTTTGTCATAAGCCTTTTTCAAGTCAATCTTTACAAACATAGCACCATTGCTTCCTTTTCGTCGGCTTAGAGTGTGGATAACCTCTTGTATTGTCACGATATTGTCCGAGGCTAGCTGTCCTGGTATGAAGCTTGACTAATAGGGACCGCTGAGGCTCGACATAACCAACGGTAGGCGATTCGCCAAGATCTTTGAAACCAACTTCACAATTACGTTGCACAAGGAGATAGGCCGGAACTGTGATAACGATTCAGGGCTATCCATTTTTAGAATCATGCAGATCACAGATGCATTAGCATCGGGAGGGATAGTACCCATACTGAATGCCTCTCGAACAAATTGAATAACCGAATCACCTACTAGGGGCTAATAGTTCTGGAAAACATTGTGTGGAAACCCGTTTGGTCTCGGGGCCTTATCCGGACCCATTTGAAACATTTCCCTCTTAATTTCATCATTAGACACCACTCTATTAAAGCTTTCCTTGTCTCTAGACTCTACCTCTAGAAACTGTCAGTCTTCAGCCTCACAAGGTGAGCAGACCTCCCTTGTATACAAATTATGAAAAAAGCACTCACTAATACCTTTAGCTCGGCCGGATTAGTAATCCAGTTCCTCTAGCTATCCTTCAATTGAGTAATCGAGTTTCGTCGATGTCTGATGAGGGTAGACATATGAAAAAACTTCGTACACCTCTCACCCTCCTTCAGCCAGTTACACCTCGATTTCTGCCGCCATAGGAGGTCTTCTTGGTTCAACGCTTCATTCAGCTCCAACCGTATCCTAGGTTCCAAACGTCTCAAGTACTCAAAATTCCGATACCCCAAACTCTGTTGGATCCTTTCCAGTCTCGTTAAACATTAGAATTTACGATAAAAATGTTTCCCAAACACCCTCCTATTCCAGAGCGTGGCTTCCCTCTGAAACACCTCCATATTTCCTAGCAGCGGCCTGCTACTGTCACACCATACATTCTCCACAATCGAAGCAAAGAGGGGATGTGTATTCCATGCTCGTAAGACTTTAAAGACCCCTTTGGTAGGATTAGCTCCGTTTGAAGTGGGATGAGCCAACAAGGGGTGATGGTTCGATCTTGTCTAGGGGAGGTGAGAGACCTAATTCCCCGGGAACAAGCGCAACCATGTTTGGTTGCAAAAATACCGATCAATCCTCTCCTCTACACACACAATCTGTTTCCTCATGTTGGACCACGTATATTGAGGCCCCACGAACCCCATATCAATTGACTCACACTGATCAACTATGTCCCTCAATGGTCATACTCTGCTTTGCACTATCCATTAACCCCCTCTCTATATGCTGCCTCTATAACTTGATTAAAATTCCCCATTAATAGTCACAGGAGACTCATTCCCCTTCCCAGTTTGCAGAGGTATGTCCAGAGATCACTTCAAAAGTTTGACTTGGGAGAGGCATAGATTGCCGATAAAAACTAAGGGAGGTCCATTCCTCGCTTCATTTCCAGAATAATGATATGATCCTCAACTGAGATAGTCTCCACATGTACCACCAGTGCGTCCCAAATGAGCATATCATTAACTGTCACTTTAGCATTTAATTGTTGTCACTTAATCAATCAGAACCTAAGGCAGAGTACCTATCGTGTAGCTAGTTCTTGGAAAGTACCTACAATTTTAATTCATTAATATCGTAATCCCAGAGAACTAGTAACAGCTTAGTAGCAACTATCCCTTAATCCTAACAATTATCTTATGTATTCAATTAATCAATCTTTCATCAATATCTTTGGTGGATTGGTAATCAAACCACACATAACACGTATTCATTTAGCATGCAAGAATTATCTTATACACATGCGTTCTGATGTATGTTCTCCTGTTTCTACATGTTGATTGACCTATCTTCGAATATTTTAGATATATCTTGGTCTACAATGCAATTATGTATTGTATCTTGCCTGTGTACCACATCTGAGTTACCTGATGTATTCACCCTACCTTAATGATAACCCTACTCACGGTTCGAGTTAAAGGTATCCATGAAAACCCGTGTCTCTCAAGAATTAATGCCACTCACCCTAACACCGGCATAGCGACCAAACTCAGTCATTAGGTTACTTTAACAAACATGATGATCTATAGGTTATTTTACCTAATATGACAGACCTTAATACAATTTATCCTAACTCAAGGCCTGTTAAACTAAACAGGTTATGATTAGACCATGGTTAGAAATTTTCTATAACCGTTCATTTAGTTTAAAAGAGTAAGCAGATATTCAGTTATAATGTTAATTTAGAAGGTGACCTTTTCGGAAAAATGAGAATAACTTCAACGTGCAAAACACATATAACATGCAACCATAGTTTGGTATTCAAATAATTTTTTAGACGACCACAACACAAAGTATACATAGAGGATCTAGGAAACCACCACCATAAAGTATTCACCCTTTATCAGGTCCGCCGATGGAGTGACTACTTGTATACTCTGGGTTGCTCGACTTGACTCTGATTAGCAGAACCTTCGGAGAGCGCTTCCTTAGACTAATAGCGATTGCTTTACTTTAAATCCTGGGCTTAAGCAATGCCCTGTTGACTAGCAATTGGCTCACCTAATACTCTCTTAGGATCTCTTAACGAAATCTCAGGTATTCTCTGAATACCAAAAACGAACACTATGTAATCGAATTCTCAAAATTTGAAATAAACACTCAGAAAATAGAGAAAACGAGAAACCCTAAAATGATAAATGACTCGTGTCCAGTGTTGAGGGATGCACTCGGAGTCACTAAATGACTTGTATTGAGTGTAGAGGGATGATTTCAACTGAGGAAGACCTGGGGTATTTATTGCAGGTGAAAGGAGTGAATTTCTCTCAAAAATTCGATGTGGGACAAGCTCCTGCTGCTCGGGACGCCCGTCCCGGGCTATTGATAGGGGTTAGGACCGGTGTCCTGACGTGGGGACGGCTATCCCATCCCTTTGACTTGGTCAAGACGGGCGTTCTGCTTCCGGGACACGCATAATGAGTTCAGAACTTCCAAAATTTGCACATATTTGTTGATTTTTTCTAAATTTCTCCTGAAACTTCCAAAATCACAAATTATGAAAAAACTACCAATTTCAATCAATTAAGATCGATTTGGTTCAAATTATCCCCTAATTTGTGTCTAAAAACATGCTAAAAAAGTGATATGATTTGTACATATGAACTATAACCTCAAATTGCAAAATATATATAATGAAACATCTCGAGTTTTTGTAATCAAATAGATATTGAAGAAAAACTAGTTAGAAATGTAAAAGACAGAGTTTAGAGAATAGTTGCTGTAAAGTTGTTACTACTTTACGATATTTCTAGCCCTGCGGTCTTTTTTGCTCTTGAATTTCGATCCTACTCTGAATGTTAGATCCTTCGAGAGACATTTCTTCGACCTAGTATCAATGTTTTGCCTTCTGGTTAGAGCTTAAGCACTACTCTATTGCCTAAGAAAATGATAGTCTAGAGCTCTCGAGAATTTCCTATCAAAATCCTGGTATTCTATGAAAACTGGACTCAAACGCTAAACTATTCGAATTCCCAAATATTGAGATAAATGCTCAAAAATGATGGAAAACGAGACACTTTGAGTTGCTAGATGAACTGTGTTGAGTGTTGAGAGATGATTTGAACTCCTGGGGTCTGGGGTATTTATAGCAATGTTATGGAGCGTTTTTCTTTTAAAATCTTGATGTGGGACACTGACTGGCTCAGAAAGCCCATCCTTAGCAGCAAGGATGGCTGTACCCAGAGAACGGCCATCCTTAGAGCTAAGGACAGCGGTTTTGGCCAAAAAGTTTCCAGAAATTGTAATTTTGCCCCATAATTTGATGTTTTTTGCAATTTAATCCCTGAAACTTCTAAAATCACAAATTATGCAATTATGTGTTAATTCAATGCAATTAAGTCCAAATACTTTCCAAATTGCCCTAATTTGTATCTTAATACATGCTAAAATGTGATATAATTTAGCGCATATGTTATTTGAAAAATAAATCTTATATATATCATTTAGGTAATACATAACTTTTTAGTAGTATTATAGCTTTTACGTAAAAAAAAGTGTACCTCATTTGGTTATAGCAGTTTCATTTATGACTTTTAGAGATTATGAGTTCGAAATATGATAGAAGCACATGTACCTTAAATTTTTTTTATATTATTTTTATGTCTCCTCACTTTAATGATTTGAAACCTCATAATTTCCAAGATTTCATCATCAATTTTTCCAATATCAATTTCTTTGTTATAAATATCTTTAGCAGCGTCCATAAAAAGATGATCTACTAATATTTCTACCATCCGTCTACTATACGAATTTTTCACAAAACATTCTTTTTATGAAATTTTTAGCATCCTTGGATAACTTGTTAGGAATATTAGGTAATCGTCTACTAAATCCTTGTATCTGAAAATTATCTAATTTGGCGAAATCTCTTGGAGGTTGTTCTGTCAGCATTTCTAAAATAATACATCCTAAAACCCATATATCATTTTGACAATCTTGTAAGCAATTCTTCACAACTTCAGGTGACAAATACATCGATGTCCCCTTCTAATAATATATTTCTGCTTTTCTCTTCTTATTGATTTTCATTCCTCGTCGCATATTTTTCTTTGTAAAACCGCAATCGTTGATTCTTATACTAAATTCATTTGCTATTTTTGCTTCTTTCTTATTTTCCTTATATTTACATATTAATAAGATATTATTTGGTTTTAAATTATGGTGTATGTATCCAATCTTGTAAATATATTTTTATTCTGGATAATAATAATTTTGTACTTTTCATTTCATATTCACATAATTCTCCACCGCCACTAAAATTTCTGATCTTGTCGGAAAGGATTCCTCTAGAACTGTACTCTAATAACATATTATAAGTTAATATACTATTATATCCAAACGTTGTTTCTTCACCTAATTAAGCATGCAATCATATGAGGACAGTTACTTCAATTATTTCAATTTAAAATAAGATTATAAGGATAATAACTTCTCAAACCATATAATTTAACCAAAAGAATGAGTAAAAGAAATTCATTCCAAGAGTGCATAACCAATCAAATAGGAAATACCATTATACTAGAAACTTGTACAAATACATTGATACATTAATTAAGTTACAAGTTTTTACACATAATTTTACTTTTAAATTCAAACTAAATTTCACATTATAAAATCATTAATTACTATTAGGTGGATCAAAACGAATTTGATCCAAGGAAGGGTAAAAATGTTTAGCTTTCACATTGAGATACTCTTTCCATGTTATTGAGCGATAAAGAGGAAGTTTCCATGTTTTACCACTTCAAAGGTGGAAATGTCAATATCTTTTGATGGACCTAGAAAATATGCTATCGATATACGATGTTGGGTTAAATTTACCATGGCCCGGTGCAACACACTCTTAAAAATACCATTTGAGAGGATTTGCAAAAGATCACCAACATTAACCACAAGTGAGCCATTCATTGGCGGCACATTGATCCAACCGACATGATCATGGTAGATTTGGAGTCTACTGGTGTTGCTCTGGTTGAATAAAGTGACTAGTGATGTATCAGTATGAGGCACTAGACCCATTGCTTGATTTGGTTATGGACAAACTGGGTAAGAGTTGACTTGAAGAAGACGGTCAGTACAAATGGAGTTTGTATTAAACGTATACCATTTCTCATCATCATCGGTTAAGCCTAATGATGTTAGCATCATACTTAATATCTTTTAAGATAGTCTGTTTATTGCTTCGATAATTATTTATCACATTGTTGATTAAATAAACAAATGATGTTATTAATAAATTTATAATCAACATAAATGAAATTAAATAAATAAAAGATATTCAAAGTTGTATGCTCATACTAAAAGGTTGCACTAATATTACTCTCTTTAGGCCACAATTGAGAAGCAACATCTGAAAGTGGACTTTGAATGCTAAATCTCTCTGACCACATTAACTTTTTGAAAAGTGGTGACATTTTTGCAATGCCATAACCATTACTTTGATCCATAGGTCTTAAAGCTCTAAGCTTTTGTTCAATAGGCAAAGCAAACAAATTTCTTGTTTGATCCTCCATTTGTTGAAGAAGCTCCATGCTTATGCCATGATTAATGTGTTGAAACATTTCCCATTCCTCAGATGCCGTTCTCATAAGAAGAATGACATTTGAATCATTCATATCTATCACTGGTAAAACTAAATCTGAAGGTGATAATTTTGAATTGAATGGATAATGAGAACCTGATTCATCTCAAATATGTGAGTAGGGTAAATCTGAAAAATTATTAAAATTTCATCTCTATTCATGTTTGTTTCTGCTCCTTTGAATGCATAGAAAAGAAAATTATGATTATGGATGAGTACTTGTTTGATATAAGATTGTATTATATATAGGTTAAAACATTGTGGTTAGAGGAAAAGAAAAAGATATTTTTTGGCTAAGAATTGTGTAATTAAATTTTGTGTTTTTATTTATACAGGGATGTATAAAAATGAAAAATTACCAAAAAATTATATTTTCTTCTAAGAATTGTGCAATCAAATTTCGTATTTTTACCTATGTAAGGATGTACAAAAGTGAATATTTTTTCAAGTGGTTGTGATCCAAGGATCATTAATATCCCATTGACTTTTCCTTTTCAAAATTAAGCAAATGTATTTCTAAAATTTATCCGTTAATTTTCCTTTTCTATAAAGATACCTTTTATACTATGAGTTGTGCAATAAAATTTTGTATTTTTACTTATATAGGGATGTATAAAGATGAAAAATTTACTAGAAAGTTACCTTTTTGCTAAGAACTATGCAATCAAATTTTGTGTTTTTACACATATAGGGATGTATAGAGATGAAAAATTTATCAAAAAGTTACCATTTTAGCTAAGAATTGTGTAATTAAATTTTGTGTTTTTACTCATATAGGGATGTATAGAGATGGAAAATTTATCAAAAAGTTACATTTTTTTTGCTAAGAATTATGCAATCAAATTTTGTGTTTTTACCTATGTAGGAATGTATAAAGATGTAATATTTTTCAATAACATACTTTTATGTTAAGAATCGTGTATCAAATTTTGTATTTTTACCTATATAGGGATGTATGAAGATGAATTTTTTTTTTCCAAAACCATACCTTTTTTGCTAAAAATTGTGTAATCAAATTTCGTGTTTTTAGGGATAATAGAGATGAAAAATTACCAAAAAGATACATCTTCGGCTAAGAATTATGCAATCAAATTTTGTATTTTTACCTATATAAGAATGTATAAAGATGAAAAATTTACCAAAAAGTTACCTTTTCTACTAAGAATTGTGTAATCAAATTTTGTGTTTTTACCTATATAGAGATGTATAAAGATAAAATTTTTTAAAAATATACCTTTTCTACTAAGAATTATGTAATCAAATTTTGTGTTTTTACCTATATATGGATGTATAAAGATGAAAAATTTACCAAAAAAGTTACATTTTTTGCTAAAAATTGTGCAATTAAATTTTGTATTTTTTACTTATAGGAATGTAAGATAAGATGAATATTTTTAAAAAATATATTTTTTTTCTAAGAATTGTGTAATCAAATTTTGTGTTTTTATCTATATAAGGATGTATATAGATGAAAAATTTACCAAAAAAGATACATTTTTTGCTAAAAATTGTGTAATCAAATTTTGTATTTTACCTACATAGGGATGTATAAAAATATAAATTTTATCAAAAAATTACCTTTTCTGCTCAAAATTGTATAATTAAATTTTATGATTTTACATATAGGAGGATGTATAAAGATAGAAATTTTTTCAAAGTGATTGTGATCCAAGTATCATTAATATCATCCATTGACTTTTCCTTTTCAAAATTAAGCAAATGTATTTCTAAAATTTATCCCTTAATTTTTCTTTTATAAAAATACATTTTTACTAAAAATCGTTCAATCAAATTTGTTTTATCTATCTAGGAATATTAAAGGCGGAATTTTTTTAAAAAACAATACTTTCTCTGCTAAGATTTGTATTTTATAGTTTTACTTATATAAGAATATACAAAGATGGAAATTTTTTCAAAGTGGTTGTGATCCAAGTATCATTAATATCATCCATTGACTTTTCCTTTTCAAATTTAAGCAAATGTATTTCTAAACTTTATGCGATAATTAAATAAACAGGTAAAGTGCTTTTATTATTTCTTTTGGTGTAATTAAAACATAATGCTTCAAATTCAATGAAATTTTAAAAATTTTATTTAATCAAATAAGAGTCATAGTGAGACATTAATTTGAGTAAAAATTGAATTTTACAATAACAACTCGAATTAAATATGAATTAGTTCGAGTCGTAATAACTTATCAACCCATATAATCTAACCAAAAGAATGAGGTAAAAGAAATTCCATTCCAAGAGTGCATAACCAATCCATATATATTATAAGAAATCCCTATATATACTAGAAACTTGTACGATTACATTCATACTTTAATCAAGATACAAGTTTTTTACAAATAATTTTACTTTTAAAGTCAAACTAAATTCCTCATTTTGAAATCATTAATTAATTACTATTAGGTAGATCAAAACGAATTTGATCCAAGGCATCGTAAAAGTGTTTAGCTTTCACATTGAGATACTCTTTCCATGTGATTGAGCGATAAAGAGGAAGCTCTCCATGTTTTACTAACTTCAAAGGTGGAGAAATGTCAACATCTTTTGATGGACCTAAAAAATATGCAACTGAGATACGGTGTTGGGTTAAATTTACCATGGCCCGGTGCAACGCGCTCTTAAAAACACCATTTGAGAGGATTTGCAAAAGATCACCGACATTAACCACAAGCGAGCCATCCTTTGGCGGCACATTAATCCAACCGACTTGGTCATGATAGAGTTGGAGTCCACTAGTGTTGCTCTGGTACAATAAAGTGACTAGTGATGTATCAGTATGAGGCGCTAGACCCATAGCTTGATTAGGTTCTGGACAAACTGGATAAGAGTTGACTTGAAGAAGCCGGTCAGTACAAGTGGAGTTTGTATTAGGCATATACCATTTCACATCATCATCGGTTAAGCCTAATGATGTTAGCATCATACTTAATATCTTTTGAGATAATTTTTTCATTGCCTCATCATAATTATTCATCACATTGCTGATTAGAAATAAAAAAAAACGTTGTTATTAATAAAATTATAATCAACATAAATAAGAAAAATAAAATTCAAAGTTGTATGCTCATACCAAAAGGTTGTACTAATGTTACACTCTTCAGGCCACAATTGAGAAGCCACATCTGAAAGTGGACCTTGAATGCTGAATCCCTCTGACCACATTAACTTTTTGAAAAATGGTGACATTTTTGCAATGCCATAACCATTACTTTGATCCATAGGTCTTAAAGCTCTAAGCTTTTGTTCAATAGGCAAAGCAAACAAATTTCTTGTTTGATCCTCCATTTGTTGAAGAAGCTCCATTTCTATACCATGATTAATGAGTTGAAACATTCCCCATTCTTCAAATGCCTTTTTCATAAGAAGAATGACATTTGAATCATTCATGTCTATCACAGGTAGAACAACATCAACATCTGAATGTAATATTGAAGTGAATGAATCATCATTACTTGCCTCACTCCAAACGTGCGATTCTGGTAATTTTGACATATTTTTAAAGTCGATTGGAATAATATTTTGAGGATCGATCATAGAACTTTGATTTCCTGCCATGTTTGTAAAATTCTACAATTGAATGACGAGAAGAGAAAATGATTATTTTAGAATTAGCGAATACTAGTTTAATGTGAGAGAGTATTATATAGGTAGCAATTACTATTCTAGACTAAAAAAATGAAATTTCCAATGATTAGTTACTAGTTAGTGTGTATCATAAAATTTTTATCCTATAAATAATTAAGGAGAAGATTAGATCATAGAGATCACTATAGAACTATTTGTAAATGTTAATCAATTTTTAAATGGTTTTCTATAAATATAAAAAGAAATATAATATTTGGATTCATATCAAAACTTATAACAATGGTATAATTTAAACTATTTCTCTAAAAATATGTTGAGACATAATTCATCTAGAAAATATTTGTGATTTATCAAATGTTACCACTTTTAAACCATTAAATTAATTAAAAATTAATAATATATAATATATATATATATATATATATTACATAATAAATAAATTTATAGTTAACAATCACATATATTAAACTAAGAAGTTCAAAGAATGTGGCTAATAATGCAACATTTTCTATTTTAAAGGCCTATATTTAGGGGAAAATGTTGCATATTATTACAAAGTTAAACAAATCATTTTATATTAAAATTACAAAATTTTCTTCGAACATTCTTTAATCATAAAATTTTGTTTACTAATTTATGTCTTATCTAAACTTTTTTTTTGTTTGGAACCGAATCTGTGTATATTACTTAAAAAGGGAGTCGAAACAACTCCAGATGTACAAAAAATAGCCTACCAACGTGCTATACAAAAGAATGTACTGCTTGAGGATCTGCTTAGCCCCAGACCAAAAGGAGTTCCACAGTAGATTGGAGACTCCTTTATGCTAGTGCTTGACCATCCTTCAGAGCTGAGTCACATATCGTCTACGAGTATGGTTATACCATAGCTCATGCACGATTTGTGATGCGGTTTCCGACCGATGTGCTAAATAGGTGGTTATTTACCCTATGTTGATTATGAATAATTAAGGACTGTGATTGACTAATTGTCACATTTAGTCTCTATGGTGTCACTATCAGCCAGAACCTAAGGCAGAGTACCTATGTTAGCTAGTCTGTTGGGAAAGTATCTACGATTTTATTAATTTAATTATCGTACTCCCAGGGAAGTGGCAACGGCTTAGTAGTAACTAGCCTTTTATCCTAACTCCTATCTTATAATCCAGTTATGCAATCTCATCAAAACTTTGATGAGAGTGTGATCCGTCTCCACTAGGTTAAGTCTAATTAATCCTAAAAGTGTTTAAAGATGAGTTCTGATTCTATGTTATACTGTTCCTATATGTGATTGACTATATTCGAGTGTTTTAGATATATCTTAGCCTGGAATGCAACTATGTCTGTGTCTAAAGGTGTACACATCTGAGGTCTCTACACTACCGCCCCATCGTTAAGGTAAACGGCCCTATCACGGCCCGGACTAAAGTCAGCAATGAACGGTAGGTACCCTATGTCACTTCGGGGTCATGCTGCTCGTCGCAAAACCGCCGGCATAACTCTCTACTTAGCCTACCTAGACTACTCTAACAAACAAGGTGTTCCGTTGGTTATTTTATCTAGTATGGCAGACACCAATACTAATTGATGCCTGTTAAACTAAACAGGTTATGAATAGACCGTGGTTAGGAATTGTCTATAACCTAGTTTTAGTTTAAAAGAGACTTACATTAGACATGCAGACATAATGAATATTTAGCAGGTGGCTATTCCGGAAAAACATAAAAACTTCAACAATAACACAACTATTCATAAAATCGTAATCTAATATTCATAATTCATATTAGAACAAGCAATAACACATATAAGAGAGGGACCTGGGGACCGATGCCATAAAGAAATCACCCTTTACGAAGTCTCGCCTACGGAGCGTACTGCTGTATATGTCGTATTGCTCGCCTACTCTGCTCACCAGAACCTTCGGAGGACGCTTCCTCAACCTAGTAGCTAGACTTTACCTTACGTCCTGGGCTTAAGCCTAGCCCTGTGGACTGACTCTTCGAACGCCTAGAGCTCTCTTAGGATCTCCTAATGAAATCCCGGGTATTCTATGAATACCAGAAACGAACCTATCTATAGAAACCTAAGATCTGAGACTATTTCTCAGAAACTAAAACAAACACTAATAAGAAAGAAAACTGAGATCCGAGTCTCTAAGTGAGTTGTGTACTGGAAAATTGTACACTGGAAACCACTTAATGACTCAGATCGAGTGGAGAGGGATGATTTCAACTGCTGGAGGCCTGGGGTATTTATAGCAGCTTCCTGGAATGAAAATCTCCAAAAAATTCGATGTGGGACAGCTTCTGGCGGCTCGGGACACCCGTCCTGGTTCGTTGACCAGGTTCGGGACGCCCGTCCCAGTTCAGGACGCCCGTCCTGGTGGTTTGACTGGGTCGGGACGCCCGTCCCGGACCTTTGACCGGGTCAACATTTCCAAAAATTGCATTTTTGCCCCAGAATTTGCTGTTTTCGTCTACTTTTCACCTGACACTTCCAAAATCATAAAAACCGTGAAATCAAGTAAATAGTAAACAATTAATGTCAATTTACTCTCAATTTCACATTAAAACATATATAAAAACATGCTAAAAATGTGATACGATTTTCGCGTATCAGATAACCCCACACTTAGCTTTTTGCTTGTCCTCAAGCAAAGTTTACATGGAGTTAGTGATTTTAAACCGTAGTGCAGTCACTTAAATTCCTATCATGATTTTATTCCAAAAATTCTTCAGACAATTCTTAACACAGGTCTGACTGGTTAGGTTGCTATGACAAGGTCTCAAATGTCTCTAGTAGCTTGTTATGATCAGGCAGAAAACAAATCAACAACTAGGTTGGACTTTTTTCTTAGGCACAGGGTCTTCCTGATGTGTAGTGTGTGTACTAGTCTAGACCAGATAGTCAACACAATGAACTCTTATCTTAACTGCTACCAGATAATACTTCGACCTATCGCTAGACGCACTGACAACAGATAACTTTCTGAGTTCTGAGCTTTGGTGATAAGATTTTTAATGTTTTAGCACTTAGTTATTTTCTTTATAGATTCAGGGTATTTCGAGTCTGCTTAGAACACGTCAACTTCAACTACCCATGTAGCGAGTCCCACTCTGATGACTCCCAGATCTACACGACCTTAGGGCATCAGACTTTAAATTCCCCGAAGGAGTGGTGCTCAAGTAGCGAAGGCCGCTGGCAAACTACCCTTATTTGATTAACTTCTTTTGTTTCCTTTCACTTTTAGCTCAGAGTCTCATCCAGTTATTCTAATTGTCAAAACATCCACAACTGGTCTAATTTCATCTAGTTCAGTCTTGAAAAGGTAATTGGTTGAGGTCTCTAATCCAGACAAAGCTGTGCTCAGTTATCAGGAATTCCCTATTCCTAATCAATTAGTCCAAGATAGCTATCAACTATCTCCTACTAACCATAGCATACTACCTACATATCATAGACATAAGCAATTGTTTAACCAAGCATACTGCATTTAGAAGTCTGAAAGACGGAAAAAAGTTTGAAAATTTTTTGGAAGGGTATGAAAATACGGGGAAAACAAGCAAATTCATGCGAAAAATTTTGCAAACTGCTACAGTTCACCGTGCACTGCTACCCCACACTTAAGTCTGGCACTGTCCTCAGTGTTCATGCATAGCTAATTACCCCACACTTATTTGAAAACAAGAAATAAAACATAAAAAAAACAAGAAAAAACAAAATAATGCAACAATTCTGTATGTCATATAAATCAATTTTGTACAAAGATTCATAGTCATACAGCCCAGACATACACAAAGAACGAGATAAACAAAAGACAAAAGAAAGGAAAGAAGGGGAGAGAGAGACTAAGAACCCGGCGGGTCGCCATCCAGTGGACCGAGGTCTGCTAAGTCAAACTCGAAGTTCTCCGCTACTCGGGCAGTCTGCTGATGTATCTCCTCAATCCTACTGGTGATCATGGCGATCCTGTCATCCATCACCGCCAGTCGTCTGTCAACCCTGTCATCCATCATTGCCAGCCGTCTGTCAATCCGGTCCATGTCTCGACTGTATCGTGCTGATAGTTCTGCCAATCCGTGCGACATGTGTCGTTCGAAGGCAGTACGTGGCACGAACGTCTCGGATGGAGGGATATGCGGTGGAGCTGCTTCTGATGCCGAGGCCTGTCCTGGCTGCTCTGTGTGGATGGTGTAGCGGCCGCTCGCATCCCGGACAACCATTCCCATGTTCCGTAGGATGGTAAAATCAGTGGGAACGGTGGTCGGGGCGACCAGAGTAAGTTCCGAGCTCTCTATGTCCAACTCCAGGTAGTGAGCTATCCTGGTGATGAATGGCCCGAGCCCCAGACACTGTTTCCTAGTGTCTGTAGCGAATCCTCGCATGACGACCGCTATGAGTCTCGCCATCTCTACTATAGACCCCATGTGCATGTTGGCTAGAAGGAACGTCTCCATCCGGGTGACAGTTCCGGGCGCGGTCAGTCGTCCTGACAATGTGTGTGCAATGATAAAATGCAGGTAACGAAGAGTAGGATAAATACCTGTGGCTTTTGCAAAGCCATGCTGGTATGGGACACCCGTCATGCAGATCTGAGCCCAAGCAGTGGAGACGTCTGCAGACGTGAAGTCTCGAACTGCTGTGGTGTATGCGGGCGTATCCAGCTCATCTCTCTGCCAGATGCCTAGGGCGATGCCGAACTCGGCCATGCTCATCGATCGATCTATTCTGCCTAAACGGAATGTGATCTGCTCCTGTTGGCAGGTAAAAGACGCATAGAACTCACATACCAACTCCAGGTATGTGGGCTCGATGACGATGAATACTCGACTGTAGGGGGGCACGTCGAGTATGCGTCTGACTTCCGGCTCTACTCCCAGTGTCTGTACTGCTGCCCAATCCAGCGTTCTGCCCGTTAGTATCGTACGCCCGATGTATCCAGTGCATCTCTCTTGGTATGCTGTGCTGGAGGGAAACAGCAAAAAAGGATGTGTCACTGAGGTAACTGTCATGTTAGATGTGGTACGAGCACGTTTGGGAGCCATTTAAAACGTATGAGAGAGTGTAGGTGGGGAATAAAGCTTTAAACTCAAATTCTGGAGGTGAATTTGAATTCAGAAGGATGAAATTAGGTTAGGGGCGAATTTTGAATTTTTGGCGGGAAAATTCGAATTTTGGAGGGAAATTCAAATTTTTGGGTGAAGTTTAAAATTCAAATTTTGGAGGGAAATTCGAATTTTTAAACTTTGAGGAGTTTGCCAAAAATTTGTAGAGAGAGGCTAGAGAGAAATGTTTTTTAGAGAGATGAATTTTTGGTTGTAGATTTGAGAGAAAATGAAAAAAAATTGAATTTTTATAGAAGGGTGACCTTCGAGACGCCCGTCCCGGAGGGAGGACTCCCGTCCCGCTGGACGCCCGTCCAGGACCGGGAAGCACGTCCCGGGTTGCATCGGGACGCGTGCCAATTCCGGGGGAAAAAATTTTTTTTTTTTCGTAATTCCTTGAAAATCTCAAAATACCAAAAATTATCATAATTCTTAACAAGGCTTCATGTTTATCCAATGAAATTCAGAAGTTGTTAAAAACTCTATGCAAAAAATTCTCAGTCTCTTTTCGAAAATTGTGACTACCCTAATTTTATCCTAACTTAAATTCAGCAAGAATTTCAGAAAAATAAAACTGAGTTTGTGCAATGTAATTAGTGGAAAATAAACTGTATTTGCAAAACTCTTGTTTTTCATAGAAATTCGAAATAAACTGTCTGAAGAAAATTGTTGAATATAAAGGACCCTTTAGAAATGTTTGAAAAATAGAAAATAAGAGTCAATTATTCAAGTTCAGTTCAAACGAATTATTTGTTGAGAGTAAAAGAATCTTCCCTTTTTAACGAATCTTATCTCTGATCTCCTGTAGTTTTGTCCGAATGCTTCGCATTTCTTGCAGTTCTGCTTGTATGTTGCGCATTTCCTCCTGCTGGTTCCTTTGTTCCTTCAAGATTTCCATCATCTCTCGGAGTAATTGCACATTTTGGCGTTCTATTGTGGTTCTGAGTTGGGTTACTTCAGAACTCAAGGTTAGAACAGCCTGATATGATCGTCTTAGTCCGCCCGGTATTGTCTGAGTCATAGCGCTTATCCTGTGAGATATAGCATCTACCCGGGCAGCCAAGGCTGATTGAGAACTGTCAGTGCTATCCTCTGATGAAGGTGGTTGGTTGTTAGGTGCGGGGGATGCAGGAGTATACTCAGGAGATTTCGGAGTGTATTCGGGAGAAGCAGGAGTATATTCGGGAGAAGCAGGAGTATATTCGGGAGAAGCAGGAGTATATTCGGGAGAAGCAGGAGTATATTCGGGAGAAGCAGGGGTATATTCGGGAGAAGCAGGGGTATATTCGGGAGAAGCAGGAGTTGTTTGGATCTCTGGGAAAGTGTTATTTTCTACTTCGTCCAGACTATCCTGGGCTCTTGTTCCCTTCATCTCTGAGTGCAAAGTCTGGTTAGAAATAACAAATAACAAACATAGGAAAGTGAAGAAAAAAAACGAGAAAATTTTTTTATGGATTTTGAAATTTATTTAGAAAGCAGGTAAATTTCCTCAATATGGTTCTAGAATAATTTTCTAAAATTTGATTATCCTAAGTCTCTTAATTTCAGATGACATATAAAATTAATTAGTTATGATAATCCTATATTCAGGAAAGTGATTGCCTAATTGGTATAACATAAGTGTTAATCAAAAGTCTAGGTTACTACCGCTACCTATCATAAGTTTCTAGAATTGTGGCCAATAATCCTACATTCATTATGATATTTCCCCGGCAATGGCGCCAAAAATCTGATGCGATTCCGGTTGACATGCTAAATAGGTGTTATTTTACCCTATGTTGATTATGAATAATTAAGGACTGTGATTGACTAATTGTCACATTTAGTCTCTATGGTGTCACTTAATCAGCCAGAACCTAAGGCAGAGTACCTATCGTGTAGCTAGTCTGTTGGAAAGTATCTACGATTTTATTAATTTAATTATCGTACTCCCAGGGAAGTGGCAACGGCTTAGTAGTAACTAGCCTTTTATCCTAACTCCTATCTTATAATCCAGTTATGCAATCTTCATCAAATACTTTGATGAGAGGGTGATCCATTCTCCACTAGGTTTAAGTCTAATTAATCCTAAAAGTGTTTTAAAGATGAGTTCTGATTCTATGTTATACTGTTCCTATATGTTGATTGACCTATATTCGAGTGTTTTAGATATATCTTAGCCTGGAATGCAACTATGTTCTGTGTCTAAAGGTGTACCACATCTGAGGTCTCTACACTACCGCCCCATCGTTAAGGTAAACGGCCCTACTCACGGCCCGGACTAAAGTCAGCAATGAACGGTACCCTATGTCACTTCGGGGTCATGCTGCTCGTCGCAAAACCGCCGGCATAACTCTCTACTTAGCCTACCTAGACTACTCTAACAAACAAGGTGTTCTGTTGGTTATTTTATCTAGTATGGCAGACACCAATACTAATTGATGCTTGTTAAACTAAACAGGTTATGAATAGACCGTGGTTAGGAATTGTCTATAACCCTAGTTTTAGTTTAAAAGAGACTTACATTAGACATGCAGACATAATGAATATTTAGCAGGTGGCTATTTCCGGAAAAACATAAAAACTTCAACATATAACACAACTATTCATAAAATCGTAATCTAATATTCATAATTCATATTTAGAACAAAGCAATAACACATATAAGAGAGGGACATGGGGACCGATGCCATAAAGAAATCACCCTTTACGAAGTCTCGCCTACGGAGCGTACTGCTGTATATGTCGTATTGCTCGCCCTGACTCTGCTCACCAGAACCTTCGGAGGACGCTTCCTCAGCCTAGTAGCTAGACTTTACCTTACGTCCTGGGCTTAAGCCTAGCCCTGTGGATTGACTCTTCGAACGCCTAGAGCTCTCTTAGGATCTCCTAACGAAATCCCGGGTATTCTATGAATACCAGAAACGAACCTATCTATAGAAACCTAAGATCTGAGACTATTTCTCAGAAACTAAAACAAACACTAATAAGAAAGAAAACTGAGATCCGAGTCTCTGAGTGAGTTGTGTACTGGAAAATTGTACACTGGAAACCACTTAATGACTCAGATCGAGTGGAGAGGGATGATTTCAACTGCTGGAGGCCTGGGGTATTTATAGCAGCTTCCTGGAGTGAAAATCTCCAAAAAATTCGATGTGGGACACTTCTGGCGGCTCGGGACGCCCGTCCCGGTTTAGGACGCCCGTCCTGGCGGTTTGACTGGGTCGGGACGCCCGTCCCGGACCTTTGACCGGGTCAACATTTCCAAAAATTGCGTTTTGCCCCAGAATTTGCTGTTTTCGTCTACTTTTCACCTGACACTTCCAAAATTATAAAAACCGTGAAATCAAGTAAATAGTAAACAATTAATGTCAATTTACTCTCAATTTCACATTAAAACATATATAAAAACATGCTAAAAATGTGATACGATTTTCGCGTATCAATTTGTCTAAACACATAGAACCAGTTAAGACTATCCGGTTCATCCCTACGACCTAAACCAAGGTTCACTTGGTACCACTGTACAAAATGCACTGGCCTGTAAAACAAAAACTACCAGCCAATGGATACAATACAACGCCAAACCCTGAGAGACTCAGGACAGACCCTAAGCACATGCATATCTAATTCCTCCACATCTGTACATAGATCGCAACAAGAGCTAATCATAATTCTCCTCCTCACAAACAAAGCACTAGTCGGAAGAGCCCCATCGAGTCCAAACCACATAGTCATTGACACCCTTAGCAGACTCACGAACTGCCACAAATTCTTCTAATGCCTCGCCAAACAAGCCAGCGGGGGCGGCCGTAGGAGTCGTTGTACTGATTTGATAGAGAAAAGACCCACCTTAGAGGCCCCCCAACACGGTACATCCCACCGAGTACTATCACCGTGTAATGTCACCCTGGATAAATGACTCAAGATTGAATTCGACTTGTCAAGCTTCCATCAAGTCACTACAAACCAGTAGTCTGCTACACACAAACTCTTCTCCTCATCCGAAATTCCTCCCTCAAGGCATTCCAACAAAGGTCGGTCCCCCATCTAATTATCCACCAAGAACCCAGCTTGATGGTCTGAACCAAGCTTTCAAGTAATACCCTTCCAGACAATGAGTTGTGATGATCTAACACCCCGCCAAGTCACTGACATTCGGGTAACAAGTTGCTCTGAAGTTCTTGATATCCACGATCCATATTTATCTATTAAAATACGGTTCCCCACTTTCTCCGGGTGAGTTAGCATACCCCACGCTACTTTTGCCAGCAGGGCTTGGTTCATTGTTCGTAAATGAGGGAAACTCAACCCCCCTTCATTGCGATAAGTACACAGAGTACTCCATTTAATCGTATGCAAACGTCGTTCCTCACCACACTCGCCCCATAAGAACCGGTGACACAGTTTCTCCACCTCCAATAGGACGACACTGGGTACCTTTGCTGTCTGCATGGTATATATGGATATGGCAGCCAAGGTGGACTTAACCAGAATCGACCAAGCAGCTCTCGAGAGTGTCCTAATCTTTCAACCCGCCAACCTTTTACGTACCTTATTAATGATATATTGATACGTAGAAATCTTGACATGCCCATGCACTACTGGCACTCCTAAATAGGTTCCGAGGGATCCAGTAGCCCTAACTCCCAATCCCAAACATATAACCCCACGTAGATAGATTGGTGTATTAGGCGAAACCCATATCACATTCTTCCTTCGGTTCACTTTTTGGCCAGACTCTTGGCAGAAACTTTGAATAATGTGCTCCATCAATTTTGCTTGGGAGTAAGCTCCTTGGCCAAACAGTAACAGATCGTCTGCAAAAAAGAGATGTGAGAGAGGTGATCCAACTCTATTCAGCTGGACAAGTCTCCAATGCTTCTTCAACATAATTGACGAGATCTTCTAGTGTAGGCACTCCATGCACAGTATGAACAAATATGGCGACAGTGGATCACCCTGTCACAAGTCTCTAGGTGGTGAGAATGAGTCCAACAAGCTCACCATTCCGTAACAAACATAAGGAGTTTGTCGTAACAATATTCATAATAAGTTCCTGAATCACATTTGAAAACCCTGTCACTCTAAGAACCTGGCTTAGATAACCCCAATCAACTTTGTCATAAGCCTTTTTCAAGTCAATCTTTACAAACATAGCACCATTGCTTCCTTTTCGTCGGCTTAGAGTGTGGATAACCTCTTGTATTGTCACGATATTGTCCGAGGCTAGCTGTCCTGGTATGAAGCTTGACTAATAGGGACCGCTGAGGCTCGACATAACCAACGGTAGGCGATTCGCCAAGATCTTTGAAACCAACTTCACAATTACGTTGCACAAGGAGATAGGCCGGAACTGTGATAACGATTCAGGGCTATCCATTTTTAGAATCATGCAGATCACAGATGCATTAGCATCGGGGGGGATAGTACCCATACTGAATGCCTCTCGAACAAATTGAATAACCGAATCACCTACTAGGGGCTAATAGTTCTGGAAAACATTGTGTGGAAACCCGTCTGGTCTCGGGGCCTTATCCGGACCCATTTGAAACATTTCCCTCTTAATTTCATCATTAGACACCACTCTATTAAAGCTTTCCTTGTCTCTAGACTCTACCTCTAGAAACTGCCAGTCTTCAGCCTCACAAGGTGAGCAGACCTCCCTTGTATACAAATTATGAAAAAAGCACTCACTAATACCTTTAGCTCGGCCGGATTAGTAATCCAGTTCCTCTAGCTATCCTTCAATTGAGTAATCGAGTTTCGTCGATGTCTGATGAGGGTAGACATATGAAAAAACTTCGTACACCTCTCACCCTCCTTCAGCCAGTTACACCTCGATTTCTGCCGCCATAGGAGGTCTTCTTGGTTCAACGCTTCATTCAGCTCCAACCGTATCCTAGGTTCCAAACGTCTCAAGTACTCAAAATTCCGATACCCCAAACTCTGTTGGATCCTTTCCAGTCTCGTTAAACATTAGAATTTACGATAAAAATGTTTCCCAAACACCCTCCTATTCCAGAGCGTGGCTTCCCTCTGAAACACCTCCATATTTCCTAGCAGCGGCCTGCTACTGTCACACCATACATTCTCCACAATCGAAGCAAAGAGGGGATGTGTATTCCATGCTCGTAAGACTTTAAAGACCCCTTTGGTAGGATTAGCTCCGTTTGAAGTGGGATGAGCCAACAAGGGGTGATGGTTCGATCTTGTCTAGGGGAGGTGAGAGACCTAATTCCCCGGGAACAAGCGCAACCATGTTTGATTGCAAAAATACCGATCAATCCTCTCCTCTACACACACAATCTGTTTCCTCATGTTGGACCACGTATATTGAGGCCCCACGAACCCCATATCAATTGACTCACACTGATCAACTATGTCCCTCAATGGTCATACTCTGCTTTGCACTATCCATTAACCCCCTCTCTTATATGCTGCCTCTATAACTTGATTAAAATTCCCCATTAATAGTCACAGGAGACTCATTCCCCTTCCCAGTTTGCAGAGGTATGTCCAGAGATCACTTCAAAAGTTTGACTTGGGAGAGGCATAGATTGCCGATAAAAACTAAGGGAGGTCCATTCCTCGCTTCATTTCCAGAATAATGATATGATCCTCAACTGAGATAGTCTCCACATGTACCACCAGTGCGTCCCAAATGAGCATATCATTAACTGTCACTTTAGCATTTAATTGTTGTCACTTAATCAATCAGAACCTAAGGCAGAGTACCTATCGTGTAGCTAGTTCTTGGAAAGTACCTACAATTTTAATTCATTAATATCGTAATCCCAGAGAACTAGTAACAGCTTAGTAGCAACTATCCCTTAATCCTAACAATTATCTTATTTATTCAATTAATCAATCTTTCATCAATATCTTTGGTGGATTGGTAATCCAACCACACATAACACGTATTCATTTAGCATGCAAGAATTATCTTATACACATGTGTTCTGATGTATGTTCTACTGTTTCTACATGTTGATTGACCTATCTTCGAATATTTTAGATATATCTTGGTCTACAATGCAATTATGTATTGTATCTTGCCTGTGTACCACATCTGAGTTACCTGATGTATTCACCCTACCTTAATGATAACCCTACTCACGGTTCGAGTTAAAGGTATCCATGAAAACCCGTGTCTCTCAAGAATTAATGCCACTCACCCTAACACCGGCATAGCGACCAAACTCAGTCATTAGGTTACTTTAACAAACATGATGATCTATAGGTTATTTTACCTAATATGACAGACCTTAATACAATTTATCCTAACTCAAGGCCTGTTAAACTAAACAGGTTATGATTAGACCATGGTTAGAAATTTTCTATAACCGTTCATTTAGTTTAAAAGAGCAAGCAGATATTCAGTTATAATGTTAATTTAGCAGGTGACCTTTTCGGAAAAATGAGAATAACTTCAACATGCAAAACACATATATGCAACCATAGTTTGGTATTCAAATAATTTTTTAGACGACCACAACACAAAGTATACATAGAGGATCTAGGAAACCACCACCATAAAGTATTCACCCTTTATCAGGTCCGCCGATGGAGCGACTACTTGTATACTCTGGGTTGCTCGACTTGACTCTGATTAGCAGAACCTTCGGAGAGCGCTTCCTTAGACTAATAGCGATTGCTTTACTTTAAATCCTGGGCTTAAGCAATGCCCTGTTGACTAGCAATTGGCTCACCTAATACTCTCTTAGGATCTCTTAACGAAATCTCAGGTATTCTCTGAATACCAAAAATGAACACTATGTAATCAAATTCTCAAAATTTGAAATAAACACTCAGAAAATAGAGAAAACGAGAAACCCTAAAATGATAAATGACTCGTGTCCAGTGTTGAGGGATGCACTCGGAGTCACTAAATGACTTGTATTGAGTGTAGAGGGATGATTTCAACTGAGGAAGACCTGGGGTATTTATTGCAGGTGAAAGGAGTGAATTTCTCTCAAAAATTCGATGTGGGACAAGCTCCTGCTGCTCGGGACGCCCGTCCCGGGCTGTTGATAGGGGTTAGGACCGGTGTCCTGACGTGGGGACGACTATCCCATCCCTTTGACTTGGTCAAGACGGGCGTTCTGCTTCCGGGACACGCGTAATGAGTTCAGAACTTCCAAAATTTCCACATTTACCCCGATATTTGTTGTTTTTTTCTAAATTTCTCCTGAAACTTCCAAAATCACAAATTATGAAAAAACTGTCAATTTCAATCAATTAAGATCGATTTGGTTCCAATTATGCCCTAATTTGTGTCTAAAAACATGCTAAAAAAGTGATATGATTTGTACATATGAACTATAACCTTAAATTGCAAAATATATATAATGAAACATCTCGAGTTTTTGTAATCAAATAGATATTGAAGAAAAACTAGTTAGAAATGTAAAAGACAGAGTTTAGAGAATAGTTGCTGTAAAGTTGTTACTACTTTACGATATTTCTAGCCCTGCGGTCTTTTTTGCTCTTGAATTTCGATCCTACTCTGAATGTTAGATCCTTCGAGAGACATTTCTTCGACCTAGTATCAATGTTTTGCCTTATGGTTAGAGCTTAAGCACTACTCTATTGACTAAGAAAATGATAGTCTAGAGCTCTCGAGAATTTCCTATCAAAATCCTGGTATTCTATGAAAACTGGACTCAAACGCTAAACTATTCGAATTCCCAAATATTGAGATAAATGCTCAAAAATGATGGAAAATGAGACACTTTGAGTTGCTAGATGAACTGTGTTGAGTGTTGAGAGATGATTTGAACTCCTGGGGTCTGGGGTATTTATAGCAATGTTATGGAGTGTTTTTCTTTTAAAATCTTGATGTGGGACACTGACTGGCTCAGAAAGCCCATCCTTAGCAGCAAGGATGGCTGTCCCCAGAGAACGGCCATCCTTAGAGCTAAGGACAGCGGTTTTGGCCAAAACGTTTCTAGAAATTGTAATTTTGCCCCATAATTTGATGTTTTTTGCAATTTAATCCCTGAAACTTCTAAAATCACAAATTATGCAATTATGTGTTAATTCAATGCAATTAAGTCCAAATACTTTCCAAATTGCCCTAATTTGTATCTTAATACATGCTAAAATGTGATATAATTTAGCGCATATGTCATTTGAAAAATAAATCTTATATATATCATTTAGGTAATACATAACTTTTTAGTAGTATTATAGCTTTTACGTTAAAAAAAGTGTACCTCATTTGGTTATAACAGTTTCATTTATTATTTTTAAAGATTATGAGTTCGAAATATGATAGAAGCACAAGTACCTTAAATTTTTTTTTTATTATTTTTATGTCTCCTCACTTTAATGATTTGAAACCTCATAATTTCCAAGATTTCATCATCAATTTTTCCAATATCAATTTCTTTGTTATAAATATCTTTAGCAGCGTCCATAAAAAGATGATCTACTAATATTTCTACCATCCGTCTACTATACGAATTTTTCACAAAACATTCTTTTTATGAAATTTTTAGCATCCTTGGATAACTTGTTAGGAATATTAGGTAATCGTCTACTAAATCCTTGTATCTAAAAATTATCTAATTTGGCGAAATCTCTTGGAGGTTGTTCTGTCACCATTTCTAAAATAATACATCCTAAAACCCATATATCATTTTGACAATCTTGTAAGCAATCTTCACAACTTCAGGTGACAAATACATCGATGTCCCCTTCTAATAATATATTTCTGCTTTTCTCTTCTTATTGATTTTCATTCCTCGTCGCAATTTTTTCTTTGTAAAACCACAATCGTTGATTCTTATACTAAATTCATTTGCTATATTTGCTTCTTTCTTATTTTCCTTATATTTACATATTAATAAGATATTATTTGGTTTTAAATTATGGTGTATGTATCCAATCTTGTGAATATATTTTTATTCCGGATAATAATAATTTTGTACTTTTCATTTCATATTCACATAATTCTCCACCGCCACTAAAATTTCTGATCTTGTCGGAAAGGATTCCTCTAGAACTGTACTCTAATAACATATTATAAGTTAATATACTATTATATCCAAACGTTGTTTCTTCACCTAATTAAGCATGCAATCATATGAGGACAGTTACTTCAATTATTTCAATTTAAAATAAGATTATAAGGATAATAACTTCTCAAACCATATAATTTTAACCAAAAGAATGAGTAAAAGAAATTTCATTCCAAGAGTGCATAACCAATCAAATAGGAAATACCATTATACTAGAAACTTGTACAAATACATTGATACATTAATTAAGTTACAAGTTTGTTACACATAATTTTACTTTTAAATTCAAACTAAATTTCACATTATAAAATCATTAATTAATTACTATTAGGTGGATCAAAACGAATTTGATCCAAGGAAGGGTAAAAATGTTTAGCTTTCACATTGAGATACTCTTTCCATGTTATTGAGCGATAAAGAGGAAGTTTTCCATGTTTTACCACCTTCAAAGGTGGATAAATGTCAATATCTTTTGATGGACCTAGAAAATATGCTATCGATATATGATGTTGGGTTAAATTTACCATGGCCCGGTGCAACACACTCTTAAAAATACCATTTGAGAGGATTTGCAAAAGATCACCAACATTAACCACAAGTGAGCCATTCATTGGCGGCACATTGATCCAACCGACATGATCATGGTAGATTTGGAGTCTACTGGTGTTGCTCTGGTTGAATAAAGTGACTAGTGATGTATCAGTATGAGGCACTAGACCCATTGCTTGATTTGGTTATGGACAAACTGGGTAAGAGTTGACTTGAAGAAGACGGTCACTACAAATGGAGTTTGTATTAAACGTATACCATTTCTCATCATCATCGGTTAAGCCTAATGATGTTAGCATCATACTTAATATCTTTTAAGATAGTGTGTTTATTGCTTCGTCATAATTATTTATCACATTGTTGATTAGAAATAAACAAATGATGTTATTAATAAATTTATAATCAACATAAATGAAATTAAATAAATAAAAGATATTCAAAGTTGTATGCTCATACTAAAAGGTTGCACTAATATTACTCTCTTTAGGCCACAATTGAGAAGCAACATCTGAAAGTGGACTTTGAATGCTAAATCTCTCTGACCACATTAACTTTTTGAAAAGTGGTGACATTTTTGCAATGCCATAACCATTACTTTGATCCATAGGTCTTAAAGCTCTAAGCTTTTGTTCAATAGGCAAAGCAAACAAATTTCTTGTTTGATCCTCCATTTGTTGAAGAAGCTCCATGCTTATGCCATGATTAATGTGTTGAAACATTTCCCATTCCTCAGATGCCGTTCTCATAAGAAGAATGACATTTGAATCATTCATATCTATCACTGGTAAAACTAAATCTGAAGGTGATAATTTTGAATTGAATGGATAATGAGAACCTGATTCATCTCAAATATGTGAGTAGGGTAAATCTGAAAAATTATTAAAATTTCATCTCTATTCATGTTTGTTTCTGCTCCTTTGAATGCATAGAAAAGAAAATTATGATTATGGATGAGTACTTGTTTGATATAAGATTGTATTATATATAGGTTAAAACATTGTGGTTAGAGGAAAAGAAAAAGATATTTTTTGGCTAAGAATTGTGTAATTAAATTTTGTGTTTTTATTTATACAGGGATGTATAAAAATGAAAAATTACCAAAAAATTATATTTTCTTCTAAGAATTGTGCAATCAAATTTCATATTTTTACCTATGTAAGGATGTACAAAAGTGAATATTTTTTCAAGTGGTTGTGATCCAAGGATCATTAATATCCCATTGACTTTTCGTTTTCAAAATTAGGCAAATGTATTTCTAAAATTTATCCGTTAATTTTCCTTTTCTATAAAGATACCTTTTATACTATGAGTTGTGCAATAAAATTTTGTATTTTTACTTATATAGGGATGTATAAAGATGAAAAATTCACTAGAAAGTTTCCTTTTTGCTAAGAACTATGCAATCAAATTTTGTGTTTTTACACATATAGGGATGTATAGAGATGAAAAAGTTATCAAAAAGTTACCATTTTAGCTAAGAATTGTGTAATTAAATTTTGTGTTTTTACTCATATAGGGATGTATAGAGATGGAAAATTTATCAAAAAGTTACATTTTTTTGCTAAGAATTATACAATCAAATTTTGTGTTTTTACCTATGTAGGAATGTATAAAGATGTAATATTTTTCAATAACATACCTTTTATGTTAGGAATCGTGTATCAAATTTTGTATTTTTACCTATATAGGGATGTATGAAGATGAATTATTTTTTTCCAAAACCATACCTTTTTTTTCTAAAAATTGTGTAATCAAATTTCGTGTTTTTAGGGATATATAGAGATGAAAAATTACCAAAAAGATACATCTTCGGCTAAGAATTATGCAATCAAATTTTGTATTTTTACCTATATAAGAATGTATAAAGATGAAAAATTTACCAAAAAGCTACCTTTTCTACTAAGAATTGTGTAATCAAATTTTGTGTTTTTACCTATATAGAGATGTATAAAGATAAAATATTTTTTAAAAATATACCTTTTCTACTAAGAATTGTGTAATCAAATTTTGTGTTTTTACCTATATATGGATGTATAAAGATGAAAAATTTACCAAAAAAAGATACATTTTTTGCTAAAAATTGTGCAATTAAATTTTGTATTTTTACTTATATAGGAATGTATAAAGATGAAATATTTTTTAAAAAAATAAATTCTTTTCTAAGAATTGTGTAATCAAATTTTGTGTTTTTATCTATATAAGGATGTATATAGATGAAAAATTTACCAAAAAAGATACATTTTTTTGCTTAAAATTGTGTAATCAAATTTTGTATTTTTACCTACATAGGGATGTATAAAAATATAAATTTTATCAAAAAATTACCTTTTCTGCTCAAAATTGTATAATTAAATTTTATGATTTTACATATAGGAGGATGTATAAAGATAGAAATTTTTTCAAAGTGATTGTGATCCAAGTATCATTAATATCATCCATTGACTTTTCCTTTTCAAAATTAAGCAAATGTATTTCTAAAATTTATCACTTAATTTTTCTTTTATAAAAATATACATTTTTACTAAAAATCGTTCAATCAAATTTTGTGTTTTATCTATCTAGGAATATTAAAGGCGGAATTTTTTTAAAAAACAATACTTTCTCTGCTAAGATTTGTATTTTATAGTTTTACGTATATAAGAATATACAAAGATGGAAATTTTTTCAAAGTGGTTGTGATCCAAGTATCATTAATATCATCCATTGACTTTTCCTTTTCAAATTTAAGCAAATGTATTTCTAAACTTTATGCGATAATTAAATAAACAGTTAAAGTGCTTTTATTATTTCTTTTGGTGTAATTAAAAACATAATGCTTCAAATTCAATGAAATTTTAAAATTTTATTTAATCAAATAAGAGTCATAGTGAGACATTTATTTGAGTAAAAATTGAATTTTACAATAACAACTCGAATTAAATCTGAATTAGTTCGAGTCGTAATAACTTATCAACCCATATAATCTAACCAAAAGAATGAGGTAAAAGAAATTCCATTCCAAGAGTGCATAACCAATCCATATATATTATAAGAAATCCCTATATATACTAGAAACTTGTACGATTACATTCATACTTTAATCAAGATACAAGTTTTTTACACATA
Organism: Asclepias syriaca; assembly: GCA_027405835.1. Classification (NCBI taxonomy): domain Eukaryota; kingdom Viridiplantae; phylum Streptophyta; class Magnoliopsida; order Gentianales; family Apocynaceae; genus Asclepias; species Asclepias syriaca. The sequence continues at coordinate 19,667,996 of CM049927.1, forward strand.
ATTTTACTTTTAAAGTCAAACTAAATTCCTCATTTTGAAATCATTAATTAATTACTATTAGGTAGATCAAAACGAATTTGATCCAAGGCATCGTAAAAGTGTTTAGCTTTCACATTGAGATACTCTTTCCATGTGATTGAGCGATAAAGAGGAAGCTCTCCATGTTTTACTAACTTCAAAGGTGGAGAAATGTCAACATCTTTTGATGGACCTAAAAAATATGCAACTGAGATACGGTGTTGGGTTAAATTACCATGGCCCGGTGCAACGCGCTCTTAAAAACACCATTTGAGAGGATTTGCAAAAGATCACCGACATTAACCACAAGCGAGCCATCCTTTGGCGGCACATTAATCCAACCGACTTGGTCATGATAGAGTTGGAGTCCACTAGTGTTGCTCTGGTACAATAAAGTGACTAGTGATGTATCAGTATGAGGCGCTAGACCCATAGCTTGATTAGGTTCTGGACAAACTGGATAAGAGTTGACTTGAAGAAGCCGGTCAGTACAAGTGGAGTTTGTATTAGGCATACCATTTCACATCATCATCGGTTAAGCCTAATGATGTTAGCATCATACTTAATATCTTTGAGATAATTTTTCATTGCCTCATCATAATTATTCATCACATTGCTGATTAGAATAAAAAAAAACGTTGTTATTAATAAAATTATAATCAACATAAATAAGAAAAATAAAATTCAAAGTTGTATGCTCATACCAAAAGGTTGTACTAATGTTACACTCTTCAGGCCACAATTGAGAAGCCACTCTGAAAGTGGACCTTGAATGCTGAATCCCTCTGACCACATTAACTTTTTGAAAAATGGTGACATTTTTGCAATGCCATAACCATTACTTTGATCCATAGGTCTTAAAGCTCTAAGCTTTTGTTCAATAGGCAAAGCAAACAAATTTCTTGTTTGATCCTCCATTTGTTGAAGAAGCTCCATTTCTCTATACCATGAATGAGTTTTGAAACATTCCCCATTCTTCAAATGCCTTTTCATCCTAAGAATGACATTTGAATCATTCATGTCTATATCACAGTAGAACAACATCAACATCTGAATGTAATATTGAAGTGAATGAATCATCATTACTTGCCTCACTCACTCAACAAGTGCGATTCTGGTAATTTTGACATATTTTCAAGTCGTTGGAATATTTTTGAGGATCGATCATAGAACTTTGATTTCCTGCCATGTTTGTAAAATTTCTACAATTGAATGACGAGAAGAGAAAATGATTATTTTAGAATTAGCGAATACTAGTTAATGTGAGATATATAGGTAGCAATTACTATTCACTAGACTAAAAAATGAATTTCCCAAAGATTAGTTCTAGTTGTGTATACATAAAATTATATCCTATAAATAATTAAGGAGAAGATTAGATCATAGAGATCACTATAGAACTATTTGTAAATGTTAATCAATTTTAAATGGGTTTCTATAAATATAAAAAAGAAATATAATATTTGGATTCAATCAAAACTTATAACAATGGTATAATTTAAAAGTATTTCTCTAAAAAAAATGTTGAGACATGAATATTCATCTGAGAAAATATTTGTGATATATCAATGTTACCACTTTTAAACCATTAATTAGTATTAAAATTATAATTATATATATATATTATATATAGAATATATACATATATAATAAATTTATAGTTTAACAATCACATATATTAAACTAAGAAGTTCAAAGAATGTGGCTAATAATGCAACATTTTCTATTTTAAAGGCCTATATTTAGGGGAAAATGTTGCATATTATTACAAAGGTAAACAAATCATTTTATATTAAAATTACAAAATTTTCTTCGAACATTCTTTAATCATAAAATTTTGTTTACTAATTTATGTCTTATCTAAACTTTTTTTTTTGTTTGGAACCGAATCTGTGTATATTACTTAAAAAGGGAGTCGAAACAACTCCAAATGTACAAAAAATAGCCTACCAACGTGCTATACAAAAGAATGTACTGCTTGAGGATCTGCTTAGCCCCAGACCAAAAGGAGTTCCACAGTAGATTGGAGACTCCTTTCTCCTAGTGCTTGACCATCCTTCAGAGCTGAGTCACCATATCGTCTACGAGTATGGTTATACCATAGCTCATGCACGATTTGTCTAAACACATAGAACCAGTTAAGACTATCCGGTTCATCCCTACGACCTAAACCAAGGTTCACTTGGAACCACTGTACAAAATGCACTGGCCTGTAAAACAAAAACCACCAGTCAATGGATACAATACAACGCCAAACCCTGAGAGATTCAGGACAGACCCTAAGCACATGCATATCTAATTCCTCCACATCTGTACATAGATCGCAACAAGAGCTAATCATAATTCTCCTCCTCACAAACAAAGCACTAGTCGGAAGAGCCCCATGTTTGTTTCTGCTCCTTTGAATGCATAGAAAAGAAAATTATGATTATGGATGAGTAATTGTTTGATATAAGACTGAATTATATATATGTTAAAATATTGTGGTTAGAGGAAAAGAAAAAGATATTTTTTTGGCTAAGAATTGTGTAATTAAATTTTGTGTTTTTATCTATACAGGGATGTATAAAAATGAAAAAGTACCAAAAAATTATATTTTCTTCTAAGAATTGTGCAATCAAATTTTGTATTTTTACCTATATATGGATGTACAAAAGTGAATATTTTTTCAAGTGGTTGTGATCAAAGGATCATTAATATCCCATTTTCAAAATTAGGCAAATGTATTTCTAAAATTTATCCGTTAATTTTCCTTTTCTATAAAGATACCTTTTATACTATGAGTTGTGCAATAAAATTTTGTATTTTTACTTATATAGGGATGTATAAAGATGAAAATTTACTAGAAAGTTACCTTTTTGCTAAGAACTATGCAATCAAATTTTGTGTTTTTACACATATAGGGATGTATAGAGATGAAAAAGTTATCAAAAAGTTACCATTTTAGCTAAGAATTGTGTAATTAAATTTTGTGTTTTTACTCATATAGGGATGTATAGAGATGGAAAATTTATCAAAAAGTTACATTTTTTTGCTAAGAATTATACAATCAAATTTTGTGTTTTTACCTATGTAGGAATGTATAAAGATGTAATATTTTTCAATAACATACCTTTTATGTTAAGAATCGTGTATCAAATTTTGTATTTTTACCTATATAGGGATGTATGAAGATGAAGTTTTTTTTTCCAAAACCATACCTTTTTTTGCTAAAAATTGTGTAATCAAATTTCGTGTTTTTAGGGATATATAGAGATGAAAAATTACCAAAAAGATACATCTTCGGCTGAGAATTATGCAATCAAATTTTGTATTTTTACCTATATAAGAATGTATAAAGATGAAAAATTTACCAAAAAGTTACCTTTTCTACTAAGAATTGTGCAATCAAATTTTGTGTTTTTACCTATATAGAGATGTATAAAGATAAAATATTTTTAAAAATATACCTTTTCTACTAAGAATTGTGTAATCAAATTTTGTGTTTTTACCTATATGGATGTATAAAGATGAAAATTTACCAAAAAAAGTTACATTTTTTGCTAAAAATTGTGCAATTAAATTTTGTATTTTTACTTATATAGGAATGTATAAAGATGAAATATTTTTCAAAAAAATGTTTTTTTTTTCTAAGAATTGTGTAATCAAATTTTGTGTTTTTATCTATATAAGGATGTATATAGATGAAAAATTTACCAAAAAAGATACATTTTTTGCTTAAAATTGTGTAATCAAATTTTGTATTTTTACCTACATAGGGATGTATAAAAATATAAATTTTATCAAAAAATTACCTTTTCTGCTCAAAATTGTATAATTAAATTTTATGATTTTACATATAGGAGGATGTATAAAGATAGAAATTTTTTCAAAGTGATTGTGATCCAAGTATCATTAATATCATCCATTGACTTTTCCTTTTCAAAATTAAGCAAATGTATTTCTAAAATTTATCCCTTAATTTTTCTTTTATAAAAATATACATTTTTGCTAAAAATCGTTCAATCAAATTTTGTGTTTTATCTATCTAGGAATATTAAAGGCGGAATTTTTTTAAAAAACAATACTTTCTCTGCTAAGATTTGTATTTTATAGTTTTACTTATATAAGAATATACAAAGATGGAAATTTTTTCAAAGTGGTTGTGATCCAAGTATCATTAATATCATCCATTGACTTTTCCTTTTCAAATTTAAGCAAATGTATTTCTAAACTTTATGCGATAATTAAATAAACAGGTAAAGTGCTTTTATTATTTCTTTTGGTGTAATTAAAACATAATGCTTCAAATTCAATGAAATTTTAAAACTTTTATTTAATCAAATAAGAGTCATAGTGAGACATTATTTGAGTAAAATTGAATTTTACAATAACAACTCGAATTAAATATGAATTAGTTCGAGTCGTAATAACTTATCAACCCATATAATCTAACCAAAAGAATGAGGTAAAAGAAATTCCATTCCAAGAGTGCATAACCAATCCATATATATTATAAGAAATCCCTATATATACTAGAAACTTGTACGATTACATTCATACTTTAATCAAGATACAAGTTTTTTACACATAATTTTACTTTTAAAGTCAAACTAAATTCCTCATTTTGAAATCATTAATTAATTACTATTAGGTAGATCAAAACGAATTTGATCCAAGGCATCGTAAAAGTGTTTAGCTTTCACATTGAGATACTCTTTCCATGTGATTGAGCGATAAAGAGGAAGCTCTCCATGTTTTACTAACTTCAAAGGTGGAGAAATGTCAACATCTTTTGATGGACCTAAAAAATATGCAACTGAGATACGGTGTTGGGTTAAATTTACCATGGCCCGGTGCAACGCGCTCTTAAAAACACCATTTGAGAGGATTTGCAAAAGATCACCGACATTAACCACAAGCGAGCCATCCTTTGGCGGCACATTAATCCAACCGACTTGGTCATGATAGAGTTGGAGTCCACTAGTGTTGCTCTGGTACAATAAAGTGACTAGTGATGTATCAGTATGAGGCGCTAGACCCATAGCTTGATTAGGTTCTGGACAAACTGGATAAGAGTTGACTTGAAGAAGCCGGTCAGTACAAGTGGAGTTTGTATTAGGCATATACCATTTCACATCATCATCGGTTAAGCCTAATGATGTTAGCATCATACTTAATATCTTTTGAGATAATTTTTTCATTGCCTCATCATAATTATTCATCACATTGCTGATTAGAAATAAAAAAAACGTTGTTAATAAAATTATAATCAACATAAATAAGAAAAATAAAATTCAAAGTTGTATGCTCATACCAAAAGGTTGTACTAATGTTACACTCTTCAGGCCACAATTGAGAAGCCACGTCTGAAAGTGGACCTTGAATGCTGAATCCCTCTGACCACATTAACTTTTTGAAAAATGGTGACATTTTTGCAATGCCATAACCATTACTTTGATCCATAGGTCTTAAAGCTCTAAGCTTTTGTTCAATAGGCAAAGCAAACAAATTTCTTGTTTGATCCTCCATTTGTTGAAGAAGCTCCATTTCTATACCATGATTAATGAGTTGAAACATTCCCCATTCTTCAAATGCCTTTTTCATAAGAAGAATGACATTTGAATCATTCATGTCTATCACAGGTAGAACAACATCAACATCTGAATGTAATATTGAAGTGAATGAATCATCATTACTTGCCTCACTCCAAACGTGCGATTCTGGTAATTTTGACATATTTTTAAAGTCGATTGGAATAATATTTTGAGGATCGATCATAGAACTTTGATTTCCTGCCATGTTTGTAAAATTCTACAATTGAATGACGAGAAGAGAAAATGATTATTTTAGAATTAGCGAATACTAGTTTAATGTGAGAGTATTATATAGGTAGCAATTACTATTCTAGACTAAAAAAATGAAATTTCCAAAGATTAGTTACTAGTTAGTGTGTATCATAAAATTTTATCCTATAAATAATTAAGGAGAAGATTAGATCATAGAGATCACTATAGAACTATTTGTAAATGTTAATCAATTTTTAAATGGGTTTCTATAAATATAAAAAGAAATATAATATTTGGATTCATATCAAAACTTATAACAATGGTATAATTTAAACTATTTCTCTAAAAAAATGTTGAGACATAATTCATCTAGAAAATATTTGTGATATATCAAATGTTACCACTTTTAAACCATTAAATTATGTATTAAAAATTAATATATATATATATATATATATATATATTACATATATAAATAAATTTATAGTTAACAATCACATATATTAAACTAAGAAGTTCAAAGAATGTGGCAATAATGCCAACATTTTCTATTTTAAAGGCCTATATTTAGGGGAAAATGTTCATATTATTACAAAGTAACTCATTTTCAATATTAAAATTACACAAATTTTTCTTCGAACATTCTTTAATCATAAAATTTTGTTACTAATTTATGTCTTATCTAAACTTTTTTTTTTGTTTGGAACCGAATCTGTGTATATTACTTAAAAGGGAGTCGAAACAACTCCAAATGTACAAAAAAATAGCCTACCAACGTGCTATACAAAAGAATGTACTGCTTGAGGATCTGCTTAGCCCCAGACCAAAAGGAGTTCCACGTAGATTGGAGACTCCTTTCTCCTAGTGCTTGACCATCCTTCAGAGCTGAGTCACCATATCGTCTACGAGTATGGTTATACCATAGCTCATGCACGATTTGTCTAAACATAGAACCAGTTAAGACTATCCGGTTCATCCCTACGACCTAAACCAAGGTTCACTTGGAACCACTGTACAAATGCACTGGCCTGTAAAACAAAAACCACCAGTCAATGGATACAATACAACGCCAAACCCTGAGAGATTCAGGACAGACCCTAAGCACATGCATATCTAATTCCTCCACATCTGTACATAGATCGCAACAAGAGCTAATCATATTCTCCTCCTCACAACAAAGCACTAGCGGAAGAGCCCCATGTTTGTTTCTGCTCCTTGAATGCATAGAAAAAAATTATGATTATGGATGAGTACTTGTTTGATTAAGACTGAATTATATATTAAAATATTGTGGTTAGAGGAAAAGAAAAAGATATTTTTTGGCTAAGAATTGTGTAATTAAATTTTGTGTTTTTATCTATACAGGGATGTATAAAAATGAAAAATTACCAAAAAATTATTTTCTTCTAAGAATTGTGCAATCAAATTTTGTATTTTTACCTATATAGGATGTACAAAAGTGAATATTTTTTCAAGTGGTTGTGATCAAGGATCATTAATATCCCATTTTCAAAATTAGGCAAATGTATTTCTAAAATTTATCCGTTAATTTTCCTTTTCTATAAAGATACCTTTTATACTATGAGTTGTGCAATAAAATTTTGTATTTTTACTTATATAGGGATGTATAAAGATGAAAAATTTACTAGAAAGTTACCTTTTTGCTAAGAACTATGCAATCAAATTTTGTGTTTTTACACATATAGGGATGTATAGAGATGAAAAAGTTATCAAAAAGTTACCATTTTAGCTAAGAATTGTGTAATTAAATTTTGTGTTTTTACTCATATAGGGATGTATAGAGATGGAAAATTTATCAAAAAGTTACATTTTTTTGCTAAGAATTATACAATCAAATTTTGTGTTTTTACCTATGTAGGAATGTATAAAGATGTAATATTTTTCAATAACATACCTTTTATGTTAGGAATCGTGTATCAAATTTTGTATTTTTACCTATATAGGGATGTATGAAGATGAATTATTTTTTTCCAAAACCATACCTTTTTTTTCTAAAAATTGTGTAATCAAATTTCGTGTTTTTAGGGATATATAGAGATGAAAAATTACCAAAAAGATACATCTTCGGCTAAGAATTATGCAATCAAAGTTTGTATTTTTACCTATATAACAATGTATAAAGATGAAAAATTCACCAAAAAGTTACCTTTTCTACTAAGAATTGTGCAATCAAATTTTGTGTTTTTACCTATATAGAGATGTATAAAGATAAAATATTTTTAAAAAATATACCTTTTCTAATAAGAATTGTGTAATCAAATTTTGTGTTTTTACCTATATATGGATGTATAAAGATGAAAAATTTACCAAAAAAAGTTACAATTTTTGCTAAATATTGTGCAATTAAATTTTGTATTTTTACTTATATAGGAATGTATAAAGATGAAATATTTTTTAAAAAAATATTTTTTTCTAAGAATTGTGTAATCAAATTTTGTGTTTTTATCTATATAAGGATGTATATAGATGAAAAATTTACCAAAAAAGATACATTTTTTGCTTAAAATTGTGTAATCAAATTTTGTATTTTTACCTACATAGGGATGTATAAAAATATTTTTATATCAAAAATTACCTTTTCTGCTCAAAATTGTATAATTAAATTTTATGATTTTACATATAGGAGGATGTATAAAGATAGAAATTTTTTCAAAGTGATTGTGATCCAAGTATCATTAATATCATCCATTGACTTTTCCTTTTCAAAATTAAGCAAATGTATTTCTAAAATTTATCACTTAATTTTTCTTTTATAAAAATATACATTTTTACTAAAAATCGTTCAATCAAATTTTGTGTTTTATCTATCTAGGAATATTAAAGGCGGAATTTTTTTAAAAAACAATACTTTCTCTGCTAAGATTTGTATTTTATAGTTTTACTTATATAAGAATATACAAAGATGGAAATTTTTTCAAAGTGGTTGTGATCCAAGTATCATTAATATCATCCATTGACTTTTCCTTTTCAAATTTAAGCAAATGTATTTCTAAACTTTATGCGATAATTAAATAAACAGGTAAAGTGCTTTTATTATTTCTTTTGGTGTAATTAAAACATAATGCTTCAAATTCAATGAAATTTTAAAACTTTTATTTAATCAAATAAGAGTCATAGTGAGACATTAATTTGAGTAAAAATTGAATTTTACAATAACAACTCGAATTAAATATGAATTAGTTCGAGTCGTAATAACTTATCAACCCATATAATCTAACCAAAAGAATGAGGTAAAAGAAATTCCATTCCAAGAGTGCATAACCAATCCATATATATTATAAGAAATCCCTATATATACTAGAAACTTGTACGATTACATTCATACTTTAATCAAGATACAAGTTTTTTACACATAATTTTACTTTTAAAGTCAAACTAAATTCCTCATTTTGAAATCATTAATTAATTACTATTAGGTAGATCAAAACGAATTTGATCCAAGGCATCGTAAAAGTGTTTAGCTTTCACATTGAGATACTCTTTCCATGTGATTGAGCGATAAAGAGGAAGCTCTCCATGTTTTACTAACTTCAAAGGTGGAGAAATGTCAACATCTTTTGATGGACCTAAAAATATGCAACTGAGATACGGTGTTGGGTTAAATTTACCATGGCCCGGTGCAACGCGCTCTTAAAAACACCATTTGAGAGGATTTGCAAAAGATCACCGACATTAACCACAGCGAGCCATCCTTTGGCGGCACATTAATCCAACCGACTTGGTCATGATAGAGTTGGAGTCCACTAGTGTTGCTCTGGTACAATAAAGTGACTAGTGATGTATCAGTATGAGGCGCTAGACCCATAGCTTGATTAGGTTCTGGACAAACTGGATAAGAGTTGACTTGAAGAAGCCGGTCAGTACAAGTGGAGTTTGTATTAGGCATATACCATTTCACATCATCATCGGTTAAGCCTAATGATGTTAGCATCATACTTAATATCTTTTGAGATAATTTTTTCATTGCCTCATCATAATTATTCATCACATTGCTGATTAGAAATAAAAAAAAACGTTGTTATTAATAAAATTATAATCAACATAAATAAGAAAAATAAAATTCAAAGTTGTATGCTCATACCAAAAGGTTGTACTAATGTTACACTCTTCAGGCCACAATTGAGAAGCCACGTCTGAAAGTGGACCTTGAATGCTGAATCCCTCTGACCACATTAACTTTTTGAAAAATGGTGACATTTTTGCAATGCCATAACCATTACTTTGATCCATAGGTCTTAAAGCTCTAAGCTTTTGTTCAATAGGCAAAGCAAACAAATTTCTTGTTTGATCCTCCATTTGTTGAAGAAGCTCCATTTCGATACCATGATTAATGAGTTGAAACATTCCCCATTCTTCAAATGCCTTTTTCATAAGAAGAATGACATTTGAATCATTCATGTCTATCACAGGTAGAACAACATCAACATCTGAATGTAATATTGAAGTGAATGAATCATCATTACTTGCCTCACTCCAAACGTGCGATTCTGGTAATTTTGACATTTTTTTAAAGTCGATTGGAATAATATTTTGAGGATCGATCATAGAACTTTGATTTCCTGCCATGTTTGTAAAATTCTACAATTGAATGACGAGAAGAGAAAATGATTATTTTAGAATTAGCGAATACTAGTTTAATGTGAGATAGTATTATATAGGTAGCAATTACTATTCTAGACTAAAAAATGAAATTTCCAATGATTAGTTACTAGTTAGTATGTATCATAAAATTTTTATCCTATAAATAATTAAGGTGAAGATTAGATCATAGAGATCACTATAGAACTATTTGTAAATGTTAATCAATTTTTAAATGGTTTTCTATAAATATAAAAAGAAATATAATATTTGATTCATATCAAAACTTATAACAATGGTATAATTAAACTATTTCTCTAAAAATATGTGAGACATAATTCATCTAGAAAATATTGTGATTTATCAAATGTTACCACTTTTAAACCATTAAATTATGTATTAAAAATTATATATATATATATATATATATATTACATATATAAATAAATTTATAGTTAACAATCACATATATTAAACTAAGAAGTTCAAAGAATGTGGCTAATAATGCAACATTTTCTATTTTAAAGGCCTATATTTAGGGGAAAATGTTGCATATTATTACAAAGTTAAACAAATCATTTTATATTAAAATTACAAAATTTTCTTCGAACATTCTTTAATCATAAAATTTTGTTTACTAATTTATGTCTTATCTAAACTTTTTTGTTGTTTGGAACCCAATCTGTGTATATTACTTAAAAAGGGAGTCGAAACAACTCCAGATGTACAAAAAATAGCCTACCAACGTGCTATACAAAAGAATGTACTACTTGACGATCTGCTTAGCCCCAGACCAAAAGGAGTTCCACAGTAGATTGGAGACTCCTTTCTGCTAGTGCTTGAACATCCTTCAGAGCTGAGTCACCATATCGTCTACGAGTATGGTTATACCATAGGTCATGCATGATTTGTCTAAACACATAGAACCAGTTAAGACTATCCAGTTCGTCCCTAAGACCTAAACCAAGGTTCACTTGGAACCACTGTACAAAATGCACTGGCCTGTAAAACAAAAACCACCAGCCAATGGATACAATATAACACCAAACCCTGAGAGACTCAGGACAGTCCCTAAGCACATGCATATCTAATTCCTCCACATCTGTACATAGATCGCAACAAGAGCTAATCATAATTCTCCTCCTCACAAACAAACCACTAGTCGGAAGAGCCCCATGGAGTCCAAACCACATAGTCGTTGACACCCTTAGCAGACTCACGAACTGCCACAAATTCTTCTAATGCCTAGCCAAACAAGCCAGCGGGGGCGGCCATAGGAGTCGTTGTACTGATTTGATAGAGAAAAGACCCACCTTAGAGGCCCCCCAACACGGTACATCCCACAGGGTACTATCACCGTGTAATGTCACCTTGGATAAATGACTAAAGACTGAATTCGACTTGTCAAGCTTCCATCAAGTCACTACAAACCAATAGTCTGCTACACACAAACTCTTCTCCTCATCCGAAATTCCTCCCTCAAGGCATTCCAACAAAGGTCGGTCCCCCATCCAATTATCCACCAAGAACCCAGCTTGATGATCTGAACCAAGCTTTCAAGTAATACCCTTCCAGACAATGAGTTGTGATGATCTAACACCCCGCCAAGTCACTGACATTCGGGTAACAGGTTGCTCTGAAGTTCTGGATATCCACGATCCATATTTATCTATTAAAATACGGTTCCCCACTTTCTCCGGGTGAGTTAGCATACCCCACGCTACTTTTGCCAGCATGGCTTGGTTCATTGTTCGTAAATGAGGGAAACTCAACCCCCATTCATTGCGATAAGTACACAGAGTACTCCATTTAATCGTATGCAAACGTCGTTCCTCACCACACTCGCCCCATAAGAACCGGTGACACATTTTCTCCACCTCCAATAGGACGACACTGGGTACCTTTTCTGTCTGCATGGTATATATGGATATGGCAGCCAAGGTGGACTTAACCAGAATCGACCAAGCAGCTCTCGAGAGTGTCCTAATCTTTCAACCCGCCAACTTTTTACGTACCTTATTAATGATATATTGATACGTAGAAATCTTGACATGCCCATGCACTACTGGTACTCCTAAATAGGTCCCGAGGGATCCTGTAGCCCTAACTCCCAATCCCGAACATATAACCCCACTAGATAGATTGGTGTATTAGGCAAAACCCATATCACATTCTTCCTTAGGTTCACTTTTTGGCCAGACTCTTGGCAGAAACTTTTAATAATGTGCTCCATCAATTTTGCTTGGGAGTAAGCTCCTTGGCCAAACAGTAATAGATCGTCTACAAAAAAGAGATGTGAGAGAGGTGATCCAACTCTATTCAGCTGGACAAGTCTCCAATGCTTGTTCAACATAATTGACGAGATCTTCTGGTGTAGGCACTCCATGCACAGTAGGAACAAATATGGCGACAGTGGATCACCCTGTCGCAAGTCTCTAGATGGTGAGAATGAGTCCAACAGCTCACCATTCCGTAACAAACATAAGGAGTTCGTCGTAACAATATTCAAAATAAGTTCCTGAATCACAATATTCAAAATAAGTTCCATTGAAAACCCTGTCACTCTCTGAACCTGGCTTAGATAACCCCAATCAACCTTGTCATATGCCTTTTTCAAGTCAATCTTTACAATCATAGCACCATTGCTTCCTTTTCGTCGGCTTAGAGTGTGGATAACCACTTGTATTGTCACGATATTATCCGAGGCTAGCTGTCCTGGTATGAAGCTTAACTAATAGGGACCGGTGAGGCTCGACATAACCAACGGTAGGCGATTCGCCAAGATCTTTGAAACCAACTTCATAATTACGTTGCACAAGGAGATAGGCCGGAACTGTGATAACGATTCAGGGCTATCCATTTATAGAATCATGCAGATCACGGATGCATTAGCATCGGGGGGATAGTACCCATACTGAATGCCTCTCGAACAAATTGAATAACCAAATCACCTACTAGGGGCCAATAGTTCTGGAAAAAATTGGGTGGAAACCCGTCTGGTCTCGGGGCCTTATCCAGACCCATTTGAAACATTTCCCTCTTAATTTCATCATTAGACACCACTCTATTAAAGTTTTCCTTGTCTCTAGACTCTACCTCTGGAAACTGTCAGTCTTCAGCCTCACAAGGTGAGCAGACCTCCCTTGTATACAAATTATGAAAGAAAGCACTCACTAATACCTTCAACTCGGCCGGATTAGGGTTAGAGGTGTATGAAAAAACTTCGTACACCTCTCACCCTCCTTCATCCAGTTACACCTCGATTTCTGCCACCATAGGAGCTCTTCTTGGTTCAACGCTTCATTCAGCTCCAACCGTATCCTAGGTTCCAAATGTCTCAAGTACTCAAAATTCCGATACCCCAAACTCTGTTGGATCCTTTCCAGTCTCGTTAAACATTAGAATTTATGATAAAAGGTTTTCCCAAACACCCTCCTATTCCATAGCATGGCTTCGCTCTGAAACACCTCCATATTTCCTACCAGCGGCCTGCTACTGTCACACCATACATTCTCCACAATCGAAGCAAAGAGGGGATGTGTATTCCATGCTCGTAAGACTTTAAAGACCCCTTTGGTAGGATTAGCTCCGTTTGAAGTGGGATGAGCCAACAAGAGGTGATGGTACGATCTTGTCTAGGGGAGGTGAGAGAACTAATTCCCCGGGAACAAGCGCAACCATGTTTGATTGCAAAAATACCGATCAATCCTCTCCTCTACACACACAACCTCTTTCCTCATGTTGGACCACGTATATTGAGGCCCCACGAACCCCATATCAATTGACTCACACTGATCAACTATGTCCCTCAATGGTCATACTCTGCTTTGCACTATCCATTGACCCCCTCTCTTATATGATGCCTCTATAACTTGATTAAAATTCCCCATTAATAGCCACGGGAGACTCATTCCCCTTCCCAGTTTGCAGAGGTATGTTGATATGCATAAATAATATCATGTTTTTAGCATGTTTTTAGGCATAATTTAGGGTGAAATTTTGGGCAAATCGGTCTTAATTGTTTATTATTAACTCAATTTCAAAGTTTTCATGATTTTGAAAGTGTCAGGTGAAAAGTAGAAGAAAAGGGCAAATTTCGGGGCAAAAATGCAATTTTTCAGAAGTTTGGACTTCGGGGAGGGCGTCCCGGTTCGGGACGGCCGTCCTGACCTGGTCAACAGGTCGGGACGGGCGTCCAGGACTCGGGACGGCCGTCCTGATCCGGTCAACAGACCAGGACGGCCGTCCCAATTTGGGATGGGCGTCCCGAACCAGAAAGTCAAGTCCCACATCGAATTTTTGAGAGAAAATCACTCCAGAAAGCTGCTATAAATACCCCAGGCCTTCCTCAGTTGAATTCATCCCTCTCCACTCGATTTGAGTCATTTAGTGGTTTCCAGTGTGCAATTCTCTAGTACACAACTCACTCGGAGACTCAGATTTCAGTAGAAGTTTTCTTTCTTTCCTTTTTTGTTTTCGTTTTTCTTAGTTTCTGAGAATTAGTCTCAGATCCTAGGGTTCGATAGATAGGTTAATTTTTGGTATTCATAGAATACTCGGGATTTCGTTAGGAGATCCTAAGAGGGCTCTAGGCGTTTGAAGACTCAGTCCACAGGGCTGGGCTTAAGCTGGGTATTAAGGTAAAGCCCAGTTACTAGGCTGAGGAAGCGTCCTCCAAAGGTTCTGGCGAGCATAGTCGGGGCAAGCAATACGACATATACAGCAGTACGCTCCATCGGCGAGACTACGTAAAGGGTGATTTCTTTATGGCATCAGTCCCCCTGTCCCTCTCTTATATGTTGTTATTGTGTTGTTCCAAAAATTGATTATGAATACGAGATTACGATTTTTATGAATATTTGTTTTATATGTTGACGTTGTTATGTTTTTCCGGAAATAGCCACCTGCTTAATATTCACTATGTCTGCATGTCTACTGTGTTCTTTTAAATTAAAATTAGGGTTATAGACAATTCCTAACCACGGTCTAATCATAACCTGTTTAGTTTAACAGGCATCAATTAGTATTGGTGTCTGCCATGCTAGATAAAATAACATGCGGAACACCCTGTTTGTTAGAGTATTCTAGGTAGGGGCTGAGTTGAGCGTTTATGCCGGCGGCTAGGGCGAGCGGCATGATCCCCGAAGTGACGTAGGGCTTTCATGGATGCCTTTAGCTCAAACCGTGAGTAGGGCCGTCATTAAGGTAGGGCGGTTTATTAGAGATCTCGGATGTGGTACACCTTTAGACACAGAACATAGTTGCAATCCAGGCTAAGATATATCTAAAACACTCGAATATAGGTCAATCAACATATAGGAACAGTATAACATAGAATCAGGACATCATCTATGAAACAATTTTGGGCTTAATTAAACTTAAACCTAGTGAGAATGGATCACCCTCCCATCAAAGTCATTGATGAAGATTGCATAACTGGATCATAAGATAGGAGTTAGGATAAATGGCTAGTTACTACTAAGCCGTTACCACTTCCCTGGGAGTACGATATTTAACTTAATAAAATCGTAGATACTTTTCAACAGACTAGCTACACGATAGGTACTCTTCCTTAGGTTCTGATTGATTAAGTGACAATAATTGAATGCTAAGTGACAGTTAGTAAGACTCATTCCTTAATTACTCATAATCGACATAGGTAAATAAAGCCTATCTTTTAGCATACCAATCGGAACGCATCAGATTTTTGGCGCCGTTGCTGGGGAAATATCATAATTAATTTAGGATTATTGGCCACAATTCTAGAGACTTATGATAGGTAGCGGTAGTAACCTAGACAATCACTTTCCAAAATATAGGATTATCATAACTAATTAATTTTAGATAATATCTGAAATTAAGATATTTAGGATAATCCAATTTTAGAAAATTATTCTAAAACCATATTGAGGAAATTTACCTGCTTTCTAAATAAAATTCAAAATCCCTAAAAAATTGTTTCTTGCATTTCTATTTTACTTTTCCTCTTATTCTTGTTATTTGTTATTTCTAACCAGACTTTGCACTCAGAGATGAAGGGAACAAGAACCCAGGATATTCTGGACGAATTAGAAAATAACATCAATCCTTTCCCAGAGATCCAAACAACTCCTGCTTCTCCCGAATATACTCCTGCTTCTCCCGAATATACTCCTGAATCCCCCGAATACACTCCGAAATCTCCTGAGTATACTCCTGCATCCCCCGCACCTAACAACCAACCACCTTCATCAGAGGATAGCACTAACAGTTCTCAATCAGCCTTGGCTGCCCGGGTAGATGATATATCTCACAGAATAAGCGCTATGACTCAGACAATACCGGGCAGACTAAGACGGTCATATCAGGCTGTTCTAACCTTAAGTTCTGAAGTAACCCAACTCAGAACCACAATAGAATGCCAAAATGTGCAAATACTCCGAGAGGTGATGGAAATCTTAAAGGAACAAAGGAACCAGCATGAGGAGATGTGAAACATACGAGCAGAACTACAAGAGATGCGAAGCATTCAAGCAGAGCTACATGAGATCATAGATAAGGGTCGTTGAAAAAGGGAAGATTCTTTTACTTTTATTCTCAGCAAATAAATTGTTTGAACTAAACCTGAATAATTGACCCCTATTTTTCTATTTTTCAAACTTTTTTTTAAAGGGTCCTTTATATTCAACAATTTTCTTCAGACATCTTATTTTCAAATTTCTATGAAAAACAAAAGTTTTGCAATTGCAGTTTATTTTTCACTAATTAAATTGTACAAACTCAGTTTTTGTTTTTCTGAAATTCTTGCTGAATTTAAGTTGGGATAAAATTAGGGTAGTCATGATTTTCGAAAAAGACTGAGGAATTTTTTGCATAGAATTTTTAACAGCTTCTGAATTTGATTGGATAAACATGAAGACTTGTTAAAAATTATGATTATTTTTGGTATCCCGAGATTTGCAGGGAATTACCCCGAGGTTTGCAGGGAATTATGAAAAAAAAAATTCTGAATTGGCACGCGTCCCGAAGCAACCCGGGATGGGCGTCCCTATTCTGGACGGGCATCCAGAGGGACGGGAGTCCTACCTCCGGGACGGGCTTCCCAAAGGCCGACACTCCTACAAATAACCCATTTTTTTCATTTCCCCTCAAATCAACTTCCAAAAATTTACCTCTCTCAAATAATTCTCTCTATATTCTCTCTTCAAATTTTTGGCAAACTTCCCAAAATTCAAAAAAAAATTCAAATTTCCCTCCAAAATTTGAATTTTAAATTTCCTTCCAAATTTGAATTTCCCTCCAAAATTCGAATTTCCCGCCAAAAATTCAAAATCATTCCCTAACCAAAATCCATCCTCCCGAATTCAAATTCACCTCCAGAATTTGAATTCGAATCTTCCTTCCTGCCTAAACTCTCAAAATCTCTCAAACGCTCTCAACCCAAATGGCTCCCAAACGCGCTCGTATCACATCCACCATGACCATCACTTCAGTGGCACATCCTTTTATGCTGTTCCACTCTAGCCCAGCATACCAGGAGAGATGTCACGGATACATCGGACGCACCATACTGACGGGCAGAACACTTGACTAGGCCGCAGTACAGACGCTAGAGGTGGAGCAGGAACTCAGACGCATGCTCGACGTACTACCCTACAGTCGAGTATTCATCGTCACTGAGCCGACATACCTAGAGCTGGTATGTGAGTTCTATGCCTCATTTACGTACCATCAGGAGCAGATCACATTCCGCTTGGGCGGAATAGATCGGTCGATGAGCATGGCCGAGTTCGGCATTGCCCTGGGTATCTGGCAGAGAGACGAGCTGGATACGCCCGCCTACACCACGGCTGTTCGAGACTTCACGTCTGCAGATGTCTCCACTGCTTGGGCTCAGATCTGTATGACGGGTGTCCCATACCAGCATGGCTTTGCGAAAGCCACATGTATCTATCCTGCTCTTCGATACTTGCATACTATTATTGCACACACTTTGTCAGGACGACGGACGGCCCCCTCTTGGCCAACATGCACATGGGATCGACAGTGGAGATGGCTCGACTTATCACTGTCATCATGCGGGGATTCGCTACGGACACTCGGAAACAGTGTCTGGGACTCGGACCATTCATCACCAGGATAGCTCACTACCTGGAGTTGGACATCGAGGGCTCGGAGCTAACCCAGATCGCCCCGACCACCATTCCTACGGACCTTACTATCCTACGGAACATGGGAATGGTCGTACGGGATGCAAATGGGCACTACTTCATCCACACGGAGCAGCCAGGACAGGCCTCGGCACCAGGAGCAGCCCCAGTACACATACCTCCGTCTGAGACGTTTGTTCCATGCACTGCCTTCGAACGACACATGGCGCACGGATTGGCAGAACTCTCATCCCGATACAGCCGAGACATGGATAGGATCGAGAGACGGCTGACGTTGATAGAGGACAGAGTCGCTATGAACACCAGCAGGATCGATGAGATTCATCATCATACCTCCCACCTGGTGGAAAACTCCGAGGTCCACTTTCTGGCAGACTTTCCGGTAGACTTTCCGGCATCCTTCGGTCCACCTAATGACGGCGAGCCGGGTTCTAAGTTTTTCTTTCCTTTTCTTTTTCTTTTGTTGTTTTCATTCTATATGTGATCATGTTTGGGCTGTATGAATTATGAATCTCTGTGTAACATTGATTGATATGACATAACAGCATTGTTTTCTCTATGTTTTCTTGTTATTTATGTTATTTCCTTATTTTTCCTTCTTACCCATAGTCCTTCGAATAAGTGTGGGGTAAGAATCTTTTCTGTTTTGTTTCTTGTTTTCAAATAAGTGTGGGGTAGCTTAGAAATGCATGAACACTGAGGACAGTGTCAGATTTAAGTGTGGGGTAGCAGTGCACAGTGCACTGTAGTGAGCAAATGTTTGCATGATTTTGCCTGTTTTCCCAATATTTTCGCACCCTTCCAAAAAATTTTCAAAATTTTTCATTTTTTTCAGACTTCTAAATGCAGTATGATCGGTTAAACATTGCTTATGTCTATGATATGTAGGTAGAATCTTATGGTTAGTAGGAGGCAATGTGATAGCTATCTTGAACTAATTGATTAGGAATAGGGAATTCCTGATAACTGAGCAAAACTTAGTCTAGATTAGAGACCTCAGCCAATTACCTTTTCAAGACTTAACTAGATAAAATTAGACCAGTTGTGGATATTTTGACAGTTAAGATGACTAGATGAGACTCTGAGCTAAAAGTGAAAAGAAATAAAAGAAAGTTAATTAAATAAGGGTAGTTTGCCAGCGGCCTTCGCTACTCGAGCACCACTCCTTCGGGGAACTTAAAGCCTGATGCCCTAAGGTCGTGTAGGTCTGGAGTCATCAGAGTGGGACTCGCTACATGGGTAGTTGAAGTTGACGTGTTCTAAGCAGACTCAAAATACCCTACATCTATAAAGAGAATCCATAAATGCTAAATCATTAAAAATCTGATCACCAAGGCTCAGAACTCAGAAAGTTGTCTTTTGTTATTATGTCTAGCAACAGGGTCGAGATATTATCTGGTGATAGTTAAGATGAGAGTATATTGTGTTGACTATCTGGTCTAGACTAGTACACACACTACACATCAGGAAGACCTTGTGACTAAGAAAGGAGTTCAACCTAGTTGTTGAGTTGTTTTCTGCTTGACTATAACAATCTGCTAAAGACATTTGAGACCTTGTCATAGCAACCCGACCAGTCAGACCTGTGTTAAGAATTGACTGAACAAATTTTTGGAATAAAAACATGACCAAGAATTTAAGTGACTGCACTATGATTTAGAATCACTAACTTCAAGTAGACTTTGCTTGAGGACAAGCAAAAAGCTAAGTGTGGGGTTATCTGATATGCATAAATCATATCATGTTTTTAGCATGTTTTAGGCATAATTTAGGGTGAAATTGAGGGCAAATCGGTCTTAATTGTTTATTATTAACTCAATTTCACAGTTTTCATGATTTTGGAAGTGTCAGGTGAAAAGTAGAAGAAAATGGTAAATTTCAGGGCAAAAACGTAATTTTTCAGAAGTTTGGACTTCGGGGAGAGCGTCCTGGTTCGGGACGGGCGTCCCGAACTAGAAAGTCAAGTCCCACATCGAATGTTTGAGAGAAAATCACTCCAGAAAGCTGCTATAAATACCCCAGGCCTTCCTCAGTTGAATTCATCCCTCTCCACTGGATCTGAGTCATTAAGTGGTTTCCAGTGTACAATTCTCTAGTACACAACTCACTCGGAGACTCAGATTTCAGTAGAAGTTTTCTTTCTTTCCTTTTTTGTTTTCGTTTTTCTTAGTTTCTGAGATTTAGTCTCAGATCCTAGGGTTCGATAGATAGGTTCATTTTTGGTATTCATAGAATACCCGGGATTTCGTTAAGAGATCCTAAGAGGGCTCTAGGCGTTCGAAGACTCAGTCCACAGGGCTGGGCTTAAGCTGGGTATTAAGGTAAAGCCTAGTTACTAGGATGAGGAAGCGTCCTCCGAAGGTTCTGGCGAGCAGAGTCGGGGCAAGCAATACGACATATACAGCAGTACGCTCCATCGGCGAGACTACGTAAAGGGTGATTTCTTTATGGCATCAGTCCCCCTGTCCCTCTCTTATATGTTGTTATTGTGTTGTTCCAAAAATTGATTATGAATACAAGATTACGATTTTTATGAATATTTGTTTTATATGTTGGCGTTGTTATGTTTTTCCCGAAATAGCCACCTGCTTAATATTCACTATGTCTGCATGTCTACTGTGTTCTTTTAAATTAAAATTAGGGTTATAGACAATTCCTAACCACGGTCTAATCATAACCTGTTTAGTTTAACAGGCATCAATTAGTATTGGTGTCTGCCATGCAAGATAAAATAACCTGCGGAACACCCTGTTTGTTAGAGTAGTCTAGGTAGGGGCTGAGTTGAGCGTTTATGTCGGCGGCTAGGGCGAGCGGCATGATCCCCGAAGTGACATAGGGCTTTCATGGATGCCTTTAGCTCGAACCATGAGTAGGGCCGTCATTAAGGTAGGGCGGTTTATTAGAGATCTCGGATGTGGTACACCTTTAGACACAGAACATAGTTGTAATCCAGGCTAAGATATATCTAAAACACTCGAATATAGGTCAATAAACATATAGGAACAGTATAACATAGAATCAGGACATCATCTATGAAACACTTTTGGGCTTAATTAAACTTAAACCTAGTGGAGAATGGATCACCCTCTCATCAAAGTCATTGATGAAGATTGCATAACTGGATCATAAGATAGGAGTTAGGATAAATGGCTAGTTACTACTAAGCCGTTACCACTTCCCTGGGAGTACGATATTTAACTTAATAAAATCGTAGATACTTTCCAACAGACTAGCTACACGATAGGTTCTCTGCCTTAGGTTCTGATTGATTAAGTGACAATAATTGAATGCTAAGTGACAGTTAGTGATACGCGAAAATCGTATCACATTTTTAGCATGTTTTTATGTATGTTTTGAATGTGAAATCGAGAGTAAATTGACATTAATTGTTTACAATTTACTTGCTTTCACGGTTTTTATGATTTTGGAAGTGTCAGGTGAAAAGTAGACGAAAACAGCAAATTCTAGGGCAAAAACGTAATTTTTGGAAATGTTGACCCGATCAAAGGTCCGGGACGGGCGTCCCGACCCAGTCAAACCGCCAGGACGGGCGTCCTGAACCGGGACGGGCGGCCAGAACCTGGTCAACGAATCAGGACAGGCGTCCCGAACCGGGACGGGCGTCCCGAGCCGCCAGAAGCTGTCCCACATCGAATTTTTCAGAGATTTTCACTCCGGGAAGCTGCTATAAATACCCCAGGCCTCCAGCAGTTGAAATCATCCCCCTCCACTCGATATGAGTCATTAAGTGGTTTCCAGTGTACAATTTTCCAGTACACAACTCACTCAGAGACTCGGATCTCAGTTTTCTTTCTTATTAGTGTTTGTTTTGTTTTAGTTAGGCTTAAGCCCAGGACGTAAGGTAAAGTCTAGCTACTAGGCTGAGGAAGCGTCCTCCGAAGGTTCTGGTGAGCAGAGTCAGGGCGAGCAATACGACATATACAGCAGTACGCTCCGTAGGCGAGACTTCGTAAAGGGTGATTTCTTTATGGCATCGGTCCCCATGTCCCTCTCTTATATGTGTTATTGCTTTATCCTAAATATGAATTATGAATATCAGATTACGATTTTATGAATAGTTGTGTTATATGTTGAAGTTTTTATGTTTTTCCGGAAATAGCCACCTGCTAAATATTCATTATGTCTGCATGTCTAATGTAAGTCTCTTTTAAACTAAAACTAGGGTTATAGACAATTCCTAACCACGGTCTATTCATAACCTGTTTAGTTTAACAGGCATCAATTAGTATTGGTGTCTGCCATACTAGATAAAATAACCAACGGAACACCTTGTTTGTTAAAGTAGTCTAGATAGGCTGAGTAGAGAGTTATGTCGGCGGTTTTGCGACGAGCAGCATGACCCCGAAGTGACATAGGGTACAGTTCATTGCTGACTTTAGTCCGGGCCGTGAGTAGGGTCGTTTACCTTAACGATGGGGCGGTAGTGTAGAGACCTCAGATGTGGTACACTTTAGACACAGAACATAGTTGCATTCCAGGCTAAGATATATCTAAAACACTCGAATATAGGTCAATCTACATATAGGAACAGTATAACATAGAATCAGAACTCATCTTTAAAACACTTTTAGGATTAATTTGACTTAAACCTAGTGGAGAATGGATCACCCTCTCATCAAAGTATTTGATGAAGATTGCATAACTGGATTATAAGATAGGAGTTAGGATAAAAGGCTAGTTACTACTAAGCCGTTGCCACTTCCCTGGGAGTACGATAATTAAATTAATAAAATCGTAGATACTTTCCAATAGACTAGCTACACGATAGGTACTCTGCCTTAGGTTCTGGCTGATTAAGTGACAACATAGAGACTAAATGTGACAATTAGTCAATCACAGTCCTTAATTATTCATAATCAACATAGGGTAAAATAACACCTATTTAGCATGTCAACCGGAACCGCATCAGATTTTTGGCGCCGTTGCCGGGGAAATATCATAATGAATTTAGGATTCCTGATCAAAATTCTAGAGGCTTGTGATAGGTAACGGTAGTAATCTAGACCTTAGACTAACACTTATGTTATACCAGTTAGACAATCAGTTCTCGAAATATAGGATTATCATAACTAATTAATTTTAGATGTTATCTGAAATTAAGACATTTAGGATAATCAAATTTTAGAAAATTATTCTAGAACCATATTGAGGGAATTTACGTGCTTTCAGAATATTAAAAGAAAAAATTTTTTTTTTAAAAAATCTAAAAATCTGAAAAAAATTGTACTTTTTCTTGTTTAAATGGTAAGTTATTCTCTTTTCCCTATCCTTTGTGTTTTCTTCTGAATAGTTGTATTGTTTTGTTTTCTCTTTCTTCCAAGTTTTTTTTTTCTTTAAGTTTTCACTCTCCTTGTAACCCCACTAACCAGTTTGCTCAGGCTAAAACGTGTTCTTCTCTGTAGTTGCATGACTCGATCTTCAGAAGCTAACCTTGAAACACCAGTTGAGAATCCTGAACGAATCATTCGCACAGCTAATAGGCGAAGAACAGAAATGGCTGCTGAAAGACCTACCCTAGAATCCTACATCCAGCCACAGACTATCCCAGTCTCATCTGCCATCCGAATCCCTGGGAACCCTCGCTATGATCTTAAACCTAATGTGATCCAGCTGATTATAAATCGAGTTCAGTTTGGAGGAACTGCAGCCGAGAATCCGCTGGAACACCTATCTGATTTCTCTTCTCTCTGCGAAGGCCTCAAGGGAGATCATACTGCAGAAATAACAAACTCAACCTTTTTCCCTACTCACTTAGGGACAGAGCTAAGAGATGGTTGGCCCAGCTACCTACTAACTCCATACCTCTTGGGACGAGTTAAGCAAAGCCTTCCTAGAAGAGTACTACTCTGCAGCAAGAGTCCTAGAATATCGAAGGGCTCTGTCTAGTTTCACTCAAGCTGCTGATGAGACAGTGATCGAAGCTTGGGACAGATTCAAAAACTACTCAGGCTCTGCCCCCAACATGGACTTACCGAGGCATTGCTGATTCAGCAATTTTACGGGGGTATGTCAGACATGGGTAAGCAAATTCTCGATGGACTCAATCCCCAGAGGTTTCAATGGAATGAGTGATGTAGATGCTAGAAACGCTCTGGAGAGACTCTACAGGAACAGCAAGAATTGGCGCACAAGTGGCCGAGCTAAGAAGCAACCAGTAAATGCGGTCGACCTCCACTGATGATCAATTTGAGGCACTGAAGGCCAGCATTACTAATCAGCTGAATGCTTTCCAACAAGGGAAAAACATTCAGTCAGTATACCAAGTCTGCGAGTTTTGCCAAGGACCACACTTCAGTGGTGATTGTTATGGTAATGGGATATTAACTGTCCCAGAAGAGATGGAACAAGTGGACGCAGTAAATTCTGCTCCTATAGGAAATACCTACAATCCCACTTGGAAGAACCATCCGGGATTTAGTTGGAGAAACAATCCCGGGACTACTAACTTTCAGAAAAGAGTACCTCAGCAACTGCCATATCCGCAGAACCAGCAAGTCGCTCTGCCTGCACCAAGGAACTACATCGTTCCAGCTGATCCCATGCAAGAATTAGAGACATGCTGAAGAGCATTTCCGACTCCAACAAGGAAATGATAGAGTCCAACAGAAAGATTCAGGAAGCTCACGCAGAAAGAATCCAGCAGAACGAGAATAGACAGAAGCAGACCGAGCAAACAATCAGAAACACACAAGCTGCTATACAAACTTTAGAGAGGCAGATGGGTCAACTATCCACCCATTTCTCTCACAGGTCCCAGGGAACGCTACCAAGCAACACTGAGACCAACCCTCAAACTGAATGAACCAGAAGAAGGCTCCAAGGACCCAACGCCGACGGATGTCGAGATCGAAGTAGCAAGGAAAGGGAAGACGGAGTTTATTCCTGAGTACCGGCCAAAAGTACCTTACCCTGCCAGACTTATGCACAATAAAGATAAGGAGCAATTTGAAAAGTTTCTTAGGAATTTTAGTCAGATTCATGTTAATTTACCTTTACTTGATGTTATTTCTGAAATGCCAAAGTATGCTAAGTTTTTAAAAGAAGTTGTTAGTAATAAAAGAAAATTTGACATGGACAAGGTGGTTCTTAATGAAGAATGTTCGGCGGTTCTGTTGAATAAACTACCGTCTAAACAGAAAGATCCTGGTTGTTTTACCTTGCCATGTACAATTGGAAATATTACTAACATGCATGCATTAGCAGACTTAGGAGCTAGTATTAATCTTATGCCATCTAGTTTATTTGATAAATTAGGATTGCATGATTTGAAAACGACTAGGATGTGCATACAACTTGCAGACAGGACAGTCAAAATCCCCAAGGGAATAATTGAAGACCTCTTAGTAAAGGTCGGAAAATTTGTATTTCCTGTGGATTTCGTTGTCATGGACATGAATGGGGAAGGAGGAGTGCCCCTGATCCTAGGTCGACCATTTCTAGCCACCTCAAAAGCATTAATAGACGTCAGTAATGGTCAAATCAAGTTAAGGGTAGGAAATGATGACGTCACTTTTGATCTAAATGAGACCCTTAGGTATCCCATGCATTTAGATGATACTTGTTTTTGTGTGGATGCCATGGAACACTTGATTGCAATTAACGTGACAGACCTATGCTCAAACTATCAAATTCTAAGTGAGGACTCCCTAGAATTAGAGGAGTCTGAACTTAGCTCTTCTGAAAATGAAATTACTTCTGATAGTTTCACTGAGATAGGTGATGATGAGATGAAGAAAGAGCGAACCTCGTTTGAAGATCCACCAGACTTGGAACTGAAGGAACTACCCACTCATCTGTGCTACGAATTCCTAGATGACAACAAGAAACTTCCCATTATTCTTGCAGCTGATCTGACTGCAGAACAAAGGAAGCTGACTGTAGACATGTGCAGAAAGCATAGAAGAGCCTTTGCCTACAAAATTGCGGATATCCCAGGTATTAATCCAAGCTTTTGTTCGCATAAGATTCTTCTAGAAAATGAGTATAAGCCATGTGTGCAACCTCAAAGGAGGTTGAATCCTAATGTGTGTGATGTTGTTAAGAAAGAAGTCATTAAACTGTTAGATGCAGGACTTATCTACCCTATCTCAGATAGTGAGTGGGTAAGCCCGGTGCAGGTAGTACCTAAGAAAGGCGGTATAACAGTTGTTAGGAATGAGCATAATGAACTAATCCCTACAAGAACTGTAACTGGTCATCGTGTATGCATAGACTATAGAAAATTAAATACGGCCACACGAAAAGATCACTTTCCCCTTCCTTTTATTGACCAAATGTTAGAAAGATTATCTGGACACATGTTTTATTGCTTTCTTGATGGGTTTTCTGGTTATTTTCAAATTCCTATTTCCCCTGAGGACCAGCATAAAACCACATTCACATGCCCTTTTGGAACATTTGCATATAGAAGGATGCCTTTTGGTTTGTGTAATGCACCTGCTACATTTCAACGTTGTATGACTGCTATCTTTGAGGACATGTTAGGAAAATCTATGGAAGTATTTATGGATGACTTTTCTGTTTTTGGTAATACATTTGAGGTTTGTCTAAAGAACTTGGAGTTAATGTTGAAACGTTGTATAAAATCTAACCTGGTTTTAAATTGGGAAAAATGCCACTTCATGGTAAAAGAGGGAATCGTTTTAGGACATAAGATCTCACACCTAGGTATGGAAGTAGATAAGGCAAAAATTGAAGTTATTTCAAAACTACCTCCTCCCAAAAATGTGAGAGCCGTTAGGAGTTTTTTGGGACACGCTGGCTTTTATCGTAGGTTCATAAAAGATTTTTCATTAATAGCCAGGCCGTTGACCAATTTACTCGGAAAAGATGTTCCATTTGTCTTTGATGAAAAATGTCTAAAAGCTTTTAATAGACTTAAGGAACTCTTAACTACTGCACCTATCATGACATCACCTGACTGGAGTCTACCGTTTGAGCTTATGTGTGATGCTAGTGACTATGCAGTAGGAGTAGTTTTAGGACAAAGACATGATAAGAAATTTCATGTAATATATTATGCTAGTAAAACCTTAACTGATGCTCAGGAAAATTACACTACGACAGAAAAGGAATTATTAGCAGTAGTATATGCATTTGATAAGTTTCGATCCTATCTAGTCTTGTCTAAAACTATTGTTTATACTGATCATTCGGCACTAAAATACTTGTTCAATAAAACCGACGCAAAACCAAGATTGATTAGATGGGTTTTATTGCTTCAAGAATTTGACATAGAAATCCGAAAATAAGAAAGGGGCAGAAAACTTAGCCGCAGACCACTTGTCTAGGTTAGAAAATCCGACCCTAGAAGCCATTGATGAGACAATCATATCTGATAAATTCCCGGATGAGAATCTATGTGCATTATTTGCTATTTTCTCACCCCCTTGGTTTGCAGATATAGCAAATTACTTGGCAGCCCGGACTCTCCCTAGTGATATCACTGCTCAACAAAGAAAAAAATTCTTTGCTGACCTGAAATATTACTATTGGGAAGATCCTTTTCTATTTAAAATATGTGCAGATCAGATGATCAGAAGATGTGTATCTCAAGAAGAAGGTTTCCAAATTCTGGAACATTGTCACTACGGACCAACAGGCGGTCACTTAGCTGCAGCCAACACCGTCCGAAAAGTATTAGAAGCAGGCTTTTACTGGCCCACCATATTCAAAGACGCCGCAGCATTTACAGGATCGTGCGATGCCTGTCAGAAAGCGGGAACCATATCTTCTCGAGATAATCTACCCCAACAGGTAATTCAAAGTGTAGAAATATTTGACATATGGGGTATAGATTTCATGGGTCCGTTTCCTTCCTCTTTTGGTATGAAGTACATCTTAGTAGCTGTAGAATATTTTTCAAAATGGCCTGAGGCACAGGCCCTACCTACTAACGATGCTCGAGCCGTATGCAGATTCCTTAAGCAGATTTTCGCCAGGTTTGGATGTCCAAAAGCCCTAATCAGTGATCGAGGTACGCACTTCTGCAACTCTCAATTGCAGAAAGTACTCCAGCAGTACGGAATTCAGTATCGCATTTCCACAGCCTACCATCCTCAAACCAACGGGCAGGCTGAGGTGACCAATAGGGGAATAAAGAGAATCTTGGAAAAAACCGTGGGTGTTAACTGTAAGGATTGGGCCAATAAACTGGAGGATGCATTATGGGCCTTCCGTACAGCATACAAGACCACTACGGGGTTCTCACCCTATCGACTAGTCTACGGAAAAGCATGCCACCTTCCGGTTGAACTTGAACACAAAGCTTACTGGGCAGTACGAAAATGCAATCTCGACGATAATTTGACTAAGGAACACCGGATTTTACAGCTCAACGAATTGGATGAGTGGAGGCTCAAAGCATATGAGAACTCACATCAGTTCAAAATGACAAGTAAACTCCGGCATGACAGACGACTCAGAGCCCAGAAAAATTTTGAACCAGGTGATAAGGTATTGTTGTACAACTCACGTTTAAAATTTTTCCCAGGAAAGCTGCGTAGCTATTGGTCAGGACCGTTCACAATCAAGGAAGTATCACCTTTCAGAGCATGTGATATCATGGATTCTGACGGTATTGTTCAAAAAGTAAACGGACAACGCCTAAAGATTTACAGAGAGCCGTTTGACTCGTCCGAGCAGATTGTGGACTTCACAGACTAAAGGAGTATCTCTTTCATTTTATTTCTTGTTTTTTGTTATTTCTATGTTCCTTCTTACCCGTAGTTAGTTGAATAAGTGTGGGGTAAGGATCTTTTAATTGTGTTTTATTTCTTGTTTTCAAATAAGTGTGGGGTAATTAGCTATGCATGAACACTGAGGACAGTGCCAAACTTAAGTGTGGGGTAGCGTGCACGGTGCACTGTAGCAGTTTGAAGCAGTTTGAAAAAATTTTCGCATGCTTTTGCTTGTTTTCCCCGTATTTTCACACCCTTCCAAAATTTTTTCAAAATTTTTCCGTCTTTCAGACTTCTAAATGCAGTATGCTTGGTTAAACAATTGCTTATGTCTATGATATGTAGGTAGTATGCTATGGTTAGTAGGAGATAGTTGATAGCTATCTTGGACTAATTGATTAGGAATAGGGAATTCCTGATAACTGAGCACAACTTTGTCTGGATTAGAGACCTCAACCAATTGCCTATTCAAGACTCCACTAGATAAAATTAGACCAGTTGTGGATATATTGGCAGTTAGAATGACTAGATGAGACTCTGAGCTAAAAGTGAAAGGAACATTAAGGAAGTTAATTACAATAGGGTAGTTTGCCAGCGGCCTTCGCTACTCGAGCACCACTCCTTCGGGGAATTTAAAGCCTGATGCCCTAAGGTCGTGTAGATCTGGGAGTCATCGGAGTGGGACTCGCTACATGGGTAGTTGAAGTTGACGTGTTCTAAGCAGACTCGAAATACCCTGAATCTATAAAGAAAATAACCAAGTGCTAAAACATTAAAAATCTTATCACCAAAGCTCAGAACTCAGAAAGTTATCTGTTGTCAGTGTGTCTAGCGATAGGTCGAAGTATTATCTGGTAGCAGTTAAGATAAGAGTTCATTGTGTTGACTATCTGGTCTAAACTAGTACACACACTACACATCAGGAAGACCCTGTGACTAACAAAAGTCCAACCTAGTTGTTGATTTGTTTTCTGCCTGATCATAACAAGCTACTAGAAACATTTGAGACCTTGTCATAGCAACCTAACCAGTCAGACCTGTGTTAAGAATTGTCTGAAGAATTTTTGGAATAAAAACATGATTAGGAATTTAAGTGACTGCACTACGGTTTAAAATCACTAACTCCATGTAGACTTTGCTTGAGGACAAGCAAAAAGCTAAGTGTGGGGTTATCTGATACGCGAAAATCGTATCACATTTTTAGCATGTTTTTATGTATGTTTTAATGTGAAATCGAGAGTAAAGTCTAGCTACTAGGCTGAGGAAGCGTCCTCCGAAGGTTCTGGTGAGCAGAGTCAGGGCGAGCAATATGACATATACAGCAGTACGCTCCGTAGGCGAGACTTCGTAAAGGGTGATTTCTTTATGGCATCGGTCCCCATGTCCCTCTCTTATATGTGTTATTGCTTTGTCCTAAATATGAATTATGAATATCAGATTACGATTTTATGAATAGTTGTGTTATATGTTGAAGTTTTTATGTTTTTCCGGAAATAGCCACCTGCTAAATATTCATTATGTCTGCATGTCTAATGTAAGTCTCTTTTAAACTAAAACTAGGGTTATAGACAATTCCTAACCACGGTCTATTCATAACCTGTTTAGTTTAACAGGCATCAATTAGTATTGGTGTCTGCCATACTAGATAAAATAACCAACGGAACACCTTGTTTGTTAGAGTAGTCTAGGTAGGCTGAGTAGAGAGTTATGCCGGCGGTTTTGCGACGAGCAGCATGACCCCGAAGTGACATAGGGTACCGTTCATTGCTGACTTTAGTCCGGGCCGTGAGTAGGGCCGTTTACCTTAACGATGGGGCGGTAGTGTAGAGACCTCAGATGTGGTACACCTTTAGACACAGAACATAGTTGCATTCCAGGCTAAGATATATCTAAAACACTCGAATATAGGTCAATCAACATATAGGAACAGTATAACATAGAATCAGAACTCATCTTTAAAACACTTTTAGGATTAATTAGACTTAAACCTAGTGGAGAATGGATCACCCTCTCATCAAAGTATTTGATGAAGATTGCATAACTGGATTATAAGATAGGAGTTAGGATAAAAGGCTAGTTACTACTAAGCCGTTGCCACTTCCCTGGGAGTACGATAATTAAATTAATAAAATCGTAGATACTTTCCAATAGACTAGCTACACGATAGGTACTCTGCCTTAGGTTCTGGCTGATTAAGTGACAACATAGAGACTAAATGTGACAATTAGTCAATCACAGTCCTTAATTATTCATAATCAACATAGGGTAAAATAACACCTATTTAGCATGTCAACCGGAACCGCATCAGTTAGTAAGACTTGGTCCTTAATTACTGATGCAGTTCCGATTGGTATGCTAAAAGATAGGCTTTATTTACCTATGTCGATTATGAGTAATTAAGGGCTGAGTCTTACTAACTGTCACTTAGCATTCAATTATTGTCACTTAATCAACCAGAACCTAAGGCAGAGTACCTATCGTGTAGCTAGTCTGTTGGAAAGTATCTACGATTTTATTAAGTTAAATATCGTACTCCCAGGGAAGTGGCAACGGCTTAGTAGTAACTAGCCTTTTTTCCTAACCCCTATCTTATGATCCAGTTATGCAATCTTCATCAAATACTTTGATGAGAGGGTGATTCATTCTCCACTAGGTTTAAGTCTAATTAATCCTAGAAGTGTTTTATATATGAGTCCTGATTCTATGTTATACTGTTCCTATATGTTGATTGACCTATATTCGAGTATTTTAGACATGTCTTGGCCTGGATTGCAACTATGTTCTGTGTCTAAAGGAGTACCACATCCGAGGTTTCTAATAAACCGCCCTACCTTAATGTCGGCCCTACTCACGGTTCGGGACAAAGGCATCCATGAAAGCCCTATGTCACTTCGGGGATCATACCGCTTACCCTAGCCGCCGGCATAATCGGACTCGGCTCGACTTACCTAGACTACTCTAACAAATAGGGTGTTCAGCAGGTTATTTTATCTAGCATGGCAGACACCAATACTAATTGATACCTGTTAAACTAAACAGGTTATGATTAGACCGTGGTTAGGAATTGTCTATAACCCTAACTTTAGTTTAAAAGAGCACATTAGACATGCAGACATAGTGAATGTTAAGCAGGTGGCTATTTCCGGAAAAACATAACAACGTCAACATATGATGTGTGGATTCCGGTTGACTTACTAAATAGGTGTTATTTTACCCTATGATGATTATGATTAATTAAGGACTGTGATTAACTAATTGTCACGTTTAGTCTTATGGTGTCACTTAATCAGCCAGAATCTAAGGCAGAGTACCTATCGTGTAGCTAGTCTATTGGAAAGTATCTACGATTTTAATTATCGTACTCCCAGGGAAGTGGCAACGGCTTAGTAGTAACTAGCCTCTTATCCTAACTCTTATCTTATGATCCAGTTATGCAATCTTCATCAAATCTTTTGATGAGAGGGTGATCCATTCTCCACTAGGTTCAAGTCTAATCAACCCTAGAAGTGTTTTAAAGATAAATTCTGATTCTATGTTATACTGTTCCTATATGTTGATTGACCTATGTTCGAGTATTTTAGATGCATCTTAGCCTGGATTGCAACTATGTTCTGTGTCTAAAGGCGTACCACATCCGAGGTCTCTAATAAACCGCCCTACCTTAATGACGGCCCTACTCACGGTTCGGGACGAAGGCATCCATGAAAGCCCTATGTCACTTCGGGGATCATACCGCTTGCCCTAGCCGCCGGCATAATCGGACTCAGCTCGGCTCCTACCTAGACTACTTTAACAGGCAGGGTGTTCAACATGTTATTTTATCTAGCATGGCAGACACCAATACTAATTGATGCCTGTTAAACTAAACAGGTTATGATTAGACCGTGGTTAGGAATTGTCTATAACCCTAACTTTAGTTTAAAAGAGCACATTAAACATGCAGACATAGTGAATATTTAGCAGGTGGCTATTTCCGGAAAAATATAACAACTTCAACATATAAAACAACTATTCATAAAAATCATAATCTGATATTCAAAATAAGTATTTGGACAGACACAGTAACAACGTATAAAGAGAGGGACCGGGGGGACCAATGCCATAAAGAAATCACCCTTTACGTAGTCACTGCCGTGGGACTGTGCTCCTTTGTATGTCGTACTGCCGACCCGACTCTATTTGACAGAGCCTTCGGAGGACGCTTCCTCAGCCTAGTAACTGGGCTTTACCTTCGACTCTCGGCTTAAGCCCAGCCCTGTGGACTGACTCTTCGAACGCCTAGAGCTCTCTTAGGGTTTCCTAACGATACCCCGGGTATTCTATGAACACCGGAAACGAACCTATCTATAGAAACCTAAGATCTGAGACTATTTCTCAGAAACTAAACAAAACACTAATAAGAAAGAAAACTGAGATCTGAGTCTCTGAGTGAGTTGTGTACTGGAAAATTGTACACTGGAGACCACTAAATGACTCAGATCGAGTGGAGAGGGATGAATTCAACTGCTGGAGGCCTAGGGTATTTATAGCAGCTTCCAGGAGTGAAAATCTCTGAAAAATTCGATGTGGGACAGCTTCTGGCGGTTCGGGACGCCCGTCCTGGTTCGTTGACCAGGTTCGGGACGCCCGTCCCGGGTCAGGACGCCCGTCCTGGCGGTTTGACTGGGTCGGGACGCCCGTTCCGGGTTCGGGACGCCGTCCCGGACCTTTGACCGGGTCAATATTTCCAAAAATTGCGTTTTTGCCCCAGAATTTGCTATTTTCGTCTACTTTTCACCTGACACTTCCAAAATCATAAAAACCGTGAAATCAAGTAAATAATAAACAATTAATGTCAATTTACTCTCAATTTCACATTAAAACATATATAAAAACATGCTAAAAATGTGATACGATTTTCGCGTATCAGATAACCCCACACTTAGCTTTTTGCTTGTCCTCAAGCAAAGTCTACATGGAGTTAGTGATTCTAAACCGTAGTGCAGTCACTTAAATTCCTAGTCATGTTTTTATTCCAAAAATTCTTCAGACAATTCTTAATACAAGTCTGATTGGTTAGGTTGCTATGACAAGGTCTCAGATGTTTTTAGTAGTTTGTTATGACCAGGCAGAAAACAAATCAACAACTAGGTTGAACCTTTCTCTTAGTCATAGGGTCTTCCTGATGTGTAGTGTGTGTACTAGTCCAGACCAGATAGTCAACACAATGGCTCCTATCTTAACTGCTACCAGATAACCCTTCGACCTATCGCTAGACATGCTGACAACAGATAACTTTCTGAGTTCTGAGCTTTGGTGATAAGATTTTTAACGTTTTAGCACTTAGTTATTTTCTTTATAGATTCAGGGTATTTCGAGTCTGCTTAGAACACGTCAACTTCAACTACCCATGTAACGAGTCCCACTCCGATGACTCCCAGACCTAC
The DNA here is from genome assembly GCA_027405835.1 of Asclepias syriaca. Taxonomy (NCBI): domain Eukaryota; kingdom Viridiplantae; phylum Streptophyta; class Magnoliopsida; order Gentianales; family Apocynaceae; genus Asclepias; species Asclepias syriaca. The sequence continues at coordinate 19,702,657 of CM049927.1, forward strand.
ACGGCCTTAGGGCATCAGGCTTTAAATTCCCCGAAGGAGTGGTGCTCGAGTAGCGAAGGCCGCTGGCAAACTACCCTTATTATAATTAATTTCCTTAAGTTCTTTTCACTTTTAGCTCAGAGTCTCATCTAGTCGTTCTAACTGCCAATATATCCACAACTGGTCTAGTTTTATCTAGTTAAGTCTCGAATAGGCAATTGGTTGAGGTTTCTAATCCAGACAGGGTTGTGCTCAGTTATCAGGAATTCCCTATTCCTAGTCAATCAGTCCAAGATAGCTATTAACTATCTCCTACTAACCATAACATACTACCTACATATCATAGACATAAGCAATTTGTTTAACCAAGCATACTGCATTTAGAAGTCTGAAAGACGGAAAGATTTTGAAAAAATTTTGGAAGGGTGTGAAAATACAGGGAAAACAAGCAAAAGCATGCGAAAAATTTTTCAAACTGCTAAGTGCACCGTGCACTGCTACCCCACACTTAAGGCTGGCACTGTCCTCAGTGGTCATGCACATCTACCCCACATTTATTTCGAAACAAGAAATAAAACACAAAAGAGTCTTACCCCACACTTATTTGAAAATAAGTAAAACAGAAAAGAAAGCATTCTGTATTGGTAAGTAAGACATAAAATAAAATAAAATGATGCAAACAATTCTGTATTTCATATAAATCAATTTTATACACAGATTCATACGTCATACAGCCCAGACATGCTTATATACATAGAACAAGAAAAACAAAAGAAAAGAAAGAAAAGAGAAAGAGAGAGACTAAGAACCCGGCGGGTCGCCGTCCAGTGGACCGAGGTCTGTTAAGTCGAACTCGAAGTTTTCCGCTACTCGAGAAGTCTGCTGATGTATCTCCTCGATCCTGCTGGTGGTCATGGCGATCCTGTCATCCATCATCGCCAAACGTCTGTCAATCTTCTCTTCCATCATCGTCAGCCGTCTGTCAATCCTCTCCATGTCTCGACTGTATCGGGCTGATAATTCTGCCAATCCGTGCGACATGTGTCGTTCGAAGGCAGTACGTGGCACGAACGTCTCGGATGGAGGGATCTGTGCTGGAGCTGCTTCTGATGCCGATGCTTGTCCTGGCTGATCCGTGTGGATGGTGTAGCGGCCGCTCGCATCCCGGACAACCATTCCCATGTTCCGTAGGATGGTAAAGTCAGCGGGAACGGTGGTCGGGGCGACCAGGGTCAGCTCTGAGCTCTCTATATCCAATTCCAGGTAGTGAGCTATCCTGGTGATGAATGGCCCGAGCCCCAGACACTGTTTCCGAGTGTCCGTAGCAAAACCCCTCATGATGACCGTGATAAGTCGAGCCATCTCTACTGTGGCTCCCATATGCATGTTGGCCAAGAGAAATGTCTCCATCTGGGTGACAGTTCCAGGGGCCGTCCTTCGTCCTGACAGTGTATGTGCAATGATAGCATGCAGGTAACGAAGAGTAGGATAAATACCTGTGGCCTTTGAGGAGCCGTGCTGGTATGGGGCACCCGTCATGCAAATATGTGCCCAGGCAGTGGAGACGTCTGCAGACGTGAAGTCTCGAACTGCTGCGGAGTATGCGGGCGTATCCAGCTCATCTCTGCCAGATACCCAGGGCGACGCCGAACTCGCCCATGCTCATCGATCGGTCTATTCCGCCCAAGCGGAATGTGATCTGCTCCTGGTGGCATGCAAAGGATGCATAGAACTCACATACCAGCTCCAGGTATGTGGGCTCTGTGACGATGAATACTCGACTGTAAGGTGGTACGTCGAGTATGCGTCTGATCTCAGCCTCTACTCCCAGTGTCTGTACTGCTGCCCAATCCAAGGTTCTGCCCGTCAGTATCGTGCGTCCGATGAATCCGTGGCATCTCTCCTGATATGCTGTGCTGGAGGGAAACAGCATAAAAGGGTGCGTTACTGAGGTGACTGTCATAGTGGATGTGGTACGAGCACGTTTGGCAGCCATTTGGGTTGAAAGTGTTCGAGAGATTTTGAGAGTTTGGAGTAGGAAGGAGGATTCGAGTTCAAATTCTGGAGGTGAATTTGAATTCAGAAGGATGAAATTAGGTTAGGGGAAGATTTCGAAATTTTTGGCGGGAAATTCGAATTTTGGAGGGAAATTCGAATTTGGAAGGAAAATTAAAATTCAAATTTTGGAGGGAAATTTGAAATTTTAAATTTGAAAAGTTTGCCAAAGGTAAGAGAGAGAGAGTTATTTGAGAGAGGTGGATTTTTGGAAGTGAATTTTGAGGGAAAAAATGAAAAAATTGGGATTTTATAGAAGGAGCTGCCTTCGGGATGCCCGTCCCGGAGGCAGGACGCCCGTCCCGCTGGACGCCCGTCCAGAACCGGGACGCCCGTCCTGGGTTGCCTCGGGATGCGTGCCAATTCCGAAAAAGAAAAAAAAAATTTTTTTCTTTTTTTTTTTTTTTTGTAACTCCCTGCAAACCTCGAGATACCAAAAATAATCACAATTTTTAATAAATCTTCATGTTCATCCATTCAGTTTCGGAAGCTGTTAAAAACTCTATGCAAAAATTCCTCAATCTCATTTTTTCGAAAATCATGACTACCCTAATTTTATTCCAATTTTAAATTTAGCAAGAAAAACAAAAAATTGAGTTTATACAATTTAGTTAATGAAAAATAAATTGTAATTGCAAAATTTTCGTTTTTCATAAAATGTCTGAAGAAAATTGTTGAATATAAAGGACCCATAAAAAAAAAGTTTGAAAAAAAAAAAAAATAGAAAATATGGGTCAAATATTCAGGTTTAGTTCAAACGAAATATTTGCTAAAAAGTAAAAGTGAAAGAATCTTCCCTTTTTAACGAATCCTATCTCTGATCTCCTGTAGCTCTGTCCGAATGCTCCGCATCTCTATGCGTATTGTTCGCATCTCCTCCCTCTGCCTGTTTTGCTCACTGCGTAGATCAGCCATTTCTCGGAGTAATTGCGCACCTTGGTTCTCCTGGAGATTGACCGTGGCTCTGAGTCGGTCTACGTTAGTTGTGATGTTTAGACTGATTTGGTCTAAATGACACAGTCTGCTGGCGATCCCTTGGTCCATCTCATAGACCCTTTGAGTTAGTGTGTCTATCTGCACGGACAACATTGAATAATAACCATTAGTGCTTCCTGCAGATGAAGGGGTGCGCTCATTTGGTGTTGGGGTGTATGCAGGAGAGGTGGGTGAATTTTGGGTTTGGTCAGTAGGGGGTGGATTTATGGGAATTCTCTGGGCAGGAGGTTGGATTGGAGATCTCTGGGGTTCTTCCCTAGGAGGGAAGGTATCCTCAGACGGATCTTCTTCTATGGGACTGTGGGTGTTCAGGAATCGTCTCACTAGTTCACTGGCATCAGGGCTTGAGTTTACTTCCACTGGTTGTGAAGGCAGAGTCCCTCGTGGCACTTCTGGTGCAGGCCTAGAGGGGCCCTCTGGCTTTGTCTTCTTCGGTCCTGGGGTGTCAGGATTCTCGGTTTTCTTTGCCTGGTTGGTGGCTGCCCTTGTTCTTTTCATCTTTGAATGCAAGTCTGGTTAGAAATAACAAATAACAAAAACAGAAAGGTGAAGAAAGCAAGAAAAATATTTTTATGGATTTTGAATTTTTATTTAGAAAGCAGGTAAAATTCCTTAATATGGTTTTAGAATAATTTTCTAAAATTTGATTATCCTAAGTGTCTTAATTTCAGATATTATCTAAAATTAATTATTTATGATAATCCTATATTCAGGAAAGTGATTGTCTAACTAGTATAAGATAAGTGTAAATTAAAAGTCTAGGTTACTACCGTTACCTATCATAAGTTTCTAGAATTGTGGCCAATAATCCTAAATTCATTTGATATTTCCCCGGCAACGGCGCCAAAAATCTGATGTGTGGATTCCGTTGACTTACTAAATAGGTGTTATTTTACCCTATGATGATTATGATTAATTAAGGACTGTGATTAACTATTGTCACGTTTAGTCTTATGGTGTCACTTAATCAGCCAGAATCTAAGGCAGAGTACCTATCGTGTAGCTAGTCTATTGGAAAGTATCTACGATTTTATTATCGTACCCCAGGATGGCAACGGCTTAGTAGTAACTAGCCTCTTCCTAACTCTTATCTTATGATCCAGTTATGCAATCTTCATCAAATCTTTTGATGAGAGGTGATCCATTCTCCACTAGTTCAAGTCTAATCAACCTAGAAGTGTTTTAAAGAAAATTCTGATTCTATGTTATAGTTCCTATATGTTGATTGACCTATGTTCGAGTATTTTAGATGCATCTTAGCCTGGATTGCAACTATGTTCTGTGTCTAAAGGCGTACCACATCCGGGTCTCTAAGAAACCGCCCTACCTTAATGACGGCCCTACTCACGGTTCGGGACGAAGGCATCCATGAAAGCCCTATGTCACTTCGGGGATCATACCGCTTGCCCTAGCCGCCGACATATCGGACTCAGCTCGGCTCCTACCTAGACTACTTTAACAGGCAGGGTGTTCAACATGTTATTTTATCTAGCATGGCAGACACCAATACTAATTGATGCCTGTTAAACTAAACAGGTTATGATTAGACCGTGGTTAGGAATTGTCTATAACCCTAACTTTAGTTTAAAAGAGCACATTAACATGCAGACATAGTGAATATTTAGCAGGGCTATTTCCGGAAAATATAACAACTTCAACATATAAAACAACTATTCATAAAAATCATAATCTGATATTCAAAATAAGTATTTGGACAGACACAGTAACACGTATAAAGAGAGGGACCGGGGGACCAATGCCATAAAGAAATCACCCTTTACGTAGTCACTGCCGTGGACTGTGCTCCTTTGTATGTCGTACTGCCGACCCGACTCTATTTACAGAGCCTTCGGAGGACGCTTCCTCAGCCTAGTACTGGGCTTTACCTTCGACTCTCGGCTTAAGCCCAGCCCTGTGGACTGACTCTTCGACGCCTAGAGCTCTCTTAGGGTTTCCTAACGATACCCCGGGTATTCTATGAACACCGGAAACGAACCTATCTATAGAAACCTAAATCTGAGACTATTTCTCAGAAACTAAACAAAACACTAATAAGAAAAAAACTGAGATCTGAGTCTCTGAGGAGTTGTGTACTGGAAAATTGTACACTGGAGACCACTAATGACTCAGATCGAGTGGAGGATGAATTCAACTGCTGGAGGCCTAGGGTATTTATAGCAGCTTCCAGAGTAAAATCTCTGAAAAATTCGATGTGGGACAGCTTCTGGCGGTTCGGGACGCCCGTCCCGGTTCGGGACGCCCGTCCTGGTTCGTTGACCAGGTTCGGGACGCCCGTCCCGGGTCAGGACGCCCGTCCTGGCGGTTTGACTGGGTCGGGACGCCCGTCCCGGACCTTTGACCGGGTCAATATTTCCAAAAATTGCGTTTTTGCCCCAGAATTTGCTATTTTCGTCTACTTTTCACCTGACACTTCCAAAATCATAAAAACCGTGAAATCAAGTAAATAATAAACAATTAATGTCAATTTACTCTCAATTTCACATTAAAACATATATAAAAACATGCTAAAAATGTGATACGATTTTCGCGTATCAACATATAAAACAATTATTCATAAAAATCATAATCTCGTATTCATAATAAATCTTTAGAACAACACAATAACAACATATAAGAGAGGGACATGGGGACTGATGCCATGAAGAAATCACCCTTTACGTAGTCTCGCCGACGGAGCATACTGCTGTATATGTCGTATTGCTCGCCCTGACTCTGCTCGCCAGAACCTTCGGAGGACGCTTCCTCAGCCTAGTAACTGGGCTTTACCTTAATACCCAGCTTAAGCCCAGCCTTGTGGACTGACTCTTCGAACACCTAGAGCTATCTTAGGATCTCCTAACGAAATCCCGGGTATTCTATGAATACCAAAAACGAACCTATCTGTAGAAGCCTAAGATCTGAGACTATTTCTCATAAACTAAAACAAAACACTAATAAGAAAGAAAACTGAGATCCGAGTCCCTGAGTGAGTTGTGTACTAGAGAAGTGTACACTGGAAACCACTTAATGACTCAGATCGAGTGGAGAGGAATGATTTCAACTGCTGGAGGCCTAGGTATTTATAGCAGCTTCCCGGGGTGATTTTTCATCAAAAATTCGATGTGGGACTGGATCTGGGGGTTCGGGACGCCCGTCCTGGTCTGTTGACCGAGTTGGGACGCCCGTCCCGGTGCTTTGACTGGGTCGGGACGCCCGTCCCGGGTTCGGGACGCCCGTCCTGACCCTTTGACCAAGTCAACATTTCCAAAAATTGCGTTTTTTGCCCCAAAATTTGCTGTTTTCATCTACTTTTCACCTGACACTTCCAAAATCATAAAAACCGTGAAATTAAGTAAATAATATGCATTTAAGATCAATTTACTCTCAATTTCACCCTAAATCATATATAAAAACATGTTAAAAAGGTGATACGATTTTCGCGTATCAATTACTCATAATCGACATAGGTAAATAAAGCCTATCTTTTAGCATACCAATCGGAACGCATCATATGTCCAGAGATCACTTCAAAAGTTTGACTTGGGAGAGGCATAGATTACCGATAAAAACTAAGGGTGGTCCCTTCCTTGCTTCATTTCCAGAATAATGATATGATCCTCAACTGAGATAGTCTCCACCTGTACCTCCAGTGCGTCCTAAATGAGCATATCATTAACTGTCACTTTAGCATTTAATTGTTGTCACTTAATAAATCAGAACCTAAGGTAGAGTACCCATCGTGTAGCTAGTTCTTGGAAAGTACCTACAATTTTAATTCATTAATATCGTAATCCCAGAGAACTAGTAACAGCTTAGTAGCAACTATCCCTTAATCCTAACAATTATCTTATTTATTCAATTAATCATGTCACGCCCCGAATCCGGGCTTAGTTCGTGAACTAAATTCCCAAATTCAAGAGAATGACACGGCTACACTCCCAAGATTTCTCCAAAGAATGTAAAACAACTTACTTTCAATTATCCAACAAGAAACAGTAATTTATTAACTTAAAATAATTCATAACATATCCTCCAAAATTTTCTAACTGTCTGCAATACTAACCTTAACTGAAAAAAAACTCCAGTTTCCAAAAACAATAAAAAGTTTATTCTAAACAAACCATCAAATAATTCACTCTAAACTTCTATTCAAAATCATCCGACCAGTAATCGTCCTCTACCCCAGTGTCTTCTCTGTCATCTGAAAAGTGGGAAACATAGGAGTGAGTATAAAAATACTCAGTAGGCGGAACATCCCCTCTCCTTTCAAAAGTCAATTTGTTTTAAAAACAAACAATATAAATATTTTTAAAATAAGAATAACAATAATGCTAAATATTAATATTTCACTGTACTTGTATCTTCAAAGGCACAAAAAGACGAAACATAAAATGAATATTAATTAAAATTTTGAGTAAAATAACATACACCATCCGTCAATCACTATCTTCTATTTTCCTTTTCTTGTCTTTTCTTTGACTATTGGGGAGTAATATGAAGGTTTCGCGAATGGGTCTTAACTGATATCAGTTCCTAACTTTATATCCGTTAGGAAAGGTTCTTACTTGTATCTTATATCTTGTGGCTTTTTGTCCATTCCAATGGAGATCTTATATCTTGTGGCTTTTTGTCCATGCCAATGGAGATCTTATAAAAGGTGGAACATATTCCTCCCACTGCTATACATCAACTTAATCCCCAATAAAATCAAATATAAAATCACATTTTATTTTTTATAAAACTTCATGGTTAACATCTGACCTTTTTTAATATTTAAGAACACGGAAAAATAAGGAAAAAGGTTATTTACTTTTAAAAAATAACAATTAATCAGAGCGATATAAAAAGGTTGCAAAAGAATCAATCGCGGAATTATATAAAAGTAAAAATAGGTAGAACCCACATAATTAACCCACGGCAATTTCGAAAAAAAATATATATATATATATTTTTTGAAAACATATTTTAAAAAAATCAAAGAAACCAATTTAAAAATCTTAGACTTTCAAAATCAGAATCGGTCGGTAACAATTAATCAAATGATGCGTTTCCGACTGATATGCTAAATATGTGTTGTTTTACCCTATGTCGATTATGAGTAATTAAGGACCGAGATTGACTAATTGTCACGTTTAGTCTTTATAGTGTTAGATAATCAGTCAGAACCTAAGGCAGAGTACCTATCATGTAGCTAGTCTGTTGGAAAGTATCTATGATTTTATTAAATAAATATCGTACTCCCAGGGAAGTGGTAACGGCTTAGTAGTAACTAGCCTTTTATCCTAACTCTTATCTTATGATTCAGTTATGCAATCGTCATTAATAACTTTGATGAGAGGGTGATTCATTCTCCACTAGGTTTAAGTCTAATTAAGTCTAAAAGTGTTTTATAGATAAGGTCCTGATTCTATGTTATACTATTCCTATATGTTGATTGACCTATCTTCGAGTGTTTTAGACATGTCTTGGCCTGGATTGCAACTATGTTCTGAGTCTAAAGGTGTACCACATCTGAGTAATCTGATAAACCGCCCCATCGCCAAGGTAAACGGCCCTACTCACGTTTCGAGCAAAAGTCAACTATGAAAGCCCTGTGTCACTTAGGGGATCACGCTGCTGGCCCTTAACACCGACATAAACGCTCTACTCAGCCTACTTAGACTACTTTAACAAACAGGGTGTTCCGCAGGTTATTTGATCTAATATGGCAGATACCAATACTAATTGATGTCTGTTAAACTAAACAGGTTATGAATAGACCGTGGTTAGGAATTGTCTATAACCCAAATTTTAGTTTAAAAGAGACTACATTAGACATGCAGACATAATGTATATTAAGCAGGTGGCCATTTCCGGAAAATCATAAGCACTTCAACATATGCAACAACTATTCATAAAAAAATCATAATCCGATATTCAAAATCATTCTTTGGACAAACACAATAACAACATATAAAGAGAGGGACATGAGGACTGATGCCATAAAGAAATCACCCTTTACTTAGTCTCACCGATGGAGCGTACTGCTTGTATATGTCGTACTGCTTGACCCGACTCTGCTCGACAGAACCTTCGGAGGACGCTTCCTCAGCCTAGTAGCTGGACTTTACCTTAAAACCCATCTTAAGCCCAGCCCTGTGGACTGACTCTTCGAACGCCTCGAGCCCTCTTAGGATCTCCTAACGAAATCCCAGGTATTTTATGAATACCAGAAACGAACCTATCTATCGAAGCCTAAGATATGAGACTATTTCTCAGAAACTAAGAAAACGAAACACTAACTAGAAAGAAAGAAAACTTATACTGAACCTGAGTCTCTCAGTGACTTATGTACTCGAGAAAAGTGTACACTTGAAGTCACTAAATGACTCCGATCAAGTGGAGAGGAATGATTTCAACTGAGGAAGGCCTGGGGTATTTATAGCAGCTTCTTGGAGTGATTTTTCATCAAAAATTCGATGTGGAACTTGAATTTCTTGTTCGGGACGCCCGTCTCGGTCTGTTGACCAGGTCAGGACGGCGTCCCGAGTCCTGGACACCCGTCCCGACCTGTTGACCAAGTTAGGACGCCCGTCCTGAACCGGGACGCCCTCCCTGAAGTCTGAACTTCTGAAAAATTACATTTTTGCCCCGAAATTTGCCATTTTCTTCTACTTTTCGCCTGACACTTCCAAAATCATAAAAACTGTGAAATTGAGTTAATAATGAACAATTAAGAGCAATTTGCCCTCAATTTCACCCTCAATCATGCCTAAAAACATGCTAAAAATGTGATATGATTTATGCATATCAGATAACCCCACACTTAGCTTTTTTTGCTTGTCCTCAAGCAAAGTCTACCTGAAGTTAGTGATTCTAAATCATATGTGCAGTCACTTAGATTTCCTAGTCATGTTTTTATTCCAAAAATTATTCAGACAATTCTTAATACAGGTCTGACTGGTTAGGTTGCTATGACAAGGTCTCAAATGTCTCTAGCAGATTGTCATAATCAAGCAGGAAACAACTTAGCAACTAGGTTGAACTTTTTCTCAGTCACAAGGTCTTCCTGATGTGTAGTGTGTGTACTAGTCTAGACCAGATAGTCAACACAATAGACTCTCGTCTTAACTACTACCAGATAATATTTCGACCCGTCGCTAGACATACTGACAACAGACAACTTTCTGAGTTCTGACAACAGACCCCACACTTAGCTTTTTGCTTGTCCTCAAGCAAAGTCTACCTGAAGTTAGTGATTCTAAACCGTAGTGCAGTCACTTAAATTCCTAGTCATGTTTTTATTCCAAAAATTCTTCAGACAAGTCTTAACACAGGTCTGACTGGTTAGGTTGCTATGACAAGGTCTCAGATGTTTTTAGTAGCTTGTTATGATCAGGCAGAAAACAAATCAACAACTAGGTTGGACTTTTTTCTTAGTCACAGGGTCTTCCTGATGTGTAGTGTGTGTACTAGTCTAGACCAGATAGTCAACACAATGTACTCTTGTCTTAACTACTACCAGATAACACTTCGACCCATCGCTAGACATATTAACAACAGACAACTTTTTGAGTTCTGAGCTTTGGTGATCAGATTTTTAATGTTTTAGCATTTAGTTATTTTCTTTATAGATTCAGGGTATTTTGAGTCTGCTTAGAACACGTCAACTTCAACTACCCATGTAGCGAGTCCCACTCTGATGACTCCCAGACCTACAAGACCTTAGGGCATCAGGCTTTAAGTTCCCCAAAGGAGTGGTGCTCGAGTAGCGAAGGCCGCTGGCAGACTATCCTTAATTAACTCTCTTTTGTTTCTTTTCACTTTTAGCTCAGAGTCTCATCTAGTCACTCTAATTGTCAATACATTCACAACTGGTCTAATTTTATCTAGTTAAGTCTTGAAAAGGTAATTGGCTGAGGTCTCTAATCCAGACTAAGTTGTGCTCAGTTATCAGGAATTCCCTATTTCTAATCAATAAGTTCAAGATAGTCATCAATCGTCTCCTACTAACCATAACATTCTACCTACATATCATAGACATCAGCAAATGTTTACCAATCATACTGCATTTAGAAGTCTGAAAGAATGAAAAATTTTGAAAAATTTTGGAAGGTTGTGAAAATACGGGGAAAACAAGGAAAATCATGCAAAACTTTTCTCACAAACTACTACAGTGCACCGTGCACTGCTACCCCACACTTAAGTCTTACACTGTCCTCAGTGTTCATGCATAGATAAACTACCACACACTTATTTGAAAACAAGAAGAAATAAAACAAAGAACTCTTACCCCACACTTATTTGACTAACTAAGGGTAAGAGAGAAAATAAAGCAACAAAACAAGAAGGATAATGGAAATAACAAAATAGAACACAAAACAAAGAAAATAAAAGTAAAGGAATATGAGGATTAGAGAAACTCCCTTCATGTCGCGAGCATAAGGGTCTTCTCTGATCTGTCCATTGCCTCTTCATCTTAGCCATGTGCTATTGCTGAGGTGTTCTTGACTCTGCAAGCTCTAGATATTGGAACGGATGACGTCAGCTCCGATCCTTCATTGTCGAGCTCCAGGTAGTGGCATATCCATTTGAGGAATGACTCAAGCCCCAAGGACTGTTTCCCCGAATCATTTGCAAAGTTCCTCGTAATCGTAGCAACGTGTCTAGAAGGAACGTGTCTAGGAATGAGACTTCTTTGGATTGGTGTGCCTACTTGCCAGTGTCAGTAAAGGTATTGCATGCAATTTTCGAATGGTAGAAGAGATACCTGAAGCTTTGGCGAAGCCGTGGTGGTAGGAGGCTCCAGTGGTGTAGATCTGGGCCCAAGTATTTGAAACTTCCTCGGGGAAGTTTCTCACAACTGATTGTATGCAGGGGATGCAAGCTCCTCCATTGCTATGCTCCTGATACAATGCCAAATTCCTCTATATCCTTCGACCGTTCGATATCACTTGGTAGATCACTTACTTGCCCTGGTCTGGCTTTAATTATTGCCAGTATCTCATCTGTTAGTTCTGCGGGTAGGGGTTTTGCTGTGGTGGTATCTTCTGAAAGTTTCCAGCTTCTGAATTATTCCTCAGCTAAATCCCGTATCATTCCTCCAACTGGGATTGTATGCGTCTCCCATTGGAGTAGCACTCTACAGTAACCTACTCCTACCTCTTTTTGGAATGGTTCGTATTTCATTCCCATAGCAATCCCTGCTAAAGTGTGGTACTAGGCAGACTTCACAAATTTGATACACAGACTGAACTTTTCTTCCTAAGATATTGGCACTCTTAATCTGGAAAACAACTTCTCATAGAATCTGCACATGACTTTAACATCATTAGTAGGTAATGCATGTGGTTCAGGCCATTTTTGAAAAGTGTTCCACGACTACTATGATGTAAATGTTTTCACAGGAAGAAAAAGAAAAGGATTCGATACCCCAGATATCAAAGGTTGCAATACTCTGTATACGTTGCTGGGGTAGACGATCTCTGGAGAGACTTGTTACCTGTTATTTTTCAAGCATCATCGGACTGTATCAAGGATACAAAATAGTGGGCCAGTAATATCTTGCTTACAACACTTTCCGGACAGTGTTCTAGCAGTCAAATAGCCTCTCGTAGATCGTCGATGACAATGCTCCAAAATTTTGTGGCTTTTGTCTTTCGAGACACATCTTCTGATCAACTGATCTGTGAAAATTTGAAATAGAAGAGAAATCTGCCCAGTAGTAATATTTCAAATCAGCGAAGAATTTCTTATTTTGCTGATAAGTCACATTACTTGGAACTCATTCAGTGACTAGATAATTTGCAACAACAATAAACCACATATGAGACTTATTATACATAGCAAACAATGCAAATAAGTTTTCATCAAAAATTTATCAGTATTACAATAGCCTCTGACTCGGGGTTTTCTAATCTAGACAAATGGTTTGCTTTCTAGATTTTTAACCCTTTTTCTTATCCCTTCATTCTATATCAAATTCAAGTAACAATAAAACTTAACTTAGTCAATTATGGTTCAGCATTAGTTTTATTGAACACAGATATCTCAGAGTGATCAGTGTAACCTATTGTTTCTAGACAAGACTAGATAAGATCAGAATTTATCATACATGAACTTTCTTATCATGTTTCTGTCCTAAAACAATTCTTACTACATCATTACATCACATATTCATTCAAAAGGCAGATTTCGATCAGGTGATGCCCTAATGGGTGCAGTAATTCCTTTTGGTTTAAAAGATCTCATGCAATTATCAGCAAAACAAAAGGAACATCCTTTTTTTCAATAGAACATTCAGAGGTCTGGCTATTAAGGAAAAATTATAACTCGTCCTAATAAAGCCGGTATGACTCTAAGAAAATTCTAAAATGGAGTTTCTTCCCAAAAAAAATCTAAGCCAAAATTTTGCAACTCAGAAGAAAATATATTTTATCCTCATTTCCATTTTTATTTTTTCAAAATAATAGAAAAACATGAAAAAGAGCAATTAAGAAAACAACTAAGAAAGAACAAGAGATAGGGAAAAGAACAACTTACCATTGAGCAAGAAAAATACATTTTTTCGGGTTTTAAAATTTAAAAATTTTTTTTTCTTTTTTTTTCGAAAGCAGTTAAATTTCCTCAATATCGTTTTAGAATAATTTCCTAAAATTTTATTATCCTAAATGTCTTAATTTTAGATAATGTCTAAAATTAGTTAGTTGTGATAACCCTATATTTCGGAAAGTGATTGTTTAACTAGCATAAGATAAGTGTAGGTCTAAAGTCTAGGTTACTACCGTTACCTATCATAATTCTCTACAATTTTGATCAGGAATCCTAAGTTCATTATGATATTTCCCCGGCAACGGCGCAAAAACTCTGATGCGTTTCCGACTGATATGCTAAATAGGTGTTATTTTGCCCTATGTCGATTATGAGTAATTAAGGACCGAGATTGACTAATTGTCACGTTTAGTCTTTATAGTGTCACTTAATAAGTCAGAACCTAAGGCAGAGTACCTATCATGTAGCTAGTCTGTTGGAAAGTATCTACGATTTTATTAAATAAATATCGTACTCCCAGGGAAGTGGTAACGACTTAGTAGTAACTAGCCTTTTATCCTAACTCTTATCTTATGATTTAGTTATGCAATCGTCATCAATAACTTTGATGAGAGGGTGATTCATTCTCCACTAGGTTTAAGTCTAATTAAGTCTAAAAGTGTTTTATAGATAAGGTCTTGATTCTATGTAATATTGTTCCTATATGTTGATTGACCTATCTTCGAGTGTTTTAGACATGTCCTGGGCTGGATTGCAACTACGTTCTGAGTCTAAAGGTGTACCACATCTGAGTAATCTGATAAACCGCCCCATCTCCAAGGTAAACGGCCCTACTCACGTTTCGAGCAAAAGTCAACTATGAAAGCCCTATGTCACTTAGGGGATCACGCTGCTGGCCCTTAACGCCGACATAAACGCTCTACTCAGCCTACTTAGACTACTTTAACAAATAGGGTGTTCCGCAGGTTATTTTATCTAATATGATAGACACCAATACTAATTAATGTCTGTTAAACTAAACAGGTTATGAATAGACCGTGGTTAGGAATTGTCTATAACCCAAATTTTAGTTTAAAAGAGACTACATTAGACATGCAGACATAATGTATATTAAGCAAGTGGCCATTTCCGGAAAATCATAAGCACTTCAACATATGCAACAACTATTCATAAAAAAATCATAATCCGATATTCAAAATCATTCTTTGGACAAACACAATAACAACATATAAAGAGAGGGACAGGAGGACTGAAGCCATAAAGAAATCACCCTTTACTTAGTCTCGCCGATGGAGCATACTGCTTTTATATGTCGTACTGCTTGACCCGACTCTGCTCGACAGAACCTTCGGAGGACGCTTCCTCAGCCTAGTAGCTGGACTTTACCTTAAAACCCAGCTTAAGCCCAGCCCTGTGGACTGACTCTTCGAACGCCTCGAGCCCTCTTAGGATCTCCTAACGAAATCCCGGGTATTTTATGAATACCATAAACGAACCTATCTATCGAAGCCTAAGATATGAGACTATTTCTCAGAAACTAAGAAAACGAAACACTAACTAGAAAGAAAGAAAACTTATACTGAACCTGAGTCTCTCAGTGACTTATGTACTCGAGAAAAGTGTACACTTGAAGTCACTAAATGACTCAGATCAAGTGGAGAGGAATGATTTCAACTGAGGAAGGCCTGAGGTATTTATAGCAGCTTCTTGGAGTGATTTTTCATCAAAAATTCGATGTGGGATTTGAATTTCTAGTTCGGGACGCCCGTCCCGGTGTGTTGACCCGGTCAGGACGGCTGTCCCAAGTCCTGGATGCCCGTCCCGACCTGTTGACCAGGTCAGGACGCCCGTCCTGAACCGGGACACCCTCCCCGAAGTCCAAACTTCTGAAATATTGCGTTTTTGCCCCGAAATTTGCCATTTTCTTCTGCTTTTCACTTGACACTTCCAAAATCATAAAAACTGTGAAATTGAGTTAATAACGAACAATTAAGACCAATTTGCCCTCAATTTCACCCTCAATCATGCCTAAAAACATGCTAAAAATGTGATATGATTTATGCATATCATCGAATAAACCTTGTCGCATATCAAACCTTTCAAATTCCATAATAAAACTTATTATCAATACTTTGTGAAAAGAACGGAGAGGGATAGTCCACCTACCTCGATTGAGCGCTTAGCGTACTTTCTGATATTTCGATTAACTCAAGTATTCCGCTCTTAATATCCCTTCGGACTCTATCAGAAACCCATAATACACACATTAAGACTAAATTCATAATTGATAACTTAATCTTACGATCTTGATAATCAAAACCACTAAAAATTATTCACCTTGATAAAGCCCCTCTCCCTGGCGGCTATTGCGTTCTGAGAGATAAAAAGAAACCCTAATAAAAACCTTAATAGTCATACATACGCCTCTATTTATAATAATCCGTTTCTCTTATTTATAACTATTTATTATTTAGTCCTCGGACTAATTAAAATATACATAAAGCCCCAAACATAAAATTAGGGTATTACATTCTACCCCCCATAGAAAAAGTTTCGTCATCGAAACTAACGTACCTTGTTCCTCAAATAAATAAGGATATTTAGTGTGCATATCTTCCTCCAATTCCCATGTCCCTTGGAGTGTGATTGGTCCATTGCACTTTGACATATGGTATAGTTCTTCTTCTTAGTACTTGTTCTTTATGATCAACAATTTTTATTGGAACTTCTTCATAATTTAAGTTCTCTTGAACATGCAAAGGTTCCACTTCTAACACATGACTTTCATTCGGAACGTAACGCCTCAATTGTGACACATGGAAGACATCGTGTACTCTAGATAAAGGAGGTGGTAAAGCTAATTGATATGCTAGTTGTCCAACTCTCTCTAATATTTCAAAAGGTCCTACAAACCTTGGACTTAACTTTCCACTCACGCCAAATCTCATAACACCTTTTGTCGATGAGAAATATACATTTTCTCCTTTCTAAAATTCCAATGGTCTCCTTTTTGTATTTGCCCAACTTCTTTGTCGATCTTGAGCTGTCTTCAAATGTTGTCTTATCAATGTCACCTTCTCTTTAGCTATTTGCACTAATTCCGGACCGGTTATGCTCTTTTCCCCAACTTCATCCCAATAAGTGGGGGAGCGACATCTTCTCCCATACAAAGCTTCAAAAGGGGCCATACCAATACTAGACTAATAACTGTTGTTGTATGAAAACTCCACTAAGGTTAGGTAATCCACCCAATTACCTTTAAAATCAATGACACAAGCTCAAAGCATGTCTTCCAAAATTTGAATTACTCTCTCCGATTGACCATCAGTGATACGCGAAAATCGTATCACATTTTTAGCATGTTTTTATATATGATTTAGGGTGAAATTGAGAGTAAATTGATCTTAAATGTTTATTATTTACTTAATTTCACAGTTTTTATGATTTGGGAAGTGTCAGGTGAAAAGTAGACGAAAACAGTAAATTTTGGGGCAAAAACGCAATTTTTGGAAATGTTGACTTGGTCAAAGGGTCAGGACGGATGTCCCGAACCCGGGACGGGCGTCCAGGACTCGAGACGGGCGTCCCGACCTGGTCAACAGATCAGGACGGGAGTCCTAATACGGGACGGGCATCCCGAACCCCCAGATCCAGTCCCACATCGAATTTTTGATGAAAAATCACCCGGGAAGCTGCTATAAATACCCCAGGCCTCCAGCAGTTGAATTCATTCATCTCCACTCGATCTGAGTCATTAAGTGGTTTCCAGTGTACACTTCTCCAGTACACAACTCACTCAGAGACTCGGATCTCAGTTTTCTTTCTTGTTAGTGTTTTGTTTTAGTTTCTGAGAAATAGTCTCAAATCTTAGGCTTACCTAGATAGGTTCGTTTATGGTATTCATAGAATACCCGGGATTTCATTAGGACATCCTAAGAGGGCTCTAGGCGTTCGAAGAATCAGTCCACAGGGCTGGGCTTAAGCTGGGTATTAAGGTAAAGCCCAGTTACTAGGCTGAGGAAGCGTCCTCCGACGGGTCTGGCGAGTAGAGTCAGGTCAAGCAATACGGCATATACAGCAGTACGCTCCATCGGCGAGACTTCGTAAAGGGTGATTTCTTTATGGCATCGGTCCCCCTGTCCCTCTCTTATATGTTGTTATTGTGTTTGTCCAAATAATAGTTTGAATACCAGATTATGTTTTTATGAATATTTGAGATATATGTTGAAGTTATAATGTTTTTCTAGAAATGGCCACATGCTTAAATATCTATTATGTCTGCATGTCTATCGCCGTTCTTTTAAACTGAAATTAGGGTTATAGACAATTCCTAACCACGGTCTATTCATAACCTGTTTAGTTTAACAGACATCAATTAGTATTGGTATCTGCCATATTAGATAAAATAACCTGCAGAACACCCTGTTTGTTAAAGTAGTCTAAGTAGGCTGAGTAGAGCGTTTATATCGGCGTTAAGGGCCAGCAGCGTGATCCCATAAGTGACATAGGGCTTTCATAGTTGACTTTTGCTCGAAACGTGAGTAAGGCCGTTTACCTTGGCGATGGGACGGTTAATCAGATTACTCAGATGTGGTACACCTTTAGACTCAGAACATAGTTGCAATCCAGGCCAAGACATGTCTAAAACACTCGAGGATAGGTCAATCAACATATAGGAATAGTATAACATAGAATCAGGACCTTATCTATAAAACACTTTTAGACTTAATTAGACTTAAACCTAGTGGAGAATGAATCACCCTCTCATCAAGATTATTGATGAAGATTGCATAACTGGATTATAAGATAAGAGTTAGGAATAAAGGCTAGTTACTACTAAGCCGTTACCACTTCCCTGGGAGTACGATATTTATTTAATAAAATCGTAGATACTTTCCAACAGACTAGCTACACGATAGGTACTCTGCCTTAGGTTCTGGCTGATTAAGTGACACCATAGAGACTAAATGTGACAATTAGTCAATCACAGTCCTTAATTATTCATAATCAACCTAGGGTAAAATAACACCTATTTAGCACATCGATTGGAACGCATCAATCAGTTTGAGGATGGAAGGCAGTACTTAGGGATAATTTAGCACCAACTGATTCATTTAGACTTTTCCAAAAATGAGAGATAAATCGAGAATCACGATCTGATACAATTGATATTGGCACACCATGTAATCGAACTATGTTATCAATGTATAAGCGTACCAATTCTTCCATGGACATAGTAGCCTTCATAGAAAGAAAATGAGCTGACTTCGTTAGTCTATCCACTATCACCCATATTGTATCTCTACCAGTTCTGGATTTAGGCAATCCTACCACAAAATCTATAGTCACGTGTTCCCATTTCCATTCTGGTATCTATAATGGTTGTAATAGGCCTCCGGGTCGTTGATGTTCAGCTTTCACCTTTTGACAAACTAAACAACGAGATACAAAGTCTGCAATATCTTTCTTCATTCCCTTCCACAAAAAGTTTGTCTTCAAGTCCCTATACATTTTTGTTCCTCCTAGGTGTATCAAAAATTTGGTGTTATGCGCCTCCTTCAATACTTCTTGCCTTAACTGTTTATTATTTAGTACCCATAATCTACCTCGAAACCATAAACTACCGTCCGAGTGCCTTTGAAAATCTGAACCCTCGTGTACTTGATTGTTTATTTGGTTTGCACCTTCATCACCTTCTTGGGCTGTCTTAATCCTTTCAATTAATATTGGCTGAGCTAGAAGCGTAGAAAGAGTTCCATCCACACGTTCACCAATTTTAATCTCCAACTTCTCAAATTCACACTAAAGCATCTATTCTTGTTGAGTCCACATAGCTGCTATCATCCCTGATGATTTCCTATTTAAAGCATCTGCTACCTTGTTGGCCTTTCCAGGATGATAACTAATTTTTAAGTCATAGTCTTTCAGTAACTCCAACCATCTTCGTTGCCTCGTGTTTAATTCCTTCTGCGTGAAAAGATACTTTAAGCTTTTATGATCAGTGAACACCTCACATTGTGCACCATACAAATAATGTCTCCAAATCTTTAGAGAAAACACCACTGCTGCTAGTTCCAAATCATGGGTGGGATAATTTTGCTCATATGGCTTCAACTGTCGAGAAGAATATGCAATTACTCTACCATTCTGCATTAACACACATCCTAGACCATGTTTTGAAGCATCACTATAGATTTGGAACCCTCCCGATTCAGTCGAGAGTGCTAAAATAGGTGCTGATACCAACTTTTGTTTCAGTTGTTGAAAACTCTCCTCACATGACGGGCTCCACTCAAACTTGGTTCTCTTTTGAGTCAAACGAGTTAGAGGTATTGCAATTGGCGAGAAGCCTTCAATAAACTTCCTATAGTATCCTGCAAGACCAAGAAAACTACGAATCTCGGTAACATTGGATGGTTGAGGCCAATCCACAATTGCTTCAATCTTTTTTGGATCCACGGATACACCTTCTCCAGATATCACATGTCCCAAGAAATTCACACTTGAGATCCAAAATTCACATTTTGAAAACTTAGCATACAACTTTGATGGGGTTTCCGACCGATGTGCTAAATAGGTGTTATTTTACCCTATGTTGATTATGAATAATTAAGGACTGTGATTGACTAATTGTCACATTTAGTCTCTATGGTGTAACTTAATCAGCTAGAACCTAAGGCAGAGTACCTATCGTGTAGCTAGTCTGTTGGAAAGTATCTATGATTTTATTAAGTTAATTATCGTACTCCCAGGGAAGTGGTAACGGCTTAGTAGTACCTAGCCTTTTATCCTAACTCCTATCTTATGATCCAGTTATGCAATCTTCATCAAATACTTTGATGAGAGGGTGATTCATTCTCCACTAGGTTTAAGTCTAATTAATCCTAGAAGTGTTTTATAGATGAGTCCTGATTCTATGTTATACTGTTCCTATATGTTGATTGACCTATATTCGAGTATTTTAGATGCATCTTCGCCTGAATTGCAACTATGTTCTGTGTCTAAAGGCGTACCACATCCGAGGTCTCTAATAAACCGCCCTACCTTAATGACGGCCCTACTCACGGTTCGAGACGAAGGCATCCATGAAAGCCCTATGTCACTTTGGGGATCATACCGCTTGCCCTAGCCGCCGGCATAATCGGACTCAACTCGGCCCCTACCTAGACTACTTTAACAGGCAGGGTGTTCAGCAGGTTATTTTATCTAGCATGGCAGACACCAATACTAATTGATGCATGTTAAACTAAACATGTTATGATTAGACCGTGGTTAGGAATTGTCTATAACCCTAACTTTAGTTTAAAAGAGCACATTAAACATGCAGACATAGTGAATATTTAGCAGGTGGCTATTTCCGGAAAAACATAACAACGTCAACATATAAAACAACTATTCATAAAAATCGTAATCTCGTATTCATAATAGATATTTAGAACAACACAATAACAACATATAAGAGAGGGACATGGGGACTGATGCCATAAAGAAATCACCCTTTACGTAGTCTCGCCGATGGAGCGTACTGCTGTATATGTCGTATTGCTCGCCCTGACTCTGCTCACCAGAACCTTTGGAGGACGCTTCCTCAGCCTAGTAACTGGGCTTTACCTTAATACCCAGCTTAAGCCCAGCCCTGTGGACTGACTCTTCGAACGCCTAGAGCCCTCTTAGGATCTCCTAACGAAATCCCGGGTATTCTATGAATACCAGAAACGAACCTATCTATAGAAGCCTAATATCTGAGACTATTTCTCAGAAACTAAAACAAAACACTAATATGAAAGAAAACTGAGATCTGAGTCTCTGAGTGAGTTGTGTACTAGAGAAGTGTACACTGGAAACCACTTAATGACTGAGATCGAGTGGAGAGGAATGATTTCAACTCCTGGAGGCCTGGGGTATTTATAGCAGCTTTCTGGAGTGAAAAATTCCAAAAATTTCGATGTGGGACAACTTCTGGTGCTTCGGGACGCCTGTCCTGAATTGGGATGCCCGTCCTGGTGGTTTGACTGGGTCGGGATGCCCATCCCGAATTCGGGACGCCCGTCCCGGACCGTTGACCAAGTCAGCATTTCCAAAAATTGCATTTTTACCCCCAAAATTTGCTGTTTTCGTCTACTTTTCACCTGACACTTCCAAAATCATAAAAACTGTGAAATTGAGTAAATAACAATCATTTAAGATCGATTTCCTATCAATTTCATCCTAAATCATACATAAAAACATGATAAAAAAGGTATATGATTTTCGGGTATCAAACTTATTTTCTCGAAGAGTCTGTAGTACCATTCTTAAATGCTCCGAATGTTGTTCCTTCGATGATGAGTAGATAAGAATATCATCGATTGATACGCGAAAATCGTATCACATTTTTAGCATGTTTTTATGTATGTTTTAATGTGAAATCGGGAGTAAATTGACATTAATTGTTTATTATTTACTTGATTTCACAGTTTTTATGATTTTGGAAGTGTCAAGTGCAAAGTAGACGAAAACATCAAATTTTAGGGCAAAAACGCAATTTTTGGAAATGTTGACTCGGTTAAAGGTCCGGGACGGGCGTCCAGCACCAGGGACGGGCGTCCCGACCTGGTCAACAGACTAGGACGGGCGTCCCAGTCCGGGACGGGCGTCCCGAGCCGCCAGAAGCTGTCCCACATCGAATTTTTTAGAGATTTTCACTCCGGGAAGCTGCTATAAATACCCCAGGCCTCCAGCAGTTGAATTCATCCCTCTCCACTCGATCTGAGTCATTAAGTGGTTTCCAGTGTACAATTTTCCAGTACACAACTCACTCAGAGACTCGGATCTCAGTTTTCTTTCTTATTAGTGTTTGTTTTAGTTTCTGAGAAATAGTCTCAGATCTTAGGTTTCTATAGATAGGTTCGTTTCTGGTATTCATAGAATACCCGGGATTTCGTTAGGAGATCCTAAGAGAGCTCTAGGCATTCGAAGAGTCAGTCCACAGGGCTAGGCTTAAGCCCAGGACGTAAGGTAAAGTCTAGCTACTAGGCTGAGGAAGCGTCCTCCGAAGGTTCTGGTGAGCACAGTCAGGGCGAGCAATACGACATATACAGCAGTACGCTCCGTAGGCGAGACTTCGTAAAGGGTGATTTCTTTATGGCATCGGTCCCCATGTCCCCCTTGGTTTGCAGATATAGCAAATTACTTGGCAGCCCGGACTCTCCCTAGTGATATCACTGCTCAACAAAGAAAACAATTCTTTGCTGACCTGAAATATTACTATTGGGAAGATCCTTTTCTATTTAAAATATGTGCAGATCAGATGATCAGAAGAAGTGTATCTCAAGAAGAAGGTTTCCAAATTCTGGAACATTGTCACTACGGACCAACAGGCGGTCACTTAGCTGCAGCTAACACCGCCCGGAAAGTATTAGAAGCAGGCTTTTACTGACCCACCATATTCAAAGACGCCGCAGCATTTACAGGATCGTGCGATGCCTGTCAGAAAGCGGGAACCATATCTTCTCGAGATAATCTACCCCAACAGGTAATTCAAAGTGTAGAAATATTTGACAAATGGGGTATAGATTTCATGGGTCCGTTTCCTTCCTCTTTTGGTATGAAGTACATCTTAGTAGCTGTAGAATATTTTTCAAAATGGCCTGAGGCACAGGCCCTACCTACTAATGATGCTCGAGCCGTATGCAGATTCCTTAAGCAGATTTTCGCCAGGTTTGGATGTCCAAAAGCCCTAATCAGTGATCGAGGTACGCACTTCTGCAACTCTCAATTGCAGAAAGTACTCCAGCAGTACGGAATTCAGCATCGCATTTCCACAGCCTACCATCCTCAAACCAACGGGCAGGCTGAGGTAACCAATAGGGGAATAAAGAGAATCTTGGAAAAAACCGTGGGTGTTAACCGTAAGGATTGGGCCAATAAACTGGAGGATGCATTATGGGCCTTCCGTACAGCATACAAGACCACTACGGGGTTCTCACCCTATCGACTAGTCTACGGAAAAGCATGCCACCTTCCGGTTGAACTTGAACACAGAGCTTACTGGGCAGTACGAAAATGCAATCTCGACGATAATTTGACTAAGGAACACCGGATTTTACAGCTCAACGAATTGGATGAGTGGAGGCTCAAAGCATATGAGAACTCACATCAGTTCAAAATGACAAGTAAACTCCGGCATGACAGACGACTCAGATCCCAGAAAAATTTTGAACCAGGTGATAAGGTATTGTTGTACAACTCACGTTTAAAATATTTCCCAGGAAAGCTGCGTAGCTATTGGTCAGGACCATTCACAATCAAGGAAGTATCACCTTTCGGAGCATGTGACATCATGGATTTTGACGGTATTATTCAAAAAGTAAACGGACAACGCCTAAAGATTTACAGAGAGTCGTTTGACTCGTCCGAGCAGATTGTGGACTTCACAGACTAAGGGAGTATCTCTTTCATTTTATTTCTTGTTTTTGTTATTTCTATGTTCCTTCTTACCTGTAGTTAGTTAAATAAGTGTGGGGTAATTAGATATGCATGAACACTGAGGACAGTGCCAGATTTAAGTGTGGGGTAGCAGTGCACGGTGCACTGTAGCAGTTTGCAAAATTTTTCGCATGAATTTGCTTGTTATCCCCGTATTTTCACACCCTTCCAAAAAAAATTTTTTTTTCAAACTTTTTCCGTCTTTCAGACTTCTAAATGCAGTATGCTTGGTTAAACAATTGCTTATGTCTATGATATGTAGGTAGTATGCTATGGTTAGTAGGAGATAGTTGATAGCTATCTTGGACTAATTGATTAGGAATAGGGAATTCCTGATAACTGAGCACAGCTTTGTCTGGATTAGAGACCTCAACCAATTACCTTTTCAAGACTGAACTAGATGAAATTAGACCAGTTGTGGATGTTTTGACAATTAGAATAACTGGATGAGACTCTGAGCTAAAAGTGAAAGGAAACAAAAGATAGTTAATCAAATAAGGGTAGTTTGCCAGCGGCCTTCGCTACTCGAGCACCACTCCTTCGGGGAATTTAAAGCCTGATGCCCTAAGGTCGTGTAGATCTAGGAGTCATCGGAGTAGGACTCGCTACATGGGTAGTTGAAGTTGACGTGTTCTAAGCAGATTCAAAATACCCTGAATCTATAAAGAAAATAACTAAATGCTAAAACACCAAGAATCTGATCACCAAAGCTCAGAACTCAAAAAGTTGTCTGTTGTTAATATGTCTAGCGATAGGTCGAAGTGTTATCTGGTAGTAGTTAAGACAAGAGTACATCGTGTTGACTATCTGGTCTAGACTAGTACACACACTACACATCAGGAAGACCCTGTGACTAAGAAAAAAGTCCAACCTAGTTGTTGATTTGTTTTCTGCCTGATCATAACAAGCTACTAGAGACATTTGAGACCTTGTCGTAGCAACCTAACCAATCAGACCTGTGTTAAGAATTGTCTGAAGAATTTTTGGAATAAAAACATGACAAGGAATTTAAGTGACTGCACTACGGTTTAGAATCACTAATTCCATGTAGACTTGTTTGAGGACAAGCAAAAAGCTAAGTGTGGGGTTATCTGATACGCGAAAATCGTATCACATTTTTAGCATGTTTTTATGTATGTTTTAATGTGAAATCGAGAGTAAATTGACATTAATTGTTTATTATTTACTTGATTTCACGGTTTTTATGATTTTGGAAGTGTCATGTGCAAAGTAGACGAAAACAGCAAATTTTGGGGCAAAAACGCAATTTTTGGAAATGTTGACTCGGTCAAAGGTCCGGGACGGGCGTCCCGACCAAGCCAAGCCAGAGGGACGGGCGTCCAGCACCAGTGACGGGCGTCCCGACCTGGTCAACAAACCAGGACGGGCGTCCCGAGCTGCCAGAAGCTGTCCCACATCGAATTTTTCAGAGATTTTCACTCCGGGAAGCTGCTATAAATACCCCAGGCCTCCAGCAGTTGAATTCATCCCTCTCCACTCGATCTGAGTCATTAAGTGGTTTCCAATGTACAATTTTCCAGTACATAACTCACTCAGAGACTCGGATCTCAGTTTTCTTTCTTATTAGTGTTTGTATTAGTTTCTGAGAAATAGTCTCAAATCTTAGGTTTCTATAGATAGGTTCGTTTCTGGTATTCATAGAATACCTGGGATTTCGTTAGGAGATCCTAAGAGAGCTCTAGGCGTTCGAAGAGTCAGTCCACAGGGCTAGGCTTAAGCCCAGGACGTAAGGTAAAGTCTAGCTACTAGGCTGAGGAAGCGTCCTCCGAAGGTTCTGGTAAGCAGAGTCAGGGCGAGCAATACGACATATACAGCAGTACGCTCCGTAGGCGAGACTTCGTAAAGGGTGATTTCTTTATGGCATCGGTCCCCATGTCCCTCTCTTATATGTGTTATTGCTTTGTTCTAAATATGAATTATGAATATCAGATTACGATTTTATGAATAGTTGTGTTATATGTTGAAGTTTTTATGTTTTTCCGGAAATAGCCACCTGCTAAATATTCATTATGTCTGCATGTCTAATGTAAGTCTCTTTTAAACTAAAACTAGGGTTATACAATTCCTAACCACGGTCTATTCATAACCTGTTTAGTTTAACAGGCATCAATTAGTATTGGTGTCTGCCATACTAGATAAAATAACCAACGGAACACCTTGTTTGTTAGAGTAGTCTAGGTAGGCTGAGTAGAGAGTTATGCCGGCGGTTTTGCGACGAGCAGCATGACCCCGAAGTGACATAGGGTACCGTTCATTGCTGACTTTAGTCCGGGCCGTGAGTAGGGCCGTTTACCTTAACGATGGGGCGGTAGCGTAGAGACCTCAGATGTGGTACACCTTTAGACACAGAACATAGTTGCATTCCAGGCTAAGATATATCTAAAACACTCGAATATAGGTCAATCAACATATAGGAACAGTATAACATAGAATCAGAACTCATCTTTAAAACTTTTTTAGGATTAATTAGACTTAAACCTAGTGGAGAATGGATCACCCTCTCATCAAAGTATTTGATGAAGATTGCATAACTGGATTATAAGATAGGAGTTAGGATAAAAGGCTAGTTACTACTAAGCCGTTGCCACTTCCCTGGGAGTACGATAATTAAATTAATAAAATCGTAGATACTTTCCAACAAACTAGCTACACGATAGGTACTCTGCCTTAGGTTCTGGCTGATTAAGTGACACCATAGAGACTAAATGTGACAATTAGTCAATCACAGTCCTTAATTATTCATAATCAACATAGGGTAAAATAACACCTATTTAGCATGTCAACCGGAATCGCATCAGATTTTTGGCGCCGTTGCCGGGGATATATCATAATGATTTTAGGATTCCTGATCAAAATTCTAGAGGCTTATGATAGGTAACGGTAGTAATCTAAACCTTAGACTAACACTTATGTTATACCAGTTAGACAATCAGTTTCCGAAATATAGGATTATCATAACTAATTAATTTTAGATGTTATCTGAAATTAAGACATTTAGGATAATCAAATTTTAGAAAATTATTCTAGAACCATATTGAGGGAATTTACGTGCTTTCTTTTTTTTAAAAAATCTAAAAATCCAAAAAAAATTGTACTTTTTCTTGTTTAAATGGTAAGTTATTCTCTTTTCCCTATCCTTTGTGTTTTCTTCTTTTGAATAGTTGTATTGTTTTGTTTTCTCTTTCTTCCAAGTTTTTTTAAAAGTTTTCACTCTCCCTGTAACCCCACTAACCAGTTTGCTCAGGCTAAAACGTGTTCTTCTCTGTAGTTGCATGACTCGATCTTCAGAAGCTAACCTTGAAACACCAGTTGAGAATCCTGAACGAATCATTCGCACAGCTAATAGGCGAAGAACAGAAATGGCCGCTGAAAGACCTACCCTAGAATCCTACATCCAGCCACAGACTATCCCAGTCTCATCTACCATCCGAATCCCTGGGAACCCTCGCTATGATCTTAAACCTAATGTGATCCAGCTGATTATAAATCGAGTTCAGTTTGGAGGAACTGCAGCCGAGAATCCGCTGGAACACCTATCTGATTTCTCTTCTCTCTGCGAAGGCCTCAAGGGAGATCATACTGCAGAAATAACTAAACTCAACCTTTTTCCCTACTCACTTAGGGACAGAGCTAAGAGATGGTTGGCCCAGCTACCTACTAATTCCATCACCTCTTGGGACGAGTTAAGCAAAGCCTTCCTAGAAGAGTACTACTCTGCAGCAAGAGTCCTAGAATATCGAAGGGCTCTGTCTAGTTTCACTCAAGCTGCTGATGAGACAGTGATCGAAGCTTGGGACAGATTCAAGGGAGCTACTCAAGCTCTGCCCCCAACATGGACTTACCGAGGCATTGCTGATTCAGCAATTTTACGGGGGTATGTCAGACATGGGTAAGCAAATTCTCGATGGACTCAATCCCAGAGCGGTTTCAATGGAATGAGTGATGTAGATGCTAGAAACGCTCTGGAGAGACTCTACAGGAACAGCAAGAATTGGCGCACAAGTGGCCGAGCTAAGAAGCAACCAGTAATACGGTCGTTACCTCCACTGATGATCAATTTGAGGCACTGAAGGCCAGCATTACTAATCAGCTGAATGCTTTCCAACAAGGGAAAAACACTCAGTCAGTATACCAAGTCTGCGAGTTTTGCCAAGGACCACATTCAGTGGGATTGTTATGGTAATGGGATATTAACTGTCCCAGAAGAGATGGAACAAGTGGACGCAGTAAATTCTGCTCCTATAGGAAATACCTACAATCCCACTTGGAAGAACCATCCGGGATTTAGTTGGAGAAACAATCCCGGGACTACTAACTTTCAGAAAAGAGTACCTCAGCAACTGCCATATCCGCAGAACCAGCAAGTCGCTCTGCCTGCACCAAGGAACTACATCGTTCCAGCTGATCCCATGCAAGAATTTAGAGACATGCTGAAGAGCATTTCCGACTCCAACAAGGAAATGATAGAGTCCAACAGAAAGATTCAGGAAGCTCACGCAGAAAGAATCCAGCAGAACGAGAATAGACAGAAGCAGACCGAGCAAACAATCAGAAACACACAAGCTGCTATACAAACTTTAGAGAGGCAGATGGGTCAACTATCCACCCATTTCTCTCACAGGTCCCAGGGAACGCTACCAAGCAACACTGAGACCAACCCTCAAACTGAATGCAAGACCATCACTCTAAGATCTGGTAAAATTCTATCTCCATCTCCACCCAAACCATCTGACCCTCCTATTCTTGTGCAGGAACCAGAAGAAGGCTCCAAGGACCCAACGCCGACGGATGTCGAGATCGAAGTAGCAAGGAAAGGGAAGACGGAGTTTATTCCTGAGTACCGGCCAAAAGTACCTTACCCTGCCAGACTTATGCACAATAAAGATAAGGAGCAATTTGAAAAGTTTCTTAGGAATTTTAGTCAGATTCATGTTAATTTACCTTTACTTGATGTTATTTCTGAAATGCCAAAGTATGCTAAGTTTTTAAAAGAAGTTGTTAGTAATAAAAGAAAATTTGACATGGACAAGGTGGTTCTTAATGAAGAATGTTCGGCGGTTCTGTTGAATAAACTACCGTCTAAACAGAAAGATCCTGGTTGTTTTACCTTGCCATGTACAATTGGAAATATTACTAACATGCATGCATTAGCAGACTTAGGAGCTAGTATTAATCTTATGCCATCTAGTTTATTTGATAAATTAGGATTGCATGATTTGAAAACGACTAGGATGTGCATACAACTTGCAGACAGGACAGTCAAAATCCCCAAGGGAATAATTGAAGACTCTTAGTAAAGGTCGGAAAATTTGTATTTCCTGTGGATTTCGTTGTCATGGACATGAATGGGGAAGGAGGAGTGCCCCTGATCCTAGGTCGACCATTTCTAGCTACCTCAAAAGCATTAATAGACGTCAGTAATGGTCAAATCAAGTTAAGGGTAGGAAATGATGACATCACTTTTGATCTAAATGAGACCCTTAGGTATCCCATGCATTTAGATGATACTTGTTTTGTGTGGATGCCATGGAACACTTGATTGCAATTAACGTGACAGACCTATGCTCAAACTATCAAATTCTAAGTGAGGACTCCCTAGAATTAGAGGAGTCTGAACTTAGCTCTTCTGAAAATGAAATTACTTCTGATAGTTTCACTGAGATAGGTGATGATGAGATGAAGAAAGAGCGAACCTCGTTTGAAGATCCACCAGACTTGGAACTGAAGGAACTACCCACTCATCTGTGCTACGAATTCCTAGATGACAACAAGAAACTTCCCATTATTCTTGCAGCTGATCTGACTGCAGAACAAAGGAAGCTGACTGTAGACATGTGCAGAAAGCATAGAAGAGCCTTTGCCTACAAAATGCGGATATCCCAGGTATTAATCCAAGCTTTTGTTCGCATAAGATTCTTCTAGAAAATGAGTATAAGCCATGTGTGCAACCTCAAAGGAGGTTGAATCCTAATGTGTGTGATTTGTTAAGAAAGAAGTCATTAAACTGTTAGATGCAGGACTTATCTACCCTATCTCAGATAGTGAGTGGGTAAGCCCGGTGCAGGTAGTACCTAAGAAAGGCGGTATAACAGTTGTTAGGAATGAGCATAATGAACTAATCCCTACAAGAACTGTAACTGGTCATCGTGTATGCATAGACTATAGAAAATTAAATACGGCCACACGAAAAGATCACTTTCCCCTTCCTTTTATTGACCAAATGTTAGAAAGATTATCTGGACACATGTTTTATTGCTTTCTTGATGGGTTTTCTGGTTATTTTCAAATTCCTATTTCCCCTGAGGACCAGCATAAAACCACATTCACATGCCCTTTTGGAACATTTGCATATAGAAGGATGCCTTTTGGTTTGTGTAATGCACCTGCTACATTTCAACGTTGTATGACTGCTATCTTTGAGGACATGTTAGGAAAATCTATGGAAGTATTTATGGATGACTTTTCTGTTTTTGGTAATACATTTGAGGTTTGTCTAAAGAACTTGGAGTTAATGTTGAAACGTTGTATAAAATCTAACCTGGTTTTAAATTGGGAAAAATGCCACTTCATGGTAAAAGAGGGAATCGTTTTAGGACATAAGATCTCACACCTAGGTATGGAAGTAGATAAGGCAAAAATTGAAGTTATTTCAAAACTACCTCCTCCCAAAAATGTGAGAGCCGTTAGGAGTTTTTTGGGACACGCTGGCTTTTATCGTAGGTTCATAAAAGATTTTTCATTAATAGCCAGGCCGTTGACCAATTTACTCGGAAAAGATGTTCCATTTGTCTTTGATGAGAAATGTCTAAAAGCTTTTAATAGACTTAAGGAACTCTTAACTACTGCACCTATCATGACGTCACCACTGGAGTCTCCCTTTGAGCTTATGTGTGATGCTAGTGACTATGCAGTAGGAGTAGTTTTAGGACAAAGACATGATAAGAAATTTCATGTAATATATTATGCTAGTAAAACCTTAACTGATGCTCAGGAAAATTACACTACGACAGAAAAGGAATTATTAGCAGTAGTATATGCATTTGATAAGTTTCGATCCTATCTAGTCTTGTCTAAAACTATTGTTTATACTGATCATTCGGCACTAAAATACTTGTTCAATAAAACCGACGCAAAACCAAGATTGATTAGATGGGTTTTATTGCTTCAAGAATTTGACATAGAAATCCGGGATAAGAAAGGGGCAGAAAACTTAGCCGCAGACCACTTGTCTAGGTTAGAAAATCCGACCCTAGAAGCCATTGATGAGACAATCATATCTGATAAATTCCCGGATGAGAATCTATGTGCATTATTTGCTATTTTCTCACCCCCTTGGTTTGCAGATATAGCAAATTACTTGGCAGCCCGGACTCTCCCTAGTGATATCACTGCTCAACAAAGAAAAAAATTCTTTGCTGACCTGAAATATTACTATTGGGAAGATCCTTTTCTATTTAAAATATGTGCAGATCAGATGATCAGAAGATGTGTATCTCAAGAAGAAGGTTTCCAAATTCTGGAACATTGTCACTGCGGACCAACAGGCGGTCACTTAGCTGCAGCCAACACCGCCCGAAAAGTATTAGAAGCAGGCTTTTACTGGCCCACCATATTCAAAGACGCCGCAGCATTTACAGGATCGTGCGATGCCTGTCAGAAAGCGGGAACCATATCTTCTCGAGATAATCTACCCCAACAGGTTTCAAAGTGTAGAAATATTTGACATATGGGGTATAGATTTCATGGGTCCGTTTCCTTCCTCTTTTGGTATGAAGTACATCTTAGTAGCTGTAGAATATTTTTCAAAATGGCCTGAGGCACAGGCCCTACCTACTAATGATGCTCGAGCCGTATGCAGATTCCTTAAGCAGATTTTCGCCAGGTTTGGATGTCCAAAAGCCCTAATCAGTGATCGAGGTACGCACTTCTGCAACTCTCAATTGCAGAAAGTACTCCAGCAGTACGGAATTCAGCATCGCATTTCCACAGCCTACCATCCTCAAACCAACGGGCAGGCTGAGGTAACCAATAGGGGAATAAAGAGAATCCTGGAAAAAACCGTGGGTGTTAACCGTAAGGATTGGGCCAATAAACTGGAGGATGCATTATGGGCCTTCCGTACAGCATACAAGACCACTACGGGGTTCTCACCCTATCGACTAGTCTACGGAAAAGCATGCCACCTTCCGGTTGAACTTGAACACAGAGCTTACTGGGCAGTACGAAAATGCAATCTCGACGATAATTTGACTAAGGAACACCGGATTTTACAGCTCAACGAATTGGATGAGTGGAGGCTCAAAGCATATGAGAACTCACATCAGTTCAAAATGACAAGTAAACTCCGGCATGACAGACGACTCAGAGCCCAGAAAAATTTTGAACCAGGTGATAAGGTATTGTTGTACAACTCACGTTTAAAATTTTTCCCAGGAAAGCTGCGTAGCTATTGGTCAGGACCGTTCACAATCAAGGAAGTATCACCTTTCGGAGCATGTGACATCATGGATTCTGACGGTATTATTCAAAAAGTAAACGGACAACGCCTAACGATTTACAGAGAGCCGTTTGACTCGTCCGAGCAGATTGTGGACTTCACAGACTAAAGGAGTATCTCTTTCATTTTATTTCTTGTTTTTGTTATTTCTATGTTCCTTCTTACCTGTAGTTAGTTAAATAAGTGTGGGGGTAATTAGATATGCATGAACACTGAGGACAGTGCCAGATTTAAGTGTGGGGTAGCAGTGCACGGTGCACTGTAGCAGTTTGCAAAATTTTTCGCATGAATTTGCTTGTTTTCCCCGTATTTTCACACCCTTCCAAACTTTTTCCGTCTTTCAGACTTCTAAATGCAGTATGCTTGGTTAAACAATTGCTTATGTCTATGATATATAGGTAGTATGCTATGGTTAGTAGGAGATAGTTGATAGCTATCTTGGACTAATTGATTAGGAATAGGGAATTCCTGATAACTGAGCACAGCTTTGTCTGGATTAGAAACCTCAACCAATTACCTTTTCAAGACTGAACTAGATGAAATTAGACTAGTTGTGGATGTTTTGACAATTAGAATAACTGGATGAGACTCTGAGCTAAAAGTGAAAGGAAACAAAAGATAGTTAATCAAATAAGGGTAGTTTGCCAGCGGCCTTCGCTACTCGAGCACCACTCCTTCGGGGAATTTAAAGCCTGATGCCCTAAGGTCGTGTAGATCTGGGAGTCATCGGAGTGGGACTCACTACATGGGTAGTTGAAGTTGACGTGTTCTAAGCAGACTCAAAATACCCTGAATCTATAAAGAAAATAACTAAATGCTAAAACACCAAGAATTTGATCACCAAAGCTCAGAACTCAAAAAGTTGTCTGTTGTTAATATGTCTAGCGATAGGTCGAAGTGTTATCTGGTAGTAGTTAAGACAAGAGTACATTGTGTTGACTATCTGGTCTAGACTAGTACACACACTACACATCAGGAAGACCCTGTGACTAAGAAAAAAGTCCAACCTAGTTGTTGATTTGTTTTCTGCCTGATCATAACAAGCTACTAGAGACATTTGAGACATTGTCGTAGCAACCTAACCAATCAGACCTGTGTTAAGAATTGTCTGAAGAATTTTTGGAATAAAAACATGACTAGGAATTTAAGTGACTGCACTACGGTTTAGAATCACTAACTCCATGTAGACTTTGCTTGAGGACAAGCAAAAAGCTAAGTGTGGGGTTATCTGATACGCGAAAATCGTATCACATTTTTAGCATGTTTTTATGTATGTTTTAATGTGAAATCGAGAGTAAATTGACATTAATTGTTTATTATTTACTTGATTTCACGGTTTTTATGATTTTGGAAGTGTCAGGTGCAAAGTAGACGAAAACAGCAAATTTTGGGGCAAAAACGCAATTTTTGGAAATGTTGACTCGGTCAAAGGTCCGGGACGGGCGTCCCGACCAAGCCAAGCCAGAGGGACGGGCGTCCCGACCTGGTCAACAGACCAGGACGGGCGTCCCAAGCCGCCAGAAGCTGTCCCACATCGAATTTTTCAGAGATTTTCACTCTGGGAAGCTGCTATAAATACCCCAGGCCTCCAGCAGTTGAATTCATCCCTCTCCACTCGATCTGAGTCATTAAGTGGTTTCCAGTGTACAATTTTCCAGTACACAACTCACTTAGAGACTCGGATCTCAGTTTTCTTTCTTATTAGTGTTTGTTTTAGTTTCTGAGAAATAGTCTCAGATCTTAGGTATCTATAGATAGGTTCGTTTCTGGTATTCATAGAATACCTGGGATTTCGTTAGGAGATCCTAAGAGAGCTCTAGGCGTTCGAAGAGTCAGTCCATAGGGCTAGGCTTAAGCCCAGGACGTAAGGTAAAGTCTAGCTACTAGGCTGAGGAAGCGTCCTCCGAAGGTTCTGGTGAGCAGAGTCAGGGCGAGCAATACGACATATACAGCAGTACGCTCCGTAGGCGAGACTTCGTAAAGGGTGATTTCTTTATGGCATCGGTCCCCATGTCCCTCTCTTATATGTGTTATTGCTTTGTTCTAAATATGAATTATGAATATCAGATTACGATTTTATGAATAGTTGTGTTATATGTTGAAGTTTTTATGTTTTTCCAGAAATAGCCACCTGCTAAATATTCATTATGTCTGCATGTCTAATGTAAGTCTCTTTTAAACTAAAACTAGGGTTATAGACAATTCCTAACCACGGTCTATTCATAACCTGTTTAGTTTAACAGGCATCAATTAGTATTGGTGTCTGCCATACTAGAAAATAACCAACGGAACACCTTGTTTGTAGAGTAGTCTAGGTAGGCTGAGTAGAGAGTTATGCCGGCGGTTTTGCGACGAGCAGCATGACCCCGAAGTGACATAGGGTACCGTTCATTGCTGACTTTAGTCCGGGCCGTGAGTAGGGCCGTTTACCTTAACGATGGGGCGGTAGCGTAGAGACCTCAGATGTGGTACACCTTTAGATACAGAACATAGTTGCATTCCAGGCTAAGATATATCTAAAACACTCGAATATAGGTCAATCAACATATAGGAACAGTATAACATAGAATCAGAACTCATCTTTAAAACACTTTTAGGATTAATTAGACTTAAACCTAGTGGAGAATGGATCACCCTCTCATCAAAGTATTTGATGAAGATTGCATAACTGGATTATAAGATAGGAGTTAGGATAAAAGGCTAGTTACTACTAAGCCGTTGCCACTTCCCTGAGAGTACGATAATTTAATTAATAAAATCGTAGATACTTTCCAACAGACTAGCTACACGATAGGTACTCTGCCTTAGGTTCTGGCTGATTAAGTGACACCATAGAGACTAAATGTGACAATTAGTCAATCACAGTCCTTAATTATTCATAATCAACATAGGGTAAAATAACACCTATTTAGCATGTCAACCGGAATCGCATCATCGATGAATACCACGACACAACTATCCAATTGTTCCTTGAATACTCTGTTCATTAAATCCATAAAAGCAGCTGGAGCATTTGTTATTCCAAACGACATCACGAGAAACTCGTTATGTCCATATCGAGTTCTAAATGCACTTTTAGGAATGTCTTCTTCCTTCATCCTTAATTGATGATATCCAGATCGAAGGTCAATCTTGGAGAATATCTTGGCATTCCTCAGTTGATCAAAGAGATCGTCTATTCGAGGTAAGGGATACTTATTTTTCATAGTAATCTTGTTCAACCCTCTGTAATCAATACATAACCGCATGCTCCCATCCTTCTTCTTTACAAATAAGACTGGTGCTCCCCATGGTGAAACACTAGGTCGAATAAACTTCATATCAAGTAGTTCTTGAAGTTATCCTTTCAATTCCTTAAGTTCAGCTGGTGTCATTCTATAAGGAGTCTTAGAGATAGGTTCTGCTCCAGGAATGAGATTAATCTAAAAATCAACTTCACGTTTAGGAGGTAAACCTGGTAATTTCTCTGGAAACACATCAGGATACTCACAAACAATTGGTACATCTTCCATATTTGGGATATTCTTCTTTGAATCCACCACGTATGCCAAGTATTCTCTACATCCTTTTTGTAAGTACTTAGAAGCCTTTATCGCCGAGATAATTGGCGTGATCTTATTTTTACTGCACTGGTATGTACCTTGAAATTTAAATATCTCCTTTTATGGTATTGTAAATTGCACACTCTTTTCTTTACAATTGATCGTGGCATGATTTTGTGATAACCAATCCATACCCAGGATTATATCAAAATCCGATATGTCAATCAAAATAAAATTAGCAAAAAGCCCAAGTATCCCAATATCAACTTGACAATCTCTGATAATGTGGTTAGAATTGAGAATCTTTCCTCCGGGAGTAGCAATATGATAAGTATCAGTAAAATATTTAGGTACTAACCCAAGAGTCTTAGCAAAATTACGAGACATAAATGAGTGAGTAGCACCACAATCAAATAAGGCATAAGCTGGGAGCGTATTGATAGATAGCGTACCTGCAACCACCTCATTAGAGTCATCTGCTTCCTGCCGAGTCATAGTAAACACCCTTGCACTAGGCTTCTTTTGTTGTGGTTGTGAAGGCTATTGCAGTGCTGGTCTGTCAAAAGAATTAGGCCTCACTGACTTAGGCTTAGGATAATCTGCAATTCTGTGAACTATCTCTCCACAATTAAAGCATGCTCCAGTCTTGAATCTGCATTCACCAGAATGTAATCTACCACAAGTCTCATAAGGCTTCCTTTGCCAAGAAGTTTCACCCTGACTCTATTTTGTACTTGGTAGTAGCCTCCTTCTCTGTACTTGGGAACTTTCAGTGTTTGGTCTAGTATTCTGCCCTTGTTGACTGTTAGTGGGTCTGAGCCTTTTTGTTCCTCTTTCCGCATCGCCTTTCCGGATGTCAGACTCTATTCGAATGCACCTCATGTAAGAATCTTCATAATCACGTGAAGGTACTGATGACAGTCTAGCCTAAATCCGTCTCAACAGTCCATCTTCAAAACGAAGTAGTCTCAATCTACTGTTTCCCATTAACTCAGGTACATACTGCCCCAAAGAATTAAACTTATTTGCATATTCAACCACAGACATTGACTCAGTCTACTTCAGGTTAAAGAATTGTCTCTGCTTCTCAAGATGAAGTGAGTCCGAAAAATAATGATCCAGAAAAGCCTTTTTGAACGCTTCCCAATTTACAAGTTGATTCGCGGATACATATGCTGGTGAAGCTCCTTCCCACCATCTTTGTGCATCTCCGACTAGAAATGGTAAGATAACTTTACCCCTGACTTCCATGGGTACCTCCAGAACCTCGAAATTACGTTCCATCTCCCTCAACCACTTCTCAGCTTTCTCAGGATCCGCTCCACCATCAAAAGTTGGTACATTAGCCTTCTTCAAATGCTCATAATGTGCTTTAGTACTGGTAGCTGCATTCTGTGAGCGTCGCTCTTGAGACTGTTGAAGTTGCTGCTGGCCTTGCATCACTTGAGTCATCGTATTGAGTAATGCAACCATTTCTGGAGGCATAGTAAAAACAGGAGCTGGAGGAGGTGGAGGTGGAGGATCTCTCCTACCATCACGGTCATCGTTCGCAACTCTATTTCTTAGCCTACGTGTCCCTCTATTAAAATTAGCCAGAGGAACGTTCAGTTCTTCGTTCTCCTGCCCATTCGTTTCATCAGAATGGTCATCTTCTCTGGAAGCCTCAGCTCTTCTACCACGATTCATCTTTTGGTAGTAAAAATTTCCCAAAGAAAATGAATATAGTCATAATAATGATAATAAATAAAATAAAATAAATAAATAAATATAAACAAAAACCACTTCCTTAAATTTCTAAGTTCCACTGCAATCCATACTTCCTAATCCTAAAAAGGCAAATCAATTCTTAAATTATAGAATCATAACCTATTGCTCTGATACCACTAAATGTCACGCCCCGAATCCGGGCTTAGTTCGTGAACTAAATTCCAAAATTCAAGAGAATTACACAGCTACACTCCCAAGATTTCTCCAAAGAATGTAAAGCCACTTGCTTTCAATTATCCAACAAGAAACAGTAATTTATTAACTTAAAATAATTCATAACATATCCTCCAAAATTTTCTAACTGTCCGCAATACTAACCTTAATTGAAAAAAACTCCAGTTTCCAAAAACAATAAAAAGTTTATTCTAAACAAACCATCAAATAATTCACTCTAAACTTCTATTCAAAATCATCCGACCAGTAATCGTCCTCTACCCCAGTGTCTTCTCTGTCATATGAAAAGTGGGAAACATAGGAGTGAGTATAAAAATACTCCGTAGGTGGAACATCCCCTCTCCTTTCAAAAGTTAATTTGTTTTAAAAACAAACAATATAAATATTTTTAAAATAAGAATAATAATAATGCTAAATATTAATATTTCACTGTACCTGTATCTTCAAAGGCACAAAAAGACGAAACATAAAATGAATATTAATTAAAATTTTGAGTAAAATAACATACACCATCCATCAATCACTATCTTCTATTTTCCTTTTCTTGTCTTTTCTTTGACTATTGGGGAGTAATAAGAAGGTTTCGCGAATGGGTCTTAACTGATATTAGTTCCTAACTTTATACCCGTTAGGAAAGGGCCTTACTTGTATCATATATCTTGTGGCTTTTTGTCCATGCCAATGGAGATCTTATATCTTGTGGCTTTTTGTCCATGCCAATGGAGATCTTATAAAAGGTGGAACATGTTCCTCCCACTGCTATCCATCAACTTAATCCCTAATAAAATCAAATAGAAAATCACATTTTATTTTTTATAAAACTTCATGGTAAACATCTGACCTTTTTTAATATTTAAGAACACGGAAAAATAAGGAAAAAAGGTTATTTACTTTTAAGAAATAACAATTAATCAGAGCGATATAAAAAGGTTGCAAAAGAATCAATCACGGAATTATATAAAAGTAAAAATAGGTATAACCGACATAATTAACCCACGGTAGTTTCGAAAAAATATATATATATATATATATTATTTTTTTATTTTGAAAACATATTTAAAAAAAATCAAAGAAACCAATTTAAAAATCTTAGACTTTCAAAATCAGAATCGGTCGGTAACAATTAATCGAATAAACCTTGTCGCATATCAAACCTTTCAAATTCCATAATAAAACTTATTATCAATACTGTGTGAAAAGAAGGGAGAGGGATAGTCCACCTACCTCGATTGAGCGCTTAGCGTACTTTCTGATATTTCGATTAACTCAAGTATTCCGCTATTAAATTCCCTTCGGACTCTATCAGAAACCCATAATACACACATTAAGACTAAATTCATAATTGATGACTTAATCTTACGATCTTGATAATCAAAACCACTAAAAATTATTCACCTTGATGATCGTGTTCTCGATATTCGGAAAGCCCCTCTCCCTGGCGGCTATCGCATTCTGAGAGATAAAAAGAAACCCTAATAAAAACCTTAATAGTCATACATACGCCTCTATTTATAATAATATGTATCTCTTATTTATAACTATTTATTATTTAGTCCTCAGACTAATTAAAATATACATAAAGCCCCAAACATAAAATTAGGGTATTACAAATCAATCTTTCATCAATATCTTTGGTGGATTGGTAATCCAACCACACATAACACATATTCATTTAGCATGCAAGAATTATCTTATACACATGTGTTCTGATGTATGTTCTACTGTTTCTACATGTTGATTGACCTATCTTCGAATATTTTAGATATATCTTGGTCTACAATACAATTATGCATTGTATCTTGCCTGTGTACCACATCTGAGTTACCTGATGTATTCACCCTACCTTAATGATGACCCTACTCACGGTTCGAGTTAAAGGTATCCATGAAAACCCGTGTCTCTCAAGAATTAATGCCACTCACCCTAACACCGGCATAGCGACCAAACTCAGTCATTAGGTTACTTTAACAAACATGATGATCTATAGTTTATTTTACCTAATATGACAGACATTAATACAATTTATCCTAACTTATGGCCGGTTAAACTAAACAGGTTATGATTAGACCATGGTTAGAAATTTTCTATAACCGTTCATTTAGTTTAAAAGAGCAAGCAGATATTCAGTTATAATGTTAATTTGTAGGTGACCTTTGCGGAAAAATGAGAATAACTTCAACATGCAAAACACATATAACATGCAATCATAGTTTGGTATTCAAATAATTTTTTAGACGAACACAACACAAAGTATACATAGAGGATCTAAGGGACCACCACCATAAAGTATTCACCCTTTATCAGGTCCGCCGACGGAGCGACTACTTGTATACTCTAGGTTGCTCGACTTGACTATGATTAGCAGAACCTTCGGAGAGCGCTTCCTTAGACTAATAGCGATTGCTTTTTTTTATATCCTGGGCTTAAGAAATGCCCTGTTGACTAGCAATTGGCTCACCTAATACTCTCTTAGGATCTCTTAACGAAATCTCAGGTATTCTCTGAATACCAAAAATGAACACTATGTAATCGAATTCTGAAAATTTGAAATAAACACTCAGAAAATAGAGAAAACGAGAAACCCTAAAATGATAAATGACTCGTGTCGAGTGTTGAGGGATGCACTCGGAGTCACTAAATGATTTGTATTGAGTGTAGAGGGATAATTTCAACTGAGGAAGACCTGGGGTATTTATTGCAGGTGAAAGGAGTGAATTTCTCTCAAAAATTCGATGTGGGACAAGCTCCTTCTGCTCGGAACGCCCGTCCCTGGCTGTTGATCGGGGTTAGGACCGGTGTCCTAACTTGGGGACGGCTATCCCAGCCCTTTGACTTGGCCAAGACGGGCGTTCTACTTCCGGGACTCGCGCATTGAGTTCAGAACTTCCAAAATTTGCACATTTACCCCGATATTTGTTGTTTTCTTCTAAATTTCTCCTGAAACTTCCAAAATCACAAATTATGAAAAAACTGTGTCAATTTCAATCAATTAAGATCGATTTAGTTCCAATTATGCCCTAATTTGTGTCTAAAAACATGCTAAAAAAGTGATATGATTTGTACATATGAACTATAACCTCAAATTGCAAAACATATATAATGAAACATCTCGAGTTTTTGCAATCAAATAGATATTGAAGAAAAACTAGTTAGAAATGTAAAAGACAGAGTTTAGAGAATAGTTGTCGTAAAGTTGTTACTACTTTACGATATTTCTAGCCCTGCGGTCTTTTTTGCTCTTGAATTTCGATCCTACTCTGAATGTTAGATCCTTCGAGAGACATTTCTTCGACCTAGTATCAATGCTTTGCCTTCTGGTTAGAGCTTAAGCACTACTCTATTGACTAAGAAAAAGATAGTCTAGAGCTCTCGAGAATTTCCTATCAAAATCCTAGTATTCTATGAAAACCGGACTCAAACGCTAAACTATTCAAATTCCCAAATATTGAGATAAATGCTCAAAAATGATGGAAAACGAGACACTTTGAGTTGCTAGATGAACTGTGTTGAGTGTTGAGAGATGATTTGAACTCCTGGGGTCTGGGGTATTTATAGCAATGTTCTGGAGCGTTTTTCTTTTAAAATCTTGATGTGGGACACTAACTAGCTCAGAAAGCCCATCCTTAGCAGCAAGGATGGCTGTCCCCAGAGAACGGCCATCCGTAGAGCTAAGGACAGCGGTTTTAGCCAAAACGTTTCCAGAAATTGTAATTTTGCCCCATAATTTGATGTTTTTTTGCAATTTAATCCCTAAAACTTCTAAAATCACAAATTATGCAATTATGTGTTAATTCAATGCAATTAAGTCCAAATACTTTCCAAATTGCCCTAATTTGTATCTTAATACATGCTAAAATGTGATATAATTTAGCGCATATGTCATTTGAAAAATAAATCTTATATATAAAAGATATATTTGTTTAAAATATTTTAGTATGAACAAATCATTTAGGTAATACATAACTTTTTAGTAATATTATAGCTTTTACGTAAAAAAAAGTGTACCTCATTTGGTTATAGCAGTTTCATTTATTATTTTTAAAGATTATGAGTTCGAAATATGATAGAAGCACAAGTACCTTAAAATATTTTTTATATTATTTTTATGTCTCCTCACTTTAATGATTTGAAACCTCATAATTTCCAAGATTTCATCATCAATTTTTCCAATATTAATTTCCTTGTTATAAATATCTTTAACAACGTCCATAAAAAGATGATCTACTAATATTTCTACCATCCGTCTACTATACGAATTTTTCACAACACATTCTTTTTATAAAATTTTTAGCATCCTTGGATAACTTGTTAGGAATATTAGGTAATCGTCTACTAAATCCTTGTATCTGAAAAATATCTAATTTGGCGAAATCTCTTGGAGGTTGTTCTGTCAGCATTTCTAAAATAATACATCCTAAAACCCATATATCATTTTGACAATCTTGTAAGCAATTCTTCACAACTTCAGGTGACAAATACATGGATGTCCCCTTCTAATAATATATTTCTGCTTTTCTCTTCTTATTGATTTTCATTCCTCGTCGCAAATTTTTCTTTGTAAAACCGCAATCGTTGATTCTTATACTAAATTCATTTGCTATATTTGCTTCTTTCTTATTTTCCTTATATTTACATATTAATAAGATATTATTTTTTTTAAATTATGGTGTATGTATCCAATCTCGTGAATATGTTTTGATTCCGGATAATAATAATTTTGTACTTTTCATTTCATATTCACATAATTCTCCACCGCCACTAAAATTTCTGATCTTGTCGGAAAGGATTCCTCTAGAACTGTACTCTAATAACATATTATAAGTTAATATACTATTATATCCAAACGTTGTTAATTCACCTAATTAAGCATGCAATCATATGAGGACAGTTACTTCAATTATTTCAATTTAAAATAAGATTATAAGGATAATAACTTCTCAAACCATATAATCTTAACCAAAAGAATGAGTAAAAGAAATTGCATTCCAAGAGTGCATAACCAATCAAATAGGAAAATACCATTATACTAGAAACTTGTACAAATACATTGATACATTAATTAAGTTACAAGTTTTTTACACATAATTTTACTTTTAAATTCAAACTAAATTTCACATTATAAAATCATTAATTAATTACTATTAGGTGGATAAAAACGAATTTGATCCAAGGAAGGGTAAAAATGTTTAGCTTTCACATTGAGATACTCTTTCCATGTTATTGAGAGATAAAGAGGAAGTTCTCCATGTTTTACCAACTTCAAAGGTGGAGAAATGTCAATATC
This sequence comes from Asclepias syriaca, assembly GCA_027405835.1. Classification (NCBI taxonomy): domain Eukaryota; kingdom Viridiplantae; phylum Streptophyta; class Magnoliopsida; order Gentianales; family Apocynaceae; genus Asclepias; species Asclepias syriaca. The sequence continues at coordinate 19,745,969 of CM049927.1, forward strand.
TTTTGATGGACCTAGAAAATATGCTATCCATATACGATGTTGGGTTAAATTTACCATGGCCCGGTGCAACACACTCTTAAAAATACCATTTGAGAGGATTTGCAAAAGATCACCAACATTAACCACAAGTGAGCCATTCATTGGCGGCACATTGATCCAACCGACATGATCATGGTAGATCATGGTGTTGCTCTGGTTGAATAAAGTGACTAGTGTTGTATCAGTATGAGGCACTAGACCCATTGCTTGATTTGGTTATGGACAAACTGGGTAAGAGTTGACTTGAAGAAGACGGTCAGTACAAATGGAGTTTGTATTAAACGTATACCATTTCTCATCATCATCGGTTAAGCCTAATGATGTTAGCATCATACTTAATATCTTTTAAGATAGTCTGTTTATTGCTTCGTCATAATTATTTATCACATTGTTGATTAGAAATAAACAAATGATGTCATTAATAAATTTATAATCAACATAAATGAAATTAAATAAATAAAAGATATTCAAAGTTGTATGCTCATACTAAAAGGTTGCACTAATATTACTCTCTTTAGGCCACAATTGAGAAGCAACATCTGAAAGTGGACTTTGAATGCTAAATCTCTCTGACCACATTAACTTTTTGAAAAGTGGTGACATTTTTGCAATGCCATAACCATTACTTTGATCCATAGGTCTTAAAGCTCTAAGCTTTTGTTCAATAGGGAGCAAACAAATTTCTTGTTTGATCCTCCATTTGTTGAAGAAGCTCCATGCTGATGCCATGATTAATGTGTTGAAACATTTCCCATTCCTCAGATGCCGTTCTCATAAGAAGAATGACATTTGAATCATTCATATCTATCACTGGTAAAACTAAATCTGAAGGTGATAATTTTGAATTGAATGGATAATGAGAACCTGGTTCATCTCAAATATGTGAGTAGGGTAAATCTGAAAAATTATTAAAATTTCATCTCTATTCATGTTTGTTTCTACTCCTTTGAATGCATAGAAAAGAAAATTATGATTATGGATGAGTACTTGTTTGATATAAAATTGTATTATATATAGGTTAAAACATTGTGGTTAGAGGAAAAGAAAAAGATATTTTTTGGCTAAGAATTGTGTAATTAAATTTTGTGTTTTTATCTATATAGGGATGTATAAAAATGAAAAATTACCAAAAAATTATATTTTCTTCTAAGAATTGTGCAATCAAATTTTGTATTTTTACCTATATAAGGATGTACAAAAGTGAATATTTTTTCAAGTGGTTGTGATCCAAGGATCATTAATATCCCATTGACTTTTCCTTTTCAAAATTAGGCAAATGTATTTCTAAAATTTATCCGTTAATTTTCCTTTTCTATAAAGATACCTTTTATACTATGAGTTGTGCAATAAAATTTTGTATTTTTACTTATATAGGGATGTATAAAGATGAAAAATTTACTCGAAAGTTACCTTTTTGCTAAGAACTATGCAATCAAATTTTGTGTTTTTACACATATAGGGATGTATAGAGATGAAAAATTTATCAAAAAGTTACCATTTTAGCTAAGAATTGTGTAATTAAATTTTGTGTTTTTACTCATATAGGGATGTATAGATATAGAAAATTTATCAAAAAGTTACATTTTTTTGCTAAGAATTATGCAATCAAATTTTGTGTTTTTACCTATGTAGGAATGTATAAAGATGTAATATTTTTCAATAACATACCTTTTATGTTAAGAATCGTGTATCAAATTTTGTATTTTTACCTATATAGGGATGTATGAAGATGAATTCTTTTTTTCCAAAACCATACCTTTTTTTGCTAAAAATTGTGTAATCAAATTTCGTGTTTTTAGGGATATATAGAGATGAAAAATTACCAAAAAGATACATCTTCGGCTAAGAATTATGCAATCAAAATTTGTATTTTTACCTATATAAGAATGTATAAAGATGAAAAATTTACCAAAACGTTACCTGTTCTACTAAGAATTGTGTAATCAAATTTTGTGTTTTTACCTATATATGGATGTATAAAGATGAAAAATTTACCAAAAAAACTTACATTTTTTGCTAAAAATTGTGCAATTAAATATTGTATTTTTACTTATATAGGAATGTATAAAGATGAAATATTTTTTTAAAAAAAATATTTTTTTCTAAGAATTGTGTAATCAAATTTTGTGTTTTTATCTATATAAGGATGTATATAGATGAAAAATTTACCAAAAAAGATACATTTTTTGCTTAAAATTGTGTAATCAAATTTTGTATTTTTACCTACATAGGGATGTATAAAAATATAAATTTTATCAAAAAATTACCTTTTTTGCTCAAAATTGTATAATTAAATTTTATGATTTTACATATAGGAGGATGTATAAATTGTGATCCAAGTATCATTAATATCATCCATTGACTTTTCCTTTTCAAAATTAAGCAAATGTATTTCTAAAATTTATCCCTTAATTTTTCTTTTATAAAAAAATACATTTTTACTAAAAATCGTTCAATCAAATTTTGTGTTTTATCAATCTAGGAATACTAAAGGCGGAATTATTTTTAAAAACAATACTTTCTTTGCTAAGATTTGTATTTTATAGTTTTACGTATATAAGAATATACAAAGATGGAAATGTTTTCAAAGTGGTTGTGATCCAAGTATCATTAATATCATCCATTGACTTTTCCTTTTCAAATTTAAGCACATGTATTTCTAAACTTTATACGATAATTAAATAAATAGTTAAAGTGCTTTAATTATTTCTTTTGGTGTAATTAAAACATAATGCTTCAAATTCAATGAAATTTTAAAATTTTATTTAATCAAATAAGAGTCATAGTGAGACATTTATTTGAGTAAAAATTGAATTTTACAATAACAACTCGAATTAAATATGAATTAGTTCGAGTCGTAATAACTTATCAACCCATATAATCTAACCAAAAGAATGAGGTAAAAGAAATTCCATTCCAAGAGTGCATAACCAATCCATATATATTATAAGAAATCCCTATATATACTAGAAACTTGTACGATTACATTCATACTTTAATCAAGATACAAGTTTTTTACACATAATTTTACTTTTAAAGTCAAACTAAATTCCTCATTTTGAAATCATTAATTAATTACTATTAGGTAGATCAAAACGAATTTGATCCAAGGCATCGTAAAAGTGTTTAGCTTTCACATTGAGATACTCTTTCCATGTGATTGAGCGATAAAGAGGAAGCTCTCCATGTTTTACTAACTTCAAAGGTGGAGAAATGTCAACATCTTTTGATGGACCTAAAAAGTATGCAACTGAGATACGGTGTTGGGTTAAATTTACCATGGCCCGGTGCAACGCGCTCTTAAAAACCATTTGAGAGGATTTGCAAAAGATCACCGACATTAACCACAAGCGAGCCATCCTTTGGCGGCACATTAATCCAACCGACTTGGTCATGATAGAGTTGGAGTCCACTAGTGTTGCTCTGGTACAATAAAGTGACTAGTGATGTATCAGTATGAGGCGCTAGACCCATAGCTTGATTAGGTTCTGGACAAACTGGATAAGAGTTGACTTGAAGAAGCCGGTCAGTACAAGTGGAGTTTGTATTAGGCATATACCATTTCACATCATCATCGGTTAAGCCTAATGATGTTAGCATCATACTTAATATCTTTTGAGATAATGTTTTCATTGCCTCATCATAATTATTCATCACATTGCTGATTAGAAATAAAAAAAACGTTGTTTTTAATAAAATTATAATCCACATAAATAAGAAAAATAAAATTCAAAGTTGTATGCTCATACCAAAAGGTTGTACTAATGTTACACTCTTCAGGCCACAATTGAGAAGCCACATCTGAAAGTGGACCTTGAATGCTGAATCCCTCTGACCACATTAACTTTTTGAAAAATGGTGACATTTTTGCAATGCCATAACCATTACTTTGATCCATAGGTCTTAAAGCTCTAAGCTTTTGTTCAATAGGCAAAGCAAACAAATTTCTTGTTTGATCCTCCATTTGTTGAAGAAGCTCCATTTCTATACCATGATTAATGAGTTGAAACATTCCCCATTCTTCAAATGCCTTTTTCATAAGAAGAATGACATTTGAATCATTCATGTCTATCACAGGTAGAACAACATCAACATCTGAATGTAATATTGAAGTGAATGAATCATCATTACTTGCCTCACTCCAAACGTGCGATTCTGGTAATTTTGACATATTTTTAAAGTCGATTGGAATAATATTTTGAGGATCGATCATAGAACTTTGATTTCCTGCCATGTTTGTAAAATTCTACAATTGAATGACGAGAAGAGAAAATGATTATTTTAGAATTAGCGAATACTAGTTTAATGTGAGAGAGTATTATATAGGTAGCAATTACTATTCTAGACTAAAAAATTGAAATTTCCAATGATTAGTTACTAGTTAGTGTGTATCATAAAATGTTTATCCTATAAATAATTAAGGAGAAGATTAGATCATAGAGATCACTATAGAACTATTTGTAAATGTTAATCAATTTTTAAATGGTTTTCTATAAATATAAAAAGAAATATAATATTTGGATTCATATCAAAACTTATAACAATGGTATAATTTAAACTATTTCTCTAAAAGAATGTTGAGACATAATTCATCTAGAAAATATTTGTGATTTATCAAATGTTACCACTTTTAAACCATTAAATTATGTATTAAAAATTTATATATATATATATATATATATATATTACATATATAAATAAATTTATAGTTAACAATCACATATATTAAACTAAGAAGTTCAAAGAATGTGGCTAATAATGCAACATTTTCTATTTTAAAGGCCTATATTTAGGGGAAAATGTTGCATATTATTACAAAGTTAAACAAATCATTTTATATTAAAATTACAAAATTTTCTTCGAACATTCTTTAATCATAAAATTTTGTTTACTAATTTCTGTCTTATCTAAACTTTTTTGTTGTTTGGAACCGAATCTGTGTATATTACTTAAAAAGGGAGTCGAAACAACTCCAGATGTACAAAAAATATCCTACCAACGTGCTATACAAAAGAATGTAATGCTTGAGGATCTGCTTAGCCCCAGACCAAAAGGAGTTCCACAGTAGATTGGAGACTCCTTTCTGCTAGTGCTTGACCATCCTTCAGAGCTGAGTCACCATATCGTCTACGAGTATGGTTATACCATAGCTCATGCACGATTTGTCTAAACACATAGAACCAGTTAAGACTATCTGGTTCATCCCTACGACCTAAACCAAGGTTCACTTGGAACCACCGTACAAAATGCACTGGCCTGTAAAACAAAAACCACCAGCCAATTGATACAATACAACGCCAAACCCTGAGAGACTCAGGACAGTCCCTAAGCACATGCATATCTAATTCCTCCACATCTGTACATAGATCGCAAGAAGAGCTAATCATAATTCTCCTCCTCACAAACAAACCACTAGTCGGAAGAGCCCCATGGAGTCCAAACCACATAGTCGTTGACACCCTTAGCAGACTCACGAACTGCCACAAATTCTTCTAATGCCTCGCCAAACAAGCCAGCGGGGGCGGCCGTAGGAGTCGTTGTACTGATTTGGTAGAGAAAAGACCCACCTTAGAGGCCCCCCAACACGGTACATCCCACCGAGTACTATCACCGTGTAATGTCACCCTGGATAAATGACTCAAGACTGAATTCGACTTGTCAAGCTTCCATCAAGTCACTACAAACCAATAGTCTGCTACACACAAACTCTTCTCCTCATCCGAAATTCCTCCCTCAAGGCATTCCAACAAAGGTCGGCCCCCCATCCAATTATCCACCAAGAACCCAGCTTGATGGTCTGAACCAAGCTTTCAAGTAATACCCTTCCAGACAATGAGTTGTGATGATCTAACACCCTGCCAAGTCACTGACATTCGGGTAACAGGTTGCTCTGAAGTTCTTGATATCCACGATCCATATTTATCTATTAAAATACGGTTCCCCACTTTCTCCGGTTGAGTTAGCATACCCCACGCTACTTTTGCCAGCATGGCTTGGTTCATTGTTCGTAAATGAGGGAAACTCAACCCCCATTCATTGCGATAAGTACACAGAGTACTCCATTTAATCGTATGCAAACGTCGTTCCTCACCACACTCGCCCCATAAGAACCGGTGACACAGTTTCTCCACCTCCAATAGGATGATACTGGGTACCTTTTCTGTCTGCATGGTATATATGGATATGGCAGCCAAGGTGGACTTAACCAGAATCGACCAAGCAGCTCTCGAGAGTGTCCTAATCTTTCAACCCGCCAACGTTTTACGTACCTTATTAATGATATATTGATACGTAGAAATCTTGACATGCCCATGCACTACTGGCACTCCTAAATAGGTCCCGAGGGATCCAATATCATTAACTCCCAATCCTGAACATATAACCCCACTTAGATTGATTGGTGTATTAGGCGAAACCCATATCACATTCTTCCTTCGGTTCACTTTTTGGCTAGACTCTTGGCAGAAACTTTGAATAATGTGCTCCATCAATTTTGCTTGGGAGTAAGCTCCTTGGCCAAATAGTAACAGATCGTCTGCAAAAAAGAGATGTGAGAGAGGTGATCCAACTCTATTCAGCTGGACAAGTGATACGCGAAAATCGTATCACATTTTTAGCATTATTTTATATATGTTTTAATGTGAAATTGAGAGTAAATTGACATTAATTGTTTACTATTTACTTGATTTCACGGTTTTTATGATTTTGGAAGTGTCAGGCGAAAAGTAGACGAAAACAGCAAATTCTAGGGCAAAAACGCAATTTTTGGAAATGTTGACCCGGTCAAAGGTCCGGGACGGGCGTCCCGACCCAGTCAAACCGCCAGGACGGGCGTCCTGAACCGGGACGGGCGTCCCGAACCTGGTCAACGAATCAGGACGGGCGTCCCGAACCGGACGAGCGTCCCGAGCCGCCAGAAGCTGTCCCACATCGAATTTTTTGGAGATTTTCACTCCAGGAAGCTGCTATAAATACCCCAGGCCTCCAGCAGTTGAAATCATCCCTCTCCACTCGATCTGAGTCATTAAGTGGTTTCCAGTGTACAATTTTCCAGTACACAACTCACTCAGAGACTCGGATCTCAGTTTCCTTTCTTATTAGTGTTTGTTTTAGTTTATGAGAAATAGTCTCAGATCTTAGGTTTCTATAGATAGGTTCGTTTCTGGTATTCATAGAATACCTGGGATTTCGTTAGGAGATCCTAAGAGAGCTCTAGGCGTTCGAAGAGTCAGTCCATAGGGCTAGGCTTACACTCTGTCGGCGAGACTACGTATACAGCAGTACGCTCTGTCGGCGAGACTACGTAAAGGGTGATTTCTTTATGGCATCAGTCCCCATACCCCTCTCTTATATGTTTTATTGCTTTGTCCTAAACATCAATTATGAATATCAGATTACGGTTTTTATGAATAGTTGTTTTGTATGTTGAAGTTATTATATTTTTCCGGAAATAGCCACCTGCTAAATATTCACTATGTCTGCATGTTTAATGTGCTCTTTTAAACTAACGTTAGGGTTATAGACAATTCCTAACCACGGTCTAATCATAACCTGTTTAGTTTAACAAGCATCAATTAGTATTGGTGTCTGCCATGCTAGATAAAATAACATGCTGAACACCCTGCTTGTTAAAGTAGTCTAGGTAGGAGTCGAGATGAGTCCGATTATGCCGGCGGCTAGGGCAAGCGGTATGATCCCCGAAGTGACATAGGGCTTTCATGGATGCCTTCGTCCCGAACCGTGAGTAGGGCCGTCATTAAGGTAGGGCAGTTTATTAGAGACCTCGGATGTGGTACGCCTTTAGACACAGAACATAGTTGCAATCCAGGCTAAGATGCATCTAAAATACTCGAAGACAGGTCAATCAACGTATAGGAACAGTATAGCATAGAATCAGAACTCATCTTTAAAACACTTTTAGGATTAATTAGACTTGAACCTAGTGGAGAATGGATCACCCTCTCATCAAAGATATTGATGAAGATTGCATAACTGGATCATAATAAGAGTTAGGATAAGAGGCTAGTTACTACTAAGCCGTTGCCACTTCCCTGGGAGTACGATATTTATTTAATAAAATCGTAGATACTTTCCAATAGACTAGCTACACGATAGGTACTCTGCCTTAGGTTCTGGCTGATTAAGTGAGACCATAGAGACTAAATGTGACAATTAGTCAATCACAGTCCTTAATTATTCATAATCAACATAGGGTAAAATAACACCTATTTAGCATGTCAACCGGAATCGCATCAGATTTTTGGCGCCGTTGCCGGGGAAATATCATAATGAATTTAGGATTATTGGCCACAATTCTAGAGACTTATGATAGGTAACGGTAGTAACCTAGACTTTTGATTAACACTTATGTTATACCAGTTAGGCAATCACTTTCCTGAATATAGGATTATCATAACTAATTAATTTTAGATGTCATCTGAAATCAAGAGACTTAGGATAATCAAATTTTAGAAAATTATTCTAAAACCATATTAAGGAAATTTACCTGCTTTCAACATAAAAAGAAAAAAAATGTTAAAAATTTAAAATCCCAAAAAGAATGTATCTTTCTTGCTCAACGGTGAGTTGTTCTTTTCCCTATCTCTTGTTTTTTTTTCTCTTAGTTGCTCTTTTTCGTGTTTTTCTTCCTTTATTTAATTTCGAAGAAATAAAAATGGAAATGAGGATAAAATATATTTTCTTCTGAGTTGTAAAATGTTGGCTTAGATTTTTATCGGGAAGAAACTCTATTTTAGAATTTTCTTAGAGTCATGCCGGCCTTATTAGGATGAGTTATGAAATAGTTTTTCCTTAATAGCCAGACCTTTGAATGTTCTATTGGAAAAAGGATGTTCCTTTTGTTTTGCTGATGATTGCATGAGAATGTTTTAAACCAAAAGGAATTACTGCACCCATTATGACATCACCTGATTGAAATCTGCTTTTTGAATGAATACGTGATGTAATAAGAATTGTTTTAGGACAGAAACATGATAAGAAAGTTCATGTATGATAAATCCTAATCTTATCTAGTCTTGTCTAAAAACAATAGGTTACACTGATCACTCTGAGATATCTGTGTTCAATAAAGCTGATACTGAACCATACTTGATTTAGTTAAGTTTTGTTGTTACTTGAACTTGATATAGAATAAAGGGATAAGAAAAAGGGTTGAAAATCTAGAAAGCAAACCATTGGTCTAGATTAGAAAACCCCGAGTTAGAGGCTAGTGTAATACTGATAAATTTTTGGATGAAAACTTATTTGCATTGTTTGCTATGTGTAATAATTCTCATCTGTGATTTATTGCAAATTATCTAGTCACTGAATAAGTTCCAAGTGATATGACTTATCAGCAAAAGAAGAAATTCTTTGCTGATTTGAAATATTACTAATGGGTAGTTTCTCTTCTATTTCAAATTTTTGCAGATCAGTTGATCAGAAGATGTGTCTCAGAAGATGAATGACACAAGATTTTGAAGCATTGCCCTAAAGAATCTACAGGAGACCAATTGACTACTATCAACACTGTCCGGAAAGTGTTGAAAGCAGGATATTGTTGACCCACCACATTCAAGGACTCTTGTATCTCTGATACAGTCATGCGATGCTTGCCAAATGACAGGTAACACATCTTCCAGAAATCATCTACCCCAGCGACATACACAGAATGTTGCAACCGTTGATATCAGGGGTATTTCGAATCCTTTTCTCTTTCTTCCTTTGAACATAATTACATCATAGTAGTCGTGGAACACTTTTCAAAATGGCCTGAACCACAGGCATTACCTGCTAATGATGTTAAAGTCATGTGCAGATTCTAGTTGTTTTCCAGATTCAGAGTGCCAATGTTTTAGGAAGAAATGTTCAGCCTGTGTATCAAATCTGTGAAGTTTGCTAAGTACCACACTTTAGCAGGGATTGCTATGGGAATGACTGACCATTCCAAAAGAGGTAGGAGTAGGTTACTGCAGAATGCTGCTCCAATGGGAAACGCATACAATCCCAACTAGAGGAATCGTACGGGATTTAGCTGAGGAGTAATTCGGAAGCTGGAAACTTTCAGAAGACACCACCACAGCAAAACCCACACTCGCAGAATCAATAGATGAGATACTGGCAACAATTAAAGCCAGATCAGTGCAAGCAAGTGATCTACCAAGAGGTAATGAACGGTCGGCAGATATAGAGGAATTTGGCATTATGTCGGGAGCATAGCAATGGAGGAGCTTGCATTCCCTGCATACCAATCAGCTGTGAGAAACTTCCTCAAGGAAGTCTCAAATACTTGGGCCCAGATCTACACAACTGGAGCCCCCTACCACCACAGCTTCGCCAAAACTTCAGGTATCTTTTCTTCCATTCGAGACTTGCATGCAATACCTTTACTAACATTGGCAGGTAGGCACACCAATCCAAAGAAGTCTCATTCCTAGACACGTTCCTTCTGGACACGTTGCTACGATTACGAGAAACTTTGTAGATGATTCGAGGAAACAGTCCTTGGGGCTTGAGTCATTCATCAAATGGATATGCCACTACCTAGAGCTCGACAATGAAGGATCGGAGCTGACGTCATCCGTTCCAATATCTAGAGCTCGCAGAGTCAAGAACACCTCAGAAATAGCACATGGCTAAGGTGAAGAGCCAATTGACAGATCAGAGAAGACCCTTCTGCTCGCGACATGAAGGGAGTTTTTCTAGCCCTCATATTCCTTTACTTTTATCTTATTTTTGTTTTGTGTTCTGTTTTGCTATCCTTCTTGTTTGTTTTCTCTCTTACCCTTAGTTAGTCGAATAAGTGTGGGGTAAGAGTTCTTTGTTTTGTTCTTGAGTTCTTTGTTTTGTTTTTGTTCTTATTTTCAAATAAGTGTGGGGTAGTTTAGCTATGCATGAACACTGAGGACAGTGCCAAACTTAAGTGTGGGGTAGCAGTGCACGGTGCACTGTAGCAGTTTGAAGCAGTTTGAAAAAATTTTCGCATGCTTTTGCTTGTTTTCCCCGTATTTTCACACCCTTCCAAAATTTTTCCGTCTTTCAGACTTCTAAATGCAGTATGCTTGGTTAAACAATTGCTTATGTCTATGATATGTAGGTAGTATGTTATGGTTAGTAGGAGATAGTCGATAGCTATCTTGGACTAATTGATTAGGAATAGGGAATTCCTGATAACTGAGCACAACCTTGTCTAGATTAGAGACCTCAACCAATTGCCTATTCGAGACTCCACTAGATAAAATTAGACCAGTTGTGGATATATTGGCAGTTAGAATGACTAGATGAGACTCTGAGCTAAAAGTGAAAGGAACATTAAGGAAGTTAATTACAATAGGGTAGTTTTCCAGCGGCCTTCGCTACTCGAGCACCACTCCTTCGGGGAATTTAAAGCCTGATGCCCTAAGGTCATGTAGATCTGGGAGTCATCGGAGTGGGACTCGCTACATGGGTAGTTGAAGTTGACGTGTTCTAAGCAGACTCGAAATACCCTGAATCTATAAAGAAAATAACTAAGTGCTAAAACATAAAAAATCTTATCACCAAAGCTCAGAACTCAGAAAGTTATCTGTTGTCAGTGTGTCTAACGATAGGTCGAAGTATTATCTGGTAGCAGTTAAGATAAGAGTTCATTGTGTTGACTATCTGGTCTAGACTAGTACACACACTACACATCAGGAAGACCCTGTGACTAAGAAAAAAGTCCAACCTAGTTGTTGATTTGTTTTCTGCCTGATCATAACAAGCTACTAGAAACATTTGAGACCTTGTCATAGCAACCTAACCAGTCAGACCTGTGTTAAGAATTGTCTGAAGAATTTTTGGAATAAAAACATGATTAGGAATTTAAGTGACTGCACTACGGTTTAAAATCACTAACTCCATGTAGACTTTGCTTGAGGACAAGCAAAAAGCTAAGTGTGGGGTTATCTGATACGCGAAAATTGTATCACATTTTTAGCATGTTTTTATATATGTTTTAATGTGAAATTGAGAGTAAATTGACATTAATTGTTTACTATTTACTTGATTTCACTGTTTTTATGATTTTGGAAGTGTCAGGTGAAAAGTAGACGAAAACAGCAAATTCTGGGGTAAAAACGCAATTTTTGGAAATGTTGACCCGGTCAAAGGTCCGGGACGGGCGTCCCGACCCAGTCAAACCGCCAGGACGGGCGTCCTGAACCAGGACGGGCATCCCGAGCCGCCAGAAGCTGTCCCACATCGAATGTTTTGGAGATTTTCACTCCAGGAAGCTGCTATAAATACCCCAGGCCTCCAGCAGTTGAAATCATCCCTCTCCACTCGATCTGAGTCATTAAGTGGTTTCCAGTGTACAATTTTCCAGTACACAACTCACTCAGAGACTCGGATCTCAGTTTCCTTTCTTATTAGTGTTTGTTTTAGTTTCTGAGAAATAGTCTCAGATCTTAGGTTTCTATAGATAGGTTCGTTTCTGGTATTCATAGAATACCCGGGATTTCGTTAGGAGATCCTAAGAGAGCTCTAGGCGTTCGAAGAGTTAGTCCACAGGGCTAAGCTTAAGCCCAGGACGTAAGGTAAAGTCTAGCTACTAGGCTGAGGAAGCGTCCTCCGAAGGTTCTGGCGAGCAGAGTCAGGGCGAGCAATACGACGTATACAGCAGTACGCTCTGTCGGCGAGACTACGTAAAGGGTGATTTCTTTATGGCATCAGTCCCCATATCCCTCTCTTATATGTTTTATTGCTTTGTCCTAAACATCAATTATGAATATTAGATTACGGTTTTTATGAATAGTTGTTTTGTATGTTGAAGTTATTATGTTTTTCCGGAAATAGCCACCACCTAAATATTCACTATGTCTGCATGTTTAATGTGCTCTTTTAAACTAACGTTAGGGTTATAGACAATTCCTAACCACGGTCTAATCATAACCTGTTTAGTTTAACAGGCATCAATTAGTATTGGTGTCTGCCATGCTAGATAAAATAACATGCTGAACACCCTGCTTGTTAAAGTAGTCTAGGTAGGAGTCGAGCTGAGTCCGATTATGCCGGCGGCTAGGGCAAGCGGTATGATCCCCGAAGTGACATAGGGCTTTCATGGATGCCTTCGTCCCGAACCGTGAGTAGGGCCGTCATTAAGGTAGGGCGGTTTATTAGAGACCTCGGATGTGGTACGCCTTTAGACACAGAACATAGTTGCAATCCAGGCTAAGATGCATCTAAAATACTCGAAGACAGGTCAATCAACATATAGGAACAGTGTAGCATAGAATCAGAACTCATCTTTAAAACACTTTTAGGATTAATTAGACTTGAACCTAGTGGAGAATGGATCACCCTCTCATCAAAGATATTGATGAAGATTGCATAACTGGATCATAAGATAAGAGTTAGGATAAGAGGCTAGTTACTACTAAGCCGTTGCCACTTCCCTGGGAGTACGATATTTATTTAATAAAATCGTAGATACTTTCCAATAGACTAGTTACACGGTAGGTACTCTGCCTTAGGTTCTGGCTGATTAAGTGAGACCATAGAGACTAAATGTGACAATTAGTCAATCACAGTCCTTAATTATTCATAATCAACATAGGGTAAAATAACACCTATTTAGCATGTCAACCGGAATCGCATCAACAAGTCTCCAATGCTTCTTCAACATAATTGACGAGATCTTCTGGTGTAGGCACTCCATGCACAGTAGGAACAAATATGGCGACAGTGGATCACCCTGTCGCAAGTCTCTAGATGGTGAGAATGAGTCCAAGAGCTCACCATTCCGTAACAAACATAAGGAGTTTGTCGTAACAATATTCATAATAAGTTCCTGAATCACAATTGAAAACCCTGTCACTCTAAGAACCTAGCTTAGATAACCCCAATCAACCTTGTCATATGCCTTTTTCAAGTCAATCTTTACAATCATAGAACCATCGCTTCCTTTTCGCCGGCTTAGAGTGTGGATAACCTCTTGTATTGTCACGATATTGTCCGAGGCTAGCTGTCCTGGTATGAAGCTTGACTAATAGGGACCGGTGAGGCTCGACATAACCAACGGTAGGCGATTAGCAAAGATCTTCGAAACCAACTTCACAATTACGTTGCACAAGGAGATAGGCCGAAACAGTGATAACGATTCAGAGCTATCCATTTTTAGAATCATGCAGATCACGGATGCATTAGCATCGGGGGGGATAGTACCCATACTGAATGCCTCTCGAACAAATTGAAAAACCGAATCACCTACTAGGGGCCAATAGTTTTGGAAAAAATTGGGTGGAAACCCGTCTGGTCTCGGGGCCTTATCCGGACCCATTTGAAACATTTCCCTCTTAATTTCATCATTAGACACCACTCTATTAAAGCTTTCCTTGTCTCTAGACTCTACCTCTGGAAACTGTCAGTCTTCAGCCTCACAAGGTGAGCAGACCTCCCTTGTATACAAATTATGAAAGAAAGCACTCACTAATACCTTTAGCTCGGCCGGATTAGTAATCCAGTTCCTCTAGCTATCCTTCAATTGAGTAATCGAGTTTCGTCGATGTCTGATGAGGGTAGACATATGAAAAATCTTTGTACACCTCTCACCCTCCTTCTGCCAGTTACACCTCGATTTCTGCCGCCATAGGAGCTCTTCTAGGTTCAACGCTTCATTCAGCTCCAACCGTATCCTAGGTTCCAAACGTCTCAAGTACTCAAAATTCCGATACCCCAAACTTTGTTGGATCCTTTCCAGTCTCGTTAAACATTAGAATTTACAATAAAAAATTTTCCCAAACACCCTCTTATTCCAGAGCATGGCTTCCCTTTGAAACACCTCCATATTTCCTAGCAGCGGCCTGCTACTGTCACACCATACATTCTCCACAATCGAAGCAAAGAGGGGATGTGTATTCCATGCTCATAAGACTTTAAAGACCCCTTTGGTAGGATTAGCTCCGTTTGAAGTGGGATGAGCCAACAAGGGGTGATGGTCCAATCTTGTCTAGGGGAGGTGAGAGACCTAATTCCCCGGGAACAAGCGCAGCCATGTTTGATTGCAAAAATACCGATCAATCCTCTCCTCTACACACACAATCTCTTTCCTCATGTTGGACCACGTATAATGAAGCCACATGAACCCCATATCAATTGACTCACACTGATCAACTATGTCCCTCAATGGTCATACTCTGCTTTGCACTATCCATTGACCCCCTCCCTTATATGCTGCCTCTATAACTTGATTAAAATTCCCCATTAATAGCCACGGGAGACTCATTCCACTTCCTAGTTTGCAGAGGTATGTCCAGAGATCACTTCAAAAGTTTGACTTGGGAGAGGCATAGATTGCCGATAAAAACTAAGGGTGGTCCTTTCCTCGCTTCATTTCCAGAATAATGATATGATCCTCAACTGAGATAGTCTCCACCTGTACCACCAGGGCGTCCCAAATGAGCATATCATTAACTGGCACTTTAGCATTTAATTGTTGTCACTTAATCAATCAGAACCTAAGGCAGAGTACCTATCGTGTAGCTAGTTGTTGGAAAGTACCTGCAATTTTAATTCATTAATATCGTAATCCCAGAGAACTAGTAACAACTTAGTAGCAACTATCCCTTAATCCTAACATTTACCTTATTTATTCAATTAATCAATCTTTCATCAATATCTTTGGTGGATTGGTAATCCAACCACACATAACACGTATTCATTTAGCATGCAAGAATTATCTTATACACATGTGTTCTTATGTATGTTCTACTGTTTCTACATGTTGATTGACCTATCTTCGAATATTTTAGATATATATTGGTCTACAATGCAATTATGTACTGTATCTTGCCTGTGTACCAGATACGCGAAAATCGTATCACCTTTTTAGCATGTTTTTATATATGATTTAGTTTGAAATTGAGGGTAAATTGATCTTAATTGTTTATTATTTACTTAATTTCACAGTTTTTATGATTTTGGAAGTGTCAGGTGAAAAGTAGACGAAAACAGCAAATTTTGGGGTAAAAACGCAATTTTTGGAAATGCTGACTTGGTCAAAGGCTCAGGACGGGTTGTCCCGACCCAGTCAAAGCACCGGGACGGGCGTCCAGGACTCTGGACGGGCATCCCGACTTGGTCAACAGACTAGGACGGGCATCCCAATCCGGGACAGGCGTCCCGAACCCCCACATCAAGTCCTACATCGAATTTTTGATGAAAAATCACACCGGGAAGCTGCTATAGATACCCCAGGCCTCCAGCAGTTGAATTCATCCCTCTCCACTCGATCTGAGTCATTCAGTAGTTTCCAGTGTACAATTCTCTAGTACATAACTCACTCGGAGACTCAGATTTCAGTAGAAGTTTTTTTTCTTTCCTTTTTGATTTCATTTTTCTAGTTTCTGAGAAATAGTCTCAGATCCTAGGGTTTGATAGATAGGTTCGTTTCTGGTATTCATAGAATACCAGGGATTTCGTTAGGAGATCCTAAGAGGGCTCTAGGCGTTCGAAGAGTCAGTCCACGGGACTGGGCTTAAGCTGGGTATTAAGGTAAAGCCCAGTTACTAGGCTGAGGAAGCGTCCTCCGAAGGTTCTGGCGAGCAGAGTCGGGGCGAGCAATACATACGACATATACAGCAGTACGCTCCATCGGCGAGACTACGTAAAGGGTGATTTCTTTATGGCATCAGTCCCCCTGTCCCTCTCTTATATGTTGTTATTGTGTTGTTCCAAAAATTGATTATGAATACGAGATTACGATTTGTATGAATATTTGCTTTATATGTTGAAGTTGTTATATTTTTCCGGAAATGGCCACCTGCTTAATATTCACTATGTCTGCATGTCTAATGTGCTCTTTTAAACTAAAGTTAGGGTTATAGATAATTCCTAACCACGGTCTAATCATAACCTGTTTAGTTTAACAAGCATCAATTAGTATTGGTGTCTGCCATGCTAGATAAAATAACCTGCTGAACACTCTGCATGTTAAGGGTAGTCTAGGTAGGCCGAGCTGAGTCTGATTATGCCGGCAGCTAGGGCAAGCGGTATGATCCCCGAAGTGACATAGGGCTTTCATGGATGCCTTCGTCCCGAACCGTGAGTAGGGACGTCATTAAGGTAGGGCGGTTTATTAGAGACCTCGGATGTGGTATGCCTTTAGACACAGAACATAGTTGCAATCCAGGCTAAGATATATCTAAAATACTCGAATATAGGTCAATCAACATATAGGAACAGTATAACATAGAATCAGGACCTCATCTATAAAACACTTTTGGGATTAATTAGACTTAAACCTAGTGGAGAATGGATCACCCTCTCATCAAAGTCATTGATGAAGATTGCATAACTGGATCATAAGATAGGAGTTAGGATAAAAGGTTAGTTACTACTAAGCCGTTGCCACTTCCCTGGGAGTACGATATTTAACTTAATAAAATCATAGATACTTTCCAACAGACTAGCTACACGATAGGTACTCTGCCTTAGGTTCTGATTGATTAAGTGACAATAATTGAATGCTAAGTGACAGTTAGTAAGACTCAGTCCTTAATTACTCATAATCGACATAGGTAAATAAAGCCTATCTTTTAGCATACCATTCGGAACGCATCAGATTTTTGGCGCCGTTGCCGGGGAAATATCATAATGAATGTAGGATTATTGGCCACAATTCTAGAGACTTATGATAGGTAGCGGTAGTAACCTAGACTTTTGATTTACACTTATCTTATACTAGTTAGACAATCACTTTCCAAAATATAGGATTATCACAACTAATTGATTTCAGATACTATCCGAAATTAAGACACTTAGGATAATCAAATTTTAGAAAATTATTCTAAAACCATATTGAGGAAATTTACCTGCTTTCTAAATAAAATTCAAAATCCCTAAAAATATTTTTCTTGCTTTTCTACTTTCCTGTTTTTGTTATTTGTTATTTCTAACCAGACTTTGCACTCAGAGATGAAGAGAACAAGAGCAGCTACTAACCAGGCAAAGAAAACAGAAATCCCTGACACTCCAGGACCAAAGAAGACAAAGCCAGAAGGACCATCTAGGCCTGCACCAGAAATACCACGAGGGACTATTCCTTCACAACCGGTAGAAGTAAACTCAAGCCTAGATGCCAGTGACCTAGTGAGAAGATTCCTGAACGCCCGTGAGCCTAGTCCCACGGAAGAAGATCCTTCTGAGGATACCTTCCTTCCTAGAGAAGAACCCCAGAGATCTCCAGTTCACACTCCTGCCCAGAGAGTTCCTATAAATCCACCACCCACTGACCAAACCCAAAATTCACCAACATCTCCTGCATACACCCCAACACCTAACGAGCGCACCCCTTCATCCGGGGGGAGTACAAACAGTTATCATTCAATGTTGTCCGTGCAGATAGATACGTTGGCTCAAAGGGTCTATGAGATGGACCAAGGAATTGCAAGCAGATTGTGTCATTTAGACCAGCTCAGTCTAAAGATCACAACTAACATGGACGGACTCAGAGCCACGGTCAGTCTTCAGGAGAACCAAGGTGCACAACTACTCCGGGAGATGGCTGACTTACGCAGTGAGCAGGGCAGGCAGAGGGATGAGATGAGAGCCCTACGCATAGAAATGCGAAGCATTCGAACAGAGCTACAGGAGATCAGAGATAAGGGTCGTTGAAAAAGGGAAGATTCTTTTACTTTTATCTCAGCAAATAAATTGTTTGAACTAAAACCTGAATAATTGACCCATATTTTCTATTTTTCAAACTTTTTAAAGGGTCCTTTATATTCAACAATTTTTTCAGACATTTTATTTTTCTATGAAAAACAAAAGTTTTGCAAATGTAGTTTATTTTTCACTAATTAAATTGTACAAACTCAATTTTTTGTTTTTCTGAAATCCTTGTTGAATTTAAGTTGGGATAAAATTAGGGTAGTCATAATTTTCGAAAAAAAAAGACTGAGGAATTTTTGCATAGAGTTTTTAACAGCTTCTGAATTTGAATGGATAAACATGAAGACTTGTTAAAAATTATGATTATTTTTTGTATCCTGAGATTTGTAGAGAATTACAAAAAAAAAATATATATATATATATATATATTTATTTATTTATTTTTTTTTTTTTCGGAACTGGCACGCGTCCCGAAGCAACCCGGGACAGGCGTCCCGAAGGCCGCCCCTCTTACAAATAATCCAATTTTTTTCATTTCCCCTCAAATCAACTTCCAAAAATTTACCTCTCTCAAATAATTCTCTCTATCTTCTCTCTTCAAATTTTTGGCAAACTTCCCAAAATTCAAAAATTCAAATTTCCCTCCAAAATTTGAATTTTAAATTTCCTTCCAAATTCGAATTTCCCTCCAAAATTCGAATTTCCCGCCAAAAATTCAAAATCATTCCCTAACCAAAATCCATCCTCCCGAATTCAAATTCACCTCCAGAATTCAAATTCACCTCCAGAATTCGAATTCGAATCCTCCTTCCTGCCTAAATTCTCAAAACCTCTCAAACGCTCTCAACTCAAATGGCTCCCAAACGCGCCCGTAGCACATCCATCATGACCATCACTTCAGTGGCACATCCTTTTATGATGTTTCACTCCAGCCCAGCATACAAGGAAAGATGTCACGGATACATCGGACGCACCATACTGACGGGCAGAACACTTGACTGGGCCGCAGTGCAGACGCTAGAGGTGGAGCAGGAAGTCAGACGCATGCTCGACGTACTACCCTACAGTCGAGTATTCATCGTCACCGAACCGACATACCTAGAGCTGGTATGTGAGTTCTATGCGTCATTCACGTACCATCAAGAGCAGATTACATTCCGCTTAGGCGGAATAGATCGATCGATGAGCATGGCCGAGTTCGGCATTGCCCTGGGTATCTGGCAGAGAGACGAGCTGGATACGCCCGCCTACACCACGGCAGTTCGAGACTTCACGTCTGCAGATGTCTCCACTGCCTGGGCTCAGATCTGTATGACGGGTGTCCCATACCAGCATGGCTTTGCGAAAGCCACAAGTATCTATCCTGCTCTTCGATACTTGCATACTATCATTGCACATACTTTGTCAGGACGACGGACGGCCCCCGGGAATGTCACCCAAATGGAGACATTCCTCTTGGCCAACATGCACATGGGATCGACAGTGGAGATGGCTTGACTTATCACGGTCATCATGCGGGGATTCGCTACGGACACTCGGAAACAGTGTCTGGGACTCGGACCATTCATCACCAGGATAGCTCACTACCTGGAGTTGGACATCGAGGGCTCGGAGCTGACCCAGATCGCCCCGACCACCATTCCTACGGACCTTACTATCCTACAAAACATGGGAATGGTCGTATGGGATGCAACTGGGCGCTACTCCATCCACACGGAGCAGCCAGGACAGGCTTCAGCACCAGGAGCAGCCCCAGCACACATACCTCCGTCCAAGACGTTTGTTCCACGCACTACCTTCGAACGACACATGGTGCACGGATTGGCAGACCTCTCAGCCCGATACAGCCGAGATATAGATAGGATCGAGAGACGGTTGACGTTGATAGAGGACAGAGTCGCTATGAACACCAGCAGGATCGATGAGATTCATCAGCATACCTCCCACCTGGTGGAGAACTTCGAGGTCCACTTTCCGGCAGACTTTTCGGTAGCCTTCGGTCCACCTAATGACGGCGAGCCGGGTTCTTAGTTTTTATTTCCTTTTCTTTTTCTTTTGTTGTTTTTATTCTATGTGTGATCATGTCTGGGCTGTATGAATTATGAATCTCTGTGTAACATTGATTGATATGACATAACAACATTGTTTTCTCTATGTTTTCTTGTTATTTCTGTTATTTCCTTATTTTTCCTTCTTACCCATAGTCCTTCGAATAAGTGTGGGGTAAGAATCTTTTCTGTTTTGTTTCTTGTTTTCAAATAAGTGTGGGGTAGCTTAGAAATGCATGAACACTGAGGACAGTGTCAGACTTAAGTGTGGGGTAGCAGTGCACAGTGTACTGTAGTGAGAAAATTTTTGCATGATTTTGCTTGTTTTCCCAATACTTTCACACCTTCCAAAAAACATTTTCAAAATTTTTCATTCTTTCAGACTTCTAAATGCAATATCATTGGTTAAACATTGCTTATGTCTATGATATGTAGGTAGAATGTTATGGTTAGTAGGAGGCAATGTGATAGCTATCTTGGACTAATTGATTAGGAATAGGGAATTCCTGATAACTGAGCACAACTTTGTCGGGATTAGAGACCTCAGCCACTTACCTTTTCAAGACTGAACTAGATAAAATTAGACCAGTTGTGGATGTTTTGACAATTAGAATGACTAGATGAGACTCTGAGCTAAAAGTGAAAAGAAATTAAAGAAAGTTAATTAAATAAGGGTAGTTTGCCAACGGCCTTCGCTACTCAAGCACCACTCCTTCGGGGAACTTAAAGCCTGATACCCTAAGGTCGTGTAGATCTGGGAGTCATCGGAGTGGGACTCGCTACATGGGTAGTTGAAGTTGACGTGTTCTAAGCAGACTCAAAATACCCTAGAAAAGCTATAAAAGAAAAAAATCATCAATAAGCGCTAAATAAGTAAAAATATGATCACCAAAGCTCAGAACTCAGAAAAGTTGTCTGTTGTCAGTATGTTTGACGACGGGTCGAAGTGTTATCTGGTAACAGTCAAGACGAGAGTATATTGTGTTGACTATCTGGTCTAGGCTAGTACACACACTACACATTAGGAAGACCTTGTGACTAAGAAAGGAGTTCAACCTAGTTGTTAAGTTGTTTTCTGCTTGACTATAACAAACTGCTAGAGACATTTGAGACCTTGTCATAGCAACCTGGCCAGTCAGACCTGTGTTAAGAATTGTCTGAATAAATTTTTGCAATAAAAACATGACTAGGAATTTAAGTGACTGCACTATGATTTAGAATCACTAACTCCAAGTGGACATTGCTTGAGGACAAGCAAAAAGCTAAGTATGGGGTTATCTTATACGCGAAAATCGTATCACCTTTTTATCATGTTTTTATATATGATTTAGGGTGAAATTGAGGGTAAATTGATCTTAATTGTTTATTATTTACTTAATTTCACAGTTTTTATGATTTTGGAAGCGTCATGTGAAAAGTAGACGAAAACATCAAATTTTGGGGCAAAAACGTAATTTTTGGAAATGCTGACTTGGTCAAAAGCTTAGGACGGGCGTCCCGACCCAGTCAAAGCACCGGGACGGGCGTCCAGGACTCGGGACAGGCATCCCGACTTGGTCAACAGACCAGGACGGGCGTCCCGAACTCCCACATCAAGTCCCACATCGAATTTTTGATGAAAAATCACCCCGTGAAGCTGCTATAAATACCCCAGGCCTCCAGCAGTTGAATTCATCCCTCTCCACTCGATCTGAGTCATTCAGTGGTTTCTAGTGTACAATTCTCTAGTACACAACTCACTCGGAGACTTAGATTTCAGTAGATGTTTTCTTTCTTTCCTTTTTGTTTTCATTTTTCTAGTTTCTAAGAAATAGTCTCAGATCCTAGGGTTTGATAGATAGGTTCGTTTCTGGTATTCATAGAATACCAGGGATTTCGTTAGGAGATCCTAAGAGGGCTCTAGGCGTTCGAAGAGTCAGTCCACAGGACTGGGCTTAAGCTGGGTATTAAGGTAAAGCCCAGTTACTAGGCTGAGGAAGCGTCCTCCGAAAGTTCTGGCGAGCAGATTCGGGGCGAGCAATACGACATATACAGCAGTACGCTCCATTGGCGAGACTACGTAAAGGGTGATTTCTTTATGGCATTAGTCCCCATGTCCCTCTCTTATATGTTGTTATTGTGTTGTTCCAAAAATTGATTATGAATACGAGATTATGATTTGTATGAATATTTGTTTTATATGTTGAAGTTGTTATATTTTTCCGGAAATGGCCACCTGCTTAATATTCACTATGTCTGCATGTCTAATGTGCTCTTTTAAACTAAAGTTAGGGTTATAGACAATTCCTAACCACGGTCTAATCATAACATGTTTAGTTTAACAGGCATCAATTAGTATTGGTGTCTGCCATGCTAGATAAAATAACCTGCTGAACACTCTGCATGTTAAGAGTAGTCTAGGTAGGCCGAGCTGAGTCCGATTATGCCGGCGGCTAAGGCAAGAGGTATGATCCCCGAAGTGACATAGGGCTTTCATGGATGCCTTCGTCCCGAACCGTGAGTAGGGACGTCATTAAGGTAGGGCGGTTTATTAGAGACCTCGGATGTGGTACGCCTTTAGACACAGAACATAGTTGCAATCCAGGCTAAGATATATCTAAAATACTCGAATATAGGTCAATCAACATATAGGAACAGTATAACATAGAATCAATACCTCATCTATAAAACACTTTTAGGATTAATTAGACTTAAACCTAGTGGAGAATGGATCACCCTCTCATCAAAGTCATTGATGAAGATTGCATAACTGGATCATAAGATAGGAGTTAGGATAAAAGGCTAGTTACTACTAAGTCGTTGCCACTTCCCTGGGAGTACGATATTTAACTTAATAAAATCGTAGATACTTCCCAACAGACTAGCTACACGATAGGTACTATGCCTTAGGTTCTGATTGATTAAGTGACAATAATTGAATGCTAAGTGACAGTTAGTAAGACTCAGTCCTTAATTATTCATAATCGACATAGGTAAATAAAGCCTATCTTTTAGCATACCAATCGGAACACATCAGTACCACATCTAAGTTACCTGATGTATTCACCCTAACACGGTTCGAGTTAAAGGTATCCATGAAAACTCGTGTCTCTCAAGAATTAATGCCACTCACCCTAACACCGGCATAGCGACCAAACTCAGTCATTAGGTTACTTTAACAAACATGATGATCTATAGGTTATTTTACCTAATATGACAGACCTTAATACAATTTATCCTAACTTAAGGCCAGTTAAACTAAACAGGTTATGATTAGACCATGGTTAGAAATTTTCTATAACCGTTCATTTAGTTTAAAAGAGCAAGCAGATATTCAGTTATAATGTTAATTTAGCAGGTGACCTTTTCGGAAAAATGAGAATAACTTCAACATGCAAAACACATATAACATCCAATCATAGTTTGGTATTAAAATCATTTTTTAGACAAACACAACACAAAGTATACATAGAGGATCTAGGGGACCACCACCATAAAGTATTCATCCTTTATCAGGTCCGCCGACGGAGCAACTACTTGTATACTCTAGGTTGCTCGACTTGACTCTGATTAGCAGAACCTTCGGAGAGCGCTTCCTTAGACTAATAGCGATTGCTTTACTTTAAATCCTGGGCTTAAGCAATGCCCTGTTGACTAGCAATTGGCTCACCTAATACTCTCTTAGGATCTCTTAACGAAATCTCAGGTATTTTCTGAATACAAAAAATGAACACTATGTAATCGAATTCTCAAAATTTGAAATAAACACTCAGAAATTAGAGAAAACGAGAAACCCTAAAATGATAAATGACTCGTGTCGAGTGTTGAGGGATTCACTCGGAGTCACTAAATGACTTGTATTGAGTGTAGAGGGATGATTTCAACTGAGGAAGACTTGGGGTATTTATTGCAGGTGAAAGGAATGAATTTCTCTCAAAACTTCGATGTGGGACAAGCTCCTGCTGCTCGGGACGCCCGTCCCGGGCTGTTGATCGGGGTTAGGACTGGTGTCCTGACTTGGGGACGGCTATCCCAGCCCTTTGACTTGGTCAAGACGGGCGTTCTGCTTCCAGGACGCGTGCACGGAGTTCAGAACTTCCAAAATTTGCACATTTACCCCGATATTTGTTGTTTTCTTCTATATTTCTCCTGAAACTTCCAAAAACTATCAATTTCAATCAATTAAGATCGATTTGGTCCCAATTATGCCCTAATTTGTGTCTAAAAACATGCTAAAAAAGTGATCTGATTTGTACATATGAACTATAACCTCAAATTGCAAAACATATATAATGAAACATCTCGAGTTTTTGCAATCAAATAGATATTGAAGAAAAACTAGTTAGAAATGTAAAAGACAGAGTTTAGAGAATAGTTGACGTAAAGTTGTTACTACTTTACGATATTTCTAGCCCTGCGGTCTTTTTTGCTCTTGAATTTCGATCCTACTCTGAATGTTAGATCCTTCGAGAGACATTTCTTCGACCTAGTATCAATGCTTTGCCTTCTGGTTAGAGCTTAAGCACTACTCTATTGACTAAGAAAATGATAGTCTAGAGCTCTCAAGAATTTCCTATCAAAATCCTGGTATTCTATGAAAACCGGACTCAAACGCTAAACTATTCGAATTCCCAAATATTGAGATAAATGCTCAAAAATGATGGAAAACGAGACACTTTGAGTTGCTAGATGAACTGTGTTGAGTGTTGAGAGATGATTTGAACTCCTGGGGTCTAGGGTATTTATAGCAGTGTTCTTGATGGGTTTCCGACCGATGTGCTAAATAGGTGTTATTTTACCCTATGTTGATTATGAATAATTAAGGACTGTGATTGACTAATTGTCACTTTTAGTCTCTATGGTGTCACTTAATCAGCCAGAACCTAAGGCAGAGTACCTATCGTGTAGCTAGTCTGTTGGAAAGTATCTACGATTTTATTAAGTTAAATATCGTACTCCCAGGGAAGTGGCAACGGCTTAGTAGTAACTAGCCTTTTATCCTAACTCCTATCGTATGATCCAGTTATGCAATCTTCATCAAATACTTTGATGAGAGGGTGATTCATTCTCCACTAGGTTTCAGTCTAATTAATCCTAGAAGTGTTTTATAGATGAGTCCTGATTCTATGTTATACTGTTCCTATATGTTGTTTGACCTATATTCTAGTATTCTAGATATATCTTAGCCTGGATTGCAACTATGTTCTATGTCTAAAGGCGTACCACATCTGAGGTCTCTAATAAACCGCCCAACCTTAATGACGGGCCTACTCACGGTTCGGGACGAAGGTATCCATGAAAGCCCTATGTCACTTCGGGGATCATACCGCTTGCCCTATGTCACTTCGGGGATCATACCGCTTGCCCTAGCCACCGGCATAATCGGACTCAGCTCGGCCCCTACCTAGACTACTTTAACAGGCAGGGTGTTCAACATGTTATTTTATCTAGCATGGCAGACACCAATACTAATTGATGTCTGTTAAACTAAACAGGTTATGATTACACCGTGGTTAGGAATTGTCTATAACCCTAACTTTAGTTTAAAAGAGCACATTAGACATGCAGACATAATGAATATTTAGCAGGTGGCTATTTCCGGAAAAACATAACAACGTCAACATATAAAACAACTATTCATAAAAATCGTAATCTTGTATTCATAATAAGTATTTAGAACAAAACAATAACAACATATAAGAGAGGGACATGGGGACTGATGCCATAAAGAAATCACCCTTCACGTAGTCTCGCCGACGGAGCGTACTGCTGTATATGTCGTATTGCTCGCCCTGACTCTGCTCACCAGAACCTTCGGAGGACGCTTCCTCAGCCTAGTAACTGGGCTTTACCTTAATACCCAGCTTAAGCCCAGCCATGTGGACTGACTCTTCGAACGCCTAGAGCCCTCTTAGGATCTCCTAACGAAATCCTGGGTATTCTATGAATACCAGAAACGAACCTATCTATAGAAACCTAAGATTTGAGACTATTTCTCAGAAACTAAAACAAAACACTAATAAGAAGGAAAACTGAGATCCGAGTCTCTGAGTGAGTTGTGTACTAGAAAATTGTACACTGGACACCACTAAATGACTCAGATCGAGTGGAGAGGAATGAATTCAACTGCTGGAGGCCTGGGGTATTTATAGCAGCTTCCTGGAGTGAAAATTTCTGAAAAATTCGATGTAGGACAGCTTCTGACGGCTCGGGACGCCCGTCCCGGATTGGGACGCCCGTCCTGATCAGTTGACCAGGTCGGGACGCCCTTCCCGGTGCCCTGACTTGGTCAGGACGCCCGTCCCGAGTTCGGGACGCCCGTCCTGAACCTTTGACCGAGTCAACATTTCCAAAAATTGCGTTTTTGGCCCAAAATTTGCTGTTTTCGTCTACTTTTCACCTGACACTTCCAAAATCATAAAAACTGTGAAATTAAGTGAATAATGAACAATCAAGATCAAATTACCCTCGATTTCGCCCAAATTCATACATAAAAAGATGCTAAAAAGGTGATACGATTTTCGCGTATCAGTTCTGGAGCGTTTTTCATTTAAAATCTTGATGTGGGACACAGACTGGCTCAGAAAGCCCATCCTTAGCAGCAAGGATGGTTGTCCCCAGAGAACGGTCGTCCTTAGAGCTAAGGACGGCCGTTTTGGCTAAAATGTTTCCAGAAATTGTAATTTTGCCCCATAATTTGATGTTTTTTGCAATTTAATCCCTGAAACTTCTAAAATCACAAATTATGCTATTATGTGTTAATTCAATGCAATTAAGTCCAAATACTTTCGAAATTGTCCTAATTTGTATCTTAATACATGCTAAAATGTGATATAATTTAGCGCATATGTCATTTGAAAAATAAATCTTATATATATAAGATATATTAGTTTAAAATATTTTAGTATGAACAAATCATTTAGGTAATACATAACTTTTTAGTAATATTATAGCTTTTACGTAAA
Organism: Asclepias syriaca; assembly: GCA_027405835.1. NCBI lineage: Eukaryota > Viridiplantae > Streptophyta > Magnoliopsida > Gentianales > Apocynaceae > Asclepias > Asclepias syriaca. Next base: position 19,773,627 of record CM049927.1, read on the forward strand.
AAAAAAGTGTACCTCATTTGGTTATAACACTTTCATTTATGATTTTTAGAGATTATGAGTTCGAAATATGATAGAAGCACAAGTACCTTAAATTTTTTTTTATATTATTTTTATGTCTCCTCACTTTAATGATTTGAAACCTCATAATTTCCAAGAGTTCATCATCAATTTTTCCAATATCAATTTCTTTGTTATAAATATCTTTAACAACGTCCATAAAAAGATGATCTACTAATATTTCTACCATCCGTCTACTATACAAAATTTTCACAAAACATTCTTTTTTTGAAATTTTTAGCATCCTTGGATAACTTGTTAGGAATATTAGGTAATCGTCTACTAAATCCTTGTATCTGAAAAATATCTAATTTGGCGAAATCTCTTGGAGGTTGTTCTGTCAGCATTTCTAAAATAATACATCCTAAAACCCATATATCATTTTGACAATCTTGTAAGCAATTCTTCACAACTTCAGGTGACAAATACATCGATGTCCCCATCTAATAATATATTTCTGCTTTTCTCTTCTTATTGATTTTCATTCCTCGTCGCAAAGTTTTCTTTGTAAAACCGCAATCGTTGATTCTTATACTAAATTCATTTGCTATATTTGCTTCTTTCTTATTTTCCTTATATTTACATATTAATAAGATATTATTTGGTTTTAAATTATGGTGTATGTATCCAATCTCGTGAATATATTTTTATTCCGGATAATAATAATTTTGTACTTTTCATTTCATATTCACATAATTCTCCACCGCCACTAAAATTTCTGATTTTGTCGGAAAGGATTCCTCTAGAACTGTACTCTAATAACATATTATAAGTTAATATACTATTATATCCAAACGTTGTTTCTTCACCTAATTAAGCATGCAATCATATGAGGATAGTTACTTCAATTATTTCAATTTAAAATAAGATTATAAGGATAATAACTTCTCAAACCATATAATCTTAACCAAAAGAATGAGTAAAAGAAATTGCATTCCAAGAGTGCATAACCAATCAAATAGGAAAATACCATTATACTAGGTACTTGTACAAATACATTGATACATTAATTAAGTTACAAGTTTTTTACACATAATTTTACTTTTAAATTCAAACTAAATTTCACATTATAAAATCATTAATTAATTACTATTAGGTGGATCAAAACGGATTTGATCCAAGGAAGGGTAAAAATGTTTACCTTTCACATTGAGATACTCTTTCCATGTTATTGAGCGATAAAGAGGAAGTTCTCCATGTTTTACCAACTTCAAAGGTGAAGAAATGTCAATATCTTTTGATGGACCAACATTAACCACAAGTGAGCCATTCATTGGTGGCACATTGATCCAACCGACATGATCATGGTAGATTTGGAGTCTACTAGTGTTGCTCTGGTTGAATAAAGTGACTAGTGATGTATCAGTATGAGGCACTAGACCCATTGCTTGATTTGGTTATGGACAAACTGGGTAAGAGTTGACTTGAAGAAGACGGTCAGTGCAAATGGAGTTTGTATTAAACGTATACCATTTCTCATCATCATCGGTTAAGCCTAATGATGTTAGCATCATACTTAATATCTTTTAAGATAGTTTGTTTATTGCTTCGTCATAATTATTTATCACATTGTTGATTAGAAATAAACAAATGATGTTATTAATAAAATTATAATCAACATAAATGAAATTAAATAAATAAAAGATATTCAAAGTTGTATGCTCATACTAAAAGGTTGCACTAATGTTACTCTCTTTAGGCCACAATTGAGAAGCAACATCTGAAAGTGGACTTTGAATGCTAAATCTCTCTGACCACATTAACTTTTTGAAAAGTGGTGACATTTTTGCAATGCCATAACCATTACTTTGATCCATAGGTCTTAAAGATCTAAGCTTTTTTCAATAGGCAAAGCAAACAAATTTCTTGTTTGATCCTCCATTTGTTGAAGAAGCTCCATGCTTATGCCATGATTAATGTGCTGAAACATTTCCCATTCCTCAGATGCCGTTCTCATAAGAAGAATGACATTTGAATCATTCATATCTATCACTGGTAAAACTAAATCTGAAGGAGATACTTTTGAATTGAATGGATAATGAGAACCTGATTCATCTCAAATATGTGAGTAGGGTAAATCTGAAAAATTATTAAAATTTCATCTCTATTCATGTTTGTTTCTGCTCCTTTGAATGCATAGAAAAGAAAATTATGATTATGGATGAGTACTTGTTTAATATAAGATTGTATTATATATAGGTTAAAACATTGTGGTTAGAGGAAAAGAAAAAGATATTTTTTGGCTAAGAATTGTGTAATTAAATTTTGTGTTTTTATCTATACAGGGATGTATAAAAATGAAAAATTACCAAAAAATTATATTTTCTTCTAAGAATTGTGCAATCAAATTTTGTATTTTTACCTATATAAGGATGTACAAAAGTGAATATTTCCTTTTCAAAATTAGGCAAATGTATTTCTAAAATTTATCCGTTAATTTTCCTTTTCTATAAAGATACCTTTTATACTATGAGTTGTGCAATAAAATTTTGTATTTTTACTTATATAGGGATGTATAAAGATGAAAAATTTACTAGAAAGTTACCTTTTTGCTAAGAACTATGCAATCAAATTTTGTGTTTTTACACATATAGGGATGTATAGAGATGAAAAATTTATCAAAAAGTTACCATTTTAGCTAAGAATTGTGTAATTAAATTTTGTGTTTTTACTCATATAGGGATGTATAGATATAGAAAATTTATCAAAAAGTTACATTTTTTTGCTAAGAATTATGCAATCAAATTTTGTGTTTTTACCTATGTAGGAATGTATAAAGATGTAATATTTTTCAATAACATACCTTTTATGTTAAGAATCGTGTATCAAATTTTGTATTTTTACCTATATAGGGATGTGTGAAGATGAATTGTTTTTTTCCAAAACCATACCTTTTTTTGCTAAAAATTGTGTAATCAAATTTTGTGTTTTTAGGGATATATAGAGATGAAAAATTACCAAAAAGATACATCTTCGGCTAAGAATTATGCAATCAAATTTTGTATTTTTACCTATATAAGAATGTATAAAGATGAAAAATTTACCAAAAAGTTACCTGTTCTACTAAGAATTGTGTAATCAAATTTTGTGTTTTTACCTATATAGAGATGTATAAAGATAAAATATTTTTAAAAAATATACCTTATCTACTAAGAATTGTGTAATCAAATTTTGTGTTTTTACCTATATATGGATGTATAAAGATGAAAAATTTACCAAAAAAAGTTACATTTTTTGCTAAAAATTGTGCAATTAAATTTTGTATTTTTACTTATATAGGAATGTATAAAGATGAAATATTTTTTAAAAAAAAAAATTTTTTTCAAAGAATTGTGTAATCAAATTTTGTGTTTTTATCTATATAAGGATGTATATAGATGAAAAATTTACCAAAAAAGATACATTTTTTGCTTAAAATTGTGTAATCAAATTTTGTATTTTTACCTACATAGTATAAAAATATAAATTTTATCAACAAATTACCTTTTTTGCTCAAAATTGTATAATTAAATTTTATGATTTTACATATAGGAGGATGTATAAAGATAGAAATTGTTTCAAAGTGATTGTGATCCAAGTATCATTAATATCATCCATTGACTTTTCCTTTTCAAAATTAAGCAAATGTATTTCTAAAATTTATCCCTTAATTTTTCTTTTATAAAAAAATACATTTTTACTAAAAATCGTTCAATCAAATTTTGTGTTTTATCTATCTAGGAATACTAAAGGCGGAATTGTTTTTAAAAACAATACTTTCTCTGCTAAGATTTGTATTTTATAATTTTACGTATATAAGAATATACAAAGATGAAAATTTTTTCAAAGTGGTTGTGATCCAAGTATCATTAATATCATCCATTGACTTTTCCTTTTCATAAAGCAATGTATTTCTAAACTTTATGGATAATTAAATAAACAGTTAAAGTGCTTTAATTATTTCTTTTGGTGTAATTAAAACATAATGCTTCAAATTCAATGAAATTTTAAAAATTTTATTTAATCAAATAAGAGTCATAGTGAGACATTTATTTGAGTAAAAATTGAATTTTACAATAACAACTCGAATTAAATCTGAATTAGTTCGAGTCGTAATAACTTATCAACCCATATAATCTAACCAAAAGAATGAGGTAAAAGAAATTCCATTCCAAGAGTGCATAACCAATCTATATATATTATAAGAAATCCCTATATATACTAGAAACTTGTACGATTACATTCATACTTTAATCAAGATACAAGTTTTTTACACATAATTTTACTTTTAAATTCAAACTAAATTCCTCATTTTGAAATCATTAATTAATTACTATTAGGTAGATCAAAACGAATTTGATCCAAGGCATCGTAAAAGTGTTTAGCTTTCAGATTGAGATACTCTTTCCATGTGATTGAGCGATAAAGAGGAAGCTCTCCGTGTTTTACTAACTTCAAAGGTGGAGAAATGTCAACATCTTTTGATGGACATAAAAAATATGCAACTGAGATACGGTGTTGGGTTAAATTTACCATGGCCCGGTGCAACGCGCTCTTAAAAACACCATTTGAGAGGATTTGCAAAAGATCTCCGACATTAACCACAAGCGAGCCATCCTTTGGCGGCACATTAATCCAACCGACTTGGTCATGATAGAGTTGGAGTCCATTAGTTTTGCTCTGGTACAATAAAGTGACTAGTGATGTATCAGTATGAGGCGCTAGACCCATAGCTTGATTAGGTTCTGGACAAACTGGATAAGAGTTGACTTGAAGAAGCCGGTCAGTACAAGTGGAGTTTGTATTAGGCATATACCATTTCACATCGGTTAAGCCTAATGAAGTTAGCATCATACTTAATATCTTTTGAGATAATTTTTTCATTGCCTCATCATAATTATTCATCACATTGCTGATTAGAAATTAAAAAAAACATTGTTATTAATAAAATTATAATCAACATAAATAAGAAAAATAAAATTCAAAGTTGTATGCTCATACCAAAAGGTTGTACTAATGTTACACTCTTCAGGCCACAATTGAGAAGCCACATCTGAAAGTGGACCTTGAATGCTGAATCCCTCTGACCACATTAACTTTTTGAAAAATGGTGACATTTTTGCAATGCCATAACCATTACTTTGATCCATAGGTCTTAAAGCTCTAAGCTTTTGTTCAATAGGCAAAGCAAACAAATTTCTTGTTTGATCCTCCATTTGTTGAAGAAGCTCCATTTCTATACCATGATTAATGAGTTGAAACATTCCCCATTCTTCAAATGCCTTTTTCATAAGAAGAATGACATTTGAATCATTCATGTCTATCACAGGTAGAACAACTTCAACATCTGAATGTAATATTGAAATGAATGAATCATCATTACTTGCCTCACTCCAAACGTGCGATTCTGGTAATTTTGACATTTTTTTAAAGTCGATTGGAATAATATTTTGAGGATCGATCATAGAACTTTGATTTCCTGCCATGTTTGTAAAATTCTACAATTGAATGACGAGAAGAGAAAATGATTATTTTAGAATTAGCGAATACTAGATTAATGTGACAGAGTATTATATAGGTAGCGATTACTATTCTAGACTAAAAAAATGAAATTTCCAATGATTAGTTACTAGTTAGTGTGTATCATAAAATTTTTATCCTATAAATAATTAAGGAGAAGATTAGATCATAGAGATCACTATAGAACTATTTGTAAATGTTAATCAATTTTTAAATGGTTTTCTATAAATATAAAAAGAAATATAATATTTGGATTCATATCAAAACTTATAACAATGGTATAATTTAAACTATTTCTCTAAAACAATGTTGAGACATAATTCATCTAGAAAATATTTGTGATTTATCAAATGTTACCACTTTTAAACCATTAAATTATGTATTAAAAATTAATATATATATATAATATATATATATATATTACATATATAAATAAATTTATAGTTAACAATCACATATATTAAACTAAGAAGTTCAAAGAATGTGGCTAATAATGCAACATTTTCTATTTTAAAGGCCTATATTTAAGGGAAAATGTTGCATATTATTACAAAGTTAAACAAATCATTTTATATTAAAATTACAAAATTTTCTTCGAACATTCTTTAATCATAAAATTTTGTTTACTAATTTATGTCTTATCTAATTTTTTTTTGTTTGGAACCGAATCTGTGTATATTACTTAAAAAGGGAGTCGAAACAACTCCAGATGTACAAAAACTAGCCTACCAACGTGCTATACAAAAGAATGTACTGCTTGAGGATCTGCATAGCCCCAGACCAAAAGGAGTTCCACAGTAGATTGGAGACTCCTTTTTGCTAGTGCTTGACCATCCTTCAGAGCTGAGTCACCATATCGTCTACGAGTATGGTTATACCATAGGTCATGCACGATTTGTCTAAACACATAGAACCATTTAAGACTATCCAGTTCATCCCTACGACCTAAACCAAGGTTCACTTGGAACCACTGTACAAAATGCACTGGCCTGTGAAACAAAAACCACCAACCAATGGATACAATACAACGCCAAACCCTGAGAGACTCAGGACAGTCCCTAAGCACATGCATATCTAATTCCTCCACATCTGTACATAGATCGCAACAAGAGCTAATCATAATTCTCCTCCTCACAAACAAACCACTAGTCGGAAGAGCCCCATGGAGTCCAAACCACATAGTCATTGACACCCTTAGCAGACTCACGAACTGCCACAAATTCTTCTAATGCCTCGCCAAACAAGCCAGCAGTGGCGGCAGTAGGAGTCGTTGTACTGATTTGATAGAGAAAAGACCCACCTTAGAAGCCCCCCAACACAGTACATCCCACCGGGTACTATCACCATGTAATGTCACCCTGGATAAATGACTCAAGACTGAGTTCGACTTGTCAAGCTTCCATCAAGTCACTACAAACCAATAGTCTGCTACACACAAACTCTTCTCCTCATATGAAATTCCTCCCTCAAGGCATTCCAACAAAGGTCGGTCCCCCATCCAATTATCCACCAAGAACCCAGCTTGATGGTCTGAACCAAGCTTTCAAGTAATACCCTTCCAGAGAATGAGTTGTGATGATCTAACACCCCGCCAAGTCACTGGCATTCGGGTAACAGGTTGCTCTGAAGTTCTTGATATCCACGATCCATATTTATCTATTAAAATACGGTTCCCCACTTTCTCTGGGTGAGTTAGCATACCCCACGCTACTTTTGTCAGCAGGGCTTGGTTCATTGTTCGTAAATGAGGGAAACTCAACCCCCATTTATTGCGATAAGTACACAGAGTACTCCATTTAATCGTATGCAAACGTCGTTCCTCACCACACTCGCCCCATAAGAACCGGTGACACAGTTTCTCCACCTCCAATAGGACGACACTGGGTACCTTTTCTGTCTGCATGGTATATATGGATATGGCAACCAAGGTGGACTTAACCAGAATCGACCAAGCATCTCTCGAGAGTGTCCTAATCTTTCAACCCGCCAACTTTTTACGTACCTTATTAATGATATATTGATACGTAGAAATCTTGACATGCCCATGCACTACTGGCACTCCTAAATAGGTTCTGAGGGATCCAGTAGCCCTAACTCCCAATCCCGAACATATAACCCCACGTAGATAGATTGGTGTATTAGGCGAAACCCATATCACATTCTTCCTTCAGTTCCCTTTTTGGCCAGACTCTTGGCAGAAACTTTGAATAATGTGCTCCATCAATTTTGCTTGGGAGTAAGCTCCTTGGCCAAACAGTAACAGATCGTCTGCAAAAAAGAGATGTGAGAGAGGTGATCCAACTCTATTCAGCTGGACAAGTCTCCAATGCTTCTTCAACATAATTGACGAGATCTTCTGGTGTAGGCACTCCATGCACAGTAGGAACAAATATGGCGACAGTGGATCACCCTGTCGCAGGTCTCTAGATGGTGAGAATGAGTCCAACAGCTCAACATTCCGTAACAAACATAAGGAGTTTGTCGTAACAATATTCATAATAAGTTCCTGAATCACATTTGAAAACCCTGTCACTCTAAGAACCTGGCTTAGTTAACCCCAATCAACCTTGTCATATGCCTTTTTCAAGTCAATCTTTACAATCATAGCACCATTGATTCCTTTTCGTCGGCTTAGAGTGTGGATAACCTCTTGTATTGTCACGATATTGTCCGAGGCTAGCTGTCCTGGTATGAAGCTTGACTAATAGGGACCAATGAGGCTCGACATAACCAACGGTAGGCTATTCGCCAAGATCTTCAAAACCAACTTCACAATTACGTTGCACAAGGAGATAGGCCAGAACTGTGATAACGATTCAGGGCTATCCATTTTTAGAATCATGCAGATCACGGATGCATTAGCATCGGGGGGGATAGTACCCATACTGAATGCCTCTCGAACAAATTGAATAACCGAATCACCTACTAGGGGCCAATAATTATGGAAAAAATTGGGTGGAAACCCGTCTGGTCTCGGGGCCTTATCCGGGCCCATTTGAAACATTTCCCTCTTAATTTCATCATTAGACACCACTCTATTAAAGCTTTCCTTGTCTCTAGACTCTACCTCTGGAAACTGTCAGTCTTCAGCCTCACAAGGTGAGCAGACCTCCCTTGTATACAAATTATGAAAGAAAGCACTCACTAATACCTTTAGCTCGGCCGGATTAGTAATCCAGTTCCTCTAGCTATCCTTCAATTGAGTAATCGAGTTTCGTCGATGTCTGATGAGGGTAGACATATGAAAAAACTTCGTACACCTCTCACCCTCCTTCAGCCAGTTACATCTCGATTTCTGCCGCCATAGGAGCTCTTCTTGGTTCAACGCTTCATTTAGCTCCAACCGTATCCTAGGTTCCAAACGTCTCAAGTACTCAAAATTCCGATACCCCAAATTCTGTTAGATCCTTTCCAATCTCGTTAAACATTAGAATTTACGATAAAAAATTTTCCCAAACACCCTCCTATTCCAAAGCATGGCTTCCCTCTGAAACACCTCCATATTTCATAGCAGCGGCCTGCTACTATCACACCATACATTCTCCACAATCGAAGCAAAGAGGGGATCTGTATTCCATGCTCATAAGACTTTAAAGACCCCTTTGGTAGGATTAGCTCCGTTTGAAGTGGGATGAGCCAACAAGGGGTGATGGTTCGATCTTGTCTAGGGGAGGTGAGAGACCTAATTCCCCGGGAACAAGTGCAGCCATGTTTGATTGCAAAAATACCGATCAATCCTCTCCTCTACACACACAATCTGTTTCCTCATGTTGGACCACGTATATTGAGGCCCCACGAACCCCATATCAATTGACTCACACTGATCAACTATGTCCCTCAATGGTCATACTCTGCTTTGCACTATCCATTGACCCCCTCTCTTATATGCTGCCTCTATAACTTGATTAAAATTCCCCATTAATAGCCACGGGAGACTCATTCCCCTTCCCAGTTTTCAGAGGTATGTCCAGAGATCACTTCAAAAGTTTGACTTGGGAGAGGCATAGATTGCCGATAAAAACTAAGGGTAGTCCCTTCCTCGCTTCATTTCCAGAATAATGATATGATCCTCAACTGAGATAGTCTCCACCTGTATCACCAGTGCGTCCCAAATGAGCATATCATTAACTATCACTTTAGCATTTAATTGTTGTCACTTAATCAATCAGAACCTAAGGTAGTGTACCTATCGTGTAGCTAGTTCTTGGAAAGTACCTACAATTTTAATTCATTAATATCGTAATCCCAGAGAACTAGTAACAGCTTAGTAGCAACTATCCCTTAATCCTAACAATTATCTTATTTATTCAATTAATCAATCTTTCATCAATATCTTTGGTGGATTGGTAATCCAACCACACATAACACGTATTCATTTAGCATGCAAGAATTATCTTATACACATGTGTTCTGATGTATGTTCTACTGTTTCTACATGTTGATTGACCTATCTTTGAATATTTTAGATATATCTTGGTCTACAATGCAATTATGTACTGTATCTTGCCTGTGTACCACATCTGAGTTACCTGATGTATTCACCCTACCTTAATGATGACCCTACTCACGGTTCGAGTTAAAGGTATCCATGAAAACCCGTGTCTCTCAAGAATTAATGCCACTCACCCTAACACCGGCATAGCGACCAAACTCAGTCATTAGGTTACTTTAACAAACATGATGATATATAAGTTATTTTACCTAATATGATAGACCTTAATACAATTTATCCTAACTCAAGGCTTGTTAAACTAAACAGGTTATGATTAGACCATGGTTAAAAATTTTCTATAACCGTTCATTTAGTTTAAAAGAGCAAGCAGATATTCAGTTATAATGTTAATTTAGCAGGTGACCTTTTCGGAAAAATGAGAATAACTTCAACATGCAAAACACATATAACATCCAATCATAGTTTGGTATTCAAATCATTTTTTAGACGAACACAACACAAAGTATACATAGAGGATCTAGGGGACCACCACCATAAAGTATTCACCCTATATCAGGTCCGCCGACGGAGCGACTACTTGTATACTCTGGGTTGCTCGACTTGACTCTGATTAGCAGAACCTTCGGAGAGCGCTTCCTTAGACTAATAGCGATTGCTTTACTTTAAATCCTGGGCTTAAGCAATGCCCGGTTGACTAGCAATTGGCTCACCTAATACTCTCTTAGGATCTCTTAACGAAATCTCAGGTATTCTCTGAATACCAAAAATGAACACTATGTAATCGAATTCTCAAAATTTGAAATAAACACTCAGAAAATAGAGAAAACGAGAAACCCTAAAATGATAAATGACTCGTGTCGAGTGTTGAGGGATGCACTCGGAGTCACTAAATGCCTTGTATTGAGTGTAGAGGGATGATTTCAACTGAGGAAGACCTGGGGTATTTATTGCAGGTGAAAGGAGTGAATTTCTCTCTAAAATTCGATGTGGGACAAGCTCCTGCTGCTCGGGACGCCCGTCCCGGGCTGTTGATCGGGGTTAGGACCGGTGTCCTGACTTGGGGACGGCTATCCCAGCCCTTTGACTTGGTCAAGACGGGCGTTCTGCTTCCGGGACACGCGCACTGAGTTCAGAACTTCTAAAATTTGCACATTTACCCCGATATTTGTTGTTTTCTTCTAAATTTCTCCTGAAGCTTCCAAAATCACAAATTATGAAAAAACTGTCAATTTCAATCAATTAAGATCGATTTGGTTCCAATTATGCCCTAATTTGTGTCTAAAAACATGCTAAAAACTGATATGATTTGTACATATGAACTATAACCTCAAATTGCAAAACATATATAATGAAACATCTCGAGTTTTTGGAATCAAATAGATATTGAAGAAAAACTAGTTAGAAATGTAAAAGATAGAGTTTAGAGAATAGTTGTCGTAAAGTTGTTACTACTTTACGATATTTCTAGCCCTGCGGTCTTTTTTGCTCTTTCGATCCTACTCTGAATGTTAGATCCTTCGAGAGACATTTCTTCGATCTAGTATCAATGCTTTGCCTTCTGGTTAGAGCTTAAGCACTACTCTATTGACTAAGAAAATGATAGTCTAGAGCTCTCGAAAATTTCCTATCAAAATCCTGGTATTCTATGAAAACCGGACTCAAACACTAAACTATTCGAATTCCCAAATATTGAGATAAATGCTCAAAAATGATGGAAAATGAGACACTTTGAGTTGCTAGATGAACTGTGTTAAGTGTTGAGAGATGATTTGAACTCCTGGGGTCTGGGGTATTTATAGCAGTGTTCTGGAGCGTTTTTCTTTTAAAATCTTGATATGGGACACTGACTGGCTCAGAAAGCCCATCCTTAGCAGCAAGGATGGCTGTCCCCAGAGAACGGCCATCCTTAGAGCTAAGGACGGCCGTTTTGGCCAAAATGTTTCCAGAAATTGTAATTTTGCCCCATAATTTGATGTTTTTTGCAATTTAATCCTTGAAACTTCTAAAATCACAAATTATGCAATTATGTGTTAATTCAATGCAAATAAGTCCAAATACTTTCCAAATTGCCCTAATTTGTATCTTAATACATGCTAAAATGTGATATAATTTAGGGCATATGTCATTTGAAAAATAAATCTTATATATATAAGATATATTAGTTTAAAATATTTTAGTATGAACAAATCATTTAGGTAATACATAACTTTTTAGTAATATTATAGCTTTTACGTAAAAAAAAAGTGTACCTCATTTGGTTATAGCAGTTTCATTTATGATTTTTAGAGATTATGAGTTCGAAATATGATAGAAGCACAAGTACCTTAAATTTTTTTTAATATTATTTTTATGTCTCCTCACTTTAATGATTTGAAACCTCATAATTTCCAAGATTTCATCATCAATTTTTCCAATATCAATTTCTTTGTTATAAATATCTTTAACAACGTCCATAAAAAGATGATCTACTAATATTTCTACCATCCGTCTACTATACAAATTTTTCACAAAACATTTTTTTTTTGAAATTTTTAGCATCCTTGGATAACTTGTTAGGAATATTAGGTAATCGTCTACTAAATCCTTGTATCTGAAAATTATCTAATTTGGCGAAATCTCTTGGAGGTTGTTCTGTCAGCATTTCTAAAATAATACATCCTAAAACCCATATATCATTTTGACAATCTTGTAAGCAATTCTTCACGACAAATACATCGATGTCCCCTTCTAATAATATATTTCTGCTTTTCTCTTCTTATTGATTTTCATTCCTCGTCGCAAATTTTTCTTTGTAAAACCGCAATCGTTGATTCTTATACTAAATTCATTTGCTATATTTGCTTCTTTCTTATTTTCCTTATATTTACATATTAATAAGATATTATTTGGTTTTAAATTATGTATCCAATCTCGTGAATATATTTTTGCTGTATGTATCCAATCTCGTGAATATATTTTTATTCTGGATAATAATAATTTTGTACTTTTCATTTCATATTCACATAATTCTCCACCGCCACTAAAATTCCTGATCTTGTCGGAAAGGATTCCCCTAGAACTGTACTCTAATAACATATTATAAGTTAATATACTATTATATCCAAACGTTGTTTCTTCACCTAATTAAGCATGCAATCATATGAGGAAAGTTACTTCAATTATTTCAATTTAAAATAATATTATAAGGATAATAACTTCTCAAACCATATAATCTTAACCAAAAGAATGAGTAAAAGAAATTGCATTCCAAGAGTGCATAACCAATCAAATAGGAAAATACCATTATACTAGGTACTTGTACAAATACATTGATACATTAATTAAGTTACAAGTTTTTTACACATAATTTTACTTTTAAATTCAAACTAAATTTCACATTATAAAATCATTAATTAATTACTATTAGGTGGATCAAAACGAATTTGATCCAAGGAAGGGTAAAAATGTTTAGCTTTCACATTGAGATACTCTTTCCATGTTATTTGAACGATAAAGAGGAAGTTCTCCATGTTTTACCAACTTCAAAGGTGGAGAAATGTCAATATCTTTTGATGGACCTAGAAAATATGCTATCGATCTACGATGTTGGGTTAAATTTACCATGGCCCGGTGCAACACACTCTTAAAAATACCATTTGAGAGGATTTGCAAAAGATCACCAACATTAACCACAAGTGAGCCATTAATTGGCGGCACATTGATCCAACCGACATGATCATGGTAGATTTGGAGTCTACTGGTGTTGCTCTGGTTGAATAAAGTGACTAGTGATGTATCAGTATGAGGCACTAGACCCATTGCTTGATTTGGGTATGGACAAGCTGGGTAAGAGTTGACTTGAAGAAGACGGTCAGTACAAATGGAGTTTGTATTAAACGTATACCATTTCTCATCATCATCGGTTAAGCCTAATGATGTTAGCATCTTACTTAATATCTTTTAAGATAGTCTGTTTATTGCTTCGTCATAATTATTTATCACATTGTTGATTAGAAATAAACAAATGATGTTATTAATAAAATTATAATCAACATAAATGAAATTAAATAAATAAAAGATATTCAAAGTTGTATGCTCATACTAAAAGGTTGCACTAATATTACTCTCTTTAGGCCACAATTGAGAAGCAACATCTGAAAGTGGACTTTGAATGCTAAATCTCTCTGACCACATTAACGTTTTGAAAAGTGGTGACATTTTTGCAATGCCATAACCATTACTTTGATCCATAGGTCTTAAAGCTCTAAGATTTTGTTCAATAGGCAAAGCAAACAAATTTCTTGTTTGATCCTCCATTTGTTGAAGAAGCTCCATGCTTATGCCATGATTAATGTGTTGAAACATTTCCCATTCCTCAGATGCCGTTCTCATAAGAAGAATGACATTTGAATCATTCATATCTATCACTGGTAAAACTAAATCTGAAGGTGATAATTTTGAATTGAATGGATAATGAGAACCTGATTCATCTCAAATATGTGAGTAGGGTAAATCTGAAAAATTATTAAAATTTCATCTCTATTCATGTTTGTTTCTGCTCCTTTGAATGCATAGAAAAGAAAATTATGATTATGGATGAGTACTTGTTTGATATAAGATTGTATTATATATAGGTTAAAACATTGTGGTTAGAGGAAAAGAAAAAGATATTTTTTGGCTAAGAATTGTGTAATTAAATTTTGTGTTTTTATCTATACAGGGATGTATAAAAATGAAAAATTACCAAAAAATTATATTTTCTTCTAAGAATTGTGCAATCAAATTTTGTATTTTTACCTATATAAGGATGTACAAAAGTGAATATTTTTTCAAGTGGTTGTGATCCAAGGATCATTAATTTCCCATTGACTTTTCCTTTTCAAAATTAGGCAAATGTATTTCTAAAATTTATCCGTTAATTTTCCTTTTCTATAAAGATAACTTTTATACTATGAGTTGTGCAATAAAATTTTGTATTTTTACTTATATAGGGATGTATAAAGATGAAAACTTTACTAGAAAGTTATCTTTTTGCTAAGAACTATGCAATCAAATTTTGTGTTTTTACACATATAGGGATGTATAGAGATGAAAAATTTATCAAAAAGTTACCATTTTAGCTAAGAATTGTGTAATTAAATTTTGTGTTTTTACTCATATAGGGATGTATAGAGATATAAAATTTATCAAAAAGTTACATTTTTTTGCTAAGAATTATGCAATCAAATTTTGTGTTTTTACCTATGTAGGAATGTATAAAGATGTAATATTTTTCAATAACATACCTTTTATGTTAAGAATCGTGTATCAAATTTTGTATTTTTACCGATATAGGGATGTATGAAGATGAATTATTTTTTCCCAAAACCATACCTTTTTTTGCTAAAAATTGTGTAATCAAATTTCGTGTTTTTAGGGATATATAGAGATGAAAAATTACCAAAAAGATACATCTTCGGCTAAGAATTATGCAATCAAATTTTGTATTTTTACCTATATAAGAATGTATAAAGATGAAACATTTACCAGAAAGTTACCTTTTCTACTAAGAATTGTGTAATCAAATTTTGTGTTTTTACCTATATAGAGATGTATAAAGATAAAATATTTTTAAAAAATATACCTTTTCTACTAAGAATTGTGTAATCAAATTTTGTGTTTTTACCTATATATGGATGTATAAAGATGAAAAATTTACCAAAAAATGTTACATTTTTTGCTAAAAATTGTGCAATTAAATTTTGTATTTTTACTTATATAGGAATGTATAAAGATGAAATATTTTTTAAAAAAATAAATTCTTTTCTAAGAATTGTGTAATCAAATTTTGTGTTTTTATCTATATAAGGATGTATATAGATGAAAAATTTACCAAAAAAGATACATTTTTTTGCTTAAAATTGTGTAATCAAATTTTGTATTTTTACCTACATAGAGACGTATAAAAATATAAATTTTATCAAAAAATTACCTTTTCTGCTCAAAATTGTATAATTAAATTTTATGATTTTACATATAGGAGGATGTATAAAGATAGAAATTTTTTCAAAGTGATTGTGATCCAAGTATCATTAATATCATACATTGACTTTTCCTTTTCAAAATTAAGCAAATGTATTTCTAAAATTTATCCCTTAATTTTTCTTTTATAAAAAAATACATTTTTACTAAAAATCGTTCAATCAAATTTTGTGTTTTATCTATCTAGGAATACTAAAGGCGGAATTTTTTTTAAAAACAATACTTTCTCTGCTAAGATTTGTATTTTATAGTTTATATATAATACAAAGATGGAATTTTTTTCAAAGTGGTTGTGATCCAAGTATCATTAATATCATTCATTGACTTTTCCTTTTCAAATTTAAGCAAATGTATTTCTAAACTTTATGCGATAATTAAATAAATAGTTAAAGTGATTTTATTATTTCTTTTGGTGTAATTAAAACATAATGCTTCAAATTCAATGAAATTTTAAAAATTTTATTTAATCAAATAAGAGTCATAGTGAGACATTTATTTGAGTAAAAATTGAATTTTACAATAACAACTCGAATTAAATCTGAATTAGTTCGAGTCGTAATAACTTATCAACCCATATAATCTAACCAAAAGAATGAGGTAAAAGAAATTCCATTCCAAGAGTGCATAACCAATCCATATATATTATAAGAAATCCCTATATATACTAGAAACTTGTACGATTACATTCATACTTTAATCAAGATACAAGATTTTTACACATAATTTTACTTTTAAAGTCAAACTAAATTCCTCATTTTGAAATCATTAATTAATTACTATTAGGTAGATCAAAACGAATTTGATCCAAGGCATCGTAAAAGTGTTTAGCTTTCACGTTGAGATACTCTTTCCATGTGATTGAGCGATAAAGAGGAAGCTCTCCATGTTTTACTAACTTCAAAGGTGGAGAAATGTCAACATCTTTTGATGGACCTAAAAAGTATGCAACTGAGATACGGTGTTGGGTTAAATTTACCATGGCCCGGTGCAACGCGCTCTTAAAAACACCATTTGAGAGGATTTGCAAAAGATCACCGACATTAACCACAAGCGAGCCATCCTTTGGCGGCACATTAATCCAACCGACTTGGTCATGATAGAGTTGGAGTCCACTAGTGTTGCTCTGGTACAATAAAGTGACTCTAGTGATGTATCAGTATGAGGCGCTAGACCCATAGCTTGATTAGGTTCTGGACAAACTGGATAAGAGTTGACTTGAAGAAGCCGGTCAGTACAAGTCGAGTTTGTATTAGGCATATACCATTTCACATCATCATCAGTTAAGCCTAATGATGTTAACATCATACTTAATATCTTTTGAGATAAATTTTTCATTGCCTCATCATAATTATTCATCACATTGCTGATTAGAAATAAAAAAAACATTGTTATTAATAAAATTATAATCAACATAAATAAGAAAAATAAAATTCAAAGTTGTATGCTCATACCAAAAGGTTGTACTAATGTTACACTCTTCAGGCCACAATTGAGAAGCCACATCTGAAAGTGGACCTTGAATGCTGAATCCCTCTGACCACATTAACTTTTTGAAAAATGGTGACATTTTTGCAATGCCATAACCATTACTTTGATCCATAGGTCTTAAAGCTCTAAGCTTTTGTTCAATAGGCAAAGCAAACAAATTTCTTGTTTGATCCTCCATTTGTTGAAGAAGCTCCATTTCTATACCATGATTAATGAGTTGAAACATTCCCCATTCTTCAAATGCCTTTTTCATAAGAAGAATGACATTTGAATCATTCATGTCTATCACAGGTAGAACAACATCAACATCTGAATGTAATATTGAAGTGAATGAATCATCATTACTTGCCTCACTCCAAACGTGCGATTCTGGTAATTTTGACATATTTTTAAAGTCGATTGGAATAATATTTTGAGGATCGATCATAGAACTTTGATTTCCTGCCATGTTTGTAAAATTCTACAATTGAATGACGAGAAGAGAAAATGATTATTTTAGAATTAGTGAATACTAGTTTAATGTGAGAGAGTAGCAATTACTATTCTAGACTAAAAAAATGAAATTTCCAATGATTAGTTAGTAGTTAGTGTGTATCATAAAAGTTTTATCCTATAAATAATTAAGGAGAAGATTAGATCATAGAGATCACTATAGAACTATTTGTAAATGTTAATCAATTTTTAAATGGTTTTCTATAAATATAAAAAGAAATATAATATTTGGATTCATATCAAAACTTATAACAATGGTATAATTTAAACTATTTCTCTAAAAAAATGTGGAGACATAATTCATCTAGAAAATATTTGTGATTTATCAAATGTTACCACTTTTAAACCATTAAATTATGTATTAAAAATTAATATATATATATATATATATATATTACATATATAAATAAATTTATAGTTAACAATCACATATATTAAACTAAGAAGTTCAAAGAATGTGGCTAATAATGCAACATTTTCTATTTTAAAGGCCTATATTTAGGGGAAAATGTTGCATATTATTACAAAGTTAAACAAATCATTTTATATTAAAATTACAAAATTTTCTTCGAACATTCTTTAATCATAAAATTTTGTTTACTAATTTATGTCTTATCTAAACTTTTTTTTTGTTTGGAACCGAATCTATGTATATTACTTAAAAAGGGAGTCGAAACAACTCCAAATGTACAAAAACTAGCCTACCAACGTGCTATACAAAAGAATGTACTGCTTGAGGATCTGCTTAGCCCTAGACCAAAAGGAGTTCCACAGTAGATTGGAGACTCCTTTCTGCTAGTGCTTGACCATCTTTCAGAGCTGAGTCACCATATCGTCTACGAGTATGGTTATACCATAGCTCATGCACGATTTGTCTAAACACATAGAACCAGTTAAGACTATCTGGTTCATCCCTACGACCTAAACCAAGGTTCACTTGGAACCACTGTACAAAATGTACTGGCCTGTAAAACAAAAACCACCAGCCAATGGATACAATACAACGCTAAACCCTGAGAGACTCAGGACAGTCCCTAAGCACATGCATATCTAATTCCTCCACATCTGTACATAGATCGCAACAAGAGATAATCATAATTCTACTTCTCACAAACAAACCACTAGTCGGATGAGCCTGATAACTCTTTAATAATAGAGTTATTCACATTTAATTTGCCACATTTTATTTGGGAATTAATTTACTTTATTTGGAAAATAGAATAAAAATGTGTTGATTTGAAGTTTTCCCTCTTTTTACCTAAAAATGTGGATTTATTGTTAAAAATCAATTTAATTGAATTAATTTCTCAAAATGTGGATGAGCTGTATTATTTGTTATTATTTAGAAATTAATTTGAATTGATTTGTTGTGACAAGGGTAAAAAGGGAATTTTGATGGGTGAAATTTGTGAAAGAAAGTTGGATGAAGGTTGACCGTGAAGAACGTGAAATATGTGTGGACAAATTGCATCTTTACATATATATTTATATATATATGTATATCTATATGTATGTATATATATATATATATATATATATAAAATATACATCCACACACTATTTGTCACTTAAAAATCCAGCTGGGCATATTAATTAAAGCTGAACTTGCGGTACTATGCATTTATTTCTCTTGTCCTATCCATTTTACACATATGTATATATATATGTATATATATATATATATATATATATATATGTTTGTTTTTTGAAAGTGCAGGTCAAAGGGTGGACAAGAAAGTTGAAATAAAAGACAAGAAATTCAGGAAAGTAGCTGAATTGTCGCTGCTGACCTTGCAGCCGTCAGAGGAAAAGGACAAAACTCCTGCAGAAAGTTCTGAAATTCTGCCACAAATCCTGCGGCTGTCAGAAGAACAAGACAAAAACTCTGCTGCAAATGCTGCAGCATCAGAGGAAAACGACAAAAGATCACAGAAAGCAGCGGGAGACCGGCTGCAATTGCTGCAGCATTCAGAGGAAGATGACAAAAATTTTAGAAGGCAGCTGGGATTTATTTTGACTATTTGCTGGAATTTATGAAGACCATTCCAGAAATGATGGACAGATGGCAGCTTGGTAGTGGCTCTTGGTGCACAAAGAGGCTATATGTATAACCGAGATGAGGAGAAAATGGGGGCTAGTTTTGGAGAGTTTGAGAGCTAGTCTTAGAGTTTAGGAGGCTTTTGGCCGACATAGAGAGAATGGTTTTTCTTCTTAGTTTTCTTAGATAGTTTAGTAGTCTTTCGATAGGATAGTTTTTCTTCTTAGTTTTAGACTAACTCTTAGGAAGGGAAGAATACAAGAGTGAGCAGGGTGACTTGCTACAACATTCATCAGCTGAGCAGTAGAGACGCAGCAGCATCAAGCAGAGGAAACGAAGGGCAGCAGATTGATTAAACCGATTTGGGCAGTAGGGTGATCTCCGGCCAGAGTAATCCTCTCTCCATTTCCTCAATTTACTACTGTTTTTGTGACTAAATGTTCTTTGTAATATGAGAATGTTTACATGTGTTCAAGGATTGATTAAGAATGTTTTGGGAGTAATATGTTTTCCGTCTTAGGCTTGACTCCGTTGATTGGTGTCACTACGGACCTAGGGACTGTTTTTCCTATTACGTTAGTCCTTGTCTTTCATGATTCTTGGTTCAAGGGTTGATTAAAAATGTTTTGGGAGTGATTTGTTTTCCGTCTTAGGCTTGACTCTGTTGATTGGTGTCACTACGGACCTAGGGACTATCTTTCCTATTACGTTGATCCTTGTTTTCCATGATTCGTTTCAGCATAATATATATCTTTAACCTGAAGATGTTGTGGTGTAGTTAAGTATGAGCATGTTGAATACACTATTTTGATTATGATGACGAGTATGCTGCAACATTGCTGTGTTTTTGTATGTTTAATGCTTGTATGGGGCGATGCTTGGTTTATTCATGTAATTACATTAAATTGATTTAACATCACTTGCGGTTACGACTGTCCAATGTATGAATCGAGCTAGTGTCTGGCCTTCTAACGGAGGGGAACTAGTGGACGTGATAATTATGTGGCGCTAGATTTGAGAACTGCGTAACCAGCGGTAAAAATACGAAAGTGCACTCAATATTGCAGTGGACTCTTGAAAACTGCGTAACCAGCGGTAAATCTACTGCCTAGCGTTGCGCTAGGTCCACGGTACTTCGTACTCCATGGGACGATGTTATCGGGGATCTAGACTAGTAGATCAAGTAGTCTAGGTGAAACCAGACATGCTGTAGCATTGATATGGAACTGAAAGCATGCTTTGTATAGTTAGATTCATCTCTGGTTTGTACTTACATTTTTGGCGTGAATGCCGTAGCATTGTATTACATGCAGTACTCTTGTGGTTATTTCCAGTAAGCTAACCTTTAACTGTTATTGTAGTTAGGAGTAGGAATGCCGTAGCATTAGACCAAATCTCTGATTCATGATTTATCATTCTTTATTCTTTTATTCTTTTATGATTCATTATTCTTTATTCTTTTATTCTTTTAACCATTTGTACAATCATATTTGCTTTTGTAATTGGCATACATAGTCCCTGTGGGATGGATAATCTTGTACTTAGGTACATATATTACTTGTTGACCGGTGTATACTTGCACTTGTTAAGATTGCGTTGATTTATTCTATATTCTTTATCTTTACAAATTGTGACACACACACACAATGCAACAAGTTTTTGGCGCCGTTGCCGGGGACTTTGGAGTCAATTTGATTGTAAATATTGATTGTTTGCATTTGGTTACTTTTATTTTTCAGTTTATTTTTATACTCATTCTTGAACTTACAAGATTATTTAAATGATTGTATGAGGAACAAATAAATTATGCTTGAGCTGAAATGTTTTGTGGATTTATTGACTTGAATTATTTGCTACATTTCAGCTTGTGTCTCATTCCTTCCTTAACGTGTGCTGTTTTGCATGAGTAAAAAGTGCAAGGGCTCTCAAGCTTCAGTACCGCCACTTGATCCAGAAATCGAGAAAACAGCCAAGGCGTTAAAGAAGAAGAAACAAACCACGGATAGGGCAGTCATGGAGGGCCCGCGGGACATCCAACCTGAACCTGCCCATAATCCAGTTGTGATGGCGGATGATAGGGATCATGCCATTCGGCAGTATTCAGTCCCTATGTTAAATGCATTGAAACCAAGTATTGTGCAACCAGAGATTGCTGCAGCACAGTTCGAGCTGAAACCAGTGATGTTTCAAATGTTGCAAACAGTAAGGCAGTTCAGTGGATTACCTGCTGAAGATCCACACATGCATCTACGGTTATTCTTGGAGATAAGCGATGGTTTTAAGCTAACAGGGGTGACGGACGATGCTTTGAGGCTGAAATTGTTTCCATATTCTCTAAGAGACAAAGCTAGAGAATGGCTTAATTCTCTACCCTCTGGTAGTGTGACTTCATGGCAGCAGCTTACCGAGAAGTTTTTGATGAAATATTTTCCTCCAACGAAAAATGCTAAGTTGAGAAATGAAATCACCTCTTTTCAATAATTAGAAGATGAATCATTGTATGAGGCATGGGAATGATTCAAAGAGTTGTTAAGGAGATGTCCACATCACGGAATCCCACATTGTATTCAAATGGAGACATTTTACAGCGGGTTGAATGCACACGCCAGAATGATAGTGGATGCTTCAGCAAATGGAGCACTATTGGCAAAGACATACAATGAAGCCTATGAACTAATTGAGAGGATTGCCAACAACAACTATCAATGGCCTACAACAAGACTGCCAAGCGGAAGAAGAGTGGCTGGAGTGCTGGAATTAGACCCAATAACTTCACTTTCAGCCCAAGTATCATCCATGTCTAATATGCTGAAGACACTAACGATGCCGCAGCATAGCGGGCAGACTGCTGATCACCCAAACCAGTCCAATGTAAGCCAGGTGCAAGATGTGTGCTGTGTTTATTGTGGAGAGGGGCATTTATTTGAGGATTGTGCTCACAATCCCGCATCAATCTTCTACATGGGGAATCAAAATCGGGGTAATGGTCTTCAATCAAACACTTACAACCCTACTTGGAGGCAGCATCCAAATTTTTCTTGGAGCAATCAAGGGATGCACCCCACGCAAGGTATGAACCCAAGACCACTGCTCCAGCAGCAACAACAGTACCCCCAGCAGCAACAACAACAACTCCAAAATCAACAAAGACCTCTACAACAACAACTACCTTCAAATGCTTTAGAGAACATGATGAGAGATTTTATGGCAAGGACAGAAACTACCATGCAAGGACTATCATCTACTGTTCGTAACTTGGAAAATCAGGTGGGGCAGTTAGCCCAAGAGATGAGGAGCGACCACAAGGATCACTTCCGAGGATACAGAAAATCCAAGAAGAGAAGGAAAACATTGCAAGGTGTAACATTACGAAGTGGCAGAATAATGGATGAGCCAAAAATGAAGTCTGGAGCAGCTGAGAAGACCAGTGAGCCCAGCAAAATGTGAAATTCCAGTAGCTGAACCAGAACCAGTGGAGCCAAATGCTGCAGCATCGCCAATGCCGCAGCAACGAACCAGTTCATAACAGCCGGATGTTGCAGCATCAGCATCGCCAATGCCGCAGCAATGTAATATTCCAGAGAGCAAACCAGTACAGCAAAGAATGCCTTTCCCACAGATGTTTGCCAAGAAGAAGCAAGATGAGCAGTTCAAGAAGTTCTTAGACATATTGAAACATCTGCACATCAACATTCCATTGGTGGAAGCCATAGAACAAATGCCCAACTATGCGAAATTCATGAAGGATATCCTTACAAAGAAGAAAGTTGGGAGAATATGAAATTGTTGCACTAACCAAAGAATGTAGTTTCTTTTTGCAGGATAAATTGCCCCCTAAAATGAAAGATCCGGGGAGTTTTAATATTCCTTGTTCTATTGGAGACTCATATTGTGGTATGGCCTTGTGTGATCTTGGTGCTAGCATCAACTTGATGCCTATGTCAGTTTTCAAACAGTTGGGCATAGGAAAGGTAAGACCTACGACGGTAACATTGCAATTGGCGGATAGGTCTCTAGCTCACCCCGATGGGAAAATTGAGGATGTCCTGGTAAGAGTGGATAAGTTTATTTTTCCATGACTTTATTGTTCTTGACTATGAAGCAGACAGGGAAGTTCCCTTTATTTTAGGAAGACCTTTCCTATCTACGGGAAGGACTCTTATCGATGTGCAGAAAGGGGAGCTAACTATGAGATTCCAGAACGAAAGAGTCACATTCAACGTATTTAAAGCCATGAAATTCCATGATGAAGGTGAGGAGTGTTTTCAGATCACCACCCGTGATTCTTGGGAAGAAAAAGATGAAGAGCAAGGTAAGGAGGCCACGGATGCATTAATGGAGGAAAGTTTACATGAGGATGGCAATATGGAGACCAAAGCACATTCAGCTTGGGTAGAAGGAAGCCCCCAAAGGTTCAGATTTTGAGCTCAATATGAATCCTTGGAGCTGTCTTCTAGAGATTTCAAGATAACAAAACCTTCAGTTGAAGAACCACCACATCTGGAATTGAAGCAGTTGCCGCAGCATTTGAAGTACGGGTTCTTAGGGGCAGATTCAACGCTGCCAGTGATCATTTCAGTCTTCCTTGATGCTGCACAAGAGGAGAAATTGCTTGGAGTACTAAGGCAGCACAAGAGAGCTATGGGCTGGACCTTAGCTGACATTAAAGGCATAAGTCCAACCTTATGCATGCACAAAATTAGTTTGGAAGAAGCTTCCAAAAATTCCATAGAAGGGCAGCGAAGATTGAATCCAATTATGAAGGAAGTGGTGAAGGAACAAATCATCAAGTGGCTGGATTTTGGAATCATCTACCCTATCTCTGACAGTTCTTGGGTAAGTCCTATCCAATGTGTGCCCAAGAAAGGAATCACTATGGTAACAAATGAAGACAACGAGTTGATTCCTACCAGAACAGTCACGGGATGGCGCATATGCATTGATTATAGGAAACTCAACAAAGCCACGAGGAAGGACCACTTTCCATTGCCTTTCATTGACCAAATGTTGGACAGGTTAGCTGGACATGAGTATTATTGTTTTCTAGATGGTTATTCAGGTTACAACCAGATTGCTGTAGCACCAGGGGACCAGGACAAAACTACTTTCACTTGTCCCTATGGTACATTTGCTTTTAGGAGGATGCCATTCGGGTTATGCAATGCTCCAGCAACGTTCCAACGCTGTATGATGGCCATTTTCACAGATATGGTGGAGCAGTACTTAGAGGTTTTTATGGATGACTTTTCCATATTTGGGGATTCTTTTGATAAGTGTTTAGAAAATTTGGCCAATGTACTTAAACATTGTGAGGAAACTAACTTAGTCCTCAATTGGGAGAAATGTCACTTTATGGTTAGAGAAGGAATTGTGTTGGGTCACAGGATTTCAAAGAAAGGTCTTGAAGTAGACCGAGCAAAGATAGAAGTGATTGAAAAGCTACCAACCCCAACAACCGTGAAACACATTCGTAGCTTCTGGGGACATGCGGGCTTCTACCGGAGATTTATCAAGGACTTTTCTAAGGTATCTAAGCCTTTATGTCAATTATTAGAAAATGATAATGTGTTTTCTTTTGATGCAGCCTGTGCCGCAGTATTTGAGGAGATCAAACAAAAGCTTATTTCAACCCCCGTTATCATAGCACATGATTGGAATTTACCATTTGAGCTGATGTGTGATGCAAGTGACTATGCAGTAGGTGCTATTTTGGGGCAGCGGCATAACAAAATTTTTCATTCCATCTATTATGCAAGCAAGACACTCACGGAGGCTCAGGTAAATTACACTGTTACTGAAAAAGAGTTACTTGTTGTTGTGTTTGCCTTTGATAAATTCAGGTCCTATTTGGTGGGCACTAAAGTGATAGTCTACACCGATCATTCTTCCATCAAATATCTACTTGCAAAGAAGGACTCAAAACCAAGGCTCATTAGATGGATTCTACTCCTACAAGAGTTCGATGTGGAAATCAAGTACAAAACGGGAGTAGAAAACCAAGTGGCTGATCATTTGTCTCGATTGGAGCAACAAGGGGGATGTGAAATCCCAATTAATGAACAATTTCCGGATGAACAACTGCTGGAAATTTCAGAAGACATGAAGCTGCCGTGGTATGCAGATTTTGCTAACTTTCTGGCCAGCGGTGCAATGCCGCCGGATTTCTCATACCATGAACGAAAGAAGTTTCTCCATGATGTCAAAAGTTATTTTTGGGAGGAACCCTTTTTGTTCAAGCAATTTAAAGACCAAGTGATTCGCAGATGTGTAAACGATGATGAAATTGAGGACATCATTTTTCAATGTCACAACTCACCATGTGGAGGACATTTTGGAGGGTCAAGAACTGCAGCAAAGGTACTACAATCTGGTTTCTTTTGGCCTTCATTATTTAGAGACTGTTATGAGTTCGTGGCAAGGTGTGATCGCTGCCAAAGGGTAGGAAACATCTCAAGAAGAAACGAAATGCCTCTCACCAACATTTTGGAAGTGGAACTCTTTGACGTATGGGGCATTGATTTTATGGGACCTTTCCCACCTTCTTTTGGGAATTCATACATTTTAATGGCAGTGGATTATGTGTCTAAGTGGGTGGAAGCTGCAGCATTCCCCACTAATGATTCCAAAGTAGTGATCAATTTCCTTCGAAAGAACATTTTCTCACGTTTTGGAACACCTAGAGCAATCATCAGTGATGAAGGTTCTCATGTTGTCAACAAATGGCTAGGGGCCTTACTAGCCAAGTACCATGTTCATCGCCGAGTTGCCTTGCCATACCATCCTCAAACAAATGGGCAAGTTGAATTGTCCAACCGAATCATCAAAGGTATCATTGAGAAGGTGGTTAACCCAACCCGAAAAGATTGGTCCAGAAGGTTAGATGACGCTCTATGGGCCTACCGGACAGCTTTCAAGACCTCAATATGTATGTCTCCGTACAGACTCGTTTTTGGGAAGGCTTGTCACTTACCCGTGGAGCTAGAGCACAAAGCATACTCAGCGCTGCAGCATCTCAACATGGACATGAATGCTGCTGGAAACAAGAGAATGCTGCAGCTTTCTGAACTAGATGAGCTGAGATTATTTTCTTATGAAAATGCCAAGTTATACAAGGAGAAGACTAAGAGGTGGCATGACAAACACATCCAGCCAAGAAATTTTGAAGTAGGACAGCAAGTTTTGATTTTCGATTCAAGATTGAGACTATTTCCAGGAAAATTGAAGTCGAGATAGACCAGACCGTACACAATTGAACAAATTCATCCTCATGGAGTGGTCTCGGTTATGAACAAAACGGGGACCAAGTTCAAAGTCAACGGGCATAGACTAAAAATCTACAGAGATGGAGACCAAGAGCAAACCGTTAATTCTCTATTATTCCTCAATAATGGAGAATTAGGTGGACCCCACACAAATGAAAAATTCAAGTGAACACTCTCCAATTTTATTTTCTGTTGTTCTTTTCCTTTTTATTATTTATTTTCCATTTTTCTTTCTTCTATGTTTATTTAATTTATTTGCTTCCTGTTTACTTATTTTTATATTTTCTGTTTTTCTTTTATTTTTATTTATTTCATTTCTCCGTTCTTTTATGTTTATTTATTTTATTTACTGATTTTTCCTGATTTCCTTTTTTTTTTTTTTTTTCAGTTATTTGGGTTTATTTATTTTATTTTCTGTTTTTATTTGCTGACTGTTTAGTCATTTAATGTGCTGGTTTATTTATTATTTTTAATTCTAGTTTTTCTTGTTTTTTTGGTTATTTATTAGTTCTGCCTTTTTGTCTCATTGTGTGTCGGGTACCCCTGTACCCGACAGTTTTTTTTAATTTATTTCTTTGTTTTGTTCTGCCTTTTGTGAAGATAAAAAAGAGGTATACATACAGTATACATATATTTTGGGGCAGAACGTTCACGCCATTTCTAGCTTTCTTATTTCTTTGTATTGTTCTGCCTTTATTGCAGGTCAAAAGAGGTAAAAAAGAGGTCAAAAGAAGATATACACACAGTATATACATATTTTGGGGCAGAACACTCATCCTACTTCCGGATAAAAGATAAATGACCAAATGGACAAGAGAAAAATCCAGTCAACCCTTTCTTTATGACTTTCAGGAAACGAAAAGGTGCCTTTTCAATTTCCATTTTCTTCCCAAGGTAAGTATTCATTATTGTATTCTATAATTAATTCTCCAAAGGGATGAAAGTCACTTAGTTAGAGAAACCAAAAGACCAACATTCATTTCATTTTCACTCACCCAACTGAAAGGACTCCACACTTAAAAACAAGAAAACATACAACTCCTCTCACTGCACTTACATCTTACCCAAAGAAAAAAAAGAGGGAAAAAGGAAACACCTCCTGTTCTTCTTCTGGCCGAAACTCTCAAGCAAAAATCCAACGCAAACAACACACTGAAGGTATGTCTTCTTACTGCAATCTGAAGCTTAAACTGTGAATTTGCGGCTGGAATTTTTTTTTTCTCTGGGTCAGCCGAAGAGCATGGGTTGTCTTTCCTCCTTCACTGATTTTGCGAGACCATGCTCAGATCTGGTTTTCTTTTTCTTTCTGGGCGAAAATATAGGCATTTTTGTTGGTATACAGTGAGTGGGATGTGGATGTATGCTTAATATCTTCAGATTTACTGTGATAAATGTGAACAAAATGGGTGTTTTTGTGTGAATGGTTGGCTGTAGTTTTTGTTTGGAAGCATACTGTTCTTGCTAACGACTTGATTTCCTGAATGTTTGTACTAAATGATGGGTTCCATATTCTAGGTTTACTGAAAAAGCTGCGTTTTATTTTCTGGGTTCAAGTTGAATTTTCAGAAAACAAGCTCTATTTTGAAATGGGTATTGCACTATCCACTGATTTCTGATAAAAGGGGGTTGAAAGTTTTTTGAATGACTTTGAGATGAAAGGATATTTTTGCTGTTGACAGTATCTATTTCTGAATAATCTTTTGGCACTGGTACCCTTGGGAAATTTTGAAAAATTTTGCAGTTGTCTCTGATCCTCGGGCAGTAACTGATATAGTATTCTGATATTTACTGATGGAAGTTCCTGATATATGTGATATTTTCTTAACTGATAACTGTCCCTAGGGAATTTTGCAAAATATTTTTTTGTGGGTCAGTGCTAAATTGCAGACGGGATATATAGGTCATTCTACGGGTCTTTAAAATCTTATCTTATGTCGGGTACACCAGCATGTACTGCATGATTTTAACTGAATATTTGGAAACAAAGACTGATTTTTTTGGATTGAAAAAAAAAATAGTCCGTGACTGTTGGTTTTCTTTTCAGTCTTACTTGCAAGTTCTATCTTACATCTCGGGACTGTTTGATAGCTGTGGCCTCTCTAGGCAAATTATTCTTACATGTTTTAGTCTTTACAGATGAGAACCAAGCAAGTGGTACGAAAACTCCCTCCGAGAGAGAAATTCTCCTCGTCTGATGCTGAAACCAGAATGACGGAGCTGTACGCAGAAAAACAATGTCTCGAGGATTTAGGGTTTGACCTCACAGGTGAGACACCATACCCTCTTTCGGAAACATGCCGACATATAATCAGAGTACTGGGTTGGGACAGATTTTACGCCCAAAGAGTCGAACCGGACACTGGAGTTGTCCGGGAATTCTACTCCAACCTATGGCCAAATAGTGTGTATGCCGTGTTCGTCAGAGAGCGGCTGGTACCTTTAAATCCACGGACAATCAACCAGCTGTTCGAGCTGATGAACTATGACAACGATAACGATGAGTATTATTCGTTCCTAGCTGATCCGGAAGCATGTGATAAAGTTTTACATGAAGTAACCGTTCCCGGGACTGAGTGGACGCTCTATAAGAGCGGAAACAAGACATGCAAGCAGGAATCCCTGACTGATGAAGCTAAATTTTGGTTTTACTTCGTGAGACACTCCCTGATGCCCACTAATCACACGTCAACCCTGAATGTTGAAAGGATAGTGCTGCTGGCGTGCATTATCAATGCCAGAACCATAAATGTGGGGAAGCTCATATGTGACCAGATAAGGGCTTGTGCTAACAAAAGAAGTGGGGAGATGTTTTTCCCCACTTTAATCTGTTTATTGTGCAGGGCGGCTGGAGCTGATGTGGATATCATGGATGACGACTTTTACCCGGGTGGAACGATCTCGGCACATGACCTTCGCAGGATCCTCCCCCCACCACCACAGCCCCAACCACCTGAGAGAACACCACCCCAAAACCTGTGTCAGCAGAAACTGACATCCCTTCTCCAGCAGCAACGGATGCTGCAGCATCAAGTTCAGCCGATGCTGCAGCAATGACCAGACAGATGTATGCGCAACTTCAAATCTTCTGGAGGTACATGCGTGCACACAACGAGGCCTACATCAGATCCCTCCCCAGAAACCGTCTACATGCTGGTCATCCATGGCCTGCCTTCCCGCCTGAACTCGTACCAACTGAAGATTCCAACCGGATGGAGGACGATGATGTTATCCTCACACCTTGACGCACTCCCTTGAGACGGGAGTAGTTCTTAACCCCTGAACTCCTTTACTTTTCTGTTTTTTTTTTATCATACTTTAATTTGCCTGCTGTGCAGGCCCTTGAACAACTTTACTTTTTTGTTGTTGTTTTGATTTGTTTTCCTTGATTGTTGTTTTTAGACTCTTTTGTTTTGTTGTGTTTTGTTCTGTTTTGCTACATTGCTTTGCCTATTGTTTTGTCCTGATGGAACTTTGGTGTTAAAAGCAATGAGAACATTGTTTCCCTTTAAGTTTGGGGGAGGGTGTCCTCTTAGGGCAAAAAGTTCAAAAATGGTGCTATTTTTCAAAATTTTCCTGCTGTCTTTTGAATGCATGAACAACCTCTTTGCTGAAATTTTGAGTGATATATTTGAATGCATAGATGCCTTGTCTGAAAAACTATTTTAGGATGCCTTATAAATTGATTGATCTGGCATAGAAGACCTGATTGCATGAATGCGGCTGCATTATCATATGACCCATTAGAGCCTTAGTTTCAGCAGGATTAGCATAAACTTTTGGGACCTGATTTATGATGTTATCTTAAAAACGAAAATACATTCTTGTAGACTTTGTACCTACTGTTTAGAATAATTAGGTATTAGTTGACTCTAAGTGAGAATTATTTCTACTCCCTATCTTTTGCACATAGTTTTACTTGGAGATTTCATGTTCATAAAAAGAGTCACTTTGGTATGAAGGTTCAGAATTTTTGACTCATTTGTTATAGTCCTTGAGGTGAAATCCTAGTAGATTTGGTAATATAGAAATGATTGAGGCATGTTCTTGAACCGTTTGAGCCTTTCTAGCCTACCCGAATGTATTTTGCTTCCTTAGTTAACCCAAGTTGAGCCTAAGCCTAATTTCTTGACACCCCTATCAAAGAGCCACTTATCCTAAATGATTCGCATGTATCCATTCTTTGTCTTCCCTAAAACTTGATCTTAGTCTGCTGTGAACATTGTTGAACATAAGTTTGGGGGTATACTAAGAATGCTATGAGAAGGAACATAGGAATGCCTCATCATTATCATATTTCTGGGATTAGTGGTATTTTAAGGAAAATTTGAACTTCTGATATAAATGCTCTACGTATTGAGGGTTTGTGTATGAAAACATGCGTGAAAAAAATGAAAAACACCCTCTTTACTTTAAAACGAAAAAGAAGAACAAAAAGAGAGCACAAAGGAAATACGTGTTATGCTTCTTTGAGGTCAAATGTTATATACTAATTGTGGTTAAATGTTGCACGTATTTCTGAACAGGGTGTAAATTTTTATGATCCGTGGGACTGACTAAAAAAAATTTGGGAAGTGATAACATTGGGTAGAAGCTCATGGCAGACTAGGACTAAGTTTTGAGCCACTTTTTATCCATATTTTTCCTACCTTAGCCCTAGCCTACATTACAACCAAATTAAGACCTCTTTGATCTTTATTGCTAAATTTGCTACATTAGTGGAGAGGGGTGTAATGGATTGAGTTTAAGGATACAAAATGAACCTTAGGATTACCACATGTTGACTTATGAATGAGAAATTGAAAGGGAAGGACTATGCACACACACACTTTGGAGTGGAAGTTCTTTGAACTTGGGTTAGTTAATATTTGGTTGATGCGATTCCGGTTGACGTACTAAATAGGTATTATTTTACCCTATGTCGATTATGATTAATTAAGGACTGTGATTGACTAATTGTCACGTTTAGTCTTATGGTGTCACTTAATCAGCCAGAATCTAAGGCAGAGTACCTATCGTGTAGCTAGTCTATTGGAAAGTATCTACGATTTTACTAAGTTAATTATCGTACTCCCAGGGAAGTGGCAACGACTTAGTAGTAACTAGCCTCTTATCCTAACTCTTATCTTATGATCCAGTTATGCAATCTTCATCAAATACTTTGATGAGAGGGTGATCCATTCTCCACTAGGTTCAAGTCTAATTAATCCTAAAAGTGTTTTAAAGATGAGTTCTGATTCTATGCTATACCGTCCCTATATGTTGATTGACCTGTCTTCGAGTATTTTAGATGCATCTTAGCCTGGAATGCAACTATGTTCTGTGTCTAAAGGTGTACCACATCTGAGGTCTCTACACTACCGCCCCATCGTTAAGGTAAACGGCCCTACTCACGGCCCGGACTAAAGTCAGCAATGAACGGTACCCTATGTCACTTCGGGGTCATGCTGCTCGTCGCAAAACCGCCGGCATAACTCTCTACTCAGCCTACCTAGACTACTCTAACAAACAGGGTGTTCCGTTGGTTATTTTATCTAGTATGGCAGACACCAATACTAATTGATGCCTGTTAAACTAAACAGGTTATGAATAGACCGTGGTTAGGAATTGTCTATAACCCTAGTTTTAGTTTAAAAGAGACTTACATTAGACATGCAGACATAATGAATATTTAGCAGGTGGCTATTTCCGGAAAAACATAATAACTTCAACATACAAAACAACTATTCATAAAATCATAATCTGATATTCATAATTGATGTTTAGGACAAAGCAATAAAACATATAAGAGAGGGGTATGGGGACTGATGCCATAAAGAAATCACCCTTTACTTAGTCTCGCCTACAGAGCGTACTGCTGTATACGTCGTATTGCCCGCCCTGACTCTGCTCACCAGAACCTTCGGAGGACGCTTCCTCAGCCTAGTAGCTAGACTTTACCTTACATCCTGGGCTTAAGCCTAGCCCTGTGGACTGACTCTTCGAACGCCTAGAGCTCTCTTAGGGTCTCCTAACGAAACCCCGGGTATTCTATGAATACCAGAAACGAACCTATCTATAGAAACCTAAGATCTGAGACTATTTCTCAGAAACTAAAACAAACACTAATAAGAAAGAAAACTGAGATCCGAGTCTCTGAGTGAGTTGTGTACTGGAAAACTGTACACTGGAAACCACTTAATGACTCAGATCGAGTGGAGAGGGATGAATTCAACTGCTGGAGGCCTGGGGTATTTATAGCAGCTTCCCGGAGTGAAAAATTCTGAAAAATTCGATGTGGGACAGCTTCTGGCGGCTCGGGACGCCCGTCCCGGTTCGGGACGCCCGTCCTGATTCGTTGACCAGGTTCGGGACGCCCGTCCTGGCGGTTTGACTGGGTCGGGACGCCCGTCCCGGACCTTTGACCGGGTCAACATTTCCAAAAATTGCGTTTTTGCCCCAGAATTTGCTGTTTTCGTCTACTTTTCACCTGACACTTCCAAAATCATAAAAACCGTGAAATCAAGTAAATAGTAAACAATTAATGTCAATTTACTCTCAATTTCACATTAAAACATATATAAAAACATGCTAAAAATGTGATACGATTTTCGCGTATCAGATAACCCCACACTTAGCTTTTTGCTTGTCCTCAAGCAAAGTCTACATGGAGTTAGTGATTTTAAACCGTAGTGCAGTCACTTAAATTCCTAATCATGTTTTTATTCCAAAAATTCTTCAGACAATTCTTAACACATGTCTGATTGGTCAGGTTGCTATGACAAGGTCTCAAATGTCTCTAGTAGTTTGTTATGATCAGGCAGAAAACAAATCAACAACTAGGTTGGACTTTTTTCTTAGTCACAGGGTCTTCCTGATGTGTAGTGTGTGTACTAGTCTAGACCAGATAGTCAACACAATGAACTCTTATCTTAACTGCTACCAGATAATACTTTGACCTATCGCTAGACATACTGACAACAGATAACTTTCTGAGTTCTGAGCTTTGGTGATCAGATTTTTAATGTTTTAGCACTTAGTTATTTTCTTTATAGATTCAGGGTATTTCGAGTTTGCTTAGAACACGTCAACTTCAACTACCCATGTAGCGAGTCCCACTCCGATGACTCCCAGATCTACACGACCTTAGGGCATCAGGCTTTAAGTTCCCTGAAGGAGTGGTGCTCGAGTAGCGAAGGCCGCTGGCAAACTACCCTATTGTAATTAACTTCCTTAAGTTCTTTTCACTTTTAGCTCAGAGTCTCATCTAGTCATTCTAACTGCCAATATATCCACAACTGGTCTAATTTTATCTAGTTAAGTCTCGAATAGGCAATTGGTTGAGGTCTCTAATCCAGACAATGTTGTGCTCAGTTATCAGGAATTCCCTATTCCTAATCAATTAGTCCAAGATAGCTATCGACTATCTCCTACTAACCATAACATACTACCTACATATCATAGACATAAGCAATTTGTTTAACCAAGCATACTGCATTTAAAAGTCTGAAAGACAGAAAAATTTTGAAATTTTTTTGGAAGGGTGTGAAAATACAGGGAAAACAAGCAAAAGCATGCGAAATTTTTTTTTTCAAACTGCTACAGTGCACTGTGCACTGCTACCCCACACTTAAGTCTGGCACTGTCCTCAGTGTTCATGCATATCTAGCTACCCCACACTTATTTGAAAACAAGAAATAAAATAGAAAAGATTCTTACCCCACACTTATTCGACTAACTAAGGGTAAGAGAGAAAATCAGGCAACAAAACAGGAAGGATAGCAAAACAAAACACAAAACAAATAACATAAAGGAATATGAGGATAGAAAACTCCCTTCATGTTGCGAACAGAAGGGTTTCTCTGATCTGTCAATTGGCTCTTCACCTTAGCCATGTGCTATTGCTGAGGTGTTCTTGACTCTGCAAGCTCTAGATATTGGAACGTATGACGCCAGCTCCGATCCTTCATTGTCGAGCTCTGGTAGTGGCATATCCATTTGATGAATGACTCAAGCCCCAAGGACTGTTTCCTCGAATCATCTACAAAGTTTCTCGTAATCGTAGCAACGTTGTCCAGAAGGAACGTGTCTAGGAATGAGACTTCTTTGGATTGGTGTGCCTACCTGCCAATGTTATAAAGGTATTGCATGCAAGTCTCGAATGAAAGAAAGATACCTGAAGTTTTGGCGAAGCTGTGGTGGGAGGGGGGCTCCATTGTGTAGATCTGGCACAGTATTTGAGACTTCCTCGAGGAAGTTTCTCACAGCTGATTGGTATGCAGGAATGCAAGCTCCTCCATTGCTATGCTCCCGACACAATGCCAAATTCCTCTATATCTGCCGACCGTTCGTTACCTCTTGTAGATCACCTTGCTTCAGATCTGACTTTAATTGTTTCCAGCCTCTCATCTATTGATTCTGCGAGTGTGGGTTTTGCTGTGGTGGTGTCTTCTGAAAGTTTCCAGCTTCCAATTACTCCTCAGCTAAATCCCGTACGATTCCTCTAGTTGGGATTGTAGCGTTTCCCATTGGAGCAGCATTCTGCAGTACCTACTCCTACCTCTTTTGGAATGGTCAGTCATTCCATAGCAATCCCTGCTAAAGTGTGGTACTTAGCAAACTTCACAGATTTGATACACAGGCTGAACTTTCTTCTTAAAACATTGGCACTCTGAATCTGGAAACACTAGAATCTGCACATGACTTTAACATCATTAGTAGGTATGCCTGTGGTTCAGGCTATTTTCGAAAAGTGTTCCACGACTACAATGATGTAATTATGTTCAAAGGAAGAAGAGAAAAGGATTCGAATAACCCCTGATATCAACGGTTGCAACATTCTGTGTATGTCGCTGGGGTAGATGATTTCGGAAGATGTGTTACCTGTCATTTGGCAAGCATCGCATGACTGTACAGAGATACAGAGTCCTTGATGTGGTGGGTCAACAAGATCCTGCTTTCAACACTTTCCGGACAGTGTTGATAGTAGTCAATTGTCCTCTCGTAGATTCTTTAGGGCAATGCTCCAAAATCTTGTGTCCTTCATCTTCTGAGACACATCTTCTGATCAACTGATCTGCAAAATTTGAAATAGAAAGAAACTACCCAGTAGTAATATTTCAAATCAGCAAGAATTTCTTCTTTTGCTGATAAGTCTATCACTTGGAACTTATTCAGTGACTAGATAATTTGCAATAAATCAAAGATGAGAATTATTACACATAGCAAACAATGCAAATAAGTTTTTCATCCAAAAATTTATCAGTTTACACTAGCCTCTAACCGGGGTTTTCTAATCTAGACCATGGTTTGCTTTCTAGATTTTCAACCCTTTTTCTTATCCCTTTATTCTATATCAAGTTCAAGTAACACACAAACTTAACTAAATCAAGTATGGTTTAGTATCAGCTTTATTGAACACAGATATCTCATAGTGATCAGTGTAACCTATTGTTTTTAGACAAGACTAGATAAGATCAAATTTATCATGCATGAACTTTCTTATCATCAAACAATTCGTACTACATCATTACATCACATATTCATTCAAAAGCAGATTTCAATCAGGTGATGCCATAATGGGTGCAGTAATTCCTTTTGGTTTAAAAGATCTCATGCAATTATCAGCAAAACAAAAGGAACATCCTTTTTCCAATAGAACATTCAAAGGTCTGGCTATTAAGGAAAAACTATTTCATAACTCATCCTAATAAGGCCGGCATGACTCTAAGAAAATTCTAAAATAGAGTTTCTTTCCCGATAAAAATCTAGCCAAAATTTTCAACTCAGAAGAAACATATTTTATCATCATTTCCATTTTTATTCGAAATTAAATAATAGAAAGAAACACGAAAAAGAGCAACTAAGAAAACAACTAAAAACAAGATAGGGAAAAGGAACAACTCACCGTTGAGCAAGAAAGATACATTCTTTTGGGATTTTAAATTTTTAACATTTTTTTTTCTTTTTATGTTTAATTTAGAAAGCAGGTAAATTTCCTTAATATGGTTTTAGAATAATTTTCTAAAATTTGATTATCCTAAGTGTCCTTAATTCCAGATAACATCTAAATTAATTAGTTATGACAATCCTATATTTCGGAAACTGATTGTCTAACTAGCATAAAACAAGTGTTAGGTCTAAGGTCTAGGTTACTACCCTACCTATCATAAGTATCTAGAATTTTGATCAGTGTCTAGAATTTTGATCAGAAGTCCTAATTCATTATGATATTTCCCCGTAACGGCGCCAAAAATCTGATGCGATTCCAGTTGACGTACTAAATAGGTATTATTTTACCCTATGTCGATTATGATTAATTAAGGACTGTGATGACTAATTGTCACGTTTAGTCTTATGGTGTCACTTAATCAGCCAGAATCTAAGGCAAGTACCTATCGTGTACTAGTCTATTGGAAAGTATCTACGATTTACTAAGTTAATTATCGTACTCCCAGGGAAGTGGCAACGACTTAGTAGTAACTAGCCTCTTATCCTAACTCTTATCTTATGATCCAGTTATGCAATCTTCATCAAATACTTTGATGAGAGGGTGATCCATTCTCCACTAGGTTCAAGTCTAATTAATCCTAAAGTGTTTTAAAGATGGTTCTGATTCTATGCTATACCGTCCCTATATGTTGATTGACCTGTCTTCGAGTATTTTAGATGCATCTTAGCCTGGAATGCAACTATGTTCTGTGTCTAAAGGTGTACCACATCTGAGGTCTCTACACTACCGCCCCGCCCCATGTTAAGGTAAACGGCCCTACTCACGGCCCGGACTAAAGTCAGCATGACGGTACCCTATGTCACTTCGGGTCATGCTGCTCGTCGCAAACCCGGCATAACTCTCTACTCAGCCTACCAAGACTACTCTAACAAACAGGGTGTTCCGTTGGTTATTTTATCTAGTATGGCAGACACCAATACTAATTGATGCCTGTTAAACTAAACAGGTTATGAATATACCGTGGTTAGGAATTGTCTATAACCCTAGTTTTAGTTTAAAAGAGACTTACATTAGACATGAGACATAATGATATTTAGGCAGGTGCTATTTCCGGAAAAACATAATAACTTCAACATACAAAACAACTATTCATAAATCATAATCTGATATTCATAATTGATGTTTAGGACAAAGCAATAAAACATATAAGAGAGGGGTATGGGGACTGATGCCATAAAGAAATCACCCTTTACTTAGTCTCTCGCCTACAGAGCGTACTGCTGTATACGTCGTATTGCCCCCTGACTCTGCTCACCAGAACTTCGGGACGCTTCCTCAGCCTAGTAGCTAGACTTTACCTTACATCCTGGGCTTAAGCCTAGCCCTGTGGACTGACTCTTCGAACGCCTAGAGCTCTCTTAGGTCTCCTAACGAAACCCCGGGTATTCTATGAATACCAGAAACGAACCTATCTATAGAAACCTAAGATCTGAGACTATTTCTCAGAAACTAAAACACTAATAAGAAAGAAAACTGAGATCCGAGTCTCTGAGTGAGTTGTGTACTGGAAAACTGTACACTGGAAACCACTTAATGACTCAGATCGAGTGGAGAGGGATGAATTCAACTGCTGGAGGCCTGGGGTATTTATAGCAGCTTCCCGGAGTGAAAAATTCTGAAAAATTCGATGTGGGACAGCTTCTGGCGGCTCGGGACGCCCGTCCCGGTTCGGGACGCCCGTCCTGATTCGTTGACCAGGTTCGGGACGCCCGTCCTGGCGGTTTGACTGGGTCGGGACGCCCGTCCCGGACCTTTGACCGGGTCAACATTTCCAAAAATTGCGTTTTTGCCCCAGAATTTGCTGTTTTCGTCTACTTTTCACCTGACACTTCCAAAATCATAAAAACCGTGAAATCAAGTAAATAGTAAACAATTAATGTCAATTTACTCTCAATTTCACATTAAAACATATATAAAAACATGCTAAAAATGTGATACGATTTTCGCGTATCATTGGTTATTCACTAAGGATGGAACATTATGTCTACTTGAATTCTGCATTTTTCTCTTTCTGAAATCAGTGGTCCCATGGTTGACTGAACTTGCTGAACAAAGTCTTTATGTGGGTATGTATATTCTTGGTTGCTTCCGCATTGCTGCAGCATTGCTCGGGATGAGCAATGACCTAAGTTTGGGGGTGTGATAACTCTAAAATAATAGAGTTATTCACATTTAATTTGCCACATTTTATTCGGGAATTAATTGACTTTATTTGGAAAATAGAATAAAAATGTGTTGATTTGAAGTTTTCCCTCTTTTTACCTAAAAATGTGGATTTATTGTTAAAAATCAATTTAATTGAATTAACTTCTCAAAATGTGGATGAGCTGTATTATTTGTTATTATTTGGAAATTAATTTGAATTGATTTGTTGTGATAAGGGTAAAAAGGGAATTTTGATGGGTGAAATTTGTGAAAGAAAGTTGGATGAAGGTTGACCGTGAAGAACGTGAAATATGTGTGGACAAATTGCATCTTTACATATATATTTATATATATATGTATATCTATATGTATGTATATATATATATATATATATATATAATATACACCCACACACTATTTGTCACTTAAAAATCCAGTTGGGCATATTAATTAAAGCTGAACTTGCGGTACTATGCATTTATTTCTCTTGTCCTATCCATTTTACACATATGTATATATATATGTTTGTTTTTTGAAAGTGCAGGTCAAAGGGTGGACAAGAAAGTTGAAATAAAAGACAAGAAATTTAGGAAAGTAGCTGAATTGTCGCTGCTGACCTTGCAGCCGTCAGAGGAAAAGGACAAAACTCCTGTAGAAAGTTCTGAAATTCTGCCACAAATCCTGCGGCTGTCAGAAGAACAAGACAAAAACTCTGCTGCAAATGCTGCAACATCAGAGGAAAACGACAAAAGATCACACAGAAAGCAGCGGGAGACCGGCTGCAATAGCTGCAGCATTCAGAGGAAGATGACAAAAATTTTAGAAGGCAGCTGGGATTTATTTTGACTATTTGTTGGAATTTATGAAGACCATTCCAGAAATGATGGACAGATGACATCTTGGTAGTGGCTCTTGGTGCACAAAGAGGCTATATGTATAACCGAGATGAGGAGAAAAGGGGGGCTAGTTTTGGAGAGTTTGAGAGCTAGTCTTAGAGTTTAGGAGGCTTTTGGCCGACATAGAGAGAATGGTTTTTCTTCTTAGTTTTCTTAGATAGTTTAGTAGTCTTTCGATAGGATAGTTTTTCTTCTTAGTTTTAGACTAACTCTTAGGAAGGGAAGAACACAAGAGTGAGCAGGGTGACTTGCTACAGCATTCATCGGCTGAGCAGTAGAGACGTAGCAGCATCAAGCAGAGGAAACGAAGGGCAGCAGATTGATTAAGCCGATTTGGGCAGTAGGGTGATCTCCGGCCAGAGTAATCCTCTCTCCATTTCCTCAATTTACTACTGTTTTTGTGACTAAATGTTCTTTGTAATATGAGAATGTTTACATGTGTTCAAGGATTGATTAAGAATGTTTTGGGAGTAATATGTTTTCCGTCTTAGGCTTGACTCCGTTGATTGGTGTCACTACGGACCTAGGGACTGTTTTTCCTATTACGTTAGTCCTTATCTTTCATGATTCTTGGTTCAAGGGTTGATTAAAAATGTTTTGGGAGTGATTTGTTTTCCGTCTTAGGCTTGACTCCGTTGATTGGTGTCACTACGGACCTAGGGACTATCTTTCCTATTACGTTGATCCTTGTTTTCCATGATTCGTTTCAGCATAATATATATCTTTAACCAGAAGATGTTGTGGTGTAGTTAAGTATGAGCATGTTGAATACACTGTTTTGATTATGATGACGAGTATGCTGTAGCATTGCTGTCTGTTTGTATGTTTAATGCTTGTATGGGGCGATGCTTGGTTTATTCATGTAATTACATTAAATTGATTTAACATCACATGCGGTTACGACTGTCCAATGTATGAATCGAGCTACTGTCTGGCCTTCTAACGGAGGGGAACTAGTGGACGTGATAATTATGTGGCGCTAGATTTTAGAACTGTGTAACCAGCGGTAAAAACACGAAAGTGCACTCAATATTGCAGTGGACTCTTGAAAACTGCGTAACCAGTGGTAAATCTACTACCTAGCATTGCGCTAGGTCCACGGTACTTCGTACTCCATGGGATGATGTTATCGGGGATCTAGACTAGTAGATCAAGTAGTCTGGGTGAAACCAGACATGCTGTAGCATTGATATGGAACTAAAAGCATGCTTTGTATACTTAGATTCATCTCTGGTTTGTACTTACATTTTTGGCGTGAATGCCGTAGCATTGTATTACCTGCAGTACTCTTGTGGTTATTTCCAGTAAGCTAACCTTTAACTGTTAGTGTAGTTAGGAGTAGGAATGCCGTAGCATTAGACCAAATCTCTGATTCATGATTTATCATTCTTTATTCTTTTATTCTTTTATGATTCATTATTCTTTATTCTTTTATTCTTTTAACCATTTGTACAATCATATTTGCTTTTGTAATTGGCATACATAGTCCCTGTGGGATCGATAATCTTGTACTTAGGTACATATATTACTTGTTGACCAGTGTATACTTGCACTTGTTAAGATTGCGTTGATTTATTCTATATTATTTATCTTTACAAATTGTGACACACGCACACAACGCAACAGAGCCCCATGGAGTCCAAACCACATAGTCGTTGACACCCTTAGCAGACTCACGAACTGCCACAAATTCTTCTAATGCCTCGCCAAACAAGCCAGCGGGGGCGGACGTAGGAGTCTTTGTACTGATTTGATAGAGAAAAGACCCACCTTAGAGGCCCCCCAGCACGGTACATCCCACCGGGTACTATGATCGTGTAATGTCACCCTGGATAAATGACTCAAGACTGAATTCGACTTGTCAAGCTTCCATCAAGTCACTACAAACCAATAGTCTGCTACACACAAACTCTTCTCCTCATCCGAAATTCCTCCCTCAAGGCATTCCAACAAAGGTCGGTCGCCCATCCAATTATCCACCAAGAACCCAGCTTGATGGTTTGAACCAAGCTTTCAAGTAATACCCTTCCAGACAATGAGTTGTGATGATCTAACACCCCGCCAAGCCACTGACATTCGGGTAACAGGTTGCTCTGAAGTTCTTGATATCCATGATCCATATTTATCTATTAAAATACGGTTCCCCACTTTCTCCGGGTGAGTTAGCATACCCCACGCTACTTTTGCCAGCAGGGCTTGGTTCATTGTTCGTAAATGAGGGAAACTCAACCCCCATTCATTGCGATAAGTACACGGAGTACTCCATGCACAGTAGGAACAAATATGGCGACAG
The DNA here is from genome assembly GCA_027405835.1 of Asclepias syriaca. NCBI lineage: Eukaryota > Viridiplantae > Streptophyta > Magnoliopsida > Gentianales > Apocynaceae > Asclepias > Asclepias syriaca. The sequence continues at coordinate 19,816,238 of CM049927.1, forward strand.
TGGATCACCCTGTCGCAGGTCTCTAGATGGTGAGAATGAGTCCAACAGCTTACCATTCCATAACAAACATAAGGAGTTTGTCGTAACAATATTCATAATAAGTTCCTGAATCACATTTGAAACCCCTGTCACTCTAAGATCCTGGCTTAGATAACCCCAATCAACCTTGTCATATGCCTTTTTCAAGTCAATCATTACAATCATAGAACCATTGCTTCCTTTTCGTCGGCTTAGACTGTGGATAACCTCTTGTATTGTCACGATATTGTCCGAGGCTAGTTGTCTTGGTATGAAGCTTGACTAATAGGGACCGGTGAGGCTCGACATAACCAACGGTAGGCGATTTGCCAAGATCTTCGAAACCAACTTCACAATTACGTTGCACAAGGAGATAGGCCGGAACAGTGATAACGATTCAGAGCTATCCATTTTTAGAATCATGCAGATCACGGATGCATTAGCATCGGGGGGGATAGTACCCATACTGAATGCCTCTCGAACAAATTGAATAAAAGAATCACCTACTAGGGACCAATAGTTCTGGAAAAAATTGGGTGGAAACCCGTTTGGTCTCGAGGCCTTATCAAGACCCATTTGAAACATTTCCTTCTTAATTTCATCATTAGACACCACTCTATTAAAGTTTTCCTTGTCTCTAGACTCTACCTCTGGAAACTGTCAGTCTTCAGCCTCACAAGGTGAGCAGACCTCCCTTGTATACAAATTATGAAAGAAAGCACTCACTAATACCTTTAGCTCGGCCGGATTAGTAATCCAGTTCCTCTAGCTATCCTTCAATTGAGTAATCGAGTTTCGTCGATGTCTGATGAGGGTAGACATATGAAAAAACTTCGTACACCTCTCACCCTCCTTCAGCCAGTTACACCTCAATTTCTGCCGCCATAGGAGCTCTTCTTGGTTCAACGCTTCAATCAGCTCCAACTGTATCCTAGGTTCCAAACGTCTCAAGTAGTCAAAATTCCGATACCCTAAACTCTGTTGGATCCTTTCCAGTCTCGTTAAACATTAGAATTTACGATAAAAAATTTTCCCAAACACCCTCCTATTCCAGAGCATGGCTTCCCTCTAAAACACCTCCATATTTCCTAGCAGCGGCCTACTACTGTCACACCATACATTCTCCACAATCGAAGCAAAGAGGGGATGTGTATTCCACGCTCGTAAGACTTTAAAGACCCCTTTGGTAGGATTAGCTCCATTTGAAGTGGGATGAGCCAACAAGGGGTGATGGTCCGATCTTGTCTAGGGGAGGTGAGAGACCTAATTCCCCGGGAACAAGCGCAGCCATGTGTGATTGCAAAAATACCGATCAATCCTCTCCTCTACACACATAATCTCTTTCCTCATGTTGGACCACGTATATTGAGGCCCCACGAACCCCATATCAATTGACTCACACTGATCAACTATGTCCCTCAATGGTCATACTCTGCTTTGCACTATCCGTTGACCCCCTCTCTTATATGTTGCCTCTATAACTTGATTAAAATTCCCCATTAATAGCCACGGAAGACTCATTCCCCTTCCCAGTTTGCATAGGTACGTCCAAAGATCACTTCAAAAGTTTGACTTGGGAGAGGCATAGATTGCCGATAAAAACTAAGGGTGGTCCCTTCCTCGCTTCATTTCCAGAATAATGATATGATCATCGGCTAAGATAGTCTCCACCTGTACCACCAGTGCGTCCCAAATGAGCATATCATTAACTGTCACTTTAGCATTTAATTGTTGTCACTTAATCAATCAAAACCTAAGGCAGAGTACCTATCGTGTAGCTAGTTCTTGGAAAGTACCTACGATTTTAATTCATTAAGATCGTAATCCCAGAGAACTGGTAACAGCTTAGTAGCAACTATCCCTTAATCCTAACAATTATCTTATTTATTCAATTAATCAATCTTTCATCAATATCTTTGGTGGATTGGTAATCCAACCACACATAACACGTATTCATTTAGCATGCAAGAGTTATCTTATACACATGTGTTCTGAAGTATGTTCTACTGTTTCTACATGTTGATTGACCTATCTTTGAATATTTTAGATATATCTTGGTCTAGAATGCAATTATGTATTGTATCTTGCCTGTGTACCACATCTGAGTTACCTGATGTATTCACCCTACCTTAATGATGACCCTACTCATGATTCGAGTTAAAGGTATCCATGAAAACCCGTGTCACTTAAGAATTCTTGCCACTCGCCCTAACACCGGGATAGCGACCAAACTCAGTCATTAGGTTACTTTAACAAACATGATGATCTATAGGTTATTTTACCTAATATGACAGACCTTAATACAATTTATCCTAACTTAAGGCTTGTTAAATTAAACAGGTTATGATTAGACCATGGTTAGAAATTTTCTATAACCGTTCATTTAGTTTAAATGAGCAAGCAGATATTCAGTTAAAATGTTAATTTAGCAGGTGACCTTTTCGGTAAAATGAGAATAACTTCAACATGCAAAACACATATAACATGCAACCATAGCTTGGTATTCAAATCATTTTTTAGACGAACACAACACAAAGTATACCTAGAGGATCTAGGGGACCACCACCATAAAGTATTCACCCTGTATCAGGTACGCCGACGGAGTGACTACTTGTATACTCTGGGTTTCTCGACTTGACTCTGATTAGCAGAACCTTCGGAGAGTGCTTCCTTAGACTAATAGCGATTGCTTTCCCTTAAATCCTGGGCTTAAGCAATGCCATGTTGACTAGCAATTGGCTCACCTAATACTCTCTTAGGATCTCTTAATGAAATGTCAAGTATTCTATGAATACCAAAAATGAATACTATCTAATCGAATTCTTAAAATTTGAAATAAACACTAAAAAATGGAGAAAACGAGAAACCCTAAAATGATAAATGACTCGTGTCGAGTGTTGAGGGTTGCACTCGGAGTCACTAAATGACTTGTATTGCGTGTAGAGGGATGATTTCAACTGAGGAATGCCTGGGGTATTTATTGCAAGTGAAAGGAGTGAATTTCTCTCAAAAATTCGATGTGGGACAAGCTCCTGCCGTTCGGGACGCCCGTCCCAGGCTGTTGATCGGGGTTAGGATGGGTGTCCTGACTTGGGGACGGCTATCTCGTCCCTTTGACTTGGCCAGGATGGGCGTTCTGCTTCTCGGACGCGCGCACTGAGTTTAGAACTTCCAAAATTTGCACATTTACCCCGATATTTGTTGTTTTCTTCTAAATTTCTCCTGAAGCTTCCAAAATCACAAATTATGAAAAAACTGTGTCAATTTCAATCAATTAAGATCGATTTGGTTCCAATTATGCCCTAATTTGTGTCTAAAAACATGCTAAAAAGTGAAATGATTTGTACATATGAACTATAACCTCAAATTGCAAAACAAATATAATGAAACATCTCGAGTTTTTGCAATCAAATAGATATTGAAGAAAAACTAGTTAGAAATGTAAAAGACAGAGTTTAGAGAATAGTTGCCATAAAGTTGTTACTACTTTACGATATTTCTAGCCCTGCGGTCTTTTTTGCTCTTGAATTTCGATCCTACTCTGAATGTTAGATCCTTCGAGAGACATTTCTTCGACCTAGTATCAATGCTTTGCCTTTTGGTTAGATCTTAAGCACTACTCTATTGACTAAGAAAATGATAGTCTAGAGCTCTCGAGAATTTCCTATCAAAATCCTAGTATTCTATGAAAACCGGACTTAAACGCTAAACTATTCGAATTCCCAAATATTGAGATAAATGCCCAAAAATGATGGAAAACGAGACACTTTGAGTTGCTAGATGAACTGTGTTGAGTGTTGAGAGATGATTTGAACTCCTGGGGTCTAGGTATTTATAGCAGTGTTCTGGAGCATTTTTCTTTTAAAATCTTGATGTGGGACACTGACTGGCTCAGAAAGCCCATCCTTAACAACAAGGATGGCTGTCCCTAGAGAACAGCCGTCCTTAGAGCTAAGGACGGCCGTTTTGGCCAAAACGTTTCCAGAAATTGTAATTTTGCCCCATAATTTGATGTTTTTTGCAATTTAATCCCTGAAACTTCTAAAATCACAAATTATGCAATTATGTGTTAATTCAATGCAATTAAGTCCAATTACTTTCCAAGTTGCCCTAATTTGTATCTTAATACATGCTAAAATGTGATATAATTTAGCGCATATGTCATCTGAAAAATAAATCTTATATATATAAGATATATTAGTTTAAAATATTTTAGTATGAACAAATCATTTAGGTAATACATAACTTTTTAGTAATATTATAGCTTTTACGTAAAAAAAAGTGTAAGTCATTTGGTTATACCAGTTTCATTTATGATTTTTAGAGATTATGAGTTCGAAATATGATAGAAGCACAAGTACCTTAAATTTTTTTTTATATTATTTTTATGTCTCCTCACTTTAATGATTTGAAACCTCATAATTTCCAAGATTTCATCATCAATTTTTCCAATATCAATTTCTTTGTTATAAATATCTTTAACAACGTCCATAAAAAGATGATCTACTAATATTTCTACCATCCGTCTACTATACGAATTTTTCACAAAACATTCTTTTTATGAAATTTTTAGCATCCTTGGATAACTTCTTAGGAATATTAGGTAAGCGTCTACTAAATCATTGTATCTGAAAAATATCTAATTTGGTGAAATCTCTTGGAGGTTGTTCTGTCAGCATTTCTAAAATAATACATCCTAAAACCCATATATCATTTTGACAATCTTGTAAGCAATTCTTCACAACTTCAGGTGACAAATACATCGATGTCCCCTTCTAATAATATATTTCTGCTTTTCTCTTCTTATTGATTTTCATTCCTCGTCGCAAATTTTTCTTTGTAAAACCGCAATCGTTGATTCTTATACTAAATTCATTTGCTATATTTGCTTCTTTCTTATTTTCCTTACATATTAATAAGATATTATTTGGTTTTAAATTATGGTGTATGTATCCAATCTCGTGAATATATTTTTATTCCGGATAATAATAATTTTGTACTTTTCATTTCATATTCACATAATTCTCCACCGCCTCTAAAATTTCTGATCTTGTCGGAAAGGATTCCTCTAGAATTGTACTCTAATAACATATTATAAGTTAATATACTATTATATCCAAACGTTGTTTCTTCACCTAATTAAGCATGCAATCATATGAGGACTGTTACTTCAATTATTTCAATTTAAAATAAGATTATAAGGATAATAACTTCTCAAACCATATAATCTTAACCAAAAGAATGAGTAAAAGAAATTGCATTCCAAGAGTGCATAACCAATCAAATAGGAAAATACCATTATACTAGAAACTTGTACAAATACATTGATACATTAATTAAGTTACAAGTTTTTTACACATAATTTTACTTTTAAATTCAAACTAAATTTCACATTATAAAATCATTAATTAATTACTATTAGGTGGATCAAAACGAATTTGATCCAAAGAAGGGTAAAAATGTTTAGCTTTCACATTGAGATACTCTTTCCATGTTATTGAGCGATAAAGAGGAAGTTCTCCATGTTTTACCAACTTCAAAGGTGGAGAAACGTCAATATCTTTTGATGGACCTAGAAAATATGCTATCGATATACGATTGGTGTTAAATTTACCATGGCCCGGTGCAACACACTCTTAAAAATACCATTTGAGAGGATTTGCAAAAGATCACCAACATTAACCACAAGTGAGCCATTCATTGGCGGCACATTGATCCAACCGATATGATCATGGTAGATTTGGAGTCTACTGGTGTTGCTCTGGTTGAATAAAGTGACTAGTGATGTATCAGTATGAGGCACTAGACCCATTGCTTGATTTGGTTATGGACAAACTGGGTAAGAGTTGACTTGAAGAAGACGGTCAGTACAAATGGAGTTTGTATTAAACGTATACCATTTCTCATCATCATCGGTTAAGCCTAATGATGTTAGCATCATACTTAATATCTTTTAAGATAGTCTGTTTATTGCTTCGTCATAATTATTTATCACATTGTTGATTAGAAATAAACAAATGATGTTATTAATAAAATTATAATCAACATAAATGAAATTAAATAAATAAAAGATATTCAAAGTTGTATGCTCATACTAAAAGGTTGCACTAATATTACTCTCTTTAGGCCACAATTGAGAAGCAACATCTGAAAGTGGACTTTGAATGCTAAATCTCTCTGACCACATTAACTTTTTGAAAAGTGGTGACATTTTTGCAATGCCATAACCATTACTTTGATCCATAGGTCTTAAAGCTCTAAGCTTTTGTTCAATAGGCAAAGCAAACAAATTTCTTGTTTGATCCTCCATTTGTTGAAGAAGCTCCATGCTTATGCCATGATTAATGTGTTGAAACATTTCCCATTCCTCAGATGCCGTTCTCATAAGAAGAATGACATTTGAATCATTCATATCTATCACTGGTAAAACTAAATCTGAAGGTGATAATTTTGAATTGAATGGATAATGAGAACCTGATTCATCTCAAATATGTGAGTAGGGTAAATCTGAAAAATTATTAAAATTTCATCTCTATTCATGTTTGTTTCTGCTCCTTTGAATGCATAGAAAAGAAAATTATGATTATGGATGAGTACTTGTTTGATATAAGATTGTATTTATATAGGTTAAAATATTGTGGTTAGAGGAAAAGAAAAAGATATTTTTGGCTAAGAATTGTGTAATTAAATTTTGTGTTTTTATCTATACAGGGATGTATAAAAATGAAAAATTACCAAAAAATTATATTTCTTCTAAGAATTGTGCAATCAAATTTTGTATTTTTACCTATATAAGGATGTACAAAAGTGAATATTTTTCAAGTGGTTGTGATCCAAGGATCATTAATATCCCATTGACTTTTCCTTTTCAAAATTAGGCAAATGTATTTCTAAAATTTATCCGTTAATTTTCCTTTTCTATAAAGATACCTTTTATACTATGAGTTGTGCAATAAAATTTTGTATTTTTACTTATATAGGGATGTATAAAGATGAAAATTTACAAAGTTACCTTTTTGCTAAGAACTATGCAATCAAATTTTGTGTTTTTACACATATAGGGATGTATAGAGATGAAAAATTTATCAAAAAGTTACCATTTTAGCTAAGAATTGTGTAATTAAATTTTGTGTTTTTACTCATATAGGGATGTATAGAGATGGAAAATTTATCAAAAAGTTACATTTTTTTGCTAAGAATTATGCAATCAAATTTTGTGTTTTTACCTATGTAGGAATGTATAAAGATGTAATATTTTTCAATAACATACCTTTTATGTTAAGAATCGTGTATCAAATTTTGTATTTTTACCTATATAGGGATGTATGAAGATGAAGTTTTTTTTTCCAAAACCATACCTTTTTTTGCTAAAAATTGTGTAATCAAATTTCGTGTTTTTAGGGATATATAGAGATGAAAAATTACCAAAAAGATACATCTTCGGCTAAGAATTATGCAATCAAATTTTGTATTTTTACCTATATAAGAATGTATAAAGATGAAAAATTTACCAAAAAGTTACCTTTTCTACTAAGAATTGTGCAATCAAATTTTGTGTTTTTACCTATATAGAGATGTATAAAGATAAAATATTTTTAAAAAATATACCTTTTCTACTAAGAATTGTGTAATCAAATTTTGTGTTTTTACCTATATATGGATGTATAAAGATGAAAAATTTACCAAAAAAAGTTACATTTTTTGCTAAAAATTGTGCAATTAAATTTTGTATTTTTACTTATATAGGAATGTATAAAGATGAAATATTTTTCAAAAAAATGTTTTTTTTTTCTAAGAATTGTGTAATCAAATTTTGTGTTTTTATCTATATAAGGATTTATATAGATGAAAAATTTACCAAAAAAGATACATTTTTTGCTAAAAATTGTGTAATCAAATTTTGTATTTTTACCTACATAGGGATGTATAAAAATATAAATTTTATCAAACAATTACCTTTTCTGCTCAAAATTGTATAATTAAATTTTATGATTTTACATATAGGAGGATGTATAAAGCTAGAATTTTTTTCAAAGTGATTGTGATCCAAGTATCATTAATATCATCCATTGACTTTTCCTTTTCAAAATTAAGCAAATGTATTTCTAAAATTTATCCCTTAATTTTTCTTTTATAAAAAAATACATTTTTACTAAAAATCGTTGAATCAAATTTTGTGTTTTATCTCTCTAGGAATACTAAAGGCGGAATTTTTTTAAAAAAAAATACTTTCTCTGCTAAGATTTGTATTTTATAGTTTTACGTATATAAGAATATAGAAAGATGGAAATGTTTTCAAAGTGGTTGTGATCCAAGTATCATTAATATCATCCATTGACTTTTCCTTTTCAAAATTAAGAAAATGTATTTCTAAACTTTATGCGATAATTAAATAAACAGTTAAAGTGCTTTTATTATTTCTTTTGGTGTAATTAAAACATAATGCTTCAAATTCAATGAAATTTTGAAATTTTTATTTGATCAAATAAGAGTCATAGTGAGACATTTATTTGAGTAAAAATTGAATTTTACAATAACAACTCGAATTAAATCTGAATTAGTTCGAGTCGTAATAACTTATCAACCCATATAATCTAACCAAAAGAATGAGGTAAAAGAAATTCCATTCCAAGAGTGCATAACCAATCCATATATATTATAAGAAATCCCTATATATACTAGAAACTTGTACGATTACATTCATACTTTAATCAAGATACAAGTTTTTTACACATAATTTTACTTTTAAAGTCAAACTAAATTCCTCATTTTGAAATAATTAATTAATTACTATTAGGTAGATCAAAACGAATTTGATCCAAGGCATCGTAAAAGTGTTTAGCTTTCACATTGAGATACTCTTTCCATGTGATTGAGCGATAAAGAGGAAGCTCTACATGTTTTACTAACTTCAAAGGTGGAGAAATGTCAACATCTTTTGATGGACCTAAAAAATATGCAACTGAGATATGGTTTTGGGTTAAATTTACCATGGCCCGGTGCAACGCGCTCTAAAAACCCCCATTTGAGAGGATTTGCAAAAGATCACCGACATTAACCACAAGCGAGCCATCCTTTGGCGGCACATTAATCCAACCGACTTGGTCATGATAGAGTTGGAGTCCACTAGTGTTGCTCTGGTACAATAAAGTGACTAGTGATGTATCAGTATGAGGCGCTAGACCCATAGCTTGATTAGGTTCTGGACAAACTGGATAAGAGTTGACTTGAAGAAGCCAGTCAGTACAAGTGGAGTTTGTATTAGGCATATACCATTTCACATCATCATCGGTTAAGCCTAATGATGTTAGCATCATACTTAATATCTTTTGAGATAATTTTTTCATTGCCTCATCATAATTATTCATCACATTGCTGATTAGAAATAAAAAAAACGTTGTTATTAATAAAATTATAATCAACATAAATAGAAAAAAAATTCAAAGTTGTATGCTCGTACCAAAAGGTTGTACTAATGTTACACTCTTCAGGCCACATTGAGAAGCCACATCTGAAAGTGGACCTTGAATGCTGAATCCCTCTGACCACATTAACTTTTTGAAAAATGGTGACATTTTTGCAATGCCATAACCATTACTTTGATCCATAGGTCTTAAAGCTCTAAGCTTTTGTTCAATAGGCAAAGCAAACAAATTTCTTGTTTGATCCTCCATTTGTTGAAGAAGCTCCATTTCTATACCATGATTAATGAGTTGAAACATTCCCCATTCTTCAAATGCCTTTTTCATAAAGAATGACATTTGAATTATTCATGTCTATCACAGGTACAACATCACCTGAATGTAATATTGAAGTGAATGAATCATCATACTTGCCTCATCCAAACGTGCGATTCTGGTAATTTTGACATATTTTTAAAGTCGATTGGAATAATATTTTGAGGATCGATCATAGAACTTTGATTTCCTGCCATGTTTGTAAATTCTACAATTGAATGACGAGAAGAAAATGATTATTTTAGAATTAGCGAATACTAGTTTAATGTGAGAGAGTATTATAGGTAGCAATTACTATTCTAGACTAAAAAAATGAAATTTCCAATGATTAGTTACTAGTTAGTGTGTATCATAAATTTTTATCCTATAAATAATTAAGGAGAAGATTAGATCATAGAGATCACTATAGAACTATTTGTAAATGTTATCAATTTTTAAATGGTTTTCTATAAATATAAAAAATATAATATTTGGATTCATATCAAAACTTATAACAATGTATAATTTAAACTATTTCTCTAAAAAATGTTGAGACATATTCATCTTGAAAATATTTGTGATTTATCAATGTTACCACTTTTAAACCATTAAATTATGTATTAAAAAATTTTATATATATATATATATATACATATATATATATATATTACATATATAAATAAATTTATAGTTAACAATCACATATTAAACTAAGAATTCAAAGAATGTGGCTAATATGCAACATTTTCTATTTAAAGGCCTATATTTAGGGGAAAATGTTGCATATTATTACAAGTTAAACAAATCATTTTATATTAAATTACAAATTTTCTTCGAACATTCTCTAATCATAAAATTTTTTTTACTAATTTATGTCTTATCTAAACTTTTTTTTTGTTTGGAACCGAATCTGTGTATATTACTTAAAAAGGGAGTCGAAACAACTCCAGATGTACAAAAAATAGTCTACCAACGTGCTATACAAAAGAATGTACTGCTTGAGGATCTGCTTAGCCCCAGACTAAAAGGAGTTCCACAGTAGATTGGAGACTCCTTTCTGCTAGTGCTTGACCATCCTTCAGAGCTGAGTCACCATATCGTCTACGAGTATGGTTATACCATAGCTCATGCACGATTTGTCTAAACACATAGAACCAGTTAAGACTATTCGGTTCATCCCTACGACCTAAACCAAGGTTCACTTGGAACCACTGTACAAAATGCACTGGCCTGTAAAACAAAAACCACCAGCCAATGGATACAATACAACGCCAAACCCTGAGAGACTCAGGACAGTCCCTGGTACGCGAAATCGTATCACCTTTTTAAGATGTTTTTATATATGATTTAGGGTGAAATTGAGAGTAAATTGATCTTAAATGTTTATTATTTACTTAATTTCACAGTTTTTATGATTTTGGAAGTGTCAGGTGAAATGTAGACGAAAACAACAAATTTTGGGGTAAAAACGCAAATTTTGGGGCAAAAACGCAGTTTTTGGACATGTTGAGTTGGTCAAAGGGTCAGGACGGGCGTCCCGACCCAGTCAAAGCACCGGGACGGGCGTCCCAATCTGGGACGGGCGTCCCGAACCCCCAGATCCATTCCCACATCGAATTTTTGATGAAAAATCACCCCGGGAAGCTGCAATAAATACCCCAGGCCTCCAGCAGTTGAAATCATTCCTCTCCACTCGATCTGAGTCATTAAGTGGTTTCCAGTGTACACTTCTCTAGTACACAACTCACTCAGAGACTCGGATCTCAGTTTTCTTTCTTATTAGTGTTTTGTTTTAGTTTCTGAGAAATAGTCTCAGATCTTAGGCTTCTATAGATAGGTTCATTTCTGGTATTCATAGAATACCTGGGATTTCGTTAGGAGATCCTAAGAGTGCTCTAGGCGTTCGAAGAGTCAGACCACAGGGCTGGGCTTAAGCTGGGTATTAAGGTAAAGCCCAGTTACTAGGCTGAGGAAGCGTCCTCCGAAGGTTCTGGCGAGCAGAGTCAGGGCGAGCAATACGACATATACAGCAGTACGCTCCGTCGGCGAGACTACGTAAAGGGTGATTTCTTTATGGCATCAGTCCCCATGTCCCTCTCTTATATGTTGTTATTGTGTTGTTCTAAAGATTTATTATGAATACGAGATTACGATTTTTATGAATAATTGTTTTATATGTTGACGTTGTTATGTTTTTCCGGAAATAGCCACCTGCTTAACATTCACTATGTCTGCATGTCTAATGTGCTCTTTTAAACTAAAGTTAGGGTTATAGACAATTCCTAACCACGGTCTAATCATAACCTGTTTAGTTTAACAGGCATCAATTAGTATTGGTGTCTGCCATGCTAGATAAAATAACCTGCTGAACACCCTGTTTGTTAGAGTAGTCTAGGTAAGTCGAGCCGAGTCCGATTATGCCGGCGGCTAGGGCAAGCGGTATGATCCCTGAAGTGACATAGGGCTTTCATGGATGCCTTCGTCCCGAACCGTGAGTAGGGCCGTCATTAAGGTAGGGCGGTTTATTAGAAACCTCGGATGTGGTACGCCTTTAGACACAGAACATAGTTGCAATCCAGGCCAAGACATGTCTAAAATACTCGAATATAGGTCAATCAACATATAGGAACAGTATAACATAGAATCAGGACTCATCTATAAAACACTTCTAGGATTAATTAGACTTAAACCTAGTGGAGAATGGATCACCCTCTCATCAAAGTATTTGATGAAGATTGCATAACTGGATCATAAGATAGGAGTTAGGATAAAAGGCTAGTTACTACTAAGCCGTTGCCACTTCCCTGGGAGTACGATATTTAACTTAATAAAATCGTAGATACTTTCCAACAGACTAGCTACACGATAGGTACTCTGCCTTAGGTTCTGGTTGATTAAGTGACAATAATTGAATGCTAAGTGACAGTTAGTAAGACTCAGTCTTTAATTACTCATAATCGACATAGGTAAATAAAGCCTATCTTTTAGCATACCAATCGGAACTGCATCAGATTTTTGGCGCCGTTGCCGGGGAAATATCATAATGAATTTAGGATTATTGGCCACAATTCTAGAGACTTATGATAGGTAACGGTAGTAACCTAGACTTTTGAATTACACTTATCTTATACTAGTTAGACAATCACTTTCCTAAATATAGGATTATCATAACTAATTAATTTTAGATAATATCTGGAATTAAGACACTTAGGATAATCAAATTTTAGAAAATTATTCTAAAACCATATTGAGGAAATTTACCTGCTTTCTAAGTAAAACTCAAAATCCCTAAAAATATTTTTCTTGCTTTCTTATTTTACTTTCCTATTTTTGTTATTTGTTATTTCTAACCAGACTTTGCACTCAGAGATGAAGAGAACAAGAGCAGCTACTAACCAGGCAAAGAAAACAGAAAACCCTGACACTCCAGGACCAAAGAAGACAAAGCCAGAAGGCCCATCTAGGCCTGTACCAGAAATACCACGAGGGACTCTTCCTTCACAACCAGTGGAAGTAAACTCAAGCTCAGATGCCAGTGACCTAGTGAGACGATTCCTGAACGCTCGTGAGCTTAGTCCCATGGAAGAAGATCCTTCTGAGGATACCTTCCCTCCTAGAGAAGAACCCCAGAGATCTCCAGTTCACCCTCCTGCCCAGAGAGTTCCTATAAATCCACCACCTACTGACCAAACCCAAAATTCACCAACATCTCCTGCATACACCCCAACACCTAACGAGCGCACCCTTTCATCTGGGGGGAGTACTAACGGTTATCATTCAATGTTGTCCGTGCAGATAGATACGTTGGCTCAAAGGGTCTATGAGATGGACCAAGGAATTGCCAGCAGACTGTGTCATTTAGACCAACTCAGTCTGAATATCACAACTAACGTGGACCGACTCAGAGCCACGATCAGTCTTCTGGAGAACCAAGGTGCACAACTACTCCGAGAGATGGCTGACTTACGCAGTGAGCAGAACAGGCAGAGGGATGAGATGAGAGCCATACGCATAGAAATGTGAAGCATTCGAACAGAGCTACAGGAGATCAGAGATAAGGGTCGTTGAAAAAGGGAAGATTCTTTTACTTTTATTCTCAGCAAATAAATTGTTTGAACTAAACCTGAATAATTGACCCATAGTTTTCTATTTTTCAAAAATTTTTTAAAGGGTCCTTTATATTCAACAATTTTCTTCAGACACTTTATTTTCAAATTTCTATGAAAAATAAAAGTTTTGCAAATACAGTTTATTTTTCACTAATTAAATTGTACAAACTCAGTTTTTGTTTTTCTGAAATTCTTGCTAAATTTAAGTTGGGATAAAATTAGGGTAGTCATGATTTTCGAAAAAAAAGGGGAGACTGAGGAATTTTTGCATAGACTTTTTAACAACTTCTGAATTTAATTGGATAAACATAAAGCCTTGTTAAAAATTATGAGTATTTTTGGTATCTTGAGGTTTGTAGGGAATTACGAAAAAAAAATTTTGGAATTGGCACGCATCCCGAAGCAACCCCGGGACGGGAGTCCTGCCTCCGGGACGGGCGTCCCGAAAGCCGCCCCTTCTATAAAAATTCATTTTTTTTCATTTTCTCTCAAATCTACAACCAAAAATTCATCTCTCTAAAAATATTTCTCTCTACCTTCTCTCTACAAATTTTTGGCAAACTCTCCAAAGTTTAAAAATTCGAGTTTCCCTCCAAAATTTAAATTTTAAACTTCACCCAAAAATTCGAATTTCCCTCCAAAATTCAATTTTCCCGCCAAAAATTCAAAATCTTTCCCTAACCTAATTTCATCCTTCTGAATTCAAATTCACCTCCAGAATTTGAGTTTAAAGCTTTCCTTCCCACCTAAACTCTCTCTTACGTTCTTAATGGCTCCCAAACGTGCTCGTACCACATCTACCATGACAGTTACCTCAGTGGCACACCCTTTTATGCTGTTTCCCTCCAGCACAGCATACCAAGAAAGATGCCTTGGGTACATCGGGCGTACGATACTGACGGGCAGAACATTAGATTGGGCAACAGTACAGACGCTAGGAGTAGAGCCGAAAGCCAGACGCATACTCGACGTGCCACCTTACAGTCGAGTATTCATCGTCACAGAGCCCACATACCTAGAGCTGGTATGTGAGTTCTATGCATCTTTTACATGCCACCAGGAGCAGATCAGATTCCGCTTAGGCGGAATAGATCGGTCGATGAGCATGGACGAGTTCGGCGTTGCCCTAGGTATCTGGCAGAGAGATGAGCTAGATACGCCCGCATACACCACAGTAGTTCGAGACTTCACGTCTGCAGACGTCTCCACTGCTTGAGCTCAGATCTGCATGACAGGTGTCCCATACCAGCATGGCTTTGCAAAAGCCACAAGTATTTATCCTACTCTTCGTTACCTACACGCTATCATTGCACATACATTGTCAGGACGACGGACGGCTCCCGGAACTGTCACCCAGATGGAGACATTCCTTCTGGCCAACATGCACATGGGATCTACGGTAGAGATGGCTAGACTCATCGCGGTCGTCATGCGAGGATTCGCTACAGACACCAAGAAACAGTGTCTGGGGCTCGGACCGTACATCACCAGGCTAGCCCGCTACCTGGAGTTGGACATAGAGGGCTCGGAGCTGACCCTGGTCACCCCGACCACCGTTCCCACTGATCTTACCATTCTACGGAACATGGGAATGGTTGTCCGGGATGCGAATGGCCGCTACACCATCCACACGGAGCAGCCAGAACAGGCATCGGCATCGGAAGCATTTCCAGCGCATATCCCTCTGTCCGAGACGTTCGTGCCACGTACTGCCTTCGAACGACACATGTCGCACGGATTGGCAGAACTATCGGCCCGATACAGTCGAGACATGGACAGGATTGACAGACGGCTAGCGATGATGGATGACAGGATCGCCATGAACACCAGCAGGATTGAGGAGATACACCAGCATACTTCCCGACTGGTGGAAAACTTCGAGTTTGACTTTACAGCAGACTTAGGTCCACTGGACGATGACCCGCCGGGTTCTTAGTCTCTCTCTCCTTCTTTCCTTTCCTTTCTTTTGGTTTTTGTTCTATGTGTATAAACATGTCTGGGTTGTATGACGTATGAATCTATGTACAAAATTGATTTATATGACATACAGAATTGTTTGCATTATTTTGTTTTTTTTATGTCTTTCTTACCCATAGTATGGGTAAGCATCTTTTCTTTGTGTTTTATTTCTTGTTTTCAAATAAGTGTGGGGTAATTAGATATGCATGAACACTGAAGACAGTGCCAGAATTAAGTGTGGGGTAGCAGTGCACGGTGCACTGTAGCAGTTTGCAAAATGTTTCGCATGCTTTTGCTTGTTTTCCCCGTATTTTCACTATGTGTGCATGTCTAATGTGCTCTTTTAAACTAAAGTTAGGGTTATAGACAATTCCTAACCACGGTCTAATCATAACCTGTTTAGTTTAACAGGCATCAATTAGTATTGGTGTCTGCCATGCTAGATAAAATAACCTGCTGAACACCCTGTTTGTTAGAGTAGTCTAGGTAAGTCGAGCCGAGTCCGATTATGCCGGTGGCTAGGGCAAGCGGTATGATCCCCGAAGTGACATAGGGCTTTCATGGATGCCTTCGTCCCGAACCGTGAGTAGGGCCGTCATTAAGGTAGGGCGGTTTATTAGAAACCTCGGATGTGGTACGCCTTTAGACACAGAACATAGTTGTAATCCAGGCCAAGACATGTCTAAAATACTCGAATATAGGTCAATCAACATATAGGAACAGTATAACATAGAATCAGGACTCATCTATAAAACACTTCTAGGATTAATTAGACTTAAACCTAGTGGAGAACGGATCACCCTCTCATCAAAGTATTTGATGAAGATTGCATAACTGGATCATAAGATAGGAGTTAGGATAAAAACCTAGTTACTACTAAGCCGTTGCCACTTCCCTGGGAGTACGATATTTAACTTAATAAAATCGTAGATACTTTCCAACAGACTAGCTACACGATAGGTACTCTACGTTAGGTTCTGGTTGATTAAGTCACAATAATTGAATACTAAGTGACAGTTAGTAAGACTCAGTCCTTAATTACTCATTATCGACATAGGTAAATAAAGCCTATCTTTTAGCATACCAATCGGAACTGCATCAGTCCCTAAGCACATGCATATCTAATTCCTCCACATCTGTACATAGATCGCAACAAGAGCTAATCATAATTCTCCTCCTCGCAAACAAAGCACTAGTCGGAAGAGCCCCATGGAGTCCAAACCACATAGTCATTGACACCCTTAGCAGACTCACGAACTGCCACAAATTCTTCTAATGTCTCGCCAAACAAGCCAGCGGGGGCGGCCGTAGGAGTCGTTGTACTGATTTGATAGAGAAAAGGCCCACCTTAGAGGCCCCCCAACACGGTACATCCCACCGGGTACCATCACCGTGTAATGCCACCCTGGATAAATGACTCAAGACTAAATTCGACTTGTCAAGCTTTCATCAAGTCACTACAAACCAATAGTCTGCTACACACAAACTCTTCTCCTCATCATAAATTCCTCCCTCAAGGCATTCCAACAAAGGTCGGTCCCCCATCCAATTATCCACCAAGAACCCAGCTTGATGGTCTGAGCCAAGCTTTCAATTAATACCCTTCCAGACAATGAGTTGTGATGATCTAACACCCCACCAAGTCACTGACATTCGGGTAACAGGTTGCTCTGAAGTTCTTGATATCCACGATCCATATTTATCTATTAAAATACGGTTCCCCACTTTCTCCGGGTGAGTTAGCATACCCCACGATACTTTTGCCAGCATGGCTTGGTTCATTGTTCGTAAATGAGGGAAACTCAACCCCCCTTCATTGCGATAAGTACACTGAGTACTCCATTTAATCGTATACAAACGTCGTTCCTCACCACACTCGCCCCATAAGAACTGGTGACACAGTTTCTCCACCTCCAATAGGACGACACTAGGTACCTTTGCTGTCTGCATGGTATATATGGATATGGCAGCCAAGGTGGACTTAACCAGAATCGACCAAGCAGCTCTCAAGAGTGTCCTAATCTTTCAACCCGCCAACTTTTTACGTACCTTATTAATGATATATTGATACGTAGAAATCTTGACATGCCCATGCACTACTGGCACTCCTAAATAGGTCCCGAGGGATCCAGTAGCCCTAACTCCCAATCCCGAACATATAACCCCACGTAGATAGATTAGTGTATTAGGCGAAACCCATATCACATTCTTCCTTCGGTTCACTTTTTGGCCAGACTCTTGGCAGAAACTTTGAATAATGTGCTCCATCAATTTTGCTTGGGAGTAAGCTCCTTGGCCAAATAGTAACAGATCGTCCGCAAAAAAGAGATGTGAGAGAGGTGATCCAACTCTATTCAGCTGGACAAGTCTCCAATGCTTCTTCAACATAATTAACGAGATCTTCTGGTGTAGGCACTCCATGCACAGTAGGAACAAATATGGCAACAGTGGATCACCTTGTCGCAGGTCTCTAGATGGTGAGAATGAGTCAAACATAAGGAGTTTGTCGTAACAATATTCATAATAAGTTCCTGAATCACATTTGAAAACCCTGCCACTCTAAGAACCTGGCTTAGATAACCCCAATCAACCTTGTCATATGCCTTTTTCAAGTCAATCTTTACAATCATAGCACCATTGCTTCCTTTTCGTCGGCTTAGAGTGTGGATAACCTCTTGTATTGTCACGAATTGTCCGAGGCTAGCTGTCCTGGTATGAAGCTTGACTAATAGGGACCGGTGAGGCTCGACATAACCAACGGTAGGCGATTCGCCAAGATCTTCGAATCCAACTTCACAATTACGTTGCACAAGGAGATAGGCCGGAACTGTGATAACGATTCTGGGCTATCCATTTTTAGAATCATGCAGATCACGGATGCATTAGCATTGGGGGGGATAGTACCCATACTGAATGCCTCTCGAACAAATTGAATAACCGAATCACCTACTAGGGGCCAATAGTTCTGGAAAAAATTGGGTGGAAACCCGTCTGGTCTCGGGGCCTTATCTGGACCCATTTGAAACATTTCCCTCTTAATTTCATCATTAGACACCACTCTATTAAAGCTTTCCTTGTCTCTAGACTCTACCTCTGGAAACTGTCAGTCTTCAGCCTCGCAAGGTGAGCAGACCTCCCTTGTATACAAATTATGAAAGAAAGCACTCACTAATACCTTTAGCTCGACCGGATTAGTAATCCAGTTCCTCTAGCTATCCTTCAATTAAGTAATCGAGTTTCTTCGATGTCTGATGAGGGTAGACATATGAAAAAACTTCGTACACCTCTCACCCTCCTTCAGCCAGTTACACCTCGATTTCTGCCGCCATAGGAGCTCTTCTTGGTTCAACGCTTCATTCAGCTCCAACCGTATCCTAGGTTCCAAATGTCTCAAGTACTCAAAATTTAGATACCCCAAACTCTGTTGGATCGTTTCCAGTCTCGTTAAACATTAGAATTTACGATAAATTTTTTTCCCAAACACCCTCCTATTCCAGAGCATGGCTTCCCTCTGAAACACCTCCATATTTCCTAGCAGCGGCCTGCTACTGTCACACCATACATTCTCCACAATCGAAGCAAAGAGGGGATGTGTATTCCATGCTCGTAAGACTTTAAAGACCCCTTTGGTAGGATTAGCTCCGTTTGAGTGGGATGAGCCAACAAGGGGTGATGGTTAGATCTTGTCTAGGGGAGGTGAGAGACCTAATTCCCCGGGAACAAGCGCAGCCATGTTTGATTGCAAAAATACCGATCAATCCTCTCCTCTACACACACAATCTGTTTCCTCATGTTGGACCACGTATATTGAGGCCCCACGAACCCCATATCAATTGACTCACACTGATCAACTATGTCCCTCAATGGTCATACTCTGCTTTGCACTATCCATTGACCCCCTCTCTTATATGTTGCCTCTATAACTTGATTAAAATTCCCCGTTAATAGCCACGGGAGACTCATTCCCCTTCCCAGTTTGCAGAGGTATGTCCAGAGATCAGTTCAAAAGTTTGACTTGGGAGAGGCATAGATTGCCGATAAAAACTAAGGGTGGTCCCTTCCTCGCTTCATTTCCAGAATAATGATATGATCCTCAACTGAGATAGTCTCCACCTGTACCACCAGTGCGTCCCAAATGAGCATATCATTAACTGTCACTTTAGCATTTAATTGTTGTCACTTAATCAATCAGAACCTAAGGCAGAGTACCTATCGTGTAGCTTGTTCTTGGAAAGTACCTACAATTTTAATTCATTAATATCGTAATCCCAGAGAACTAGTAACCACTTAGTAGCAACTATCCCTTAATCCTATCAATTATCTTATTTATTCAATTAATCAATCTTTCATCAATATCTTTGGTGGATTGGTAATCAAACCACACATAACACGTATTCATTTAGCATGCAAGAATTATCTTATACACATGTGTTCTGATGTATGTTCTACTGTTTCTACATGTTGATTGACCTATCTTCGAATATTTTAGATATATCTTGGTCTACAATGCAATTATGTACTGTATCTTGCCTGTGTACCACATCTGAGTTACCTGATGTATTCACCCTACCTTAATGATGACCCTAGTCACGGTTCGAGTTAAAGGGATCCATGAAAACCCGTGTCTCTCAAGAATTAATGCCACTCACCCTAACACCGGCATAGCGACAAAACTCAGTCATTAGGTTACTTTAACAAACATGATGATCTATAGGTTATTTTACCTAATATGACAGACCTTAATACAATTTATCCTAACTTAAGGCCTGTTAAACTAAACAGGTTATGATTAGACCATGGTTAGAAATTTTCTATAACCGTTCTTTTAGTTTAAAAGAGCAAGCAGATATTCAGTTATAATGTTAATTTAGCAGGTGACCTTTTCGGAAAAATGAGAATAACTTCAACATGCAAAACACATATAACATGCAATCATAGTTTGGTATTCAAATCATTTTTAGACGAACACAACACAAAGTATACATAGAGGATCTAGGGGACCACCACCATAAAGTATTCACCATTTATCAGGTCCGCCGACGGAGACTACTTGTATACTCTAGGTTACTCGACTTGACTCTGATTAGCAGAACCTTAGGAGGGCGCATCCTTAGACTAATAGCGATTGCTTTACTTTAAATCCTGGGCTTAAGCAATGCCCTGTTGACTAGCAATTGGCTCACCTAATACTCTCTTAGGATCTCTTAACGAAATCTCAAGTGTTCTCTGAATACCAAAAATGAACACTATGTAATCGAATTCTCAAAATTTGAAATAAACACTCAGAAAATAGAGAGAACGAGAAACCCTAAAATGATAAATGACCCGTGTCGAGTGTTGAGGGATGCACTCGGAGTCACTAAATGACTTGTACTAAGTGTAGAGGGATGATTTCAACTGAGGAAGACTTGGGGTATTTATTGTAGGTGAAAGGAGTGAATTCCTCTAAAAAATTCAATGTGGGACAAGCTCCTGCTGCTCGGGACGCCCGTCCCGGGCTGTTGATCGGGGTTAGGACAGGTGTCCTGACTTGGGGACGGCTATCCCAGCCCTTTGACTTGGTCAAGACGGGCGTTCTGCTTCCGGGACGCGCACACTGAGTTTAGAACTTCCAAAATTTGCACATTTACCCCGATATTTGTTGTTTTCTTCTAAATTTCTCCTGAAACTTCCAAAATCACAAATTATGAAAAAACTGTGTCAATTTCAATCAATTAAGATCGATTTAGTTCCAATTACACCCTAATTTGTGTTAAAAATATGCTAAAAAGTGATATGATTTGTACATATGAACTATAACCTCAAATTGCAAAACATATATAATGAAACATCTTGAGTTTTTGCAATCAAATAGATATTGAAGAAAAACTAGTTAGAAATGTAAAAGACAGAGTTTAGAGAAAAGTTGTCGTAAAGTTGTTACTACTTTACGATATTTCTAGCCCTGCGGTCAGTACAAGTGGAGTTTGTATTAGGCATATACCATTTCACATCATCATCGGTTAAGCCTAATGATGTTAGCATCATACTTAATATCTTTTGAGATAATTTTTTCATTGCCTCATCATAATTATTCATCACATTGCTGATTAGAAATAAAACAAATGTTGTTATTAATAAAATTATAATCAACATAAATAAGAAAAATAAAATTCAAAGTTGTATGCTCATACCAAAAGGTTGTACTAATGTTACACTCTTCAGGCCACAATTGAGAAGCCACATCTGAAAGTGGACCTTGAATGCTGAATCCCTCTGACCACATTAACTTTTTGAAAAATGGTGACATTTTTGCAATGCCATAACCATTACTTTGATCCATAGGTCTTAAAGCTCTAAGCTTTTGTTCAATAGGCAAAGCAAACAAATTTCTTGTTTGATCCTCCATTTGTTGAAGAAGCTCCATTTCTATACCATGATTAATGAGTTGAAACATTCCCCATTCTTCAAATGCCTTTTTCATAAGAAGAATGACATTTGAATCATTCATGTCTATCACAGGTACAACAACATCAACATCTGAATGTAATATTGAAGTGAATGAATCATCATTACTTGCCTCACTCCAAAAGTGCGATTCTGGTAATTTTGACATATTTTTAAAGTCGATTGGAATAATATTTTGAGGATCGATCATAGAACTTTGATTTCCTGCCATGTTTGTAAAATTCTACAATTGAATGACGAGAAGAGAAAATGATTATTTTAGAATTAGCGAATACTAGTTTAATGTGAGAGAGTATTATATAGGTAGCAATTACTATTCTAGACTAAAAAAATGAAATTTCCAATGATTAGGCCGAAACTGTGATAACGATTCAGGGCTATCCATTTTTAGAATAATGCAGATCACGGATGCATTAGCATCGGGGGGGATAGTACTGATAACTCTAAAATAATAGAGTTATTCACATTTAATTTACCACATTTATTCGGGAATTAATTGACTTTATTTGGAAAATAGAATAAAATGTGTTGATTTGAAGTTTTCCCTCTTTTTACCTAAAAATGTGGATTTATTGTTAAAAATCAATTTAATTGAATTAATTTCTCAAAATGTGGATGAGCTGTATTATTTGTTATTATTTGGAAATTAATTTGAATTGATTTGTTGTGACAAGGGTAAAAAGAGAATTTTGATGGGTGAAATTTGTGAAAGAAAGTTGGATGAAGGTTGACCGTGAAGAACGTGAAATATGTGTGGACTAATTGCATCTTTACATATATATTTATATATATGTATATCTATATGTATGTATATATATATATATAATATACACCCACACACTATTTGTCACTTAAAAATCCAGCTGGGCATATTAATTAAAGCTGAACTTGCGGTACTATGCATTTATTTCTCTTGTCCTATCCATTTTACACATATGTATATATATATATATATATATGTTTGTTTTTTGAAAGTGCAGGTCAAAGGGTGGACAAGAAAGTTGAAATAAAAGACAAGAAATTCAGGAAAGTAGCTAAATTGTCGCTGCTGACCTTGCAGCCGTCAGAGGAAAAGGACAAAACTCCTGCAGAAAGTTCTGAAATTCTGCCACAAATCCTGCGGCTGTCAGAAGAACAAGAAAAAACTCTGCTGCAAATGCTGCAGCATCAGAGGAAAACAACAAAAGATCACAGAAAGCAGCGGGAGACCGGCTGCAATTGCTGCAGCATTCAGAGGAAGATGACAAAAATTTCAGAAGGCAGCTGGGATTTATTTTGATTATTTGCTGGAATTTATGAAGATCATTCCAGAAATGATGGACAGATGGCAGCTTGGTAGTGGCTCTTGGTGCACAAAGAGGCTATATGTATAACTGAGAGGAGGAGAAAAGGGGAGTCTTGGAGAGTTTGAGAGCTAGTCTTTGTAGTTTTAGTTTGGCTTTTGGCCGAGATAGAGAGGTTGGTTTTTCTTCTTAGTTTTTCTTAGGATAGCTTAGCTTTTCTTCTTAGTTTTAGACTAACTTTTAGGAGGGAAGAACCAAAGAGTGAGCAGGGTGACTTGCTGAAGCATTTATCAACTGAGCAGTAGAGAAGCAGCAACATCAAGCAGAGGAAACGAAGGGCAGCAGATTGATTAAACCGATTTAGGCAGTAAGGTGATCTCCGGACAGAGTAATCCTCTCTCCATTTCCTCAATTTGCTACTGTTTTTGTAACTAAATGTTCTTTGTAATATGAGAATGTTTACATGGGTTCAAGGATTGATTAAAAATGTTTTGGGAGTAATATGTTTTCCGTCTTAGGCTTGACTCCATTGATTGGTGTTACTACGGACCTAGGGACTGTTTTTCCTATTACGTTAGTCCTTGTCTTTCATGATTCTTGGTTCCATGGTTGATTAAAAATGTTTTGGGAGTGATTTGTTTTCCGTCTTAGGCTTGACTCCGTTGATTGGTGTCACTACGGACCTAGGGACTATCTTTCCTATTACGTTAATCCTTGTTTTCCATGATTCGTTTCAGCATAATATATATTTTTATCCTGAAGATGCTGTGGTGTAGTTAAGTATGAGCATGTTGAATACACTGTTTTAATTATGATGACGAGTATGCTGTAGCATTTCTTTCTGTTTTTATGTTTAATGCTTGTATGGGGCGATGCTTGGTTTATTCATGTAATTACATTAAATTGATTCAACATCACTTGCGGTTACGACTGTCCAATGTATGAATCGAGCTAGTGTCTGGCCTCCTAACGGAGGGGAACTAGTGGACGTGATAATTATGTGACGTTAGATTTGAGAACTGCGTAACCAGCGGTAAAGACACGAAAGTGCACTCATTGCAGTAGAATCTTGAAACCTACGTGACCAGCGGTAAATCCACTGACTAGCGTTGCGCTAGGTTCACGGTACTTCGTACTCCATGAGACGATATTATCGGGGATCTAGACTAGTAGATCAAGTAGTCTGGGTGAAACCAGACATGCTGTAGCATTGATATGGAACTGAAAGCATGCTTTGTATACTTAGAGATTCATCTCTGGTTTGTACTTACATTTTTGGCGTGAATGCCACAGCGTTGTATTACCTGCAGTACTCTTGTGGTTATTTCCAGTAGGCTAACCCTTAACTGTTAGTGTAGTTAGGAGTAGGAATGCCGTAGCATTAGACCAATCTCAGTTTCTTGATTTATCATTCTTTATTCTTTTATTCTTTTATGATTCATTATTCTTTATTCTTTTATTCTTTTAACCATTTGTACAATCATATTTGCTTTTGTAATTAGCATACATAGTCCCTATGGGATCGATAATCTTGTACTTAGGTACATATATTACTTGTTGACCGGTGTATACTTGCACTTGTTAAGAATGCGTTGATTTATTCTAATTTCTTTATCTTTACAATTTGTGACACACGCACACAATGGAACAAATAAATTATGCATGCGCTGAAATGTTTTGTGGATTTATTGACTTGAATTATTTGCTACATTTCAGCTTGTGTCTCATTCCTTCCTTAACGTGTGCTATTTTGCATGAGTAAAATGCGCAAGGGCTCTCAAGCTTCATTACCGCCACTTGATCCAGAAATCGAGAAAATAGCCAAGGCGTTAAAGAAGAAGAAACAAACCACGGATAGGGCAGTCATGGAGGACCCGCGGGATATCCAACCTGAACCTACCCATAATCCAGTGGTGATGGCGGATGATAGGGATCATGCCATTCGGTAGTATGCAGTCCCTATGTTTAATGCATTGAAACCAAGTATTGTGCAACCAGAGATTGCTGCAGCACAGTTCGAGCTGAAACCAGTGATGTTTCAAATGTTGCAAACAGTAGGGCAGTTCAGTGGATTACCTGCTGAAGATCCACACATGCACCTACGGTTATTCTTGGAGGTAAGCGATGGTTTTAAGCTAACAGGGGTGACGGACGATGCTTTGAGGCTGAAATTGTTTCCATACTCTCTGAGAGACAAAGCTAGAGAATGGCTTAATTCTCTACCCTCTGGTAGTGTGACTTCATGGCAGCAGCTTACCGAGAAATTTTTGATGAAATATTTTCCTCCAACGAAAAATGCTAAGTTGAGAAATGAAATCACCTCTTTTCAACAATTAGAAGATGAATCATTGTATGAAGCATGGGAACGATTCAAAGAGTTGTTAAGGAGATGTCCACATCACGGAATCCCACATTGTATTCAAATGGAGACATTTTACAACGGGTTGAATGCACACACCATAATGATAGTGGATGCTTCAGCAAATGGAGCACTTTTGGCAAAGACATACAATGAAGCCTATGAACTAATTGAGAGGATTGCCAACAACAACTATCAATGGCCTACAACAAGACTGCCAAGCGGAAGAAGAGTGGCTGGAGTGCTGGAATTAGACCCAATAACTTCACTTTCAGCCCAAGTATCATCCATGTCTAATATGCTGAAGACACTGACGATGCCGCAGCATAGCGGGCAGACTGCTGATCACCCAAACCAGTCCAATGTAAGCCAGGTGCAAGCTGTGTGCTGTGTTTATTGTGGAGAGGGGCATTTATTTGAGGATTGTGCTCACAATCCCGCATCAATCTGCTACATGGGGAATCAAAACCGGGGTAATGGTCTTCAATCAAATACTTACAACCCTACTTGGAGGCAGCATCCAAATTTTTCATGGAGCAATCAAGGGATGCACCCCACGCAAGGTATGAACCCAAGACCACTGCTCCAACAGCAACAATAGTACCCCCAGCAGCAGCAACAACAACTCCAAAATCAACAAAGACCTCTACAACAACAACCACCTTCAAATGCTTTAGAGAACATGATGAGAGATTTTATGGCAAGGACAGAAACTACCATGCAAGGACTATCATCTACTATTCGTAACTTGGAAAATCAGGTGGGGCAGTTAGCCCAAGAGATGAGGAGCCGACCACAAGGATCACTTCCGAGCGATACAGAAAATCCAAGAAGAGAAGGAAAAGAACATTGCAAGGCTGTAACATTACGAAGTGGCAGAATAATGGATGAGCCAAAAATAAAGTCTGGAGCAGCTGAGAAGACTAGTGAGCCCAACAAGAATGTAGAAATTCCAGTAGCTGAACTAGAACCAGTGGAGCCAAATGCTGCAGCATCGTCAATGTCGCAGCAACGAACCAGTTCAGAACAGCCGGATGCTGCAGCATCAGCATCGCCAATGCCGCAGCAATGTAATATTCCAGAGAGCAAACCAGTACAATAAAGAATGCATTTCCCACAGAGGTTTGCCAAAAAGAAGCAAGATGAGCAGTTCAAGAAGTTCTTAGACATATTGAAACAGCTGCACATCAACATTCCATTGGTGGAAGCCATGGAACAAATGCCCAACTATGCGAAATTCATGAAGGATATCCTTACAAAGAAGAGAAAGTTGGGAGAATATGAAATTGTTGCACTAACCAAAGAATGTAGTTTCTTTTTGCAGGATAAATTGCCCCCTAAAATGAAAGATCCAGGGAGTTTTAATATTCCTTGTTCTATTGGAGACTCATATTGTGGTATGGCCTTGTGTGATCTTGGTGCTAGCATCAACTTGATGCCTATGTCAGTTTTCAAACAGTTGGGCATAGGAAAGGTAAGACCTACGACGGTAACATTGCAATTGGCGGATAGGTCTCTAGCTAACCCCGATGGGAAAATTGAGGATGTCCTGGTAAGAGTGGATAAGTTTATTTTTCCAGCTGACTTTATTGTTCTTGACTATGAAGCAGATAGGGAAGTTCCCATTATTTTAGGAAGACCTTTCCTAGCTACGTGATATGCATAAATCATATCACTTTTTTAGCATGTTTTTAGATATAATTTAGGGTGAAATTGATAGGAAATCGGTCTTAATTGATTGTTATTTACTTAATTTCACAAGTTTTATGATTTTGGAAGTGTCAGGTGAAAAGTAGACGAAAACAACAAATTTTGGGGCAAAATGCAATTTTTGGAAATGCTGACCTAGTCAACGGGTCAGGACGGGCGTCCCGACCCAGTCAAAGCACTAGGACGGCCGTCCCAATCTAGGACTGGCGTCCCGAAGCACCAGAAGTTGTCCCACATTGAAATATTTGGAGATTTTCACTCCAGAAAGCTGCTATAAATACCCCAGGCCTCTAAGAGTTGAAATCATCCCTCTCCACTCGATCTGAGTCATTCAGTGGTTTCTAGTGTACAATTCTCTAGTACACAACTCACTCGGAGACTCAGATTTCAGTAAAAGTTTTCTTTCTTTCTTTTTTTTTGTTTTCATTTTTCTTAGTTTCTGAGAATTAGTCTCAGATCCTAGGGTTCGATAGATAGGTTCGTTTCTGGTATTCATAGAATACCTGGGATTTCGTTAGGACATCCTAAGAGGGCTCTAGGCGTTCGAAGAGTTAGTCCACAGGGCTGGGCTTAAGCTGGGTATTAAGGTAAAGCCCAGTTACTAGGCTGAGGAAGCGTCCTCCGAAGGTTCTGGCGAGCAGAGTCGGGTCGAGCAATACGACATATACAGCAGTACGCTCCATCGGCGATACTACCTAAAGGGTGATTTCTTTATGGCATCAGTCCCCCTGTCCCTCTCTTATATGTTGTTATTGTGTTGTTCCAAAAATTAATTATGAATACGATTACGATTTTTATGAATATTTGTTTTATATGTTGAAGTTGTTATGTTTTTCCGGAAATGGCCACCTGCTTAATATTCACTATGTCTGCATGTCTAATATGCTCTTTTAAACTAAAGTTAGGGTTATAGACAATTCCTAACCACGGTCTAACCATAACCTGTTTAGTTTAACAGGCATCAATTAGTATTGGTGTCTGCCATGCTAGATAAAATAACCTGCAGAACACCCTATTTGTTAGAGTAGTCTAGGTAGGGGCTGAGCTGATCATTTATGCCGGCAGCTAGGGCAAGCGGCATGATCCCCGAAGTGACATAGGGCTTTCATGGATGCCTTTAGCCCGAACCGTGAGTAGGGCTGTCATTAAGGTAGGGCGGTTTATTAGAGACCTCGGATGTGGTACACCTTTAGACACAGAACATAGTTGCAATCCAGGCCAAGACATGTCTAAAATATTCGAAGATAGGTCAATCAACATGTAAGAACAGTATAACATAGAATCAGGACATTATCTAAGCACTTCTAGGATTAATTAGACTTAAACCTAGTGGAGAATGGATCACCCTCTCATCAAAGTCATTGATGAAGATTGCATAACTGGATCATAAGATAGGAGTTAGGATAAAAGGCTAGTTACTACTAAGCCGTTGCCACTTCCCTGGGAGTACGATATTTAACTTAATAAAATCGTAGATACTTTCCAACAGACTAGCTACACGATAGGTACTCTGCCTTAGGTTCTGATTGATTAAGTGACAATAATTGAATGCTAAGTGACAGTTAGTAAGACTCAGTCCTTAATTACTCATAATCGACATAGGTAAATAAAGCCTATCTTTTAGCATACCAATCGGAACGCATCAGATTTTTGGCGCCGTTGCCGGTGAAATATCATAATGAATATAGGATTAAAGGCCACAATTCTAGAGACTTATGATAGGTTACGATAGCAACCTAGACCTTAGACCTAACACTTATTTTCTGCTAGTTAGACAATCAATTTCCGAAATATAGGATTATCACAACTAATTGATTTTAGATATCATCTGAAATTAAGACACTTAGGATAATCAAATTTTAGAAAATCATTCTAAAACCATATTGAGGAAATTTAACTGCTTTTGAAAAAAAAAGAAAAAAAAATTTAAAAACCCGAAAAAAAATGTATTTTTCTTGCTCAATGGTAAGTTGTTCTTTTCCCTATCTCTTGTTCTGTCTTTGTTGTTTTCTTAGTTGCTCTTTTTCGTGTTTTTCTTCTATTCAATTTCGAAGAAATAAAAATGGAAATGAGAATAAAATATATTTTCTTCTGAGTTGTAATGTTTTTTTGGCTTAGATTTTTATCGGGAAGAAACTCCATTTTAGAATTTTCTTAGAGTCATACCAGCTTTATTAGGACGAGTTATGAAATAATTTTTCCTTAATAGCCAGACCTCTAAATGTTCTATTGAAAAAAGAAGGATGTTCATTTTGTTGTGCTGATAATTGCATGAGATCTTTTAAACCAAAAGGAATTACTGCACCAATTATGGCATCACCTGATTGAAATCTGCTTTTCGAATGAATTTGTGATGTAATGATGTAGTAAGAATTGTTTTAGGAGAGAAAAGTGATAAGAAAGTTCATGTATGATAAATCATGATCTTATCTAGTCTCATCTAAAACAATAGGTTACACTGATCACTCTGAGATATCTATGTTCAATAAAACTGATACTGAACCATAATTGATTAAGTTAGGTTTTATTGTTACTTGAAATTGATATAGAATGAAGGGGTAAGAAAAAGGGTTAAGAATCTAGAAAGCATACCTTTGGTCTAGATTAGGAAACCCTGAGTTAGAGGCTATTGACAAGACAGTAGTATCTGATAAATTTCTGAATGAGGATCTATTTTCATTGTTTGCTATGAGTAATGATTCTCCTCCGTGGTTTACTGATATTACTAATTATCTAGCTGCTAATTATTCCCAATTGATATGACTTATCAGGAAAAGAAGAAATTCTTTGCTGATTTGAAATATTACTACTGGGCAGATTTCTCTTCTATTTCAAATTTTTGCAGATCAGTTGATCAGAAGATGTATCTCGGAAGGCGAAGGCCACATGATTCTGAAGCATTGCAGGAATCTATGGGAGACCAATTAACTGCTATCACACTGTCCGGAAAGTGTTGGAAGTAGAATCTTGTTGACCCACCATATTCAAGGATTTTGTATCTCTGATACAGCCCTGCGATGCTTGCCAAATAACAGGTAACACCCCATCCAGAGATCGCCTACCCCAGCAAAGTATACAGAGTATTGCAACCTTTGATATCTGGGGTATCGAATCCTTTTCTTTTTCTTCTGTTGAAAATAATAACATCATAGTAGTTGTGGAACACTTTTCAAAAATGGCCTGAGCCACAGGCATTACCTACTAATGATGTTCAAGTCATGTGCAGATTCTATGAGAAGTTGTTTTCCAGATTCAGAATGCCAACATCTTAGGAAGAAAGGCTCAGTCTATGTATCGAATCTGTGAAGTCTGCCAAGTACCACACTTTAGCAGGGATTGCTATGGGAATGAGATACGAACCATTCCAAAAAGAGGTAGGAGTAGGTCACTGCAGAGTGCTACTCCAATGGGAGACACATACAATCCCAGCTGGAGGAATGATACGGGATTTAGCTGAGGAATAATTCGGAAGCTGGAAACTTTCAGAAGATACCACCACAGCAAAACCCCTACCCGCAGAATCAACAGATGAGATACTAATAACAATTAAAGTCAGACCAGTGCAAGCAAGTGATCTACCAAGTGGTATCGAACGGTCGAAGGATATAGAGGAATTTGGCATTGTATCAGGAGCATAGCAATGGAGGAGCTTGCATCCCCTGCATACAATCAGCTGTGAGAAACCTCCCAGAGGAAGTTTCAAATACTTGGGCCCAGATCTACACCACTGGAGCCTCCTACCACTACGGCTTAGCCAAAGCTTCAGGTATCTCTTCTACCATTCAGAACTTGCATGCAATACCTTCACTGACATTGGTAGGTAGGCACACCAATCCAAAGAAGTCTCATTCCTAGACACGTTCCTTCTGGACACGTGCTACGATTACGAGAAACTTCGCAAATGATTCGAGGAATCAATCCTTGGGACTCGAGTCATTCCTCAAATGGATATGCCACTACCTGGAGCTCGACAATGAAGGATCGGAGCTGACGTCATCCGTTCCAATATCTAGAGCTTGCAGAGTCAAGAACACCTCAGCAATAGCACATGGCTAAGGTGAAGAGCCAATTGACAGACCAGAGAAGACCCTTCTGCTCGCGACATGAAGGGAGTTTTTCTAATCCTCATATTCCTTTTATTTTATTTGTTTTGTGTTCTGTTTTGCTAGCCTTCTTGTTTTGTTGCCTTATTTTCTCTCGTACCCTTAGTTAGTCGAATAAGTGTGGGGTAAGAGTTCTTTGTTTTGTTCTTGAGTTCTTTGTTTTTGTTCTTGTTTTCAAATAAGTGTGGGGTAGTTTAGCTATGCATGAACACTGAGGACATTGTCAAACTTAAGTGTGGGGTAGTAGTGCACGATGCACTGTAGTAGTTTGAAAAATGTTTTGCATGATTTTGCATGTTTTCCCATAATTTCACACCCTTCCAAAACAATTTCAAAATTTTTCATTCTTTCAGACTTCTAAATGCAGTATGATTGGTAAACATTTGCTGATGTCTATGATATGTAGGTAGAATATTATGGTTAGTAGGAGACGATTGATGACTATCTTGAACTTATTGATTAGAAATAGGGGATTCTTGATAACGGAGCACAACTTAGTCTGGATTAGAAACCTCAGCTAATTACCTTTTCAAGACTTAACTAGATAAAATTAAGACCAGTTGTGGATGTTTTGACAATTAGAATGACTAGATGAGAATCTGAGCTAAAAGTGAAAAGAAACAAAAGAAAGTTAATCAAATAAGGGTAGTTTCCCAACGGCCTTCGCTACTCGAGCACCACTCCTTCGGGGAACTTAAAGCCTGTTGCCCTAAGGTCGTGTAGGTCTGGGAGTCATCGGAGTGGGACTCGCTACATGGGTAGTTGAAGTTGACGTGTTCTAAGCAGACTCAAAATACCCTGAATCTATAAAGAAAAAAATCAATAAATGCTAAATCATTAAAAAATCTGATCACCAAGGCTCAGAACTCAGAAGGTTGTTTGTTGTCAGTATGTCTAGCAACGGGTCGAAGTGTTATCTGGTAACAGTCAAGACGAGAGTTTATTGTGTTGACTATCTGGTCTAGACTAGTACACACACTACACATCAGGAAGACCTTGTGACTAAGAAAAAAGTTCAACCTAGTTGTTAAGTTGTTTTCTGCTTGACTATAACAATCTGCTAGAGACATTTGAGACCTTGTCATAGCAACCTGACTAGTCAGACCTGTGTTAAGAATTGTCTGAATAAAGTTTTGGAATAAAAACATGACTAGGAATTTAAGTGACTGCACTATGATTTAGAATCACTAACTTCGAGTAGACTTTGCTTGAGGACAAGCAAAAAGCTAAGTGTGGGGTTATATGATATGCATAAATCATATAACTTTTTAGCATATTTTTAGATATAATTTAGGGTGAAATTGATAGGAAATCGGTCTTAATTGATTGTTATTTACTCAATTTCACAAGTTTTATGATTTTGGAAGTGTCAGGTGAAAAGTAGACGAAAACAGCAAATTTTGGGGTAAAAATGCAATTTTTGGAAATGCTGACTTGGTCAACGGGTCAGGACGGGCGTCCCGACCCAGTTAAAGCACCAGGACGGCCGTCCCAATCCAGGACGGCCGTCCTGAAGCACCACATCGAAATATTTGGAGATTTTCACTCCAGAAAGCTGCTATAAATACCCCAGGCCTCCAAGAGTTGAAATCATCCCTCTCCACTCGATCTGAGTCATTCAGTGGTTTCCAGTGTACAATTCTCTAGTACACAACTCACTCGGAGACTCAGATTTCAGTAAAAGTTTTCTTTCTTTTTTTTTTGTTTTTGTTTTTCTTAGTTTCTGAGAATTAGTCTCAGATCCTAGGGTTCGATAGATAGGTTCATTTCTGGTATTCATAGAATACCCGTGATTTCGTTAGGAGATCCTAAGGGGGCTCTAGGCATTCGAAGAGTCAGTCCACATGGCTGGTGATGCGATTCCGGTTGACGTGCTAAATAGGTGTTATTTTACCCTATATTGATTATGAATAATTAAGGACTGTGATTGACTAATTGTCACATTTAGTCTCTATGGTGTCACTTAATCAGCCAGAACCTAAGGCAGAGTACCTATCGTGTAGCTAGTCTGTTGGAAAGTATCTACGATTTTATTAAGTTAATTATCGTACTCCCAGGGAAGTGGCAACGACTTAGTAGTAACTAGCCTTTTATCCTAACTCCTATCTTATGGTCCAGTTATGCAATCTTCATCAAATACTTTGATGAGAGGGTGATTCATTCTCCACTAGGTTTAAATCTAATTAATCCTAGAAGTGTTTTATAGATGAGTCCTGATTCTATGTTATACTGTTCCTATACGTTGATTGACCTATATTTGAGTATTTTAGACATGTCTTGGCCTAGATTGCAACTATGTTCTGTTTCTAAAGGTTACCACATCTGAGTCTCTATGCTACCGCCCCATCGCCAAGGTAAACGGCCCTACTCACGGCTCGGACTAAAGTCAGCAATGAACGCCTTATGTCACTTTGGGGATCATACCGCTCGTCTCATAACCGCCGGCATAAAACTCTACTCAGCCTACCTAGACTACTTTCAACCAACAGGGTGTTCCGCAGATTATTTTATCTAGTATGGCAGACACCAATACTAATTGATGTCTGTTAAACTAAACAGGTTATGAATAGACCGTGGTTAGGAATTGTCTATAACCTTAAATTTAGTTTAAAAGAACGGCAATAGACATGCAGACATAATGGATGTTTAAGCAGGTGGCCATTTCTAGAAAAACATAATCTTCAACATATATCACAAATTTCATAAAAACTAATCTGGTATTCAAATCAGTATTTGGACAAACACAGTAACACATATAAAGAGAGGGACAGGGGGACTGATGCCATAAAGAAATCACCCTTTAAGTAGTCACGCCGTTGGAGCGTACTGCTATATAGCCTTACTGCTTGACCCGACTCTGTTCGTCAGAACAGTCGGAGGACTCTTCCTCAGCCTAGTAACTGGGCTTTACTTAACAACCCAGCTTAAGCCCAGTCCTGTGGACTGACTCTTTGAACGCCTCGAGCCCTCTTAGGATCTCCTAACGAAATCCGGGTATCTATGAATACCAAAAACGAACCTATCTATGTAATCCTAAGATCTGAGACTATTTCTCAAAAACTAAAACAAACACTAACAAAAAGAAAACTGAGATCCGAGTCTCTGAGTGAGTTGTGTACTAGAGAAGAGTACACTGGAAACCACTAAATGACTCAGATCGAGTGGAGAGGAATGATTTCAACTGCTGGAGGCCTGGGGTATTTATAGCAGTTTCCTCCCCGGGGTGATTTTTCATCAAAAATTCGATGTGGGACTGGTTCTGGGGGTTTCGGACGCCCGTCCTGATCTGTTGACCAGGTCGGGACGCCCGTCCCGGCGGGTTGACTGGTTCGGGACGCCCGTCCTGACCCGTTACTAAGTCAATATTTCCAAAAATTGCGTTTTGCCCCAAATTTGCTATTTTCATCTACTTTTCACCTGACACTTCCAAATCATAAAAACCGTGAAATTGAGTAATTAACAAACAATTAAGATCAATTTCCTATCAATTTCACCCGAAATCATACATAAAAACATGCTAAAAAAGTGGTACGATTTTCGCGTATCATATAACCCCACAGCTTTTTGCTTGTCCTCAAGCAAAGTCTACCTGAAGTTAGTGATTCTAAACCGTAGTGCAGTCACTTAAATTCCTAGTCATGTTTTTATTCCAAAAATTCTTCAGACAAGTCTTAACACTGGTCTGGCTGGTTAGGTTGCTATGACAAGGTCTCAGATGTTTTTAGTAGCTTGTTATGATTAGGCAGAAAACAAATTAACAACTAGGTTGAACTTTTTTCTTAGTCACAGGGTCTTCCCGATGTGTAGTGTGTGTACTAGTCCAGACCAGATAGTCAACACAATGTACTCTTGTCTTAACTACTAACAGATAACAGTTCGACCTATAGCTAGACATATTAACAACAGACAACTGTTTAGTTCTGAGCTTTGGTGATCAGATTTTTAATGTTTTAGCACTTAGTTATTTCTTTATAGATTCAGGGTATTTGAGTCTGCTTAGAACACGTCAACTTCAACTACCCATGTAGCGAGTCCCACTCCGATGACTCCCAGATCTACAAGACCTTAGGGCATCAGGCTTTAAATTCCCCGAAGGAGTGGTGCTCGAGTAGCGAAGGCCGTTGGCAAACTACCCTTATTGATTAACTTCCTTTTGTTTCTTTTCACTTTTAGCTCAGAGTCTCATCTAGTCATTCTAACTGCCAATATATCCACAACTGGTCTAATTTTATCTAGTTAAGTCTCGAACAGGCAATTGGCTGAGGTCTCTAATCCAGACAAGGTTGTGCTCAGTTATCAGGAATTCCATATTCCTAATCAATTAGTTCAGCAGTAGTCATCATTATCTCCTACTAACCATAACATACTACCTACATATCATAGACATAAGCAATTGTTTAACCAAGCATACTGCATTTAGAAGTCTGAAGACGGAAAAATTTTGAAAAATTTTGGAAGTGTGTGAAGTACGTGAAAAACAAGCAAAAGCATACAAAACTGCTATAGTGCACCGTGCACTGCTACCCCACACTTAAGTCTGACACTGTCCTCAGTGTTCATGCATAGTTAAACTACCCCACACTTATTTGAAAGCAAGGAGAAAAAACAAAACATAACACAAAACAAAGAAAATAAATGTAAAGGAATATGAGGATTAGAAAAACTCCCTTCATGTCGCGAGCAGAAGGGTCTTCTCTGATCTGTCAATTGGCTCTTCACCTTAGCCATGTGTTATTGCTGAGGTGTTCTTGACTCTGCAAGCTCTAGATATTGGAACGGATGACGTCAGCTCCGATCCTTCAATGTCGAGCTCCAGGTAGTGGCCTATCCATTTGATGAATGACTCGAGCCCCAAGGACTGAAGCTTTGGCGAAGCCGTGGTGGTAGGAGGCTCTAGCGGTGTAGATTTGGGCCCAAATATTTGAAACTTCCTCGGGGAGGTTTCTCACAGCGGATTGTATGCAGGGGATGCAAGCTCCTCCATTGCTATGCTCCTGATACAATACCAAATTCCTCTATATCCTTCGTCCCTTCTTTCACTTGGTAGATCACTTGCTTGCACTAGTCTGGCTTTAATTGTTACTAGTATCTCATCTGTTGATTCTGCGGGTAGGGGTTTTGCTGTGGTGGTATCTTCTGAAAGTTTCCAGCTTCCGAATTATTCCTCAGTTAAATCCCGTATCATTCCTCCAGCTGGGATTGTATGCGTCTCCCATTGGAGTAGCACTCTACAGTAACCTACTCCTACTTCTTTTGGAATGGTCAGTCATTCCCATAGCAATCCCTGCTAAAGTGTGGTACTTAGCAGACTTCACAGATTAGATACATAGACTGAGCCTTTCTTCCTAAGACGTTGGCATTCTGCATCTGGAAAACAACTTCTCATAGAATCTGCACATGACTTGAACATCATTAGTAGGTAATGCCTGTGGCTCAGGCCATTTTTGAAAAGTGTTCCACAACTACTATGATTTATTATTTTCAAAGGAAGAAAAAGAAAAGGATTCGAAATACCCCTGATATCAACGGTTGCAACATTCTGTGTACGTCGCTGGTGTAGATGATCTTTGGAAAATGTGTTACCTGTTATTTGGCAAGCATCGCAGGACTGTATTAGAGATACAAAAGTCCTTGAATATGGTGGGTCAATAAGATCCTGCTTTCAACACTTTCCGGACAGTGTTGATAGCCATCAATTGGTCTCCCGTAGATTCTTTAGGGCAATGCTCCAAAATCTTGTGTCCTTCGTCTTTTGAGACACGTCTTCTGATCAACTGATCTGCAAAAATTTGAAATAGAAGAGAAACTGCCCAGTAGTAATATTTCAAATCAGCAAAGAATTTCTTCTTTTGCTGATAAGTCATATCACTTGGAACTTATTCAGTGACTAGATAATTTGCAACAACAATAAACCACAGATGAGAATTATTATACATAGCAAACAATGTAAATAAGTTTTCATCCAAAAATTCATCCGTATTAAACTAGCCTCAAACTCAGGGTTTCCTAATCTAGACAAATGTTTTGCTTTCTAGATTTTCAACCCTTTTTCTTATCCCTTCATTCTATATCAAGTTCAAGTAACAATAAAACCTAACTTAATCAACTATGGTTCAACATTAGTTTTATTGAACACAGATATCTCAGAGTGATCAGTGTAACCTATTGTTTTTAGACAAGACTAGATAAGATCGGAATTTATCATGCATGAACTTTCTTATCATGTTTCTGTCCTAAAACAATTCGTACTACATCATTACATCACATATTAATTCAAAAAGTAGATTTCAATCAGGTGATGCCATAATGGATGCAGTAATTCCTTTTGGTTTAAAAGTTCTCATCAATCATCAGCAAAACAAAAGGAACATCCTTTTTTCTATAGACCATTCAAAGGTCTGGCTATCAAGGAAAAATTATTTCATAACTCGTCCTAATAAAGCCGGCATGACTCTAAGAAAATTCTAAAATAGAGTTTCTTCCCGATAAAAATCAAAGCCAACATTTTACAACTCAGAAGAAAATATATTTTATCCTCATTTCCATTTTTATTTCTTCGAAATTAAATAAAGGAAGAAAAACACGAAAAAAGCAACTAAGAAAACAACTAAAAAAAAGCAAGAGATAGGGAAAAACAACTTACCATTGAGCAAGAAAAATACATTCTTTTTGGATTTTAAATTTTTAACATTTTTTTTCTTTCTTTTTTTTATATTATTTCGAAAGCAGTTAAATTTCCTCAATATGGTTTTAGAATAATTTTCTAAAATTTGATTATCCTAAGTGTCTTAATTCCAAATAATCTAAAATCAATTAGTTATGATAACCCTATATTTCGGAAAGTGATTGTCTAACTAGTATAAAACAAGTGCTAGGTCTAAGGTCTAGGTTACTACCGCTACCTATCATAAGCCTCTAGAATTTTGATCAGGAATCCTAAATTCATTATGATATTTCCCCGGCAACGGCACAAAAAATCTGATGCGATTCCGGTTGAAGTGCTAAATAGGTGTTATTTTACCCTATGTTGATTATGAATAATTAAGGACTGTGATTGACTAATTGTCACATTCAGTCTCTATGGTGTCACTTAATCAGCCAGAACCTAAGGCAGAGTACCTATCGTGTAGCTAGTCTGTTGGAAAGTATCTACGATTTTATTAAGTTAATTATCGTACTCCCAGGGAAATGGCAACGGCTTAGTAGTAACTAGCCTTTTATCCTAACTCCTATCTTATGGTCCAGTTATGCAATCTTCATCAAATACTTTGATGAGAGGGTGATTCATTCTCCACTAGGTTTAAATCTAATTAATCCTAGAAGTGTTTTATAGATGAGTCCTGATTCTATGTTATACTGTTCCTATACGTTGATTGACCTATATTTGAGTATTTTAGACATGTCTTGGCCTAGATTGCAACTATGTTCTGTTTCTAAAGGTTACCACATCTGAGTCTCTATGCTACCGCCCCATCGCCAAGGTAAACGGCCCTACTCACGGCTCGGACTAAAGTCAGCAATGAACGCCTTATGTCACTTTGGGGATCATACCGCTCGTCTCATAACCGCCGGCATAAAACTCTACTCAGCCTACCTAGACTACTTTCAACCAACAGGGTGTTCCGCAGATTATTTTATCTAGTATGGCAGACACCAATACTAATTGATGTCTGTTAAACTAAACAGGTTATGAATAGACCGTGGTTAGGAATTGTCTATAACCTTAAATTTAGTTTAAAAGAACGGCAATAGACATGCAGACATAATGGATGTTTAAGCAGGTGGCCATTTCTAGAAAAACATAATATCTTCAACATATATCACAAATATTCATAAAAACATAATCTGGTATTCAAATCAGTATTTGGACAAACACAGTAACAACATATAAAGAGAGGGACAGGGGGGACTGATGCCATAAAGAAATCACCCTTTAAGTAGTCACGCCGTTGGAGCGTACTGCTATATATGCCTTACTGCTTGACCCGACTCTGTTCGTCAGAACAGTCGGAGGACTCTTCCTCAGCCTAGTAACTGGGCTTTACTTAACAACCCAGCTTAAGCCCAGTCCTGTGGACTGACTCTTTGAACGCCTCGAGCCCTCTTAGGATCTCCTAACGAAATCCCGGGTATTCTATGAATACCAAAAACGAACCTATCTATGTAATCCTAAGATCTGAGACTATTTCTCAGAAACTAAAACAAAACACTAACAAGAAAGAAAACTGAGATCCGAGTCTCTGAGTGAGTTGTGTACTAGAGAAGAGTACACTGGAAACCACTAAATGACTCAGATCGAGTGGAGAGGAATGATTTCAACTGCTGGAGGCCTGGGGTATTTATAGCAGTTTCCCGGGGTGATTTTTCATCAAAAATTCGATGTGGGACTGGTTCTGGGGGTTCGGGACGCCCGTCCTGATCTGTTGACCAGGTCGGGACGCCCGTCCCGGCGGGTTGACTGGTTCGGGACGCCCGTCCTGACCCGTTGACTAAGTCAATATTTCCAAAAATTGCGTTTTTGCCCCAAAATTTGCTATTTTCATCTACTTTTCACCTGACACTTCCAAAATCATAAAAACCGTGAAATTGAGTAATTAACAAACAATTAAGATCAATTTCCTATCAATTTCACCCGAAATCATACATAAAAACATGCTAAAAAAGTGGTACGATTTTCGCGTATCATATAACCCCACACTTAGCTTTTTGCTTGTCCTCAAGCAAAGTCTACCTGAAGTTAGTGATTCTAAACCGTAGTGCAGTCACTTAAATTCCTAGTCATGTTTTTATTCCAAAAATTCTTCAGACAAGTCTTAACACTGGTCTGGCTGGTTAGGTTGCTATGAC
This sequence comes from Asclepias syriaca, assembly GCA_027405835.1. Classification (NCBI taxonomy): domain Eukaryota; kingdom Viridiplantae; phylum Streptophyta; class Magnoliopsida; order Gentianales; family Apocynaceae; genus Asclepias; species Asclepias syriaca. The sequence goes on from CM049927.1 coordinate 19,856,789, forward strand.
AAGGTCTCAGATGTTTTTAGTAGCTTGTTATGATTAGGCAGAAAACAAATTAACAACTAGGTTGAACTTTTTTCTTAGTCACAGGGTCTTCCCGATGTGTAGTGTGTGTACTAGTCCAGACCAGATAGTCAACACAATGTACTCTTGTCTTAACTACTAACAGATAACAGTTCGACCTATAGCTAGACATATTAACAACAGACAACTGTTTGAGTTCTGAGCTTTGGTGATCAGATTTTTAATGTTTTAGCACTTAGTTATTTTCTTTATAGATTCAGGGTATTTTGAGTCTGCTTAGAACACGTCAACTTCAACTACCCATGTAGCGAGTCCCACTCCGATGACTCCCAGATCTACAAGACCTTAGGGCATCAGGCTTTAAATTCCCCGAAGGAGTGGTGCTCGAGTAGCGAAGGCCGTTGGCAAACTACCCTTATTTGATTAACTTCCTTTTGTTTCTTTTCACTTTTAGCTCAGAGTCTCATCTAGTCATTCTAACTGCCAATATATCCACAACTGGTCTAATTTTATCTAGTTAAGTCTCGAACAGGCAATTGGCTGAGGTCTCTAATCCAGACAAGGTTGTGCTCAGTTATCAGGAATTCCATATTCCTAATCAATTAGTTCAGCAGTAGTCATCAATTATCTCCTACTAACCATAACATACTACCTACATATCATAGACATAAGCAATTGTTTAACCAAGCATACTGCATTTAGAAGTCTGAAAGACGGAAAAATTTTGAAAAATTTTGGAAGTGTGTGAAAGTACGTGAAAAACAAGCAAAAGCATACAAAAACTGCTATAGTGCACCGTGCACTGCTACCCCACACTTAAGTCTGACACTGTCCTCAGTGTTCATGCATAGTTAAACTACCTCACACTTATTTGAAAGCAAGGAGAAAAAACAAAACATAACACAAAACAAAGAAAATAAATGTAAAGGAATATGAGGATTAGAAAAACTCCCTTCATGTCGCGAGCAGAAGGGTCTTCTCTGATCTGTCAATTGGCTCTTCACCTTAGCCATGTGTTATTGCTGAGGTGTTCTTGACTCTGCAAGCTCTAGATATTGGAACGGATGACGTCAGCTCCGATCCTTCAATGTCGAGCTCCAGGTAGTGGCCTATCCATTTGATGAATGACTCGAGCCCCAAGGACTGAAGCTTTGGCGAAGCCGTGGTGGTAGGAGGCTCTAGCGGTGTAGATTTGGGCCCAAATATTTGAAACTTCCTCGGGGAGGTTTCTCACAGCGGATTGTATGCAGGGGATGCAAGCTCCTCCATTGCTATGCTCCTGATACAATACCAAATTCCTCTATATCCTTCGTCCCTTCTTTATCACTTGGTAGATCACTTGCTTGCACTAGTCTGGCTTTAATTGTTACTAGTATCTCATCTGTTGATTCTGCGGGTAGGGGTTTTGCTGTGGTGGTATCTTCTGAAAGTTTCCAGCTTCCGAATTATTCCTCAGTTAAATCCCGTATCATTCCTCCAGCTGGGATTGTATGCGTCTCCCATTGGAGTAGCACTCTACAGTAACCTACTCCTACTTCTTTTGGAATGGTCAGTCATTCCCATAGCAATCCCTGCTAAAGTGTGGTACTTAGCAGACTTCACAGATTAGATACATAGACTGAGCCTTTCTTCCTAAGACGTTGGCATTCTGCATCTGGAAAACAACTTCTCATAGAATCTGCACATGACTTGAACATCATTAGTAGGTAATGCCTGTGGCTCAGGCCATTTTTGAAAAGTGTTCCACAACTACTATGATGTTATTATTTTCAAAGGAAGAAAAAGAAAAGGATTCGAAATACCCCTGATATCAACGGTTGCAACATTCTGTGTACGTCGCTGGTGTAGATGATCTTTGGAAAATGTGTTACCTGTTATTTGGCAAGCATCGCAGGACTGTATTAGAGATACAAAAGTCCTTGAATATGGTGGGTCAATAAGATCCTGCTTTCAACACTTTCCGGACAGTGTTGATAGCCATCAATTGGTCTCCCGTAGATTCTTTAGGGCAATGCTCCAAAATCTTGTGTCCTTCGTCTTTTGAGACACGTCTTCTGATCAACTGATCTGCAAAAATTTGAAATAGAAGAGAAACTGCCCAGTAGTAATATTTCAAATCAGCAAAGAATTTCTTCTTTTGCTGATAAGTCATATCACTTGGAACTTATTCAGTGACTAGATAATTTGCAACAACAATAAACCACAGATGAGAATTATTATACATAGCAAACAATGTAAATAAGTTTTCATCCAAAAATTCATCCGTATTAAACTAGCCTCAAACTCAGGGTTTCCTAATCTAGACAAATGTTTTGCTTTCTAGATTTTCAACCCTTTTTCTTATCCCTTCATTCTATATCAAGTTCAAGTAACAATAAAACCTAACTTAATCAACTATGGTTCAACATTAGTTTTATTGAACACAGATATCTCAGAGTGATCAGTGTAACCTATTGTTTTTAGACAAGACTAGATAAGATCGGAATTTATCATGCATGAACTTTCTTATCATGTTTCTGTCCTAAAACAATTCGTACTACATCATTACATCACATATTAATTCAAAAAGTAGATTTCAATCAGGTGATGCCATAATGGATGCAGTAATTCCTTTTGGTTTAAAAGTTCTCATGCAATCATCAGCAAAACAAAAGGAACATCCTTTTTTCTATAGACCATTCAAAGGTCTGGCTATCAAGGAAAAATTATTTCATAACTCGTCCTAATAAAGCCGGCATGACTCTAAGAAAATTCTAAAATAGAGTTTCTTCCCGATAAAAATCAAAGCCAACATTTTACAACTCAGAAGAAAATATATTTTATCCTCATTTCCATTTTTATTTCTTCGAAATTAAATAAAGGAAGAAAAACACGAAAAAAGCAACTAAGAAAACAACTAAAAAAAAGCAAGAGATAGGGAAAAGGAACAACTTACCATTGAGCAAGAAAAATACATTCTTTTTGGATTTTAAATTTTTAACATTTTTTTTCTTTCTTTTTATATTTTATTTCGAAAGCAGTTAAATTTCCTCAATATGGTTTTAGAATAATTTTCTAAAATTTGATTATCCTAAGTGTCTTAATTCCAAATAATATCTAAAATCAATTAGTTATGATAACCCTATATTTCGGAAAGTGATTGTCTAACTAGTATAAAACAAGTGCTAGGTCTAAGGTCTAGGTTACTACCGCTACCTATCATAAGCCTCTAGAATTTTGATCAGGAATCCTAAATTCATTATGATATTTCCCCGGCAACGGCACAAAAAATCTGATGCGATTCCGGTTGACGTGCTAAATAGGTGTTATTTTACCCTATGTTGATTATGAATAATTAAGGACTGTGATTGACTAATTGTCACATTCAGTCTCTATGGTGTCACTTAATCAGCCAGAACCTAAGGCAGAGTACCTATCGTGTAGCTAGTCTGTTGGAAAGTATCTACGATTTTATTAAGTTAATTATCGTACTCCCAGGGAAATGGCAACGGCTTAGTAGTAACTAGCCTTTTATCCTAACTCCTATCTTATGGTCCAGTTATGCAATCTTCATCAAATACTTTGATGAGAGGGTGATTCATTCTCCACTAGGTTTAAGTCTAATTAATCCTAGAAGTGTTTTATAGATGAGTCCTGATTCTATGTTATACTGTTCCTATACGTTGATTGACCTATATTCGAGTATTTTAGACATGTCTTGGCCTGGATTGCAACTATGTTCTGTGTCTAAAGGTTACCACATCTGAGTCTCTATGCTTCCGCCCCATCGCCAAGGTAAACGGCCCTACTCACAGCTCAGACTAAAGTCAGCAATGAACGCCCTATGTCACTTTGGGGATCATACCGCTCGTCTCACAACCGCCGGCATAAAACTCTACTCAGCCTACTTAGACTACTTTCAACCAATAGGGTGTTCCGCAGATTATTTTATCTACTATGGCAGACACCAATACTAATTGATGTCTGTTAAACTAAACAGGTTATGAATAGACCGTGGTTAGGAATTGTCTATAACCATAAATTTAGTTTAAAAGAACGGAAATAGACATGCAGACATAATGGATGTTTAAGCCGGTGGCCATTTCTAGAAAAACATAATATCTTCAACATATATCACAAATATTCATAAAAACATAATCTGGTATTCAAATCAGTATTTGGACAAACACAGTAACAACATATAAAGAGAGGGACAGGGGGGACTGATGCCATAAAGAAATCACCCTTTACGTAGTCACGCCGTTGGAGCGTACTGCTATATATGCCTTACTACTTGACCCGACTCTGCTCGTCAGAACCGTCGGAGGACTCTTCCTCAGCCTAGTAACTGGGCTTTACTTAACAACCCGGCTTAAGCCCAGTCCTGTGGACTGACTCTTCGAACGCCTCGAGCCCTCTTAGGATCTCCTAACGAAATCCCGGGTATTCTATGAATACCAAAAACGAACCTATCTATGTAATCCTAAGATCTGAGACTATTTCTCAAAAACTAAAACAAAACACTAACAAGAAAGAAAACTGAGATCCGAGTCTCTGAGTGAGTTGTGTACTAGAGAAGAGTACATTGGAAACCACTAAATGACTCAGATCGAGTGGAGAGGAATGATTTCAACTGCTGGAGGCCTGGGGTATTTATAGCAGCTTCCCGGGGTGATTTTTCATCAAAACTTCGATGTGGGACAGGTTCTGGGGGTTCGGGACGCCCGTCCTGACCCGTTGACTAAGTCAATATTTCCAAAAATTGTGTTTTTGCCCCAAAATTTGCTGTTTTCGTCTACTTTTCACATGACACTTCCAAAATCATAAAAACCGTGAAATTGAGTAATTAACAAACAAGTAAGATCAATTTCCTATCAATTTCACCCGAAATCATACATAAAAACATGCTAAAAAAGTGATACGATTTTCACGTATCATCTGGGCTTAAGCTGGGTATTAAGGTAAAGCCCAGTTACTAGGCTGAGGAAGCATCCTCCGAAGGTTCTGGCGAGCAGAGTCGGGTCGAGCAATACGACATATACAGCAGTACGCTCCATCAGCGAGACTACGTAAAGGGTGATTTCTTTATGGCATCAGTCCCCTTGTCCCTCTCTTATATGTTGTTATTGTGTTGTTCCAAAAATTAATTATGAATACGAGATTACGATTTTTATGAATATTTGTTTTATATGTTGAAGTTGTTATGTATTTCCGGAAATGGCCACCTGCTTAATATTCACTATGTCTGCATGTCTAATGTGCTCTTTTAAACTAAAGTTAGGGTTATAGACAATTCCTAACCACGGCCTAACCATAACTTGTTTTGTTTAACAGGCATCAATTAGTATTGGTGTCTGCCATGCTAGATAAAATAACCTGCAGAACACCCTGTTTGTTAGAGTAGTCTAGGTAGGGGCCGAGCTGATCATTTATGCCAGCGGCTAGGGCAAGAGGCATGATCCCCGAAGTGACATAGGGCTTTCATGGATGCCTTTAGCCCGAACCGTGAGTAGGGCTGTCATTAAGGTAGGGCGGTTTATTAGAGACCTCGGATGTGGTACACCTTTAGACACAGAACATAGTTGCAATCCAGGCCAAGACATGTCTAAAATATTCGAAGATAGGTCAATCAACATGTAAGAACAGTATAACATAGAATCAGGACATTATCTAAACACTTCTAGGATTAATTAGACTTAAACCTAGTGGAGAATGGATCACCCTCTCATCAAAGTCATTGATGAAGATTGCATAACTGGATCATAAGATAGGAGTTAGGATAAAAGGCTAGTTACTACTAAGTCGTTGTCACTTCCCTGGGAGTACGATATTTAACTTAATAAAATCGTAGATACTTTCCAACAGACTAGCTACACGATAGGTACTCTGCCTTAGGTTCTGATTGATTAAGTGACAATAATTAAATGCTAAGTGACAGTTAGTAAGATTCAGTCCTTAATTACTCATAATCGACATAGGTAAATAAAGCCTATCTTTTAGCATACCAATCGGAACGCATCACTACGGGAAGGACTCTTATTGATGTGCAGAAAGGGGAGCTAACCATGAGATTCTAGAACGAAAGAGTCACATTCAACGTATTCAAAGCCATGAAATTCCATGATGAAGGTGAGGAGTGTTTTCAGATTACCACCCGTGATTCTTGGGAAGAAAAAGATGAAGAGCAAGGTGAGGAGGCCACGGATGCAATAATGGAGGAAAGTTTACATGAGGATGGCAATATGGAGACCAAAGCACATTCAGCTTGGGTAGAAGGAAGCCCCCAAAGGTTCAGATTTCGAGCTCAATATGAATCCTTGGAGCTGTCTTCTAGAGATTTCAAGATAACAAAACCTTCAGTTGAAGAACCACCACAACTGGAATTGAAGCAGTTGCCGCAGCATTTGAAGTACGGGTTCTTAGGGGCAGATTCAACGCTATCAGTGATCATTTCAGCCTTCCTTGATGCTGCACAAGAGGAGAAATTGCTTGGAGTACTAAGGCAGCACAAGAGAGCTATGGGCTGGACCTTAGCTGACATTAAAGGCATAAGTCCAACCTTATGCATGCACAAAATCAGTTTGGAAGAAGCTTCCAAAAATTCCATAGAAGGGCAGCGAAGATTGAATCCAATTAAGAAGGAAGTGGTGAAGGAACAAATCATCAAGTGGCTGGATTTTGGAATCATCTACCCCATCTCTGACAGTTCTTGGGTAAGTCCTATTCAATGTGTGCCCAAGAAAGGAGGAATCACTGTGGTAACAAATGAAGACAACGAGTTGATTCCTACCAGAACAGTCACGGGATGGCGCATATGCATTGATTATAGGAAACTCAACAAAGCCACGAGGAAGGGCCACTTTCCATTGCCTTTCATTGACCAAATGTTGGACTGGTTAGTTGGACATGAGTATTATTGTTTTCTGGATGGTTATTCAGGTTACAACCAGATTACTGTAGCACTAGGGGACCAGGACAAAACTACTTTCACTTGTCCCTATGGTACATTTGCTTTTAGGAGGATGCCATTCAGGTTATGCAATGCTCCAGCAACGTTCCAGCGCTGTATGATGGCCATTTTCACAGATATGGTGGAGCAGTACTTAGAGGTTTTTATGGATGACTTTTCCATATTTGGGGATTCTTTTGATAAGTGTTTAGAAAATTTGGCCAATGTACTTAAACATTGTGAGGAAACTAACTTAGTCCTCAATTGGGAGAAATGTCACTTTATGGTTATAGAAGGAATTGTGTTGGGTCACAGGATTTCAAAGAAAGGTCTTGAAGTAGACCGAGCAAAGATAGAAGTGATTGAAAAGCTACCAACCCCAACAACCGTGAAACACATTCGGAGCTTCTTGGGACATGCGGGCTTCTACCGGAGATTCATCAAGGACTTTTCTAAGGTATCTAAGCCTTTATGTCAATTATTAGAAAAAGATAATGTGTTTTCTTTTGATGCATCCTGTGCCGCAGCATTTGAGGAGATCAAACAAAAGCTTATTTCAGCCCCCGTTATCATAGCACCTGACTGGAATTTACCATTTGAGCTGATGTGTGATGCAAGTGACTATGCAGTAGGTGCTGTTTTGGGGCAGCGGCATACAAAATTTTTCATTCCATCTATTATGCAAGCAAGACACTCTCGGAGGCTCAGGTAAATTACACTGTTACTGAAAAAGAGTTACTTGCTGTTGTGTTTGCCTTTGATAAATTCAGGTCCTATTTGGTGGGCACGAAAGTGATAGTCTACATCGATCATTCTGCCATCAAATATCTACTTGCAAAGAAGGACTCAAAACCAAGGCTCATTAGATGGATTCTACTCCTACAAGAATTCGATGTGGAAATCAAGGACAAAAAGGGAGTGGAAAACCAAGTGGCTGATCATTTGTCTCGATTGGAGCAACAAGGGGGATGTGAAATCCCAATTAATGAACAATTTCCGGATGAACGACTGCTGGAAATTTCAGAAGACATGAAGCTGCCGTGGTATGCAGATTATGCTAACTTTCTGGCCAGCGGTGCAATGCCGCCGGATTTCTCATACCATGAAATGAGAAGTTTCTCCATGATGTCAAAAGTTATTTTTGGGAGGAACCCTTTTTATTCAAGCAATGTAAAGACCAAGTGATTCGGAGATGTGTAAACGATGATGAAATTGAGGACATCATTTTTCAATGTCACAACTCACCATGTGGAGGACATTTTGGAGGGTCAAGAACTGCAGCAAAGGTACTACAATCTGGTTTCTTTTGGCCTTCATTATTTAGAGACTGTTATGAGTTCGTGGCAAGGTGTGATCGCTGCCAAAGGGTAGGAAACATCTCAAGAAGAAACGAAATGCCTCTCACCAACATTTTGGAAGTGGAACTCTTTGACGTATGGGGCATTGATTTTATGGGACCTTTCCCACCTTCTTTTGGGAATTCATACATTTTAATGGCAGTGGATTATGTGTCTAAGTGGGTGGAAGCTGCAGCATTCCCCACTAATGATTCCAAAGTGGTGATCAATTTCCTCCGAAAGAACATTTTCTCACGTTTTGGAACACCTAGAGCAATCATCAGTGATGAAGGTTCTCATTTTGTCAACAAATGGCTAGGAGCCTTGCTAGCCAAGTACCATGTTGTTGCGTTGTGTGCGTGTGTCACAAATTGAGAAGATAATAAAATAGAATAAATCAACGCAATCTTAACAAGTGCAAGTATACACCGGTCAATAAGTAATATATGTACCTAAGTACAAGATTATCGATCCCACAGAGATTTTGTATGCCAATTATACATGCAAACATGATTTACATTTGGTTAAAAGAATAAAGAATGATGAATAAATGGGTGGAGATTCGAAGGTTTATCTACTGCTAAGCTACTGCTGCGGCAACAGAAATGCTGCAGCAACAGAAATGCTGCAGCAATTCTACCTAACTACACTACAGGGCAGCCTACTGGAATTTTACCAAAAGAGTACAACAGGTAATACAATGCTGTAAAAATCAAGCCAAAAATGCAAACATAAACCAATAATGAATCCAAGAATGCTAAGCATGCTTTTCGGTTTCCAAATTAACACTACAGCGGTTTGGTTCTACCCAAACTACTTAGCCTACTAGTCTAAACCCCCGATAACATCGTCTCATGGAGTACGAAGTACCGTGAACCTAGAACAACACAAGGCAGTGAAATTGGTCGTGTCCCCTGCAATATTGACCGCACGGTCATGCGTCCCAAGCAAGTGCCATGCAATTAACGTGTCAACTAGACCCCTTCCGGTTAGAAAGCCAGATACTAGTTCGATACATAACTTGGACAGTCGTAACCGCAAGTTATTCCTAATCCGTTTAAGTAATTGCATGAATAAACTAAGCATGCCCCATACAAGCATCAACAAGGAAAACGATACACAAAACTTATGCATTCTATTCATCTTATGCCACATTACGTTTTTCCACATGTTTATAATTTGCTAGACTACAGCACCTTCAGGTTATGAATATATATTTTGCTGAAACGAATCATGAAAGACAAAGACTAACGTAATAGGAAAAATAGTCCCTAGGTCCGTAGTGACACCAATCAACGGAGTCAAGCCTAAGACGGAAAACATATCAATCCCAAAACACTTTTAATTAATCCTTGAATCCGTGTAAATATTCTCATATCACCAAGAACATTCAATTACAAAACAGTGGCAAATAGAAGAACATTCAATTACAAAACAGTGGCAAATTGACGAAATGGAGAGAGGATTACTCTGAGTCGGAGATCACCCTACTGCCCAAATCAAATTTAATCAATCGTGCTGCTGCCCTTCGTTCCCTCTACGTGGTGCTGCTGCCCTCGATCATGAACAGCCCAAAAATTCCAGCAATGTAGCCCAGCCTTCTTAGGTATCTTTCCTCTCTAACTAAAGCTCAAAAACAACTCAAAACAAACTACCTACTGCCTAAGCCTAAGCTGCCCGAGAACTCAACAAAAAAAAAAATAAAAGCTACTGCAAACATCTATTCCTCCTCTTCTCCTCTCCCAAAAAACTTACTCCCCTATTTTTCTTCTTCTTTTTAACCTTCGAATTTCTTTCCAAATTTTCCTTTAACTCACACCTGTCCTTCAATCATGATGAGTCATCGTACCAGCTGAAATAAAATCCAAAAATTGTTGCAAGGCTCCACCCGAAATTTCAGCTACAATATGTATTTTTTTTTTTTTTATCTCCAGCTGGAATTAATTTGGATATATAACAATTGCAGCTCTTCTTTTCTCCTTCCTGCAAACCGCCAGAATTCGGGTGTATATATATATATATGTATAACAATTTCTCCTTCTGAAGACCCGCCAGAATTTGGGTACTGCTGTTCCCTCCTTCATTCTTTTGCCCTTTTTCTTTTTGTCCTTTGTGTGCCTTGTTGTCATTTGCATGTGCATACATACATACATACATACATATATATATATATATATATATATATATATATATTAGTAACGGAATATTTTGGTCAACCATCCACCAATTCACAATTCCTTCTAATTTGGTCAATATTTAGTCCAATTCCCTTTTACCCATTTTAATCAAAAATTCCCTTTTTTACCCTTTTACAATTGGATCCAAAAACTCCATCACCTTTTATGTGAAATCCTGCACAAATTTAAATGTTAGTAATGGAATTTTATTATAATGAAATTTAGGAATTTAAATAATTAAAATGGTCATTTTACAATTTATCCACAAAATTAAAATGGAGAAAGGAATTATGCAATTTGGTGCATTTTAACTCAAAAACCTCTGCACAAATTATGAAATTGGATTCAAATTAAGGGTAAAACATATGTGAATAACTCTATTATTTTAGAGTTATCACATGTTCATCACCGAGTTGCCTTGCCATACCATCCTCAAACAAACGGGCAAGTTGAATTGTCCAACCGAATCATCAAAGGTATCCTTGAGAAGGTGGTTAACCCAAACCTAAGAGATTGGTCAAGACGGTTAGATGACGCTCTATGGGCCTACCGAACAGCTTTCAAGACCTCAATAGGTATGTCTCCGTACAGACTCGTTTTTGGGAAGGCTTGTCACTTACCCGTGGAGCTAGAGCACAAAGCATACTGGGCGCTGCAGCATCTCAACATGGACATGAATGCTGCTGGAAACAAGAGAATGCGGCAGCTTTCTGAACTGGATGAGCTAAGATTATTTTCTTATGAAAATGCCAAGTTATACAAGGAGAAGACTAAGAGGTGGCATGACAAACACATCCAGCCAAGAAATTTTGAAGTTGGACAGCAAGTTTTGATTTTCAATTCAAGATTGAGACTATTTCCAGGAAAATTGAAGTCGAGATGGACCAGACCGTACACAATTGAACAAATTCATCCTCATGGAGTGGTCTCGGTTATGAACAAAACGGGGACCAAGTTCAAAGTCAATGGGCATAGACTAAAAATCTACAGAGATGGAGACCAAGAGCAAACCGTTAATTCTCTATTATTGCTCAATAATGGACAACTGGTGGACCCCACACAAATAAAAAATTCAAGTGAACACTCTCCAATTTTATTTTCTTTCTTTTCCTTTTTATTATTTATTTTCCGTTTTTCTTTCTTCTATGTTTATTTAATTTATTTGCTTCCTGTTTACTTATTTTTATTTTCTGTTTTTCTTTTGTTTTTATTTATTTCTTTTTTCGTTCTTTTCTGTTTATTTATTTTATGTACTGATTTTTCTGATTACTTATTTTTATTTTCTAGTTTTCGGTTATTTCTGTCTATTTATTTTGTTTTTATTTTGTTGACAGTTTAGTTATTTTATTTGCTGGTTTATTTATTATTTTTAATTCTAGTTTTTCTTGTATTTTTTGGTTATTTATTAGTTCTGCCTTTTTGTCTCATTGCGTGTCGGGTACCCCTGTACCCGACAGTTTTTTTTATTATTTATTATTTCTTTGTTTTGTTCTGCCTTTAGTGAAGATCAAAAAGAGGTATACATACAGTATACATATATTTTGGGGCAGAACGTTCACGCCATTTCTAGCTTTCTTATTTCTTTGTCTTGTTCTGCCTTTATTGCAGGTCAAAAAGAGGTCAAAAGTAGATATACACACAGTATATACATATTTTGGGGCAGAACACTCATCCTATGATACGCGAAAATCGTATCACATTTTTAGCATGTTTTTATATATGTTTTAATGTGAAATTGAGAGTAAATTGACATTAATTGTTTACTATTTACTTGATTTCACAGTTTTTATGATTTTGGAAGTGTCAGGTGAAAAGTAGACGAAAACAGCAAATTCTGGGGCAAAAACGCAATTTTTGGAAATGTTGACCCGGTCATAGGTCCGGGACGGGCGTCCCGACCCAGTCAAACCGCCAGGATGGGCGTCCTGAACCGGGACGGGCGTCCCGAACCTGGTCAATGAATCAGGACGGGCGTCCCGAACTGGGACGGGCGTCCCGAGCCGCCAGAAGCTATCCCACATCGTATTTTTCAGAGATTTTCACTCCGGGAAGCTGCTATAAATACCCCAGGCCTCCAGCAGTTGAAATCATCCCTCTCCACTCGATCTGAGTCATTAAGTGGTTTCCAGTGTACAATTTTCCAGTACACAACTCACTCAGAGACTCGGATCTCAGTTTTCTTTCTTATTAGTGTTTGTTTTAGTTTCTGAGAAATAGTCTCAGATCTTAGGTTTCTATAGATAGGTTCGTTTCCAGTATTCATAGAATACCTGAGGTTTCGTTAGGAGACCCTAAGAGAGCTCTAGGCGTTCGAAGAGTCAGTCCACAGGGCTAGGCTTAAGCCCAGGACGTAAGGTAAAGTCTAGCTACTAGGCTGAGGAAGCATCCTCCGAAGGTTCTAGCGAGCAGAGTCAGGGCGAGCAATACGACGTATACAGCAGTACGCTCTGTCGGCGAGACTACGTAAAGGGTGATTTCTTTATGGCATCAGTCCCCATACCCCTCTCTTATATGTTTTATTGCTTTGTCCTAAACATCAATTATGAATATCAGATTACGGTTTTTATGAATAGTTGTTTTGTATGTTGAAGTTATTATGTTTTTCCGGAAATAGCCACCTGCTAAATATTCACTATGTCTGCATGTTTAATGTGCTCTTTTAAACTAACGTTAGGGTTATAGACAATTCCTAACCACGGTCTAATCATAACCTGTTTAGTTTAACAGGCATCAATTAGTATTGGTGTCTGCCATGCTAGATAAAATAACATGCTGAACACCCTGCTTGTTAAAGTAGTCTAGGTAGGAGTCGAGCTGAGTCCGATTATGCCGGCGGCTAGGGCAAGCGGTATGATCCCCGAAGTGACATAGGGCTTTCATGGATGCCTTCGTCCTGAACCGTGAGTAGGGCCGTCATTAAGGTAGGGCGGTTTATTAGAGACCTCGGATGTGGTACGCCTTTAGACACAGAACATAGTTGCAATCCAGGCTAAGATGCATCTAAAATACTCGAAGACAGGTCAATCAACATATAGGAACAGTATAGCATAGAATCAGAACTCATCTTTAAAACACTTTTAGGATTAATTAGACTTAAACCTAGTGGAGAATGGATCACCCTCTCATCAAAGTATTTGATGAAGATTGCTTAACTGGATTATAAGATAGGAGTTAGGATAAAAGGCTAGTTACTACTAAGCCGTTGCCACTTCCCTGGGAGTACGATAATTAAATTAATAAAATCGTAGATACTTTCCAATAGACTAGCTACACGATAGGTACTCTGCCTTAGGTTCTGGCTGATTAAGTGACACCATAGAGACTAAATGTGACAATTAGTCAATCACAGTCCTTAATTATTCATAATCAACATAGGGTAAAATAACACCTATTTAGCACGTCAACCGGAATCGCATCATCCTACTTCCGGATAAAAGACAAATGACCAAATGGACAAGAGAAAAATCCAGTCAACCCTTTCTTTATGACTTTCAAGAAACAAAAAGGCGCCTTTTCAATTTCCATTTTCTTCCCAAGGTAAGTATTCATTATTATATTCTATAATTAATTTTCCAAAGGGATGAAAGTCACTTAGTTAGAGAAACCAAAAGACCAACATTCACTTCGTTTTCACTCACCCAACTGAAAGGACTCCACACTTAAAAACAAGAAAACATACAACTCCTCTCACTGCACTTACATCTTACCGAAAGAAAAAAAAAAGAAGAGGGAAAAAGGAAACACCTTCTGTTCTTCTTCTGGCCGAAACTCTCAAGCAAACATCCAACGCAAACAACACACTGAAGGCATGTCTTCTTACTGCAATCTGAAGCTTAAACTGTGAATTTGCGGCTGGATTTTTTTTTATTTCTCTGGGTCAGCCGAAGAGCATGGGTTGTCTTTCCTCCTTCACTGAGTTTGCGAGACCATGCTCAGATCTGGTTTTCTTCTTCTTTCTGGAGGAAAATATAGGCATTTTTGTTGGTATACAGTGAGTGGGCTGTGGATGTATGCTTAATATCTTCAGATTTACTGTGATAAATGTGAACAAAATGGGTGTTTTTGTGTGAATGGTTGGCTGTAGTTTTTGTTTCGAAGCATGCTGTTCTTGCTAACGACTGGATTTCCTGAATGTTTGTACTAAATGATGGGTTCCACATTCTGGGTTTACTGAAAAAGCTGTGTTTTATTTTCTGGGTTCAAGTTGAATTTTCAGAAAACAAGCTCTATTTTGAAATGGGTATTGTACTGTCCACTGATTTCTGATAAAAGGGGGTTGGAAATTTTTTTTGAATGACTTTGAGATGAAAGGATATTTTTGCTGTTGACAGTATCTATTTCTGAATAATCTTTTGGCACTGGTACCCCTAGGAAATTTTGAAAAATTTTGTAGTTGTCTCTTATCCTCGGGCAGTAACTAATATATTATTCTGATATTTACTGATGGAAGTTCCGGATATATGTGATATTTTCTTAACTGATAACTGTCCCTCGGGAATTTTGCAAAATAATTTTTTGGGTAAGTGCTAAATTGCAGACGGGATAGATAGGCCATTCTACGGGTCTTTAAAATCTTATCTTATGTCGGGTACACCAGCATGTACTGCATGATTTTAACTGAATATTTGGAAACAAAGACTGATTTTTCTAGATTGGAAAAAAACAGTCTGTGACTGTTGGTTTTCTTTTCAGTCTTACTTGCAAGTTCTATCTTACATCTCGGGACTGTTTGATAGCTATGGCCTCTCTAGGCAAATTATTCTTACATGTTTTAGTCTTTACAGATGAGAACCAAGCAAGTGGCACGAAAACTCCCTCCGAGAGAGAAATTCTCCTCGTCTGATGCTGAAACCAGAATGACGGAGCTGTACGTAGAAAAAATAGTGTCTCGAGGATTTAGGGTTTGACCTCACAGGTGAGACACCATACCCTCTTCCGGAAACATGCCGGCATATAATCAGAGTACTGGGTTAGGACAAATTTTGCGCCCAAAGAGTCGAACCGGACACTGGAGTTGTCCGGGAATTCTACTCCAACCTATGGCCAAATAGTGTGTATGCCGTGTTCGTCAGAGAGTGGCTGGTACCTTTAAATCCACGGACAATCAACCAGCTGTTCGAGCTAATGAACTATGACAACGATAACGATGAGTATTATTCGTTCCTAGCCGATTTGGAAGCATGTGATAAAGTTCTACATGAAGTAACCGTTCCCGGGACTGAGTGGACGCTCTCTAAGAGCAGAAACAAGACATGCAAGCGGAAATCCCTGACTAATGAAGCTAAAATTTGGTTTTACTTCGTGAGACACTCCCTGATGCCCACTAATCACACGTCAACCCTGAATGTTGAAAGGATAGTGCTGCTGGCGTACATTATCAATGCCAGAACCATAAACGTGGGGAAGCTCATATGTGACCAGATAAGGGCTTGTGCTAACAAAAGAAGTGGGGAGATGTTTTTCCCCACTTTAATCTGTTTATTGTGCAGGGCAGCTGGAGCTGATGTGGATATCATGGATGACGACTTTTACCCGGGTGGAACGATCTCTGTACATGACCTTCGCATGATCCTCCCCCCACCACCACAGCCCCAGCCACCTGAGAGAACACCACCAGCCCCAACCCTATATCCGCAGAAACTGACATCCCTTCTCCAGCAGCAACGGATGCTGCAGCATCAAGTTCAGCCGATGCTGCAGCAATGACCAGACAGATGTATGTGCAACTTCAAATCTTCTGGAGGTACATGCGTGCACACAATGAGGCCTACATCAGATCCCTCCCTAGAAACCGTCTACATGCTGGTCATCCATGGCCTGCCTTCCCGCCTGAACTCGTACCAACTGAAGATTCCAACCGGATGGAGGACGATGATGTTATCCTCACACCTTGACGCACTCCCTTGAGACGGGAGTAGTTCTTAACCCCTGAACTCCTTTACTTTTCTATTTTTTTATCGTACTTTAATTTGCCTGCTGTGCAGGCCTTGAACAACTTTACTTTTTTGTTGTTGTTTTGATTTGTTTTCCTTGATTGTTGTTTTTAGACTCTTTTGTTTTGTTGTGTTTTGTTCTGTTTTGCTACATTGCTTTGCCTGTTGTTTTGTCCTGATGGAACTTTGGTGTTAAAAGCAATGAGGACATTGCTTCCCTTTAAGTTTGGGGGAGGGTGTCCTCTTAGGGCAAAAAGTTAAGTTAAAAAATGGTGCTATTTTTCAAAAATTTTCCTGCTGTCTTTTGAATGCATGAACAACCTCTTTACTGAAATTCTGAGTGATATAATTGAATGCATAGATGCCTTATCTGAAAAACTGTTTTAGGATGCCTTATAAATTGATTGATATGGCATAGAAGACCTGATTGCATGAATGCGGCTGCATTATCATATGACCCATTAGAGCCTTAGCTTCAGCAGGATTAGCATAGACTTTTGGGACCTGATTTATGATGTTATCTTAAAAAATGAAAAATACATTCTCGTAGACCTTGTACCTTCTTTTCAGAATAATTAGGTATTAGTTGACTTTAAGTGAGAATTATTTCTACTCCCTATCTTTTGCACATAGTCTTACTTGGAGATTTCATGTTCATAAAAAGAGTCACTTTGGTATGAAGGTTCAGAATTTTTGACTCATTTGTTATAGTCCTTGAGGCGAAATCCTAGTAGATTTGGCAATATAGAAATGATTGAGGCATGTTCTTGAACCGTTTGAGCCTTTCTAGCCTACCCTAATGTATTTTACTTCCTTAGTTAACCCAAGTTGAGCCTAAGCCTAATTTCTTGACACCCCTATCAAAGAGCCACTTATCCTAAATGATTCGCATGTATCCATTCTTTGTCTTCCCTAAAACTTGATCTTAGTCTACTGTGAACATTGTTGAACATAAGTTTGGGGGTATACTAAGAATGCTATGAGAAGGAACATAGGAATGCCGCAGCTCAATGCTGCAGCATTATCATTTTTCTGGGATTAGTGGTATTTTAAGGAAAATTTGAACTTCTGATATAAATGCTCTACGTTTTGAGGGTTTGTGTATGAAAACATGTGTGAAAAAAATGAAAAACACCCTCTTTACTTAAAAAAGAAAAAGAAGAACAAAAAGAGAGCACAAAGGAAATACGTGTTATGCTTCTTTGAGGTCAAATGTTATATACTAATTGTGGTTAAATGTTGCACGTATTTCTGAACAGGGTGTAAATTTTTATGCTCCATGGGACTAACTCAAAAAAAAAATTAAAAAAAATTTTGGGAAGTGATAACATTGGGTAGAAGCTCATGGCAGACTAGGACTAAGTTTTGAGCCACTTTTTATCCATATTTTCCCTACCTTAGCCCTAGCCTACATTACAACCAAATTAAGACCTCTTTGATCTTTATTGCTAAATTTGCTACATTAGTGGAGAGGGGTGTAATGGATTGAGTTTGAGGATACAAAATGAACCTTAGGATTACCACATGTTGACTTATGAATGAGAAATTGAAAAGGAAGGACTATGCACACACACACTTTGGAGTGGAAGTTCTTTGAACTTGGGTTAGTTAATATTTGGTTATTCACTAAGGATGGAACATTATGTCTACTTGAATTCTGCATTTTTCTCTTTCTGAAATCAGTGGTCCCAGGGTTGACTGAACTTGCTGAACAAAGTCTTTATGTGGGTATGTATATTCTTGGTTGCTTCCGCATTGCTGTAGCATTGCTCGGGACGAGCAATGACCTAAGTTTGGGGGTGTGATAACTCTAAAATAATAGAGTTATTCACATTTAATTTGCCACATTTTATTCGGGAATTAATTGACTTTATTGGGAAAATAGAATAAAAATGTGTTGATTTGATGTTTTCCTTCTTTTTACCTAAAAATGTGGATTTATTGTTAAAAATCAATTTAATTGAATTAATTTCTCAAAATGTGGATGAGCTGTATTATTTGTTATTATTTGGAAATTAATTTGAATTGATTTGTTGTGACAAGGGTAAAAAGGGAATTTTGATGGGTGAAATTTGTTAAAGAAAGTAGGATGAAGGTTGACCGTGAAGAACGTGAAATATGTGTGGACAAATTGCATCTTTACATATATATTTATATATATGTATATCTATATGTATGTATATATATATATATATATAATATACACCCACACACTATTTGTCACTTAAAAATCCAGCTGGGCATATTAATTAAAGCTGAACTTGCGGTACTATGCATTTATTTCTCTTGTCCTATCCATTTTACACATATGTATATATATGTATATATATATATATGTTTGTTTTTTGAAAGTGCAGGTCAAAGGGTGGACAAGAAAGTTGAAATAAAAGACAAGAAATTCAGGAAAGTAGCTGAATTGTCACTGCTGACCTTGCAACCGTCAGAGGAAAAGGACAAAACTCCTGCAGAAAGTTCTGAAATTCTGCCACAAATCTTGCGGTTGTCAGAAGAACAAGACAAAAACTCTACTGCAAATGCTGCAGCATCAGAGGAAATCGACAAAAGATCACAGAAAGCAGCGGGAGACCGGCTGTAATTGCTGCAACATTCAGAGGAAGATGACAAAAATTTCAGAAGGCAGCTGGGATTTATTTTGACTATTTGCTGGAATTTATGAAGACCATTCCAGAAATGATGGACAGATGGCAGCTTGGTAGTGGCTCTTGGTGCACAAAGAGGCTATATGTATAACCGAGAGGAGGAGAAAAGGGGAGTCTTGGAGAGTTTGAGAGCTAGTCTTTGTAGTTTTAGTTTGGCTTTTGGCCGAGATAGAGAGGTTGGTTTTTCTTCTTAGTTTTTCTTAGGATAGCTTAGCTTTTCTTTTTAGTTTTAGACTAACTTTTAGAAGTGAAGAACCAAAGAGTGAGCAGGGTGACTTGCAGAAGCATTCATCAGCTGAGCAGTAGAGAAGCAACAGCATCAAGCAGAGGAAACGAAGGGCAGCAGATTGATTAAACCGATTTGGGTAGTAAGGTGATCTCCGGACAGAGTAATCCTCTCTCCATTTCCTCAATTTGCTACTGTTTTTGTAACTAAATGTTCTTTGTAATATGAGAATGTTTACATAGGTTCAAGGATTGATTAAAAATGTTTTGGGAGTAATATGTTTTCCGTCTTAGGCTTGACTCCGTTGATTGGTATCACTACGGACCTAGGGACTGTTTTTCATATTACGTTAGTCCTTGTCTTTCATGATTCTTGGTTCCAGGGTTGATTAAAAATGTTTTGGGAGTGATTTGTTTTCCGTCTTAGGCTTGACTCCGTTGATTGGTGTCACTACGGACCTAGGGACTATCTTTCCTATTACGTTAATCCTTGTTTTCCATGATTCGTTTCAGCATAATATATATTTTTATCCTGAAGATGTTGTGGTGTAGTTAAGTATGAGCATGTTGAATACACTGTTTTAATTATGATGATGAGTATGCTGCAGCATTTCTTTCTGTTTTTATGTTTAATGCTTGTATGGGGCGATGCTTGGTTTATTCATGTAATTACATTAAATTGATTCAACATCACTTGCGGTTACGACTGTCCAATGTATGAATCGAGCTAGTGTCTGGCCTCCTAACGGAGGGGAACTAGTGGACGTGATAATTATGTGACGTTAGATTTGAGAACTGCGTAACCAGCGGTAAAGACACGAAAGTGCACTCATTGCAGTGGAATCTTGAAACCTGCGTGACCAACGGTAAATCCACTAACTAGCGTTGCGCTAGGTTCATGGTACTTCGTACTCCATGAGATGATATTATCGGGGATCTAGACTAGTAGATCAAGTAGTCTGGGTGAAACCAAACATGCTGTAGCATTGATATGGAACTGAAAGCATGCTTTGTATACTTAGATTCATCTCTGATTGTACTTACATTTTTGGCATGAATGTCGCAGCATTGTATTACATGCAGTACTCTTGTGGTTATTTCTAGTAGGCTAACCCTTAACTGTTAGTGTAGTTAGGAGTAGGAATGCCGTAGCATTAGACCAATCTCAGTTTCACGATTTATCATTCTTTATTCTTTTATTCTTTTATGATTCATTATTCTTTATTCTTTTATTCTTTTAACCATTTGTACAATCATATTTGCTTTTGTAATTGGCATACATAGTCCATGTGGGATCGATAATCTTGTACTTAGGTACAAATATTACTTGTTGACCGGTGTATACTTGCACTTGTTAAGATTGCGTTGATTTATTCTAATTTCTTTATCATTACAATTTGTGACACACGCACACAACGCAACAAGTACCCATACTGAATGCCTCTCGAACAAATTGAATAACCGAATCACCTACTAGCGGCCAATAGTTCTGGAAAACAATTTGTGGAAACCCGTCTGGTCTCGGGGCCTTATCCGGACCCATTTGAAACATTTCCCTCTTAATTTCATCATTAGACACCACTCTATTAAAGCTTTCCTTATCTCTAGACTCTATCTCTGGAAACTGTCAGTCTTCAGCCTCACATGGTGAGCAGACCTCCCTTGTATACAAATTATGAAAGAAAGCACTCACTAATACCTTTAGCTCGGCCGGATTAGTAATCCAGTTCCTCTAGCTATCCTTCAATTGAGTAATGGAGTTTCGTCGATGTCTGATGAGGGTAGACATATGAAAAAACTTCGTACACCTCTCACCCTCCTTCAGCCAGTTACACCTCGATTTCTGCCGCCATAGGAGCTCTTCTTGGTTCAATGCTTCATTCAGCTCCAACCGTATCCTAGGTTCCAAATGTCTCAAGTACTCAGAATTCCGATACCCCAAACTCTGTTGGAACCTTTCCAGTCTCGTTAAACATTAGAATTTACGATAAAAAATTTTCCCAAACACCCTCCTATTCCAGAGCATGGCTTCCCTCTGAAACACCTCCATATTTCCTAGCAGCGGCCTGCTATTGTCACACCATACATTCTCCACAATCGAAGCAAAGAGGGGATGTGTATTCCATGCTCGTAAGACTTTAAAGACCCCTTTGGTAGGATTAGCTCCGTTTGAAGTGGGATGAGCCAACAAGGGGTGATGGTTCGATCTTGTCTAGGGGAGGTGAGAGACCTAATTCCCCGGGAACAAGCGCAGCTATGTTTGATTGCAAAAATACCGATCAATCCTCTCCTCTACACACACAATCTGTTTCCTCATGTTGGACCACGTATATTGAGGCCCCACGAACCACATATCAATTGACTCACACTGATCAACTATGTCCCTCAATGGTCATACTCTGCTTTTCACTATCCATTGACCCCCTCTCTTATATGCTGCCTCTATAACTTGATTAAAAATCACCATTAATAGCCATGGGAGACTCATTCCCCTTCCCAGTTTGCAGAGGTATGTCCAGAGATCACTTCAAAAGTTTGACTTGGGAGAGGCATAGATTGCCGATAAAAACTAAGGGTGGTCCCTTCCCCGCTTCATTTCCAGAATAATGATATGATCCTCAACTGAGATAGTCTCCACCTGTACAACCAGTGCATCCCAAATGAGCATATCATTAACTGTCACTTTAGCATTTAATTGTTGTCACTTAATCAATCAGAACCTAAGGCAGAGTACCTATCGTGTAGCTAGTTCTTGGAAAGTACCTACAATTTTAATTCATTAATATCGTAATCCCAGAGAACTAGTAACAACTTAGTAGCAACTATCCCTTAGTCCTAACAATTATCTTATTTATTCAATTAATCAATCTTTCATCAATATCTTTTGTGGATTGGTAATCCAACCACACATAACACGTATTCATTTAGCATGCAAGAATTATCTTATACACATGTGTTCTGATGTATGTTCTACTGTTTCTACATGTAGATTGACCTATCTTCGAATATTTTAGATATATCTTGGTCTACAATGCAATTATGTACTGTATCTTGCCTATGTACCATATCTGAGTTACCTGATGTATTCACCCTACCTTAATGATGACCCTACTCACAGTTCGAGTTAAAGGTATCTATGAAAACCCGTGTCTCTCAAGAATTAATGCCACTCACCCTAACACCGGCATAGCGACCAAACTCAGTCATTAGGTTACTTTAACAAACATGATGATCTATAGGTTATTTTACCTAATATGACAGACCTTAATACAATTTATCCTAACTTAAGGCCTGTTAAAAGAGCAAGCAGATATCCAGTTATAATGTTAATTTAGCAGGTGACCTTTTCGGAAAAATGAGAATAACTTCAACATGCAAAGTGATTGTGATCCAAGTATCATTAATATCATCCATTGACTTTTCCTTTTCAAAATTAAGCAAATGTATTTCTAAAATTTATCCCTTAATTTTTCTTTTATAAAAAAATACATTTTTACTAAAAATCGTTCAATCAAATTTTGTGTTTTATCTATCTAGGAATACCAAAGGCGGAATTGTTTTTAAAAACAATACTTTCTCTGCTAAGATTTGTATTTTATAATTTTACGTATATAAGAATATACAAAGATGAAAATTTTTTCAAAGTGGTTGTGATCCAAGTATCATTAATATCATCCATTGACTTTTCCTTTTCAAATTTAAGCACATGTATTTCTAAACTTTATGGGATAATTAAATAAACAGTTAAAGTGCTTTTATTATTTCTTTTGGTGTAATTAAAACATAATGCTTCAAATTCAATGAAATTTTGAAAATTTTATTTAATCAAATAAGAGTCATAGTGAGACATTTATTTGAGTAAAAATTGAATTTTACAATAACAACTCGAATTAAATCTGAATTAGTTCGAGTCGTAATAACTTATCAACCCATATAATCTAACCAAAAGAATGAGGTAAAAGAAATTCCATTCCAAGAGTGCATAACCAATCCATATATATTATAAGAAATCCCTATATATACTAGAAACTTGTACGATTACATTCATACTTTAATCAAGATACAAGTTTTTTACACATAATTTTACTTTTAAAGTCAAACTAAATTCCTCATTTTGAAATCATTAATTAATTACTATTAGGTAGATCAAAACAAATTTGATCCAAGGCATCGTAAAAGTGTTTAGCTTTCACATTGAGATACTCTTTCCATGTGATTGAGCGATAAAGAGGAAGCTCTCCATGTTTTACTAACTTCAAAGGTGGAGAAATGTCAACATCTTTTGATGGACCTAAAAAATATGCAACTGAGATACGGTGTTGAGTTAAATTTACCATGGCCCGGTGCAACGCGCTCTTAAAAATACCATTTGAGAGGATTTGCAAAAGATCACCGACATTAACCACAAGCGAGCCATCCTTTGACGGCACATTAATCCAACCGACTTGGTCATGATAGAGTTGGAGTCCACTAGTGTTGCTCTGGTACAATAAAGTGACTAGTGATGTATCAGTATGAGGCGCTAGACCCATAGCTTGATTAGGTTCTGGACAAACTGGATAAGAGTTGACTTGAAGAAGCCGGTCAGTACAAGTGGATTTTGTATTAGGCATATACCATTTCACATCATCATCGATTAAGCCTAATGATGTTAGCATCATACTTAATATCTTTTGAGATAATTTTTTCATTGACTCATCATAATTATTCATCACATTGCTGATTAGATATAAAAAAAAAACGTTGTTATTAATAAAATTATAATCAACATAAATAAGAAAAATAAAATTCAAAGTTGTATGCTCATACCAAAAGGTTGTACTAATGTTACACTCTTCAGGCCACAATTGAGAAGCCACATCTGAAAGTGGACCTTGAATGCTGAATCCCTCTGACCACATTAACTTTTTGAAAAATGGTGACATTTTTGCAATGCCATAACCATTACTTTGATCCATAGGTCTTAAAGCTCTATGCTTTTGTTCAATAGGCAAAGCAAACAAATTTCTTGTTTGATCCTCCATTTGTTGAAGAAGCTCCATTTCTATACCATGATTAATGAGTTGAAACATTCCCCATTCTTCAAATGCCTTTTTCATAAGAAGAATGACATTTGAATCATTCATGTCTATCACAGGTACAACAACATCAACATCTGAATGTAATATTGAAGTGAATGAATCATCATTACTTGCCTCACTCCAAACGTGCGATTCTGGTAATTTTGACATATTTTTAAAGTCGATTGGAATAATATTTTGAGGATCGATCATAGAACTTTGATTTCCTGCCATGTTTGTAAAATTCTACAATTGAATGACGAGAAGAGAAAATGATTATTTTAGAATTAGCGAATACTAGTTTAATGTGAGAGAGTATTATATAGGTAGCAATTACTATTCTAGACTAAAAAAATGAAATTTCCAATGATTAGTTACTAGTTAGTGTGTATCATAAAAGTTTTATCCTATAAATAATTAAGGAGAAGATTAGATCATAGAGATCACTATAGAACTATTTGTAAATGTTAATCAATTTTTAAATGGTTTTCTATAAATATATAAAAGAAATATAATATTTGGATTCATATCAAAACTTATAACAATGGTATAATTTAAACTATTTCTCTAAAAAAATGTTGAGACATAATTCATCTAGAAAATATTTGTGATTTATCAAATGTTACCACTTTTAAACCATTAAATTATGTATTAAAAATTAATATATATATATATATATATATATTACATATATAAATAAATTTATAGTTAACAATCACATATATTAAACTAAGAAGTTCAAAGAATGTGGCTAATAATGCAACATTTTCTATTTTAAAAGCCTATATTTAGGGGAAAATGTTGCATATTATTACAAAGTTAAACAAATCATTTTATATTAAAATTACAAAATTTTCTTCGAACATTCTTTAATCATAAAATTTTGTTTACTAATTTATGTCTTATCTAAACTTTTTTTTGTTTGGAATCGAATATGTGTATATTACTTAAAAAGGGAGTCGACACAACTCCAGATGTACAAAAAAATAGCCTACCAACGTGCTATACAAAAGAATGTACTGCTTGAGGATCTGCTTAGCCCCAGACCAAAAGGAGTTCCACAGTAGATTGGAGACTCCTTTCTGCTAGTGCTTGACCATCCTTCAGAGCTGAGTCACCATATCGTCTACGAGTATGGTTATACCATAGCTCATGCACGATTTTTCTAAACACATAGAACCAGTTAAGACTATCCGGTTCATCCCTACGACCTAAACCAAGGTTCACTTGGAACCACTGTACAAAATGCACTGGCCTGTAAAACAAAAACCACCAGCCAATGGATACAATACAACGCCAAACCCTGAGAGACTCAGGACAGTCCCTAAGCACATGCATATCTAATTCCTCCACATCTGTAAATAGATCGCAACAAGAGCTAATCATAATTCTTCTCCTCACAAACAAAGCACTAGTCGGAAGAGCCCCATGGAGTCCAAACCACATAGTCATTGACACCCTTAGCAGACTCACGAACTGCCACAAATTCTTCTAATGCCTCGCCAAACAAGCCAGCGGGGGCGGCCGTAGGAGTCGTTGTACTGATTTGATAGAGAAAAGACCCACCTTAGAGGCCCCCCCAACACGGTACATTCCACCGGGTACCATCACCGTGTAATGTCACCCTGGATAAATGACTCAAGACTGAATTCGACTTGTCAAGCTTCCATCAAGTCACTACAAACCAATAGTCTGCTATACACAAACTCTTCTCCTCATCCGAAATTCCTCCCTCAAGGCATTCCAACAAAGGTCGGTCCCCCATCCAATTATCCATCAAGAACCCAGCTTGATGGTCTGAACCAAGCTTTCAAGTAATACCCTTCCAGACAATGAGTTGTGATGATCTAACACCCCTCCAAGTCACTCACATTCGGGTAACAGGTTGCTCTGAAGTTCTTGATATCCACGATCCATATTTATCTATTAAAATACGGTTCCCCACTTTCTCCGGGTGAGTTAGCATACCCCACTTATCGCAATGAAGGGGGGTTGAGTTTCCCTCATTTACGAACAATGAACCAAGCCCCGCTGGCAAACGTCGTTCCTCACCACACTCGCCCCATAAGAACCGGTGACACAGTTTCTCCACCTCCAATAGGACGACACTGGGTACCTTTGTTGTCTGCATGGTATATATGGATATGGCAGCCAAGGTGGACTTAACCAGAATCGACCAAGCAGCTCTCGAGAGTGTCCTAATCTTTCAACACGCCAACTTTTTACGTACCTTATTAATGATATATTGATACATAGAAATCTTGACATGCCCATGCACTACTGGCACTCCTAAATAGGTCCCGAGGGATCCAGTATCCCTAACTCCCAATCCCAAACATATAACCCCACGTAGATAGATTGGTGTATTAGGCGAAACCATATCACATTCTTCCTTCGGTTCACTTTTTGGCCAGACTATTGGCAGACTATTGAATAATGTGCTCCATCAATTTTGCTTGGGAGTAAGCTCCTTGGCCAAACAGTAACAGATCGTCTGCAAAAAAGAGATGTGAGAGAGGTGGTCCAACTCTATTCAGCTGGACAAGTCTCCAATGCTTCTTTAACATAATTGACGAGATCTTCTGGTGTAGGCACTCCATGCACAGTAGGAACAAATATGGCGACATTGGATCACCCTGTCGCAGGTCTCTAGATGGTAAGAATGAGTCCAACAGCTCACCATTCCGTAACAAACATAAGGAGTTTGTCGTAACAATGTTCATAATAAGTTCCTGAATCACATTTGAAAACCCTGTCACTCTAAGAACCTGGCTTAGATAACCCCAATCAACCTTGTCATATGCCTTTTTCAAGTCAATCTTTACAATCATACGATATTGTCCGAGGCTAGTTGTCCTGGTATGAAGCTTGACTAACAGGGACCTGTGAGGCTCAACATAACCAACGGTAGGCGATTCGCCAAGATCTTCGAAACCAACTTCACAATTACGTTGCACAAGGAGATAGGCCGGAACAGTGATAACGATTCAGGGCTATCCATTTTTAGAATCATGCAGATCACGGATGCATTAGCATCGGGGGGGGGGGGGGGGGTAGTACCCATACTGAATGCCTCTCGAACAAATTGAATAACCGAATCACCTACTAGGGGCCAATAGTTTTGGAAAAAATTGGGTGGAAACCTGTCTGGTCTCGGGGCCTTATCCGGACCCATTTGAAACATTTCCCTCTTAATTTCATCATTAGACACCACTCTATTAAAGCTTTCCTTGTCTCTAGAATCTACCTCTGGAAACTGTCAGTCTTCAGCCTCACAAGGTGAGCAGACCTCCCTTGTATACAAATTATGAAAGAAAGCACTCACTAATACCTTTAGCTCGGCCAGATTAGTAATCCAGTTCCTCTAGCTATCCTTCAATTGAGTAATCGAGTTTCGTCGATGTCTGATGAGGGTAGACATATGAAAAAACTTCGTACACCTCTCACCCTCCTTCAGCCAGTTACACCTCGATTTCTGCCGCCATAGGAGCTCTTCTTGGTTCAACGCTTCATTCAGCTCCAACCGTATCCTAGGTTCCAAACGTCTCAAGTACTCAAAATTCTGATACCCTAAACTCTGTTGGATCCTTTCCAGTCTCGTTAAACATTAGAATTTACGATAAAATTTTTTCCCAAACACCCTCCTATTCCAGAGCATGGCTTCCCTCTGAAACACCTCCATATTTCCTAGCAGCGGCCTGCTACTGTCACACCATACATTCTCCACAATCGAAA
Source organism: Asclepias syriaca (assembly GCA_027405835.1). NCBI lineage: Eukaryota > Viridiplantae > Streptophyta > Magnoliopsida > Gentianales > Apocynaceae > Asclepias > Asclepias syriaca. The sequence goes on from CM049927.1 coordinate 19,884,862, forward strand.
CAAAGAGGGGATGTGTATTCCATGCTCGTAAGACTTTAAAGACCCCTTTGGTAGGATTAGCTCCGTTTGAAGTGGGATGAGCCAACAAGGGGTGATGGTCCGATCTTGTCTAGGGGAGGTGAGAGACCTAATTCCCCGGGAACAAGCGCAGCCATGTTTGATTGCAAAAATACCGATCAATCCTCTCCTCTACACACACAATCTCTTTCCTCATGTTGGACCACGTATATTGAGGCCCCACGAACCCCATATCAATTGACTCACACTGATCAACTATGTCCCTCAATGGTCATACTCTGCTTTGCACTATCCATTGACCCCCTCTCTTATATGCTGCCTCTATAACTTGATTAAAATTCCCCATTAATAGCCACGGGAGACTCATTCCCCTTCCCAGTTTGCAGAGGTATCTCCAGAGATCACTTCAAAAGTTTGACTTGGGAGAGGCATAGATTGCCGATAAAAACTAAAGGTGGTCCCTTCCTCGCTTCATTTCCAGAATAATGATATGATCCTCAACTGAGATAGTCTCCACCTGTACTACCAGTGCGTCCCAAATGAGCATATCATTAACTGTCACTTTAGCATTTAATTGTTGTCACTTAATCAATCAGAACCTAAGAAAGAGTACCTATCGTGTAGCTAGTTGTTGGAAAGTACCTACAATTTTAATTCATTAATATCGTAATCCCAGAGAACTAGTAACAGCTTAGTAGCAACTATCCCTTAATCCTAACAATTATCTTATTTATTCAATTAATCAATCTTTCATCAATATCTTTGGTGGATTGGTAATCCAACCACACATAACACGTATTCATTTAGCACGCAAGAATTATCTTATACACATGTGTTCTGATGTATGTTCTACTGTTTCTACATGTTGATTGACCTATCTTTGAATATTTTAGATATATCTTGGTCTACAATGCAATTATGTACTGTATCTTGCCTATGTACCATATCTGAGTTACCTGATGTATTCACCCTACCTTAATGATGACCCTACTCACGGTTCGAGTTAAAGGTATCCATGAAAACCCGTGTCTCTCAAGAATTAATGCCACTCACCCTAACACCGGCATAGCGACCAAACTCAGTCATTAGGTTACTTTAACAAACATGATGATCTATAGGTTATTTTACCTAATATGACAGACCTTAATACAATTTATCCTAACTTAAGGCCTGTTAAACTAAACAGGTTATGATTAGACCATGGTTAGAAATTTTCTATAACCGTTCATTTAGTTTAAAAGAGCAAGCGGATATTCAGTTATAATGTTAATTTAGCAGGTGACCTTTTCGGAAAAATGAGAATAACTTCAACATGCAAAACACATATAACATGCAATCATAGTTTGGTATTCAAATAATTTTTTAGACAAACACAACACAAAGTATACATAGAGGATCTAGGGGACCACCATCATAAAGTATTCACCCTTTATCAGGTCCGCCGACAGAGCGACTACTTGTATACTCTGGGTTGCTCGACTTGACTCTGATTAGCAGAACCTTCGGAGAGTGCTTCCTTAGACTAATAGCGATTTCTTTACTTTAAATCCTGGGCTTAAGCAATGCCCTGTTGACTAGCAATTGGCTCACCTAATACTCTCTTAGGATCTCTTAACGAAATCTCAGGTATTCTCTGAATACCAAAAATGAACACTATGTAATAGAATTCTCAAAATTTGAAATAAACACTCAGAAAATAGAGAAAACGAGAAACCCTAAAATGATAAATGACTCGTGTCGAGTGTTGAGGGATGCACTCGAAGTCACTAAATGACTTGTATTGAGTGTAGAGGGATGATTTCAACTGAGGAAGACCTGGGGTATTTATTGCAGGTGAAAGGAGTGAATTTCTCTCAAAAATTCGATGCGGGACAAGCTCCTGCTGCTCGGGACGCCCGTCCCGGGCTGTTGATCGGGGTTAGGACCGGTGTCCTGACTTGGGGATGGCTATCACAACCCTTTGACTTGGTCAAGATAGGCGTTCTACTTCCGGGACACGCACATTGAGTTCAGAACTTCCAAAATTTGCACATTTACCCCGATATTTGTTGTTTTCTTCTAAATTTCTCCTGAAACTTCCAAAAATACAAATTATGAAAAAACTGTCAATTTCAATCAATTAAGATCGATTTGGTTCCAATTATGCCCTAATTTGTGTCTAAAAACATGCTAAAAAAGTGATATGATTTGTACATATGAACTATAACCTCAAATTGCAAAACATATATAATGAAACATCTCGAGTTTTTGTAATCAAATAGATATTGAAGAAAAACTAGTTAGAAATGTAAAAGACAGAGTTTAGAGAATAGTTGCCGTAAAGTTGTTACTACTTTACGATATTTCTAGCCCTGAGGTCTTTTTTGCTCTTGAATTTCGATCCTACTCTGAATGTTAGATCCTTCGAGAGACATTTCTTCTACCTAGTATCAATGTTTTGCCTTATGGCTAGAGCTTAAGCACTACTCTATTGACTAAGAAAATGATAGTCTAGAGCTCTCGAGAATTTCCTATCAAAATCCTGGTATTCTATGAAAACCGGACTCAAACGCTAAACTATTCGAATTCCCAAATATTGAGATAAATGCTCAAAAATGATGGAAAACGAGACACTTTGAGTTGCTAGATGAACTGTGTTGAGTGTTGAGAGATGATTTGAACTCCTGGGGTCTGGGGTATTTATAGCAGTGTTCTTTTAAAATCTTGATGTGGGACACTGACTGGCTCTAAAAGCCCATCCTTAGCAGCAAGGATGGCTGTCCCTAGAGAACGGCCGTCCTTAGAGCTAAGGACGACCGTTTTGGCCAAAAAGTTTCCAGAAATTGTAATTTTGCCCCATATTTTGATGTTTTTTGTAATTTAATCCCTGAAACTTCTAAAATCACAAATTATGCAATTATGTGTTAATTCAATGCAATTAAGTCCAAATACTTTCCAAATTGCCCTAATTTGTATCTTAATACATGCTAAAATGTGATATAATTTAGCGCATATGTCATTTGAAAAATAAATCTTATATATATAAGATATATTAGTTTAAAATATTTTAGTATGATCAAATCATTTAGGTAATACATAACTTTTTAGTAATATTATAGCTTTTACGTAAAAAAAGTGAACCTCATTTGGTTATAGCAGTTTCATTTATGATTTTTAGAGATTATGAGTTCGAAATATGATAGAAGCACAAGTACCTTAAATTTATTTTTATATTATTTTTATGTCTCCTCATTTTAATGATTTGAAACCTCATAATTTCCAAGATTTCATCATCATTTTTTCCAATATCAATTTCTTTGTTATAAATATCTTTAACAACGTCAATAAAAAGACGATCTACTAATATTTCTACCATCCGTCTACTATACGAATTTTTCACAAAACATTCTTTTTAAGAAATTTTTAGCATCCTTGGATAACTTCTTAGGAATATTAGGTAATCATCTACTAAATCCTTGTATCTGAAAAATATCTAATTTGGCGAAATCTCTTGGAGGTTGTTCTGTCAGCATTTCTAAAATAATACATCCTAAAACCCATATATCATTTTGACAATCTTGTAAGCAATTCTTCACAACGTCAGATGATAAATACATCAATGTCCCCTTCTAATAATATATTTCTGCTTTTCTCTTCTTATTGATTTTCATTCCTCGTCGCAAATTTTTCTTTGTAAAACCGCAATCGTTGATTCTTATACTAAATTCATTTGCTATATTTGCTTCTTTCTTATTTTCCTTATATTTACATATTAATAAGATATTATTTGGTTTTAAATTATGGTGTATGTATCCAATCTCGTGAATATAATTTTATTCCGGATAATAATAATTTTGTACTTTTCATTTCATATTCACATAATTATCCACCGCCACTAAAATTTCTGATCTAGTCGGAAAGGTTCCTCTAGAACTGTACTCTAATAACATATTATAAGTTAATATACTATTATATCCAAACGTTGTTTCTTCACCTAATTAAGCATGCAATCATATGAGGACAGTTACTTCAATTATTTCAATTTAAAATAGGATTATAAGGATAATAACTTCTCAAACCATATAATCTTAACCAAAAGAATGAGTAAAAGAAATTGCATTCCAAGAGTGCATAACCAATCAAATAGGAAAATACCATTATACTAGAAACTTGTACAAATACATTGATACATTAATTAAGTTACAAGTTTTTTACACATAATTTTACTTTTAAATTCAAACTAAATTTCACATTATAAAATCATTAATTAATTACTATTAGGTGGATCAAAACGAATTTGATCCAAGGAAGGGTAAAAATGTTTAGCTTTCACATTGAGATACTCTTTCCATGTTATTGAGCGATAAAGAGGAAGTTCTCCATGTTTTACCAACTTCAAAGGTGGAGAAATGTCAATATCTTTTGATGGACCTAGAAAATATGCTATCGATATACGATGTTGGGTTAAATTTACCATGGCCCGGTGCAACACACTCAAAAATACCATTTGAGAGGATTTGCAAAAGATCACCAACATTAACCACAAGTGAGCCATTCATTGGCGGCACATTGATCCAACCGACATGATCATGGTAGATTTGGAGTCTACTGGTGTTGCTCTGGTTGAATAAAGTGACTAGTGATGTATCAGTATGAGGCACTAGACCCATTGCTTGATTTGGTTATGGACAAACTGGGTAAGAGTTGACTTGAAGAAGACGGTCAGTACAAATGGAGTTTGTATTAAACGTATACCATTTCTCATCATCATCGGTTAAGCCTAATGATGTTAGCATCATACTTAATATCTTTTAAGATAGTCTGTTTATTGCTTCGTCATAATTATTTATCACATTGTTGATTAGAAATAAACAAATGATGTTATTAATAAAATTATAATCAACATAAATGAAATTAAATAAATAAAAGATATTCAAAGTTGTATGCTCATACTAAAAGGTTGCACTAATATTACTCTCTTTAGGCCACAATTGAGAAGCAACATCTGAAAGTGGACTTTGAATGCTAAATCTCTCTGACCACATTAACTTTTTGAAAAGTGGTGACATTTTTGCAATGCCATAACCATTACTTTGATCCAGGTCTTAAAGCTCTAAGCTTTTGTTCAATAGGCAAAGCAAACAAATTTCTTGTTTGATCCTCCATTTGTTGAAGAAGCTCCATGCTTATGCCATGATTAATGTGTGAAACATTTCCCATTCCTCAGATGCCGTTCTCATAAGAAGAATGACATTTGAATCATTCATATCTATCACTGGTAAAACTAAATCTGAAGGTGATAATTTTGAATTGAATGGATAATGAGAACCTGATTCATCTCAAATATGTGAGTAGGGTAAATCTGAAAAATTATTAAAATTTCATCTCTATTCATGTTTGTTTCTGCTCCTTTGAATGCATAGAAAAGAAAATTATGATTATGGATGAGTACTTGTTTGATATAAGATTGTATTATATATAGGTTAAAATATTGTGGTTAGAGGAAAAGAAAAAGATATTTTTTGGCTAAGAATTGTGTAATTAAATTTTGTGTTTTTATCTATACAGGGATGTATAAAAATGAAAAATTACCAAAAAATTATATTTTCTTCTAAGAATTGTGCAATCAAATTTTGTATTTTTACCTATATAAGGATGTACAAAAGTGAATATTGTTTCAAGTGGTTGTGATCCAAGGATCATTAATATCCCATTGACTGAATCCTTTTCAAAATTAGGCAAATGTATTTCTAAAATTTATCCGTTAATTTTCCTTTTCTATAAAGATACCTTTTATACTATGAGTTGTGCAATAAAAATTTTTATTTTTACTTATATAGGGATGTATAAAGATGAAAAAGTTACTAGAAAGTTACCTTTTTGCTAAGAACTATGCAATCAAATTTTGTGTTTTTACACATATAGGGATGTATAGAGATGAAACATTTATCAAAAAGTTACCATTTTAGCTAAGAATTGTGTAATTAAATTTTGTGTTTTTACTCATATAGGGATGTATAGAGATGGAAAATTTATCAAAAAGTTACATTTTTTTGCTAAGAATTATGCAATCAAATTTTGTGTTTTTACCTATGTAGGAATGTATAAAGATGTAATATTTTTCAATAACATACCTTTTATGTGAAGAATCATGTATCAAATTTTGTATTTTTACCTATATAGGGATGTATGAAGATGTATTTTTTTTCCCAAAACCATACCTTTTTTTGCTAAAAATTGTGTAATCAAATTTCGTGTTTTTAGGGATATATAGAGATGAAAAATTACCAAAAAGATACATCTTCGGCTGAGAATTATGCAATCAAATTTTGTATTTTTACCTATATAAGAATGTATAAAGATGAAAAATTTACCAAAAAGTTACATTTTCTACTAAGAATTGTGCAATCAAATTTTGTGTTTTTACCTATATAAAGATGTATAAAGATAAAATATTTTTAAAAAATATACCTTTTCTACTAAGAATTGTGTAATCAAATTTTATGTTTTTACCTATATATGGATGTATAAAGATGAAAAATTTACCAAAAAAAGTTACATTTTTTGCTAAAAATTGTGCAATTAAATTTTGTATTTTTACTTATATAGGAATGTATAAAGATGAAATATTTTTCAAAAAAATATATTTTTTTCTAAGAATTGTGTAATCAAATTTTATGTTTTTATCTATATAAGTATGTATATAGATGAAAAATTTACCAAAAAAATACTTTTTTGCTAAAAACTGTGTAATCAAATTTTGTATTTTTACCTACATAGGGATGTATAAAAGTATAAATTTTATCAAAAAGTTACCTTTTTTGCTCAAAATTGTATAATTAAATTTTATGATTTTACATAAGAGGATGTATAAAGATAGAAATTTTTTCAAAGTGATTGTGATCCTAGTATCATTAATATCATCCATTGACTTTTCCTTTTCAAAATTAAGCAAATGTATTTCTAAACTTTATGCGATAATTAAATAAACAGTTAAAGTGCTTTTATTATTTCTTTTGGTGTAATTAAAACATAATGCTTCAAATTCGATGAAATTTTCAAAATTTTATTTAATCAAATAAGAGTCATAGTGAGACATTTATTTGAGTAAAAATTGAATTTTACAATAACAACTCGAATTAAATCTGAATTAGTTCGAATCGTAATAACTTATCAACCCATATAATCTAACCAAAAGAATGAGGTAAAAGAAATTCCATTCCAAGAGTGCATAACCAATCCATATATATTATAAGAAATCCCTATATATACTAGAAACTTGTACGATTACATTCATACTTTAATCAAGATACAAGTTTTTTACACATAATTTTACTTTTAAAGTCAAACTAAATTCCTCATTTTGAAATCATTAATTAATTACTATTAGGTAGATCAAAACGAATTTGATCCAAGGCATCGTAAAAGTGTTTAGCTTTCACATTGAGATACTCTTTCCATGTGATTGAGCGATAAAGAGGAAGCTCTCCATGTTTTACTAACTTCAAAGGTGGAGAAATGTCAACATCTTTTGATGGACCTAAAAAATATGCAACTGAGATACGGTGTTGGGTTAAATTTACCATGGCCCGGTGCAACGCGCTCTTAAAAACACCATTTGAGAGGATTTGCAAAAGATCACCGACATTAACTACAAGCGAGCCATCCTTTGGCGGCACATTAATCCAACCGACTTGGTCATGATAGAGTTGGAGTCCACTAGTGTTGCTCTGGTACAATAAAGTGACTAGTGATGTATCAGTATGAGGCGCTAGACCCATAGCTTGATTAGGTTCTGGACAAACTGGGTAAGAGTTGACTTGAAGAAGTCGGTCAGTACAAGTGGAGTTTGTATTAGGCATATACCATTTCACATCATCATCGGTTAAGCCTAATGATGTTAGCATCATACTTAATATCTTTTGAGATAATGTTTTCATTGCCTTATCATAATTATTCATCACATTGTTGATTAGAAAAAAAAACGTTGTTATTAATAAAATTATAATCAACATGAATAAGAAAAATAAAATTCAAAGTTGTGTGCTCATACCAAAAGGTTGTACTAATGTTACACTCTTCAGGCCACAATTGAGAAGCCACATCTGAAAGTGGACCTTGAATGCTGAATCCCTCTGACCACATTAACTTTTTGAAAAATGGTGACATTTTTGCAATGCCATAACCATTACTTTGATCCATAGGTCTTAAAGCTCTAAGCTTTTGTTCAATAGGAAAAGCAAACAAATTTCTTGTTTGATCCTCCATTTGTTGAAGAAGCTCCATGCTTATGCCATGATTAATGAGTTGAAACATTCCCCATTCCTCAAATGCCTTTTTCATAAGAAGAATGGCATTTGAATCATTCATATCTATCACGGGTAAAACCAAATCTAAAGATGATAATTTTGAATTGAATGGATAATCAGAACCTGATTCATCCCAAATATGTGAGTCGGGTAAGCTTGAAAAATTATTAAAATTGATTGGAATATTGTTATTTGGAATGGGGGACTGAATCTTAGAAATTTCATCTCTATTCATGTTTGTTTCTGGTCCTTTGAATGTAAAGGAAAGAAAATTATAATGAGGAATGAGTACTTGTTTGATATATGATTGTATTATATATAGGTGAAAAATATTGTGGTTAGAGGGGAAAAAAAAAGAAGATATTTTTTTACTAAAATTTTGCAATCAAATTTTATGGTTTTTACCTAGGGATGCATAAAAATAATTTTATTTTTTCAAGTGGGATCATTAATATCCCATTGACTTTTCCTTTTTAAATTTAAGCAAATGCACTTTTATTATTTTCTTTTAGCGTTATTAAAACGTAACGTCTCAAATTTAATTTAAATCTTGAAAATTTTATTTTAACTGCTGAATTTGTTAGAAATAAATGATACTCTCTTACTTTGAATTTTGAAACTGCCAGAAAATGTTAAGTATCAACGGCTTTGACGAGACTTGCAAAAGCACTCCCTATATTATTATTATTATTATTATGTAAGTTTGGTGAAATTAATTTTTACATTCATTCTTTTTAGAGTAGAATTACTTTTCTCACATATCTACAATATTTAAAACAAGTGGTTGAATAATATTTTGCTACACTTTTCTTATCTCAGGTTCTGAGATCTAGATATTTTTGATATGTCATTTCATTCTTTACACAATTTCACGGGATGAAATCGAATTGGTAGTAAAGCAAAAGCTTAATACGAAAGCACCTAGACTAGATGGTATGCATGGAATCTTTTTAAAGCGTGTTTGGGGTGATATCAAGGAGGATATCATTGCTTTTATTATGGGTTCTTTTTTGTTGGGACGTTTCTTTGCATGACATTAATTACACCTATATCGTATGATTTTAAAAATAAAAGATCCAAAGAAAATGACTGACTTCCGTCCTATTTATCTTTGAAATACTTTATATAAACTTATTTCAAAGATTATTTGTAATCGTTTGAAGTTAGTTCTACCGTCCATTATTGATCATGCTCAGTCGGCATTTGTAGCCAACCGGCTTATTACTAATAATGTGATTGTGACTTTTGAGTGTTTTCACAGTTTTGCTAAGGGGCTATTGATGATCATTCATATATGGCGCTTAAGTTAGATATGCAAAAAGCATATGATTGAATTGAATGAGATTTTCTTCGCTTAGCTGATGCAAATATCCTTCCCTGAGTGGCTTATTCAGTGTATTATGCTTTGTGTTAGTACTATATCTTTCTCTGTATTGATCAGTGGTAGTCCCTCTCAGTAGTTTACTTCAACCCGAGGTCTTCGATAGAGGACCCCTTATCCCCTTTTTTGTTCATTATTTGTGTTGAATGTCTCACTTCCCTGATTCGTCAAGCGGAATTGGGTGGTCAGTTATATGGGTTACCTTTTGGGGGTGATCTTATTTTGGTGTCTCATCTTATGTTTGCTAATGATTACTTGTAATTATCTCGGACATCTGTTAAGGTAGCAAATTAGATAAAGACCATTTTGGTTCGTTATGCTAGTAATTGTCTTACATGACTGAGAATCAGCTCATGGGCCCTTATCTGGGTATGCCTTTAAGCATATGACGTTGCATTTCTTCAAAATTTAAGTTTATCCTGGATCGTATTTGGAAGCGTTTGTCCGGATGGAAGGATAAAATTTTAACACCTGCTGGCAAAGAAATACTAATAAAGGCTATCATTCAAGTTATTTTACATATGTTATGAACTTTTTTAGCCTCCCAAAAAATATTTGTGCTAAAATATTTCGGATGACCACTATGTTTTGGTGGGGGAAACTACAATCCAAAGGGCTTATCAACTAGCGGAAATGGAGTGCCTAATGTTGCAAAAAAAAAATGAAGGGGGTTTAGGTTTTAGGGATCCTTTACATTTTTAACAAAGCTCTACTTGCTATACAAAGGTGACGACTACTACAATTTTCAAATTCTCTTGTGGTGAGGGTTCTCAAAGCTAAATACTTTCCTCATTCTTCTTTTATGTTGACTAAACGTACTACAGGAGCTAGCTACCTATGGCGTAGCTTCTTAAAAGAGCGGGGTCTTTTGTAAGCAAGCTTGATCTATCGAGTCGGTGATGGGAGGTAGATCCTCCTATATATGGTTACTGTATCCTTCCAATAAACCCCTTTTTAATAGAGAGAGGGAATCTCAACTAGTGTTTGTATCAGATCTGATTGATCAGTAGTTACAGCAATGGCAATTGCAGATATTACAACAGCGGTTCACTCCGATCGAGGTATCTACAATCTCGTGAATCCCTCTATTTCCGGTTGATATAGAGGATATGGTTATTTGGAATTTGACCGATAATAGAATTTACATTGTTCGTTCCGGTTATTGGTTGGCGTATCAACAAGAGTATTCTTCTAGTTCCCATGGGGCGAGCTCACGGGGTCTGGATCCAATTTAGGCCAGCTTATAGAAGTTACCTATCCCTCCAAAAATAATTAATTTTCTCTTGCGTATTTTGACTGGAACTTTAGCAACCAAAGAGTCCCTTTCTCGGCATATATATATATATATTAACCCTTATTGCCATATTTGTCTGAATCGTGTTGAAAATGCATATCATGTGGTTCTTTAATGTTCGGTGGCGAGAAAAGTTTGGTCTACCACGTGTTGGCAAACATTTTCTCAACAGATTATCTACACATTCCTTCATTGATGTCATGGTGGAATTAATGCATAAATATGATGCCTCTGATTTTCGACAGTTTTGTTTACTTTTATGGAGCATTTGGCTTGCAAGAAATGGTGGTGTGTTCAATAACCGCACTCCTATTGTTCGAGATAACGTTGGTAGAAGTTACTGTTTTGATCGAGATTCGTATTTCTTTATCTTTTCTGCTCCTGATAGAATATTACCGCGAGCTTCGAGGTTTGTCAATGGTTTCGTCCCCCCCGGATAGTGCCATTGTTTTCTTTGATGGTGCTTTAAATTCGTCGATAGCTGCGATTAGGGTCGCTATTAGACATAAGAATGGTGCCCTAGTGAGTGGGTTTGCCGGTAGGGTTTATCACTATCATGGTAATCCTGAATTTGTAGAGGCTTTGGTTCTTCTTCATGCTATTCGACGGGCATCAAAGAATAGGTTTTCTAGAATTCGTTTCAAGGGTGATTGTTAGTCCCTCATCCATCAGCTTGCCTGCCAACAGCCAGATTGGTCGCCTATTGATCATATTATTGGTTTGATTCATTAGCTTCTTTCGATTTTTACTGCCTTTTCGGTTCATTTTGTTCCTCATTCACAAAACACTATATAGCATCTTTTTGCTATTAAGGGGTTGACCCTATCCTCTTTTACTAAGTGGTTCTCTAATTTTCCGCATCTCATTCTGGAGGCCTCTCTAGTTGCTATTCTAGTATGTGTCAAGAACCGAGAATTCTTGTGCACATCACCTTGCTAAGTGGGCCTTTCATTCCAACTACCTTGGTGCTGTTGACTTGCCTATTTTGGCGTCTATCTTGCCCTAAGGGGAGTAGCTTATAGTGTTTTGTTTAGTTTTCTTTGTTTCGGTTTTTGGTTTGTGATCACACTAAAATATTTTGATATTTAGTGACTAATTCTGCTTAATTTAATACTAATTTGAGGTTAATTGATCACATTTGATTTGCTTTTACTATTTTTGTGTTTAAAGGGATTTCAGAAAGTTTTTGGGACAAATTCTTGAGAAATTACAAGTTCAGGGACTCAATTGCAAAATTTGAAGATATTTTACACGTCGGACTTTGACGACCGTCAATGTTTCGGTTCTTTGTTTGCGATAACACTAAAATATTTAGATATTTTAGTAACTAATTCTGCTTAATTGAATACTAATTTGAGGTTAATTGTCACATTTGACTTGATTTGACTATTTTTGTGTTTAAAAGGATTTCATAAAGTTTTTGGGGCAAATTTGCGAGAAATTACAAATTCAGGGACTCAATTACAAAATATGTAATTTCATTTTCAAAGTAGCATTGTCAAGCGAGATCTATTAACGACGGTCAAGTACTATTCATCATATTTTTTTATTTATGAAATTCCTATTTTATCGTTATGTAATTCACCTATAAATAGGTGGAATTCCACATAGAGTAAAAAAGGAGGAATTGTTAAGGCTAGTGAAACTCTATCATTATTGTTATTCAACTTGTTTTTATGATTTCAATTACTCTCATATTCGTCCATTTTTTCTTAGAGTCTTATCATAGACCAAGAAGGATTCCTTGAAAAATTGTTGTTATTGTGTGCGAGTGATTATCAATTCTCTTCGAGTGTCGTGAGTTTGAGAGTTATCATAGACCAAGAACCTCTTGGATTCATATAATTGGAGTGATTTTGATTCTTAATATCACTAATACTCCAAGGTGTTGATATAGAAAGTTGTCTCGACCATAAGAAATTGTCTACATCGAGATTTTTGAGAGAAGTTGGTGATTGTTGAAGGTTTTTCATCACATCTAGAATGTTCTTGGAGATTCAAGAAATTGTTGCTTTTGTTGTACATCTTCTACCTCTTTAATTTTCATTAATTTTTGTATTAATGTTTTAGAGTACAATTCCCATTTTAGGATCTCTATCTACTACCTTTCTTATATGATTGAATATGGGAAAAATAATTTGATTCATCTATTTGTTATTCATATGTAATCTATTCTTATGTTTCTTAGTTACTTACATCATATCTTTTGAGATTGCATCTTATGGATATGAGTTTTAAGGAGATATAGTATAGGCTACCTGATAACTCTAAAATAATAGAGTTATTCACATCCAATTTGCCACATTGTATTCAGGAATTAACTGACTTTATTTGGGAAAATCGAATAAAAATGTGTTGATTTGATATTTTCTCTCTTTTTACCTAAATATGTGGATTTATTGTTAAAAGTCAATTTAATTGAATTAATTTCTCAAAATGTGGATGAGCTGTATTATTTGTTATTATTTGGGAATTAATTTGAATTGATTTATTGTGGCAAGGGTAAAAAGGGAATTTTGATGGTTGACATTGGTGAAGGAAAGTTGGATGAAAGTCGACCGAGAAGAAAGTGAAGTATGTGTGGATAATTTACATCTATACATATATATATATATATATATCTATACATATATATATATATATATCTATATTATCTATATATATATATATATATATATATATATCTATATATAATATACACCCACACACACTATTTGTCACTTAAAATCCAGCTGGGCATATTAAAGCTGAACTTGCCGTACTATGCATTTATTTCTTTTATCCTATCCATTTTTCATATATATATATATATATATATATATATATCTGTGTGTGTGTGTGTGTGTGTGTTTGTTTTAAGTGCATGGCGACAAGGAGGACAAAAAAGTAGAAGACAAGGTCAATAATTTTAGAAAAGCAGTTGGAATGTTGCTGCTGACCCTGCAGCCGTCAGAGGAAAAAGACAAAACTTCTGCAGAAAGTTCTGAAATTCTGCTGCAGATCCTGCGGCTGTCAGAAGAAAAAGACAAAAACTCTGCTGCAAATGCTGCAGCATCAGAGGAAAACGACAAAGATCACAGAAAACGGCGGGAGACCGGCTGCAAATGCTGCAGCATTCAGATGAAGAAGACAACAACTCCAGAAAAGCAGCTGGAACTTATTTTGACTATTTGTTGGAATTTTTGGAAAAAATTCCAGAATTATGGACAGATGGCAGCTTGGTAATGGCTCTCGGTACACAAAGAGGCTATATGTATGTGAAGAACCCAGAGGAATGAGTTTGGCTAGTCTTGGAGAGTTTGAGAGCTAGTCTTTGTTAGTTTTAGTTTGGCTTTTGGCCAAGTTAGAGAGATTGGTTTTCTTCTTAGTTTTTCTTAGATAGTTTAGTAGTGTTTCCATAGGATAGTTTAGCTTTTCTTCTTAGTTTTAGACTAACTTTAGTAGGAAAAACCCCAAGAGTGAGCAGGGTGACTTGCTGAAGCATTCATCAGCTGAGCAGTAGAGACGCAGCTGCATCAAGCAGAGGAAACGAAGGGCAGCAGTACGTTGATTAAACCGATTTGGGCAGTAGGGTGATCTCTGACCAGAGTAATCCTCTCTCCATTTCCTCAATTTACTACTGTTTTTATGACTAAATGTTCTTTGTAATATGAGAATGTTTACATGGGTTCAAGGATTGATTAAAAATGTTTTGGGAGTTATATGTTTTCCGTCTTAGGATTGACTCCGTTGATTGGTGTCACTACGGACCTAGGGACTATTTTTCCTATTACGTTAGTCCTTGTCTTTCATGATTCTTGGTTCAAGGATTGATTAAAAATGTTTTGGGAGTGATATGTTTTCCGTCTTAGGATTGACTCCGTTGATTGGTGTCACTATGGACCTAGGGACTATCTTTCCTATTACGTTAATCCTTGTCTTCCATGATTCGTTTCAGCAAAATATATATTTTTAACCTGAAGATGCTGTGATGTAGTTAAGTATGAGCATGTTGAATACACTGTTTTGATTATGATGACGAGTATGCTGCAACATTGCTTTCTGTTTTTATGTTTAATGCTTGTATGGGGCGATGCTTGGTTTATTCATGTAATTACATTAAATTGATTTAACATCACTTGCGGTTACGACTGTCCAATGTATGAATCGAGCTAGTGTCTGGCCTTCTAGCGGAGGGGAACTAATGGACGTGATAATTATATGGCGCTAGATTTGAGAACTGCGTAACCAGCGGTAAAGACACTAGAGTGCACTCAATATTGCAGTGGAAATGACCAAATTCACTGACTAGCATTGCGCTAGGTCCACGGTACTTAGTACTCCATGAGACGATGTTATCGGGGATCTAGACTAATAGATCAAGTAGTCTGGGTGGAACCAGACATGCTGTAGCATTGATATGGAACTGAAAGCATGCTTTGTATACTTAGATTCACCTCTGGTTTGTACTTACATTTTTGGCGTGAATGCCGCAGCATTGTATTACGTGCAGTACTCTTGTGGTTATTTCCAGTAGGCTAACCTTTAACAGCTAGTTTAGTTAGGAGTAGGAATGCCGTAGCATTAGACCAATCTCTGTTCATGATTTATCATTCTTTATTGTTTTATTCTTTTATGATTCATTATTGTTTACTCTTTAATTCTTTTAACCATTTGTACAATCGTATTTGCATTTGTAATTGGCATACATAGTCCCTGTGGGATCGATAATCTTGTACTTAGGTACATATATTACTTGTTGACCGGTGTATACTTGCACTTGTTAAGATTGCGTTGATTTATTCTATTTTTTTTTATCTTTACAAATTGTGACACACGCACACAACGCAACACTACCATATACCTTTGTTCATAGCTATGTAGTAGGGTTTGAGGTAAATATGTGAGAGCCGATCATAGTTAATCATGTTTTTCCTTGAATCTAGTATATGAATTCTCAAGTGATGAGAATCCAATGTTTAGAACTTCTCCTGTTCATGTGTGCTTAATGAAGATCCTATTCATATACTAATTGCTTTTATTACTTTCTTAGATTAAAATTAGTTAGTTTTTAACCTCTTGAACCATTTGTTTGGAGTTTATGTCTTTAACTTCATAGTTTATCAATTATTGAATTCAACCATACATCATTGGAAAATAAGGATAATAAATGTAAAATCTAAATTCACTCAACGATGGGTACTCTGCCCTACTCTTTGATCCTATTAAGTGACCATGATTTCCTTAATCCATTTGATCATAAAAAATTACCTTAATCAAAGAGTGGTGGAGTTATACGAGTGTGTACAGCTCCTGTCAGTTTGTTAGTTGTTTGATTCACTTTTGTTGTTTGTCTACGTGTGTTTTTTGTATTTCTCTGTTGTTTTTGTTAGTAAATAAAATGCATCTTTGGCATATTAGAATCCTATATTAAATTCGATGATTAATATATTAGATTAGGGTTTGGATTTCAATAGAATCCTATTAGTCCTCATTTACTATACAAACTACGTTTAATTAGAGCATCAATATATCCTTGTGAATAAATAAGAACTAGAAACATAATTTTCAATCTACTAGAAAAATCTACTTTATTAACATTACAATCATACTTAAAACCTAGTTTTATCATAAAACCATTCATGGAAGAAAAAAAAACAGCTTTAGTTCTACAAAGAAAAAGAAAACAGGATTTATGAAGATTCACATATCGTTGGAGCGGTTCTTGTATTATTGCATAATGTATATTCTCATTTAATGTAAAAGATATATAAATTAAAAAAAGAAATTCAATTTATATGTATATTGCAAATGGCCATATATAAAATAGTATCATAAATAGTTCATCCTTAATATCATTATACTATAAACTAGTATAAAATAATTCATACGGTAATTACAATACAATTTTTTTCCCATGATTTTATTTTTAAAACAAGAATAAAAATTTCACTATGGTAAAATGAGTCAATTTCCAATGTTAGTTGGATCAAAACGAATTTGATGCAAGGATTCACTAAAATATTTAGCTTTCACATTGAGATACTCTTTTCATGTGATTGAACGATAAAGAGGGAACTCTCCATGTTTGACCAATTTCGTAGGTGGAGATATATCAATATCTTTTGATGGACCTAGAAAGAGTGCAACTGATATACGTTGTTGAGTTAAATTTACAACCGCTCTGTGCAATACACTCTTAAAAATGCCATTTGAGAGAATTTGCAAAAGATCACCAGCATTAACCACAATTGCACCATGAATTGGTGCCACATTGATCCAACCTACTTGGTCTCGATAGATTTGGAGACCGACAGTGTTGCTCTGGTATAATAAAGTGAGTAGTGACGAATCAGTATGAGCTGCTAAACCCATAGCTTGATTTGGTTCTGGACAAATTGGGTAAGAGTTCAAGTGAAGAACACGTTCAGTACCAGTAGAGTTTGTATTTGGTGTATACCATTTCACATCATCATCAATTAAGCATAATGATGTTATCATCATGCTTAATATCTTTTGGGATAGTCCTTTTATTGCCTCATCGTAATCATTCATCACATTGCTGGTCAAGAATAATAAAAAAATAAATTTACAAGTTAATACGCATCTTACCCAAGATATATCGTAAACATAAATTTGAATGCACATAAAAACTTATACTAAGATATGTTGTCATACCAGAATGTTGTGCTAGCGTTACAATCTTTAGGCCACAACTTAGAGGTGACTTCAGAAAGTGAGCCTTTAATGGTAAATTCCTCCGACCACATTAACTTTTGAAAAAATGGTGATATCCTAGCCATGCCATAACTAGTATTAACACCATTATCATTAGGTCTTAAAACTTTAAGCTTTTGCTCAATAGGCAATGCAAACAATTTTCTTGTTTGATCCTCCATTTGCTGAAGAAGCTCCATTTGTATACCATGATTAATGACTTGAAACATGCCCCATTCTTTAAATGCCTTTTTCATTAGAAGAATAGCATTTGAATCATTCATGTCTATCAGAGGTACAACAACATCAACATCTGAATGTGATATTGAAGTGAATGCATCATCATTACTTGTCTCACTCCAATCGTGCGATTCTGGTAATTTTGACATATTTTTAAAGTCGATTGGAATAATATTTTGAGGAATAACAGACTCAATCATAAAACTTTGATTTCCTGCCATGTTTGTAAAATTCTACAATTGAATGACCAGAAGAGAAAATAATGATTTTAGAATGAGAGAATACTAGTTAAATGTGAGAGAGTATTATATAGGTATCAGTGACTAAAAAAATGAAATTTCCAATGATTAGTTACTAGTTAGTGTGTATCATAAAATTTGTACCCTATAAATAATTATTGAGAAGATTAGATCATACCGATCACTACAGAACTATTTATAAATGTTATTTAATTTTTAAACAGTTTTCTATAAGAAAATATAATATTTGGATTCATATCAAAACTTATAACAATGGTATAATTTAAACTATTTCTCAAAAAAAAATTGTTGAGTCATAATTCATCTAGAAAATATTTGTGATTTATCACATGTTAAGATGTTACCACTTTTAAACCATTAAATTATGTATATTAAAATGAATTTATAGTTAACAATCACATATATTAAACTAAGAAGTTCAAAGAATGTGGCTAATAATCCAACATTTTCTATTTTAAAAGCATATATATATATAGAGGAAAATATTGCAAATTATTACAAAGTTAAACAAATTATTTTATATTAAAATCACAAAATTTTCCTCAAACATTCTTTAACCATAAAATTTTGTTAACTAATTTATACCTTATCGAAACTTTTATTTCTTAAATTAAAGTAACTCTAGAGAGAAATATTGTAATTTTTTTTATATTATAAATAAATGAAATTGTAACTAGTCCATTTTTTTATTAGAATTGAAGAACAATTTGTATAAAATTTTGATATCTATGGTTAATTTTTTAAATTTATTATTCCTTTTAATTTAGATTATTATTTTATATAAATTTTATTTTAATAAATAATTAAATCATATTATAATTAAAATACACTCTAATTACATAAGTATTTTTAATAAGTATATATAATATAAATAAAAATTTATAATTTTTTTTAATAAAAACAATATAAGTTAAAAGAAAAGAATCAACTAAAGATGCTGAAATTATAAACCCATCATTATGCCCAATTAAAACCCCAAACCCAGCCTTCTTATTTTTAAGTGACCCATCTTTTCAATCTCAGATAAATATTTAATTTTTTCTGAAAAAGGAAATAACTCATAGTATATGTTGGTAAAGATTGTAGCACATCTTTTATCATAATTTCCCTCCCAGCATATGACAAGAATTTTTCAGACCATCCCTGAATACGAGACCACACCTTATCCACCACATATTGAAATTACTTACAACTACTTCTTGCAGCCATAATAGGCATCCCTCAATACTTAGTACTTAAAGATCCTTGAATAATTTGTAGCTTTGCTCGTAATTCAAGAGATAAAATAGTACATACATTTCGACTAAAATAAATAGACGATTTTTTAAAATTAATAGATTGTCCCGACAGAAATTCATACCTCCACAAAATATCATGAAAAATTGTTGTTTGAGCATGTGATGCTTCAAGGAAAATTAGACTATTATCTGTAAAAAATAAATGTGATACCTATAAAGTACATCCCAAAAAGGAATACCCTTTAATCCTTTATACTCTTTAGCTTGGCGAAACAAGACAAGGAGTCCTTCAGCACAGAAAATAAATAAAAAGAGTGATAGTGGATCTCTCTGCCTTAATCCCCTAGATGGAAAAAACCGCCTAGTAAGTTGCCCATTTATTAAAATCAAGAAGAAACTGATGAAACAAAACGCATTATCCAGGAACTAAAATTCAAAGGAAACCCCATCATATGTAAAATTTTTTTCTAAATAATCTCATTCAATTCTATCATATGCCTTCCTCATATCCAATTTCAGACCCATATAATTAAAAGATCCCACTTTATTTGTAAACATGTTATGAAAACCCTCAAAATCAACTATAGCATTATAGATTATAATTAGCCTTCCCGGAACAAAAGTAGATTGTGACATGTCCACTATAAAAGGCAATGGACAACGCAAACAATTGCATAACACTTCTGACAAAAGCTTATATAAAATATTACAAAGACTAATGGGTCTAAAATCCTTCATATGCACAGTCTGTGAAATCTTGGGAATAAGAACTATTTATGTAAAATTCTGCTCATTCAAATCAACTTCATTGGCCATAAACTTTTCAAAACAATTCATAACAGGAGGTTTCATAATTGTCCAAAAACGTTTTAAAAAAACACCTTGCATCCCATCTCGTTTCGAAGCCTTTGTATTAGGAAGCTGTCTGAGAGCCTCCTCCACTTCTACTTCTGTGATTTGTTTTGCCAAGCAAGTTTTAAAGTTTAATAAAAATATTATTTTATTAAATATATTATAAATATATAAAACTAATATAATTTGTGGATAGCTCATTAAAGTTTTATTTTCAAGCATTTCCACATTGTTCGTCTAAGTAGAAATTATGAAAACCATCAACCTTAACTTCAAATTCCATATTAACATAAACAAGAATCCTTAAACAAATAGATTTAAATAAATAGATACTGTAAAAAAAACATAAAAAAAAAAAAACAAATTTCTTGTCTTGACAGTTTTTCCTTTTTTTTTTCTTTTATAAACAAATAAACAATTAACAACTTTTCACAAACTCCAAATTTTCTAAATACTTGTAATTAATAAAACAAATAATGAAAAAAATAAAATTACCCAATAATAATAAAACGGATGAAATGAAGTCAACTAAATAACAAATTAAATAACAAATTTTCTTCGAAATAAAATCGATCTTTATTTCATAATCTACCTTCAAGATCGAGAAAGAAAGCAAAGAATCAAGAACCGGGATATTCCAAGAGAAATAAAAAATATTATTAAGTGAAGAAAAAAGAATTAAGAAGACTTTTTAAAAAATAAAAAAAAAAAAGAGAAAAAAAGAGAGAAATGGATGAACATGTAAAAGAAACGACATTTAAGACGGTAATAAAAGGAGAGAAAATAGCATTGAGTGAGTGAGAGGAAGAGAAACTGATGAAAAAAAATCAAGAAAGAGGAAACGGAAAAAACTAAAAATGATATAATAATTACATAAAAATTGAAAAAAAAGATGATGATAAAGAAAAGACGAATTACAAAAAGAAAAAAAAATTAAAATATAAAATATGACTTTCAAATATGTCATAAAAAAAACTTTTATATATAAGATATATTAGTTTAAAATATTTTAGTATGAACAAATCATTTAGGTAATACATAACTTTTTAGTAATATTATATCTTTTACATAAAAAAAGATAAAGATGTAACTCAGTTAGTTGGTATGAGTTTTACTTATGTTCGAAACATTATACATATTATTATATGTAAAATTGTTTTACATTCTTCTCTTTTTTATGTTTTTCAATTTAACAATTTGAAACACAGTGATATTGCAAGAACTCGTCATCAATTATTCCTATATCAATTTCTTCGTTATAAATATCTTTAACAATGTTTCATAAAAGATGATCTATTAATATTGTTACCGTCCATCTATTATAAGAATTTTTCACAAAACATTTATTTAAAAAAAAAAATCTTTAGCATCCTTGAATAACTTCTAAGGAATCTTAGATAATCATCTACTAAATCTTAGCATCTAAAAATTATTTAATTTGGTGAAATCTCATGGAGGTTGTTGTAACAATTCTAAAATAATGCATCCTAAAAGCCCACATATCATTGTGACAATCTTGTAAGTAATTCTTCACGACTTATCAAGATATGTGGATCGTAAAGAAACGGCTGCTGATAAAGAAATAACAATGTGGATTCGCCTACCAAGTTTGCCATCCGAATTTCATGATTTAATTTGGTTTAAAAAGATAGGGAATATGGTTGGTAATATTTTAAAGATTGATGCTCATGCTTGTGATGCGGATAGAGGCATATATGCTAGACGGTGTTCAAGTTTCCTTAGACAAACCTCTACTCTCATATGTTCCTCTAGGACATCTTATACAATGCATTCACTATGAGAATATACATCAAATATGCTTCCCACATAAGAACATCCCCACATAGACCTCACTTTCAAAACAGATACAAGAGCCCCATAAATGCTCTAAATCCAACTCAATCCTCCACTATCCCCCAGTTGAATGAGGACATAACTCTAAATGTACCTCTACTATTGCCTTACACTTTGTGTAGAATTTTAACGATGTAGAATATGAATTTGATAGACAAATATCGAAAAATAATAATAATAAAGGAACTCACGATTTACCCAGATTCACCCCAATTAGGGCTACGTCCTGAAAACTGAACTCTCAATTATTATTTCTTGGTTCGCATTTACTTGTTATAATGATATCTCTATATATAGGCGTCTAAACCCTAATTACATATGACTGGGCCTATCTACACATTACTGGGCCTATCTTCATATCACTAGGTCTAAACCTTACATATCACTGGGCCTAAGCCCGTTGGGGGGGCGGGGGCTCCGCCCCCGCAATGTCCTCGAGATATTTACCAAATTCCAACAATCTCCCACTTGGTGAATATATCGAGCAAGTGAGAGCCTTCCAGTTGTCATTTGTCGTCAACCCAATTGCTACAGAACACCATTCAAACTTTGTACTTGGGACAACCTTAGTAAGAAAATCTGAACTATTCTTCATCGTGTCAACCTTTGTAAGCTGAATCAGTTTCTTTTCCACATTCTCTCGAATGAAGTGATACTGAATGTCAATATGCTTTGTTCTTGAGTGAAATGCCGGATTCTTAGCTAAATGAATAGCTCCTTGGTTATCGCATCTCACCTCCATGTCTCCTAGTTCAAAACCAAGTTCCATACACAAACGACGTAACCATATAGCTTCTTTTCCAGCATGAGTAAGAGCCATATATTCAGCTTCTGTTGAGGAGAGAGCTACCACGCTTTGTCTCTTACTCTTCCAACTCACTGCACCTCCAAATAGTGTGAAAACATATCTGCTAGTAGATCGCCTATGAACTATATCTGCACCCCAATCAGCATCTACATGGCCGATGATATCGAGAACTTTTCCAACTTCTGCTCCTTCAAAACACAAGGACAGTTTTGAAGTTCCACGAAGATACCTGAAAGCTCTCTTGATCGCAGTCCGATGCTCTTTACCTGGATTGGACATATATCTACTCAGGACTCCCACTGCATGAGCTATATCTGGACGTGTACATATCATATCATACATTAAACTACCAACTGCACTAGCGTATGGTACTCGAGCCATCACCTCAGCTTCCTCATCAGTCTTTGGACACTGTTCCACAGACAATTTGGTCCCTGTAGACATAGGGGTACCAACAGGCTGGCAGTCTGCCATACCAAATTTCTTCAAAATCTCGTTGATATACTTCTCCTGACCTAGCCACAGTTTCCGTTTCTCACGATCCCTCTTAATTTGCATGCCCAAAATAAAATTTGCAGGCCCCAAGTCTTTCATATCAAACTTCTTGGCCAACTGACCCTTCACCCATTTTACCATTTTCATGCTATTTCCAATTAGTAGCATATCATCCACATAAAGAGTAAGAATCACAAATTCCTCACCTGTTCTCTTCACGTAGACACAATGATCAGAATTTAAACGGGCAAAATTAAGTTGAAGCATGTGCGTATCAAACTTTTGATACCACATCCTCGGAGACTGCTTTAGTCCATATAAAGACTTATTTAACCTGCACACGAGATTCTCCTTCCCTTTTGTTTCAAATCCTTCTGGTTGCCTCATGTAAATCTCCTCCTCCAAATCACCATGGATGAATGCTGTTTTTACATCCATCTGTTCCACTTCAAGATCATAAGCCGCTGCTATGGACATGACAAACCGTATAGAGGTCACTTTTGCCACTGGTGAGAAGATCTCATCATAGTCTACTCCCTCATCGATCTGATACCCCTTTGCAACCAATCTCGCCTTGTATTTTCCACGGTTCCATCTGGTTTCAATTTTCGCTTGAATACCCATTTACATCCAATTGCCTTTCTATCCTTAGGCAATTTGCACAAGTTCCATGTCTCATTTTTATCAAGCGACTGTATCTCATCTATCATTGCGATCCTCCCACTGATTTGCATCAACCTTGATCTCGCATCTTTTACAGAAGTAGGGTCTTCACCTGTACTCAAAGCACTGAACCCGTAGCGTAGAGGCGCCCGTCTGTTCCTTGTTGATCTCCTAAGACCGGTGTATTACCTGTATCAGGAGCTTCATCAACTTCATCAACCAAGCTGACTTGATCAGAATCAAAGTCAGAATCAGAATCAGAATGATTCTCAACTGATGTGCTTTGTGTCACCACTTCCTCAGCTTTATCTTTCATGTCTTCTTCAAGCACTACTACTTTGTTTTGCTCATCCCGCTTCTGTGTACCAGCCTGAGACTGAGTTTCACGATAGATAACATCCCTGCTGTAGACTATAGATCTTATTTCAGGATTCCACAATTTATAGCCTTTGACCCCTTCCTTGTATCCAATAAATATGTTCTTCTCGGACTTGTTGTCAAGTTTCCCCCTCTTCTCCTTAGGTACATGAGTATATGCATCACACCCGAACACGCGAAGGTATGACAAGTTTGGCTTCTTCCCAAACACTACCTCGTATGGTGTTCGATCCTTCACTGATGTGGTTGGTGACCTGTTCTTCAGGTGACAAGCTGTGGCAACTGCTTCTGCCCAAAATTCAGGTTCTAAACCTGCCCAACTCAGCATACACCTCGCCTTTTCCATGAGTGTCTGGTTTAGTCTTTCAGCCACTCCATTCTGCTGAGGCGTATAAGGGGTCGTCTTTTGCCTTGCTATACCATTCTTCACACAGAACTGCTCGAACTCGTTTGAGCAGAATTCACCTCCTTTATCTGTGCAAACTCCTTTGATTTTCCTGCCCAATTGATTTTCAATCAAAGCCTTAAACTCTTGAAATTTTTCAAACACCTCATATTTACTTTTAAGAAAATAAATCCAACTGTACCGTGAGAGGTCATTATGAAAGATACATAATACCGGATCTCTCTATGGATGGTGTGGTAGGAGTAGGTCCAAAACATCATGTGGATTAGTCCCAGAAGCTCTGACGTTCTTGCATCATTCTGTGGAAAACTAACTCGATTATGTTTTCCATAAATGCAGTGTTCACAAAACCCGAAACTCAT
Organism: Asclepias syriaca; assembly: GCA_027405835.1. NCBI lineage: Eukaryota > Viridiplantae > Streptophyta > Magnoliopsida > Gentianales > Apocynaceae > Asclepias > Asclepias syriaca. The sequence continues at coordinate 19,910,095 of CM049927.1, forward strand.
AGAGCGCTCTAGTACTCCCTCCACCATTTGGCTCGAAAACAAGGTAGATAAACCCTTTTCTCCAATGTGCCCCATCCTCTGATGCCACAACAGAGAAGTATCATGCTCATTCCTTCGCCTCTTTGGACACAAAAACTGCCATGAGAGTAATGTTTCCGCAAGCAATTATATAACGTCCCATAACGGACTCCTCGAGCAATTACAATGGAACCTCGAGTCATCTTGCACGAATCCTTATTGCAACTGAAGTTAACTCCTGAGTCGGCCATCGTGCCAACTGATAACATATTTTTACTCATAGAAGGTATGTGCATCACATTCGAAAGAGTTTTTATTGTGCCATCTTCCATCCTCAGCTTCAGGCGACCACGCCCAATAACCTGAACTGCAGTATCATCTCCTAGCATGACGTCTCCACCATCATACTGCTCATACTCACAAAACCAGTGTCTATGAGGTGTCATGTGGAATGAAGCACCGGTGTCAACGTACCAGATGTATTTGTCTGACTGTGCCATACACGCAGTGGCCACATACATATCTCCTGTCGTCTCAACTTCCTTTCCAGAGGATGAATTTTCTTCCTTGTATGAACTGCTTGTTTTTACAGTCACGTTCATATGGCCCCACTCTTCACACTTCCAGCATTTACCTCCTTTCTCTACTCTTCGATCGCCCACGAGATTTAGATCCGGACCCTTTCCAATTATGAGATTTCTCTGTAGGTCTACCCATAACTACAAGAGCCTCTTTACTGGATTCCCTGATCCCCTTCTTCGTGTCCTCTGATAATAAGGCCGCACACACAGTTTCATACGAGAGTTCTTGGTTCCCACCACCAATAAACACAATGAGATTAATCCCATGAATCCGGCAGTGAACAAACGCAGTGTTATTGCCTTATCGTCATCTTCAACTTAACGCCAATAGATATAAGTTGACGATCAAAGTTAAATTCATACAAATGTGCGGTTAACGAATCACCGTCACGCATCTAAGGTATACAATTTTTTCTTAAGAATAATTTATTGACGAGTGGACTTACTTTGATATAGCGACTCCAATTTCCGCCATAAAGCCATGGCTGTTGGTTCGCTCATCACGTTCGTCAGAATGTTGTCTGCGAGACAAAGCCGGATCAGGCCTTGCTTTCCGATCGATTTGATCCTAATCTTCAACCCTTTTCGGAAGCCAAAACCTGTTTCGTCAGAAACAGGCCTTTCCGATTCGATGCTGGCCATAGATCTCGATCACAAAGAAGATCCTCCATCTTCATCTTCACAGATCGAACCGCTTTCCATCGAATTTATCTATCTCAATTCGCGACCTCCTGACATCTCTAATAAAAACCCTTGCTATGATACCATTTGTAGGATTTTAACGACGTAGAATATGAATTTGATAGACAAATATCGAAAACAATATAAAAAAAACAAAAAATAAAGGAACTCACGATTTACCCAGGTTCACCCCAATTAGGGCTACGTCCTTGAAAATGAACTCTCAATTATTATTTCTTGGTTCGCATTTACTTGTTACAATGATATCTATATATAGGCGTCTAACCCTAATTACATATGACTGGGCCTATCTTCATATCACTAGGTCTAAAGCCTACATATAACTGGGCCTAAGCCCGTTGGGGGAGCGGCGGGGGGGGGGGGGGGGGGAGGGGGCTCCGCCCCCGCAATGTCCTCGAGATATTTACCAAACTCCAACACTCTCAGTTCTCTACTATAGTGGGGTTTAATGGACACCAATCTGATCCTCCAATTCAAGATAAACAATAACAATATAATTATCAACATCCAAGATCCCCATTACATGGCTATCTTTATGGACGAGACTCTCAAGATGTGTCAAGAGAGTTTTCAACAAAATCCATGGCTATTTCAACTAGTGACTAGTCACCCATGGATGCCTTACCAATCAATTTGCCCCTCTCCAGAATCAGTTGTGGTCTCAAAACAGGATATATATAAGTATATTTTGATAAACAAAGAAAATATTAACAACTTTTTACAAACTCAAAATTTATTACATATTTACAATTAGTATAACAAATAATAATAATAAAATTATCAGATAATACTAAAGGAGATGAAATTAACCAATTAATCAAAATGTTTTTAGAAAAATGGGTCTTTATTTTATAATCTACCTTCTAGATTGAGAAAGAAAGCAAATAAAACTAATAATCGAACTTTAATTAAAATGCAAAGAATGCAAAGAGAATCAAGAACGTGGATATTCTAAGGTAAATAAAAAAATATTAGTAAGTGAAGGAAAAAGAATTGAGAAGACAGTTTATTTAAAAATAAAAAAAGAAAGAGAGAGAAAGGAGAGAAATGGATGAATACATAATAGAAACGGCATTTAAGACGGTAATAAAAGGAGAGAAAAAGAGCATTGAGTGAGTGAGAGGAAGAGAAACAGCTGAAAAGGATCGAGAAAGAAAAACTGAAAAAATAATGATAAAGGAAAGACAAATTACAAAAAAAAATTAAATAAAAAAAAAACTAAAGCAAAAAATAAGAATTACAAATATGTTATCTGAAAAATAAATCTTATATATATATATATATAAGATATATTAGTTTAAAATATTTTAATAAGAACAAATCATTTAGGTAATTAGTCATTTTTTAGTAATATTATAGCTTTTACGTAAAATAAGTGTACATCATTTGGTTAGTAGCAGTTTTACTTATGATTTTTAAATATTATGAGTTAAAACATTATAGAAGTACAAGTACCTCAAAAATAAATTTTTTAAAAAATATTATTTTCATGCTTCCTTCAATTTAACGATTTAAAACTTGTACGATTACATTGATACTTTAATCAAGATACAAGTTTTTTACACATAATTTTACTTTTAAAGTCAAACTAAATTCCACATTTTGAAATCATTAATAAATTATTATTAGGTGGATCAAAACGAATTTGATCCAAGGCATCATAAAAGTGTTTAGCTTTCACATTGAGATACCCTTTTCATGTGATTGTGAGATAAAGAGGAACCTCTCCATGTTTTACCAACTTCGAAGGTGGAGAAATATCAACATTTTTTGATGGACCTAGAAAATATGCAACCGAGATACGATGTTGGGTTGAATTTACTATGGTCCGGTGCAACGCGCTCTTAAAAACACCATTTGAGAGGATTTGCAAAAGATCACCGACATTAACCACAAGTGAGCCATTCATTGGTGGCACATTGATCCAACCGACTTGGACATGATAGAGTTGGAGTCCACTGGTGTTGCTCTGGTACAATAAAGTGATTAGTGATGTATCAGTATGAGGCGCTAGACCCATAGCTTGATTTGATACTGGACAAACTGGGTAAGAGTTGACTTGAAGAAGACGGTCAATACAAGTGGAGTTTGTATTAGGCATATACCATTTCACATCATCATCGGTTAAGTCTAATGATGTTAGCATCATACTTAATATCTTTTGAGATAGTTTCTTCATTGTCTCATCATAATTATTCATCACATTACTGATCAGAAATTAAAAAAACGATATAAATAATAAAATTATAATCTACATAAATAAGAAAAACAAATTCAAAGTTGTATGCTCATACCAAAAGGTTGCACTCATGTTACACTCTTTAGGCAACAAATGAGAAGCCACATCTGAATACTAAATCCCTCTGACCACATTAACTTTTTAAAAAGTGATAACATTTTTGCAATGCCATAACCATTACTTTGATCCATAGGTCTTAAAGCTCTAAGCCTTTGTTCAATAGGCAAAGCTAACAAATTTCTTGTTTGATCATCCATTTGTTGGAGAAGCTCCATGCTTATGCCATGATTAATGAGTTGAAACATTTCTCATCCTCAAATGCTTTTTTCATAAGAAGAATGGCATTTGAATCATTCATATCTATCACTGGTAAAACCAAATCTAAAGGTGATAAATTTGAATTGAATGGATGATCAGAACTTGATTCATCCCAAATATGTGAGTAAGGTAAGTTTAAAAATTTATTAAAATTGATTGGAATATTGTTAATTGGAATGGGGGACTGAATCTTAGAAATTTTATTTTATTCATGTTTGTTCTTGCTGCTTTGAATGTGAAGAAAAGAAAGTTATTTCACTATCAAATTTTGTATTTTTACCTATATAGAGAGGTATAAAAATAAGTTTTTTTTTTCAAATGGCATCATTAATATCCCGTTGAATTTTCTTTTTTCAAATTTAAGCAAATGCATTTCTAAAATTTATGCTAAAATTAAACAAATAGTTAAAGTGCTTTTATTACTTTCTTTTGGTATAATTAAAACGTAAGGCTTCAAATATTAAAAGCGTAATTAAATAAACAGTTAAATTATTTATTATTTTCTTTTGGTAACGCTTGAAATTTAACTTAATCTTGAAAATTTTATTTTATCAAACTTATTGATGAATTTGTTAGAAATAAATGATACTTTTTGACTTTGAATTTTGAAACTGCCAGAAAATGTTATGTATCAACGGCTTTGATGATACTTGCAAAAGTACTAACGACTTGCAACTCAATTTATTTGGATTTTGGTTGAATTGGCAAACCTAGTCTCTATATTATTATGTAATTTTGGTGAAATTAATTTTTACATTCATTTTTTTTAACTAAAATTGAGGGTATATTATATAAATATTTTAAGATTGATATTTTATTTAAAAATTACAAATATATATTTTTTATACTTCCATTTTGTGTGTCCTCCTGCAAAAGCATTTAGAAGTCTGCTAAACAAATTTCTAAAGTTATCGGGTTACATATATTTATATTATTATATTGTTTTAATAGACTTTTTTTTTTAAAAAAAAAAGATATTTAATATACTTAATAATAATTTTTTTAAAAAAATAAAAGGGCAAAAATAGATCATAAATTACAGGCTATTAGTAAAATTGATCTCAAAATATTAATTTTTTTTTTAGAATTGATCACTATATTATATAAATATTGTAAAATTTATTCATTTATATAAAATTTGTTAAAACAATAGTTAAGCTTAAAAAGTTTTTTAAAATAATTAAAATATTTTTTTAGTACAATTTTGTTTTATATATATATATATATTCAACCATTTCAAAGAACTTAATGACCCATTTTCTTTAATGAGTAAAAATCCAATCTCATTTGGTTATTTTTTCCTTTTTTTTTTAATAAAAAGCAACCCGGCTCATGACTCAGGTGATCGATGGTATACATGGAATCTTTTTAAAGCGTGCTTGGGGAGATATCAAGGAGGATATCATTGCTTTTATATGGATATTTTTTTGTTCGGGATATTTCTTTGCATGACATTAATTACACCTATACCGTATGATTTTGAAAATAAAATATTCAGAGAAAATGATTGACTTCTGTCCCATTAGTCTCTGTAATACTTTATATAAACTTATTTCAAAAATTATTTTTAATCGTTTGAAGTTAGTTCTACCGTCCATTATTGATTATGCTCAGTCGATTTTCGTTGCCAACCGACTTATTACTGATAATGTGATTGTGACTTTTGAGTTTTTTCATAGTATTGCTAAGGGGGCTATTGATGATCATTCATATATGACGCTTAAGTTAGATATGCAAAAAGCATATGATCGAATTAAATGAGATTTCCTTCGCTTAGTATTGATGCGAATGTCCTTCCCTGAGTGGCTTATTCAGTGCATTATGCGTTGTGTTAGTACTATCTCTTTCTCTCTATTGATCAATGGTAGTCCCTCTCCGTAGTTTTCTTCAACCCGAGATCTTTGATAGGGGGCCTTATTCCCTTTTTTGTTCATTATTTGTGTTGAAGGTCTCACATCCCTCATTCGTCAAGCGGAATTGGATAGTCTTTTATACGGGTTACCTTTTGGGGGTGATCTTATTTCGGTGTCTCATCTTATGTTTGCCGATGGTTGCTTGTTATTATCTCGGACATCTGTTAAGGCAGCAAATTAGATAGAGTCCATTTTGGTTCATTATTAGATTCTATCTGGTCAATGTATCAATTTTAGTAAATCTTGTGCGACTTTTGGCAGTGATTGTCTTACTTGTACTAAGGACCAAGTTTTATAGGTGTTGGGCATGACTGAGAATCAACTCATGGTCTCTTATTTGGGTATGCCTCTTAGCATAGGACGTTGTGTTTCTTCAAAATTGAAATTTATCCTAGATCATATTTGGAAGCGTCTGTCTGGATGGAAGGATAAATTTTTAACACCTGCTGGCAAAGAAGTACTAATAAAGGCTATCATTCAAGCTATTGCATCATATGTTATGAACAGTTTTAGCATTCCTAAAAATATTTGTGCTAAAATTTTTCGGATGAGCGCTGCGTTTTTGTTGGGAAACAACAATCCAGAGGGCTTATCTACTGGAGGAAATGGAGCGTCTTATGCTGAACAAAAAAGGAAGGGGGTTTTGGTTTTAGGGATCCTTTACTTTTTAACAAAGCTCTGCTGGCTAAACAAGGATGGCGACTATTACAATTTCCAAATTCTCTTGTGGCGAGGGTTCTCAAAGCTAAATACTTTCCTCATTCTTCTTTTATGTAGGCTAAACGTACTACAAGAGCTAACTACCTATGGCGCAACTTCTTAAAAGGGTCGAATCTTTTGGAAGTAGGCTTGATCTATCGAGTCGGTGATGGGAGGCAGATCCATATATGGGAGGATAGGTTCTTACCGAGTATCCTTTACAATAAACTCATTTTTAATAGAGAGAGGGAATCTCAGCTAATTTTTGTATCTGATCTGATTGATTAGCCGTTACGACAATGATAATTGTAGATATTAGAGTAGTGGTTCACTCTGGTTGAGGTATCTGTAATCTCGCGAATCTCTCTATGTCCAGTTGATATAGAATATGCGGTCATTTGGAATTTGGCCAATAATGGAGTTTACACTGTCTGTTCTGGTTATTGGGTGGCGTATGAGCAAGAGTATTCTTCTTGTTTCCATGGGACGAGCTCAGAGGGTCCGGATCCATTTTGGGCCAGCTTATGGAAATTACCTATCCCTCCAAAAATCATTCATTTTCTCGTGTATTGCGGCTGGAATTTTAGCAACCAAACAAGATGTGGATGATCCGTAACAAGATGTGGCAAGGTCTGCAACCCGATTGGATAACAACATGTTAGTTTTCTTTGTTTCGGTTCTTTGTTTGTCAATTTTTTGATTCACTTTTGTTGTTTGTCTGTGTTTGTTTTTTATATTTTTCTATTATTTTTGTTATTCAATGAAATGGATGCATCTTTGGCCCCAAAAAAAATTTGATGAGTATTATCTTAGATTAGGGTTAAGATTTCAATAGAATCCTATTAATCCTCATTCAGTATAAAAATTAGGTTTAATTAAAGCATCAATATATCCTTGAGAATAATAAGACAAAAAACATTATGTTCAATCCACTAGAAAAATCTACTTTATTAACAATATAATCATACTTAAAACCTAGTTTTATCATAAAACCATTCATGGAAGAAAAAATAACAACTTTAGTTTTACAAAGAAAAAGAAATTGGGATTTATGAAGATTCACATGTGGTTGGATCTGTTCTTGTATTATTGCATAATGTATATTCTCGTTTAATGCAAAAGATATATAAATTTGAAAAAGAAATTCAATTTATAAGTATATTACAAATAGTCATATATAAAATAGTATCATAAATATTTCATTCTTAATATCATTATATTATAAACTTGTACTAAAATATTGATAGAGTAATTAATTATGGTACAATTTTTTAGTTTTTTTGCATGATTTTATTTTTAAAACAAGAATAAATATTTTGCTATGGTAAAATGAGTCAATTTCCAATGTAAGTTGTATGGAAACAAATTTGATGCAAGAATTTATTAAAATATTTAGCTTTCAATGGAGATACTCTTTCCATGTGATTGAGCGATAAAGAGGAAACTCTCCATGTTTGACCAATTTCATAGGTGGAGATATATCAATATCTTTTAATGGACCTAGAAAGAGTGCAACTGATATACGTTGTTGAGTTAAATTTATAACGGCATGTGCAATACACTCTTAAAAATGCTATTTGAGAGAATTTGCAAAAGATCACCAACATTAACCACAATTGCACCATGAATTAGTGCCACATTGATCGAATCTACTTGGTCTCGATAGATTTGGAGACCGACAGTGTTGCTCTGGTATAATAAAGTGAGTAGTGATGAATCAGTATGAACTGCTAAACCCATAGCTTGATTAGGTTTTGGACAAATTGGGTAAGAGTTCAAGTGATGAACAAGTTCAGTACCAGTAGAGTTTGTATTTGGTGTATACCATTTCACATCATCATCAATTAAGCCCAATGATGTTATCATCATGCTTAATATCTTTTGGGATAGTCCCTTTATTGCCTCATCATAATCATTCATCACATTGTTGGTCAAGAAAAATAAAAAAATAAATTTACAAGTTAATACGCATCTTACCCAAGATATATCATAAACATAAATTTGAATGCACATAGAAACTTATACTAAGATATAGCGTTACAATCTTTAGGCCACAACTAAGAGGTAACCTCTAAAAGTGAGCCTTTAATGGTAAATTCCTCCGACCACATTAACTTTTGAAAAAATGTTGATATCCTTGCCATGCCATAACCAGTATTAACACCATTATCATTAGGTCGTAAAGCTTTAAGCTTTTGCTCAATAGGCAATGCAAACAATTTTCTTGTTTGATCCTCCATTTGTTGAAGAAGCTCCATTTGTATACCATGATTAATGACTTGAAACATGCCTCTTTCCTCAAATGCCTGTTTCATTAGAAGAATGGCATTTGAATCATTGGTGTCTATCACAAGTACAACAATATCAACATCTGAATGTGATATTGAAGTGAATGAATCATCATTACTTGCCTCACTCCAAACATACGATTGTAGTAATTTTGACATATTTTAAAAGTCGATTGGAATAATATTTTGAGGAATAACAGACTCGATCATAGAATTTTGATTTCCTGCCATGTTTGTAAAATTCTACAATTGAATGACGAGAAGAGAAAAATGTTAATTTTATAATGAGCGAATAATAGTTGAATGTGAGAGACTATTATATAGAGGGCAATGACTAAAAAAATGAAATTTCCAATGATTAGTTATTAATTAGTGTGGATCATAAAATTTTTATCCTATAAATAATTAATGAGAAGATTTGATCATACATATCACTATAGAACTATTTGTAAATGTTATTTAATTTTTAAACGGTTTTCTATAAATATAAAAAGAAATATAATATTTGGATTCATATCAAAACTTATAACAATGATATAATTTAAATTATTTCTCTAATAAAAATGTTGAGTCTTAATTCATCAAAAACATATTTATGATTTATCACATTTTAAGTTGTTATCGCTTTTAAACCATAAAATTATGTATTCAAGAATAATATATATATATATAAATTTATAGTTAACAATCACATATATTAAACTAAGAAGTTCAAAGAATTTGTCTAATAATGCAACATTTTTTATTTTTAAAGGCATATATTTAGAGGAAAATGTTGTATATTATTACAAAGTTAAACACATCATTTTATATTAAAATCACAAAATTTTCATGGAACATTCTTTAACCATAAAATTGTGTTAACTAATATATGCCTTATGGAAACTTTTATTTCTTAAATTAAAGTAACTCTAGAGAGAAATATTGCAATTTATGTTTTTACATTATAAATAAATGAAATTGTAACTAGTCCATTTTTTTATTAGAATTGAAGCACAATTGGTATAAAATTTTAATTTCTATGGTTAATTTTTTAAATTTATTATTCCTTTATTTTTGAGAAAATTTATTATTTCCTTTCAATTTAGATTATTATTTTTATAAATTTAATTTTATTAAATAATTAAATCATATTATAATTAAAATAAATTTTAATTTTTTAATATATATACTACAACATTTAAAATTATTTTTAAATAAGTATATATAATAAAAATTAAAAATTTTGAATGTTAAAATTTTATTTTATTTTATTTATAATATAAATTTTATTGTTAAAAATATATTATTAAAGAATATATATATTAAAGACAAGAAGATATATTTAAAATAAAGGAAAATTAGAGATAAAATATCTTTAATTTAAAAAAAAAAAGAAAGAAAAGAAAATTTAAATTTTAAAAAGTTAAATAGAAAATAAAAACTCTATAAACTAATACAAGTAAATTTAAAAAGTTTATAAAAAATGTAGATAAAATTACTAAAACAAAGAAAAATGAAGAGATTTTATTTTTAAAAAAAAATTGAAGAGAGAATCTAGAAGAGAAAAAAAAGGAAAGTAAAAACAAAAATGTTAAAAAAAAAAAAGGTATAATAATAAATGTTGAAATATGAAAGTCATAAGTTAAAGAAGGGAGTTAAAAAATTGAAATTTATAAAAAAATTTATAAAATTGAAGTTTAATGAAAAAAAAACTTAAAAGTATATTTACAAATTTGCCATAAAAAATAGTAATCTTTTATATATATATATATATGTTTATAATAAATATTCTAATTTTAAACATAAATATAATATTATAATATAAACAATTATGATTAATCATATTACATAATATAAATATTTTAATTTTATAGAAATTTATAAATATACTTATTATATTTTTTATTTTATTTTATTTAATACATTACAAATATATAAAACTAATATAATTTTTTGGATAACTCATTCATTCAAGTTTCATTTTCAGGCATTTGCACTCCTTCACATTTTCGCATTCTTTATCTAGGAACATTTGAGATCTAAGAAGAAAACCATCAACCTTAACTTCAAATTCTATACTAACATAAATAAAAATTCTTAAACAATAGTTAAATAGAAAGTAAAATAAAAACAAAATCGTTGTCCTGACATTTTTTTTTGTTTTTATTTTTTTAAATAAAGAAATAATTAAACTTTTTGCAAACTTCAAATTTATTAAATATTTATAATTTGTAAAACAAATAATGAAAATAAAATTATCCAATAATAATAAAACTGATGAAGTCAATCAAATAACCAAATTTTTTTCGAAAAAAATGAATTTTTTTTTCATAATCTACCTTCAAGATTGAGAAAGAAAGTAAATAGAACTAATTAATTGAACCTTATTCAAAATGCAAAGAGAATCAAGAATCTGGATATTCTAAGGGATGATTTGAACTCCTGAGTTGCTAGATGAACTGTGTTGAGTGTTGAGGGATGATTTGAACTCCTAGGGGTCTGGGGTATTTATAGTAGTGTTCTGGAGCTTTTTTCTCTTAAAATCATGATGTGGGACACTGACTGGCTCAGAACGCCCATCCTTAGCAGTAAGGATGGCCGTCCCCAGAGAATAGGACAGCCGTTTTGGCCAAAATGTTTCTAGAAATTGCAATTTTGCCCCATAATTTGATGATTTATGCAATTTAATACCTGAAACTTCTAAAATCACAAATTATACAATTATGTGTTAATTCAATATAATTAAGTTCAAATACTTTCTAAATTGTCTTAATTTGTATCTAAATACATGCTTTAATATGATATAATTTAGCACATATGTCATTCGAAAAATAAATCTTATATATATAAGATATATTCGTTTAAAATATCTTAGTATGAACAAATCATTTAGGTAATACATAATTTTTTAGTTATATTATAGCTTTTACGTAAAAAAGATGTGTACCTCATTTGGTTAGTAGCAGTTTCATTTATAATTTTTAGAGATTATGAGTTCGAAATATGATAGAAGCACAAGTACCTTAAATTTTTTTTTAATTATTATTATCATGTCTCCTCACTTTAATGATTTGAAACCTCATAATTTTCCAAGTTTTCATCATCAATTTTTCCAATATCAATTTTTGCTTTATAAATATCTTTAACAACGATCCATAAAAAGATGATCTACTAATATTGCTACCATCCATCTACTATAAGAAATTTTCACAAAACATTCTTTTAAGAAATTTTTAGCATCCCTGAATAACTTCTTAGGAATATTAGGTAATCGTCTACTAAATCCTAGCTTCTGAAAAATATCTAGTTTGGCGAAATCTCTTGGAGGTTGTTCTGTCAGCATTTCTAAAATAATTCATCCTAAAACCCATATATCATTTTGACTATCTTGTAAGCAATTCTTCACAACTTCATATCATTTTGACTATCTTGTAAGCAATTCTTCACAACTTCATATCATTTTGACTATCTTGTAAGCAATTCTTCACAACTTCATATCATTTTGACTATCTTGTAAGCAATTCTTCACAACTTCAGGTGACAAATACATCGATGTCCCCTTCCAATAATATATTTATGCTTTTCTCTTCTTATTGATTTTCATTCCTCGTCGCAAATTTTTCTTTGTAAAACCCTCAATCGTTGATTCTTATAATAAATTAATTTGCTATATTTACTTCTTTCTTATTTTCCTTATATCTACATATTAATAAGATATTATTTTGTTTTAAATTATGGTGTATGTATCCAATCTCGTAAATATATTTTTATTCCGGATAATAATAATTTTATACTTTTCATTTCATATTCACATAATTCTCCACCGTCACTAAAATTTCTGATCTTATCGGAAAAGATTCCTCTAGAACTGTACTCTAATAACATATTATAAGTTAATATATTATTATATCCAAATGTTGTTTCTTCACCTAATTAAGCATGCAATTATAACTTCTCAATTTGATCATAAGGATAATAACTTCTCAAACCATATAATCTTAACCAAAAGAATGAGTAAAAGAAATTGCATTCCAAGAGTGCATAACCAATCAAATAGGAAAATACCATTATACTAGAAACTTGTACAAATACATTGATACATTAATTAAGTTACAAGTTTTTTACACATAATTTTACTTTTAAATTCAAACTAAATTTTACATTATGAAATCATTAATTAATTACTATTAGGTGGATCAAAACGAATTTGATCCAAGGCATCGTAAAAATGTTTAGCTTTCACATTGAGATACACTTTCCATGTTATTGAGCGATAAAGAGGAAGCTCTCCATGTTTTACCAACTTCAAAGGTGGAGAAATGTCAATATCTTTTGATGGACCTAGAAAATATGCAATCGATATACGATGTTGGGTTAAATTTACCATGGCCTGGTGCAACACACTCTTAAAAATACCATTTGAGAGGATTTGCAAAAGATCACCAACATTAACCACAAGTGAGCCATTCATTGGCGGCATATTGATCCAACCGACATGATCATTGTAGATTTGGAGTCTACTAGTGTTACTCTGGTTAAATAAAGTGACTAGTGATGTATCAGTATGAGGCACTAGACCCATTGCTTGATTTGGTTATGGGCAAACTGGGTAAAAGTTGACTTGAAGAAGACGGTCAGTACAAGTGGAGTTTGTATTAGACGTATACCATTTCACATCATCATCGGTTAAGCCTAATGATGTTAGCATCATACTTAATATCTTTTAAGATTGTTTCTTTATTGCCTCATCATAATTATTTATCACATTGTTGATTAGAAATAAACAAATTATGTTATTAATAAAATTATAATCAACATAAATGAAATTAAATAAATAAAAGATATTCAAAGTTGTATGCTCATACTAAAAGGTTGCACTAATATTACTCTCTTTAGGCCACAACTGAGAAGCAACATTTGAAAGTGGGCTTTGAATGCTAAATCTCTCTGACCACATTAACTTTTTGAAAAATGGTGACATTTTTGGAATGCCATAACCAATACTTGGGTCCATTGGTCTTAAAGCTCTAAGCTTTTGTTCAATAGGCAAAGCAAACAAATATCTTGTTTGATCCTCCATTTGTTGAAGAAGCTCCATGCTTATGCCATGATTAATGTGTTGAAACATTTCCCATTCCTCAAATGACTTTTTCATAAGAAGAATGACATTTGAATCATTCATATCTATCATTGGTAAAACTAAATCTAAAGGTGATAATTTTGAATTGAATGGATAATGAGAACCTGATTCATCTCAAATATGTGAGTGGGGTAAATTTGAAAAATTATTAAAATTTCATCTCTATTCATGTTTGTTTCTGCTCCTTTGAATGTATAGAAAATAAAATTATGATTATGGATAAGTACTTGTATGATATAAGATTGTATTATATACAGGTTAAAATATTGTGCTTCGAGGAAAAGAAAAAGATATTTTTTGGCTAAGAATTGTGTAATTAAATTTTGTGTTTTTATCTATACAGGGATGTATAAAGATGAAAAATTACCAAAACATTATATTTTCTACTAAGAATTATGCAATCAAATTTTGTGTTTTTAGCTATATACGGATGAACAAAAGTGAATATTGTTTCAAGTGGTTGTGATCCAAGGATCATTAATATCCCATTGACTTTTCCTTTTCAAAATTAGGCAAATGTATTTCTAAAATTTATGTGTTAATTTTCCTTTTCTATAAAGATACCTTTTATACTAAGAGTTGTGCAATCAAATTTTGTGTTTTTACACATATAGGGATGTATAGAGATGAAAAATTTATTAAAAAGTTATCATTTTAGCTAAGAATTGTGTAATCAAATTTTGTGTTTTTACTCATATAGGGATGTATAGAGATGGAAAATTTATCAAAAAGTTAAATTTTTTTGCTAAGAATTATGCAATCAAATTTTGTGTTTTTACTTATGTAGGAATGTATAAAGATGTAATATTTTTCAATAACATACCTTTTATGTTAAGAATTGTGTATCAAATTTTGTATTTTTACCTATATAGGGAGGGATGTATGAAGATGAATTTTTTTTGTTTTAAAAAACATACCTTTTTTTGCTAAAAATTGTGTAATCAAATTTTGTGTTTTTTAGGGATATATAGAGATGAAAAATTACTAAAAAGATACATTTTAGGCTAAGAATTACGCAATCAAATTTTATATTTTTACCTATGTAAGAATGTATAAAGATGAAAAATTTACCAAAAAGTTATGTTTTCTACTAAGAATTGTGCAATCAAATTTTGTGTTTTTACCTATATAGAGATGTTAAAAGATAAAATATTTTTTTAAAATATACCTTTTCTACTAAGAATTGTGTAATCAAATTTTGTGTTTTTACCTATATACGGGTGTATAAAGATGAAACATTTACTAAAAAAAGTTACATTTTTTGCTAAAAATTGTGCAATTAAATTTTATATTTTTACCTATATAGGAATGTATAAAGATGAAATATTTTTCAAAAATATATATTTTCTTCTAAGAATTGTGTAATCAAATTTTGTGTTTTTATCTATATAAGGATGTATATAGATGAAAAATTTACCAAAAAAGATACATTTTTTGCTAAAAATTGTGTAATCAAATTTATATTTTTACCTACATAGGGATATATAAAAATATAAATTTTATCAAAACGTTACCTTTTCTGCTCAAAATTGTATAATTAAATTTTATGATTTTACATATACGAGGATGCATAAAGATAGAAATTTTTTCAAAGTGATTGTGATCCAAGGATTCTTAATATCCCATTGACTTTTCCTTTTCAAAATTAAGCAAATGCATTTCTAAAATTTATCCCTTAATTTTTCTTTTCTAAAAAAATACATTTTTTACTAAAAATCGTGCAATCAAATTTTGTGTTTTATCTATATAGGAATACTAAAGGTGAATTTTTTTAAAAAAAATATACTTTCTCGACTAAGAATTGTATTTTATAGTTTTACATATATAAGAATATACAAAGATGGAAATGTTTTCAAAGTGGTTGTGATCCTATCATTAATATCATCCATTGACTTTTCCTTTTCAAATTTAAGCAAATGTATTTCTAAACTTTATGCGTTAATTAAATAAACAGTTAAAGTGCTTTTATTATTTCTTTCGGTGTAATTAAAACATAATGCTTCAAATTCAATGAAATTTTGAAAATTTTATTTAATCAAATAAGAGTCATAGTGAGACATCTATTTGAGTAAAAATTGAATTTTACAATAACAACTCGAATTAAATCTGAATTAGTTCGAGTCGTAATAACTTATCAACCCATATAATCTAACCAAAAGAATGAGGTAAAAGAAATTCCATTCCAAGAGTGCATAACCAATCCATATATATTATAAGAAATCCCTATATATACTAGAAACTTGTACGATTACATTCATACTTTAATCAAGATACAAGTTTTTTACACATAATTTTACTTTTAAAGTCAAACTAAATTCCTCATTTTGAAATCATTAATTAATTACTATTAGGTAGATCAAAACGAATTTGATCCAAGGCATCGTAAAAGTGTTTAGCTTTCACATTGAGATACTCTTTCCATGTGATTGAGCGATAAAGAGGAAGCTCTCCATGTTTTACTAACTTCAAAGGTGGAGAAATGTCAACATCTTTTGATGGACCTAAAAAATATGCAACTGAGATACGGTGTTGGGTTAAATTTACCATGGCCCGGTGCAACGCGCTCTTAAAAACACCATTTGAGAGGATTTGCAAAAGATCACCGACATTAACCACAAGCGAGCCATCCTTTGGCGGCACATTAATCCAACCGACTTGATCATGATAGAGTTGGAGTCCACTAGTGTTGCTCTGGTACAATAAAGTGACTAGTGATGTATCAGTATGAGGCGCTAGACCCATAGATTGATTAGGTTCTGGACAAACTGGATAAGAGTTGACTTGAAGAAGCCGGTCAGTACAAGTGGAGTTTGTATTAGGCATATACCATTTCACATCATCATCGGTTAAGCCGAATGATGTTAGCATCATACTTAATATCTTTTGAGATAATTTTTTCATTGCCTCATCATAATTATTCATCACATTGCTGATTAGAAATAAAAAAACGTTGTTATTAATAAAATTATAATCAACATAAATAAGAAAAATAAAATTCAAAGTTGTATGCTCATACCAAAAGGTTGTACTAATGTTACACTTTTCAGGCCACAATTGAGAAGCCACATCTGAAAGTGGACCTTGAATGCTGAATCCCTCTGACCACATTAACTTTTTGAAAAATGGTGACATTTTTGCAATGCCATAACCATTACTTTGATCCATAGGTCTTAAAGCTCTAAGCTTTTGTTCAATAGGCAAAGCAAACAAATTTCTTGTTTGATCCTCCATTTGTTGAAGAAGCTCCATTTCTATACCATGATTAATGAGTTGAAACATTCCCCATTCTTCAAATGCCTTTTTCATAAGAAGAATGACATTTGAATCATTCATGTCTATCACAGGTACAACAACATCAACATCTGAATGTAATATTGAAGTGAATGAAGCATCATTACTTGCCTCACTCCAAACGTGCGATTCTGGTAATTTTGACATATTTTTAAAGTCGATTGGAATAATATTTTGAGGATCGATCATAGAACTTTGATTTCCTGCCATGTTTGTAAAATTCTACAATTGAATGACGAGAAGAAAAAATGATTATTTTAGAATTAGCGAATACTAGTTTAATGTGAGAGAGTATTATATAGGTAGCAATTACTATTCTAGACTAAAAAAATGAAATTTCCAATGATTAGTTACTAGTTATTGTGTATCATAAAATTTTTTTCCTATAAATAATTAAGGAGAAGATTAGATTATAGAGATCACTATAGAACTATTTGTAAATGTTAATCAATTTTTAAATGGTTTTCTATAAATATAAAAAGAATATAATATTTGAATTCATATCAAAACTTATAACAATGGTATAATTTAAACTATTTCTCCAAAAAAATGTTGAGACATAATTCATCTAGAAAATATTTGTGATTTATCAAATGTTACCACTTTTAAACCATTAAATTATGTATTAAAAATAATATATATATATATATATATATATATATATATATATTACATATAAAATAAATTTATAGTTAACAATCACATATATTAAACTAAGAAGTTCAAAGAATGTGGCTAATAATGCAACATTTTCTATTTTAAAGGCTTATATTTAGGGGAAAATGTTGCATATTATTACAAAGTTAAACAAATCATTTTATATTAAAATTACAAAATTTTCTTCGAACATTCTTTAATCATAAAATTTTGTTTACTAATTTATGTCTTATCTAAACTTTTTTTTGTTTGGAACCGAATCTGTGTATATTACTTAAAAAGGGAGTCGAAACAACTCCAGATGTACAAAAAATAGCCTACCAACGTGCTATACAAAAGAATGTACTGCTTGAGGATCTGCTTAGCCCCAGACCAAAAGGAGTTCCACAGTAGATTGGAGACTCCTTTCTGCTAGTGCTTGACCATCCTTAAGAGCTGAGTCACCATATCGTCTACGAGTATGGTTATACCATAGCTCATGCACGATTTGTCTAAACACATAGAACCAGTTAAGACTATCCCGTTCATCCCTACGACCTAAACCAAGGTTCACTTGGAACCACTGTACAAAATGCACTGGCTTGTAAAACAAAAACCACCAGCCAATGGATACAATACAACGCCAAACCCTAAGAGACTCATGACAGTCCCTAAGCACATGCATATCTAATTCCTCCACATCTATACATAGATCGCAACAAGAGCTAATCATAATTCTCCTCCTCGCAAACAAAGCACTAGTCGGAAGAGCCCCATGGTGTCCAAACCACATAGTCATTGACACCCTTAGCAGACTCACGAACTGCCACAAATTGTTCTAATGCCTCTCCAAACAAGCCAGCGGGGGCGGCCGTAGGAGTCGTTGTACTGATTTGATAGAGAAAAGACCCACCTTAGAGGCCCCCCAACACGGTACATCCCACCGGGTACCATCACCGTGTAATGTCACCCTGGATAAATGACTCAAGACTGAATTCGACTTGTCAAGCTTCCATCAAGTCACTACAAACCAATAGTCTGCTACACACAAACTCTTCTCCTCATCCGAAATTCCTCCCTCAAGGCATTCAAACAAAGGTCGGTCCCCCATCCAATTATCCACCAGGAACCCAGCTTGATGGTCCGAGCCAAGCTTTCAAGTAACACCCTTCCAGACAATGGGTTGTGATGATCTAACACCCCGCCAAGTCATAGACATTCGGGTAACAGGTTGCTCTGAAGTTCTTGATATCCACGATCCATATTTCTCTATTAAATTACGGTTCCCCACTTTCTCCGGGTGAGTTAGCATACCCCACGCTACTTTTGCCAGCAGGACTTGGTTCATTGTTCGTAAATGAGGGAAACTCAACCCCCCTTTATTGCGATAAGTACACAGAGTACTCCATTTAATCATATGCAAACGTCATTCCTCACCACACTCGCCCCATAAGAATCGGTGACACAGTTTCTCCACCTCCAATAGGACGACACTAGGTACCTTTGCTGTCTGCATGGTAAATATGGATATGGCAGCCAAGGTGGACTTAACCAGAATCGACCAAGCAGCTCTCGAGAGTGTCCTGATCTTTCAACCCGCCAACTTTTTACGTACCTTATTAATGATATATTGATACGTAGAAATCTTGACATGCCCATGCACTACTGGCACTCCTAAATAGGTTCCGAGGGATCCAGTAGCCCTAACTCCCAATCCCGAACATATAACCCCACGTAGATAGATTGGTGTATTAGGCGAAACCCATATCACATTCTTCCTTCGGTTCACTTTTTGGCCAGACTCTTGGCAGAAACTTTGAATAATGTGCTCCATCAATTTTGCTTGGGAGTAAGCTCCTTGGCCGAATAGTAACAGATCATCTGCAAAAAAGAGATGTGAGAGAGGTGATCCAACTCTATTCACCTAGACAAGTATCCAATGCTTCTTCAACATAATTGATGAGATCTTCTGGTGTAGGCACTCCATGCACAGTAGGAACAAATACGGCGACAATGGATCACCCTGTCGCAGGTCTCTAGATGGTGAGAATGAGTCCAACGGCTCACCATTCCGTAACAAACATAAGGAGTTTATCGTAACAATAATCATAATAAGTTCCTGAATCGCATTTGAAAACCCTGTCACTCTAAGAACCTGGCTTAGATAACCCCAATCAACCTTGTCATATGCCTTTTTTAAGTCAATCTTTACAATCATAGCACCATTACTTCCTTTTCGTCGGCTTAGAGTGTGGATAACCTCTTGTATTGTCACGATATTATCTGAGGCTAGCTGTCCTGGTATGAAGCTTGACTAATAGGGACCGGTGAGGCTCGACATAACCAACGGTAGGCGATTCGGCAAGATCTTCGAAACCAACTTCACAATTACGTTGCACAAGGAGATAGGCCGAAACTGTGATAACGATTCAGGGCTATCCATTTTTAGAATTATGCAGATCACGGATGCATTAGCATCGGGGGGGGGGGGGGATAGTACCCATACTGAATGCCTCTCGAACAAATTGAATAACCAAATCACCTACTAGGGGCCAATAGTTCTGGAAAAAATTGGGTGGAAACCCGTCTGGTCTCGGGGCCTTATCCGGACCCATTTGAAACATTTCCCTCTATATTTCATCATTAGACACCACTCTATTAAAGCTTTCCTTGTCTCTAGACTCTACCTCTGGAAACTGTCAGTCTTCAGGCTCACAAGGTGAGCAGACCTCCCTTGTATAAAAATTATGAAAGAAAGCACTTACTAATACCTTCAGCTCGGCCGGATTAGTAATCCAGTTCCTCTAGCTATCCTTCAATTGAGTAATCGAGTTTCGTCGATGTCTGATGAGGGTAGACATATGAAAAAATTTCGTACACCTCTCACCCTCCTTCAGCCAATTACACCTCGATTTCTGCCGCCATAGGAGCTCTTCTTGGTTCAACGCTTCATTCAGCTCCAACCGTATCCTAGGTTCCAAACGTCTCAAGTACTCAAAATTCCGATACCCTAAACTCTGTTGGATCCTTTCCAGTCTCGTTAAACATTAGAATTTATGATAAAAAATTTTCCCAAACACCCTCCTATTCCAGAGCATGGCTTCCCTCTAAAACACCTCCATATTTCCTAGCAGCGGCCTGCTACTGTCACACCATACATTCTCCACAATCGAAGCAAAGAGGGGATGCGTATTCCATGCTCCTAAGACTTTAAAGACCCCTTTAGTAGGATTAGCTCCATTTGAAGTGGGATGAGCCAACAAGGGGTGATGGTCCGATCTTGTCTAGGGGAGGTGAGAGACCAAATTCCCCGGGAACAAGCGTAGCCATGTTTGATTGCAAAAATACCGATCAATCCTCTCCTCTACACACACAATATCTTTCCTCATGTTGGACCACATATATTGAGGCCCCACGAACCCCATATCAATTGACTTACACTGATCAACTATGTCCCTCAATGGTCATACTCTGCTTTGCACTATCCATTGACCCCCTCTCTTATATGCTGCCTCTATAACTTGATTAAAATTCCCCATTAATAGCCACAGGAGACTCATTCCCCTTCCTAGTTTGCCGAGGTATGTCCAGAGATCACTTCAAAAGTTTGACTTGGGAGAGGCATAGATTGCCGATAAAAACTAAGGGTGGTCCCTTCCTCGCTTCATTTCCAGAATAATGATATGATCCTCAACTGAGATAGTCTCCACTTGTACCACCAGTGCGTCCCAAATGAGCATATCATTAACTGTCACTTTAGCATTTAATTGTTGTCACTTAATCAATCACAACCTAAGACAGAGTACCTATCGTGTAGCTAGTTCTTGGAAAGTACCTACAATTTTAATTCATTAATATCGTAATCCCAGAGAACTAGTAACAACTTAGTAGCAACAATCCCTTAATCCTTACAATTTTCTTATTTATTCAATTAATCAATCTTTCATCAATATCTTTGGTGGATTGGTAATCCAACCACACATAACACGTATTCATTTAGCATGCAAGAATTATCTTATACACATGTGTTCTGATGTATGTTCTACTGTTTCTACATGTTGATTGACCTATCTTCGAATATTTTAGATATATCTTGGTCTACAATGCAATTATGTACTTTATCTTACCTGTGTACCACATCTGAGTTACCTGATGTATTCACCCTACCTTAATGATGACCCTACTCATGGTTCGAGTTAAAGGTATCCATGAAAACCCGTGTCTCTCAAGAATTAATGCCACTCACCCTAACACCGGCATAGAGACCAAACTCAGTCATTAGGTTACTTTAACAAACATGATGATCTATAGGTTATTTTACCTAATATGACAGACCTTAATACAATTTATCCTAACTTAAGGTCTGTTAAACTAAACAGGTTATGATTAGACCATGGTTAGAAATTTTCTATAACCGTTCATTTAGTTTAAAAGAGGAAGCAAATATTCAGTTATAATGTTAATTTAGCTGGTGACCTTTTCGGAAAAATAAGAATAACTTCAACATGCAAAACACATATAACATGCAATCATAGTTTGGTATTCAAATTATTTTTTAGACGAACACAACACAAAGTATACATAGAGGATCTAGGGGACCACCTTCATAAAGTATTCACCCTTTATCAGGTCTGCCAACGGAGCGACTACTTGTATACTCTGGGTTGCTCGACTTGACTCTGATTAGCAGAACCTTCGGAGTGCGCTTCCTTAGACTAATAGCGATTGCTTTACTTTAAATCCTGGGCATAAGCAATGCCCTGTTGACTAGCAATTAGCTCACCTAATACTCTCTTAGGATCTCTTAACGAAATCTCAGGTATTCTCTGAATATCAAAAATGAACACTATGTAATCGAATTCTCAAAATTTGAAATAAACACTCAGAAAATAGAGAAAACGAGAAACCCTAAAATGATAAATGACTCGTGTCGAGTGTTGAGGGATGCACTCGGAGTCACTAAATGACTTGTATTGAGTGTAGAGGGATGATTTCAACTGAGGAAGACCTGGGGTATTTATTGCAGGTGAAAAGAGTGAATATCTCTCAAAAATTCGATGTGGGACAAGCTCCTGCTGCTCGGGACGCCCGTCCCGGGTAGTTGATCGGGGTTAGGACCGGTGTCCTGACTTGGGGACGGCTCTCCCAGCCCTTTGACTTGGTCAAGAAGGGAGTTCTGCTTCCGGGACGCACACACTGAGTTCAGAACTTCCAAAATTTGCACATTTACCCCGATATTTGTTGTTTTCTTCTAAATTTCTCCTGAAACTTCCAAAATCACAAATTATGAAAAAACTGTGTCAATTTCAATCAATTAAGATCGATTTGGTTCCAATTATGCCCTAATTTGTGTCTAAAAACATGCTAAAAAAGTGATATGATTTGTACATATGAACTATAACCTCAAATTGCAAAACATATATAATGAAACATCTCGAGTTTTTGCAATCAAATAGATATTGAAGAAAAACTAGTTAGAAATGTAAAAGACAGAGTTTAGAGAATAGTTGTCATAAAGTTGTTACTACTTTATGATATTTCTAGCCCTGCGGTCTTTTTTGCTCTTGAATTTCGATCCTACTCTGAATGTTAGATCCTTCCAGAGACATTTCTTCGACCTAGTATCAATGCTTTGCCTTCTGGTTAGAGCTTAAGCACTACTCTATTGACTAAGAAAATGATAGTCTAGAGATCTCGAGAATTTCCTATCAAAATCCTGGTATTCTATGAAAATCGGACTCAAACGCTAAACTATTCGAATTCCCAAATATTGAGATAAATGCTCAAAAATGATGGAAAATGAGACACTTTGAGTTGCTAGATGAACTGTGTTGAGTGTTGAGAGATGATTTGAACTCCTGGGGTCTAGGGTATTTATAGCAGTGTTCTGGAGCATTTTTCTTTTAAAATCTTGATGTGGGACACTAACTGGCTCAGAAAGCCCATCCTTAGCAGCAAGGATGGCTGTCCCCCGAGAATGGCCGTCCTTAGAGCTAAGGACGGCCGTTTTGGCCAAAACGTTTCCAGAAATTGTAATTTTGCCCCATAATTTGATGTTTTTTGCAATTTAATCCCTGAAACTTCTAAAATTACAAATTATGCAATTATTTGTTAATTCAATGCAATTAAGTCCAAATACTTTCCAAATTGGCCTAATTTGTATCTTAATACATGCTAAAACGTGATATAATTTAGCGCATATGTCATTTGAAAAATAAATCTTATATATATAAAATATATTAGTTTAAAACATTTTAGTATGAACAAATCATTTAGGTAATACATAACTTTTTAATAATATTATAGCTTTTACGTAAAAAAAAGTGTACCTCATTTGGTTATAGCAGTTTCATTTATGATTTTTAGAGATTATGAGTTCGAAATATGATAGAAGCACAAGTACCTTAAATTTTTTTTATATTATTTTTATGTCTCCTCACTTTAGTGGTTTGAAACCTCATAATTTCCAAGATTTCATCATCAATTTTTCCAATATCAATTTCTTTGTTATAAATATCTTTAACAACGTCCATAAAAAGATGATCTACTAATATTTCTACCATCCGTCTACTACACGAATTTTTCACAAAACATTCTTTTTATGAAATTTTTAGCATCCTTGGATAACTTCTTAGGAATATTAGGTAATCGTCTACTAAATCCTTGTATCTGAAAAATATCTAATTTGGCGAAATCTATTGGAGGTTGTTCTGTCAGCATTTCTAAAATAATACATCCTAAAACCCATATATCATTTTGACAATCTTGTAAGCAATTCTTCACAACTTCAGGTGACAAATACATCGATGTCCCCTTCTAATAATATATTTCTGCTTTTCTCTTCTTATTGATTTTCATTCCTCGTCACAAATGTTTCTTTGTAAAACCGCAATCGTTGATTCTTATACTAAATTCATTTGCTATATTTGCTTCTTTCTTATTTTCCTTATATTTACATATTAATAAGATATTATTTGGTTTTAAATTACGGTGTATGTATCCAATCTCGTGAATATATTTTTATTCCGGATAATAATAATTTTGTACTTTTCATTTCATATTCACATAATTCTCCACCGCCACTAAAATTTCTGATCTTGTCGGAAAGGATTCCTCTAGAACTGTACTCTAATAACATATTATAAGTTAATATACTATTATATCCAAACATTGTTTCTTCACCAAATTAAGCATGCAATCATATGAGGACAGTTACTTCAATTATTTCAATTTAAAATAAGATTATAAGGATAATAACTTCTCAAACCATATAATCTTAACCAAAAGAATGAGTAAAAGAAATTGCATTCCAAGAGTGCATGACCAATCAAATTGGAAAATACCATTATACTAGAAACTTGTACAAATACATTGATACATTAATTAAGTTACAAGTTCTTTACACATAATTTTACTTTTAAATTCAAACTAAATTTCACATTATAAAATCATTAATTAATTACTATTAGGTGGATCAAAACGAATTTGATCCAAGGAAGGGTAAAAATGTTTAGCTTTCACATTGAGATACTCTTTCCATGTTATTGAGCCATAAAGAGGAAGTTCTCCATGTTTTATTAACTTTAAAGGTGGAGAAATGTCAATATCTTTTGATGGACCTAGAAAATATGCTATCGATATACGATGTTGGGTTAAATTTACAATGGCCCGGTGCAACACACTCTTAAAAATACCATTTGAGAGGATTTGCAAAAGATCACCAACATTAACCACAAGTGAGCCATTCATTGGCGGCACATTGATCCAACCGACATGATCATGGTAGATTTGGAGTGTACTGGTGTTGCTCTGGTTGAATAAAGTGACTAGTGATGTATCAGTATGAGGCACTAGACCCATTGCTTGATTTGGTTATGGACAAACTGGGTAAGAGTTGACATGAAGAAGACGGTCAGTACAAATGAAGTTTGTATTAAACGTATACCATTTCTCATCATCATCGGTTAAGCCTAATGATGTTAGCATCATACTTAATATCTTTTAAGATAGTCTGTTTATTGCTTCGTCATAATTATTTATCACATTGTTGATTAGAAATAAACAAATGATGTTATTAATAAAATTATAATCAACATAAATGAAATTAAATAAATAAAAGATATTCAAAGTTGTATGCTCATACTAAAAGGTTGCACTAATATTACTCTCTTTAGGCCACAATTGAGAAGCAACATCTGAAAGTGGACTTTGAATGCTAAATCTCTCTGACCACATTAACTTTTTGAAAAGTGGTGACATTTTTGTAATGCCATAACCATTACTTTGATCCATAGATCTTAAAGCTCTAAGCTTTTGTTCAATAGGCAAAGCAAACAAATTTCTTGTTTGATCCTCCATTTGTTGAAGAAGCTCCATGCTTATGCCATGATTAATGTGTTGAAACATTTCTCATAAGAAGAATGACATTTGAATCATTCATATCTATCACTGGTAAAACTAAATCTGAAGGTGATAATTTTGAATTGAATGGATAATGAGAACCTGATTCATCTCAAATATGCGAGTAGGGTAAATCTGAAAAATTATTAAAATTTCATCTCTATTCATGTTTGTTTCTGCTCCTTTGAATGCATAGAAAAGAAAATTATGATTATGGATGAGTACTTGTTTGATATAAGATTGTATTATATGTAGGTTAAAACATTGTGGTTAGAGGAAAAGAAAAAGATATTTTTTGGCTAAGAATTGTGTAATTAAATATTGTGTTTTTATCTATACAGGGATGTATAAAAATGAAAAATTACCAAAAAATTATATTTTCTTCTAAGAATTGTGCAATCAAATTTTGTATTTTTACCTATATAAGGATATACAAAAGTGAATATTTTTTCAAGTGGTTGTGATCCAAGGATCATTAATATCCCATTGACTTTTCCTTTTTAAAATTAGGCAAATGTATTTTTAAAATTTATCCGTTAATTTTCCTTTTCTATAAAGATACCTTTTATACTATGAGTTGTGCAATAAAATTTTGTATTTTTACTTATATAGGGATGTATAAAGATGACAATTTTACTAGAATGTTACCTTTTTGCTAAGAACTATGCAATCAAATTTTGGGTTTTTACACATATAGGGATGTATAGAGATGAAAAATTTATCAAAAAGTTACCATTTTAGCTAAGAATTGTGTAATTAAATTTTGTGTTTTTACTCATATAGGGATGTATAGAGATGGAAAAGTTATCAAAAAGTTACATTTTTTTGCTAAGAATTATGCAATCAAATTTTGTGTTTTTACCTATGTAGGAATGTATAAAGATGTAATATTTTTCAATAACATACCTTTTATGTTAAGAATCGTGCACCAAATTTTGTATTTTTACCTATATAGGGATGTATGAAAATGAATTTTTTTTTTTTTTACAAAACCATACCTTTTTTGCTAAAAATTGTGTAATCAAATTTCGTGTTTTTTGGGATATATAGAGATGAAAAATTACCAAAAAGATTTATCTTCGGCTAAGAATTATGCAATCAAATTTTGTATTTTTACCTATATAAGAATGTATAAAAATGAAAAATTTACCAAAAAGTTACTTTTTCTATTAAGAATTGTGCAATCAAATTTTGTGTTTTTACCTATATAGAGATGTATAAAGATAAAATATTTTTAAAAAATATACCTTTTCTACTAAGAATTCTGTAATCAAATTTTGTGTTTTTACCTATATATGGATGTATAAAGATGAAAAATTTACCAAAAAAAGTTACATTTTTTGCTAAAAATTGTACAATTAAATTTTGTATTTTTACTTATATAGGAATGTATAAAGATGAAATATTTTTCAAACAAATATTTTTTTTTCTAAGAATTGTGTAATCAAATTTTGTGTTTTTATCTATATAAGGATGTATATAGAAGAAACATTTACCAAAAAAGATACATTTTTTGCTAAAAATTGTGTAATCAAATTTTGTATTTTTACCTACATAGGGATGTATAAAAATATAAATTTTATCAAAAAATTACCGTTTCTGCTCAAAATTGTATAATTATATTTTATGATTTTACATATAAGAGGATGTATAAAGATAGAAATTTTTTCAAAGTGATTGTGATCCAAGTATCATTAATATCATTCATTGACTTTTCCTTTTCAAAATTAAGCAAATGTATTTCTAAAATTTATCCCTTAATATTTCTTTTATAAAAAAATACATTTTTACTAAAAATCGTTCAATCAAATTTTTGTGTTTTATCTATCTAGGAATACCAAAGGCGAAATGTTTTTTTAAAAAATACTTTCTCTGCTAAGATTTATATTTTATAGTTTTACGTATATAAGAATATACAAAGATGGAAATTTTTCAAAGTGGTTGTGATCCAAGTTCATTAATATCATCCATTGACTTTTCCTTTTCAAATTTAAGCAAATGTATTTCTAAACTTTATGCGATAATTAAATAAACAGTTAAAGTGCTTTTATTATTTCTTTTGGTGTAATTAAAACATAATGCTTCAAATTCAATGAAATTTTGAAAATTTTATTTAATCAAATAAGAGTCATAGTGAGACATTTATTTGAGTAAAAATTGAATTTTACAATAACAACTCGAATTAAATCTGAATTAGTTCGAATCGTAATAACTTATCAACCCATATAATCTAACCAAAAGAATGAGGTAAAAGAAATTCCATTCCAAGAGTGCATAACCAATCCATATATATTATAAGAAATTCCTATATATACTAGAAACTTGTACGATTACATTCATACTTTAATCAAGATACAAGTTTCCTCATTTTACTTTTAAAGTCAAACTAAATTCCTCATTTTGAAATCATTAATTAATTACTATTAGGTAGATCAAAACGAATTTGATCTAAGGCATCGTAAAAGTGTTTAGCTTTCACATTGAGATACTCTTTCCATGTGATTGAGCGATAAAGAGGAAGCTCTCCATGTTTTACTAACTTCAAAGGTGGAGAAATGTCAACATCTTTTGATGGACCTAAAAAATATGCAACTGAGATACGGTGTTGGGTTAAATTTACCATGGCCCGGTGCAACGCGCTCTTAAAAACACCATTTGAGAGGATTTGCAAAAGATCACCGACATTAACCACAAGCGAGCCATCCTTTGGCGGCACATTAATCCAACCGACTTGGTCATGAAAGTTGGAGTCCTAGTGTTGCTCTGGTACAATAAAGTGACTAGTGATGTATCAGTATGAGGCGCTAGACCTATAGCTTGATTAGGTTCTGGACAAACTGGGTAAGAGTTGACTTGAAGAAGCCGGTCAGTACAAGTGGAGTTTGTATTAGGCATATACCATTTCACATCATCATCGGTTAAGCCTAATGATGTTAGCATCATACTTAATATCTTTTGAGATAATTTTTTCATTGCCTCATCATAATTATTCATCACATTGCTGATTAGAAATAAAAAAAAAACGTTGTTATTAATAAAATTATAATCAACATAAATAAGAAAAATAAAATTCAAAGTTGTATGCTCATACCAAAAGGTTGTACTAATGTTACACTCTTCAGGCCACAATTGAGAAGCCACATCTGAAAGTGGACCTTGAATGCTGAATCCCTCTGACCACATTAACTTTTTGAAAAATGGTGACATTTTTGCAATGCCATAACCATTACTTTGATCCATAGGTCTTAAAGCTCTAAGCTTTTGTTCAATAGGAAAAGCAAACAAATTTCTTGTTTGATCCTCCATTTGTTGAAGAAGCTCCATGCTTATGCCATGATTAATGAGTTGAAACATTCCCCATTCCTCAAATGCCTTTTTCATAAGAAGAATGGCATTTGAATCATTCATATCTATCACGGGTAAAACCAAATCTAAAGATGATAATTTTGAATTGAATGGATAATCAGAACCTGATTCATCCCAAATATGTGAGTCGGGTAAGCTTGAAAAATTATTAAAATTGATTGGAATATTGTTATTTGGCATGGGGGACTGAATCTTAGAAATTTCATCTCTATTCATGTTTGTTTCTATTCCTTTGAATGTAAAGGAAAGAAAATTATAATGAGGAATGAGTACTTGTTTGATATATGATTGTATTATATATAGGTGAAAAATATTGTGGTTAGAGGGGAAAAAAAATAAGATAT
Organism: Asclepias syriaca; assembly: GCA_027405835.1. NCBI lineage: Eukaryota > Viridiplantae > Streptophyta > Magnoliopsida > Gentianales > Apocynaceae > Asclepias > Asclepias syriaca. Next base: position 19,940,012 of record CM049927.1, read on the forward strand.
TTTTTTTACTAAAATTTTGCGATCAAATTTTATGGTTTTTACCTAGGGATGCATAAAAATAATTTTATTTTTTCAAGTGGGATCATTAATATCCCATTGACTTTTCCTTTTTAAATTTAAGCAAATGCACTTTTATTATTTTCTTTTAGCGTAATTAAAACGTAACGTCTCAAATTTAATTTAAATCTTGAAAATTTTATTTTAACTGCTGAATTTGTTAGAAATAAATGATATTCTCTTACTTTGAATTTTGAAACTGCCAGAAAATGTTAAGTATCAACGGCTTTGACGAGACTTGCAAAAGCACTAACGACTTGCAATTCAATTTATTTGGATTTTGGTCGAATTGGCAAACGTACTCCCTATATTATTATTATTATTATTATTATTATGATGTAAGTTTGGTGAAATTAATTTTTACAATCATTCTTTTCAGAGTAGAATTACTTTTCTCACATAGCTACAATATTTAAAACAAGTGGCTAAATAATATTTTGCTACACTTTTCTTATCTCAGGTTCTGAGATCTAGATATTTTTGATATGTCATTTCATTCTTTATATGAGGATAATTGGAAGTCTTTGAATGCTCCAATTTCACGGGATGAAATCGAATTGGTAGTAAAGCAAAACTTAATACGAAAGCACCTACACCAGATGGTATGCATGGAATCTTTTTAAAGCATGTTTGGGGTGATATAAAGGAGGATATCATTGCTTTTATTATGGGTTCTTTTTTGTTGGGACGTTTCTTTGCATGACATTAATTACACCTATATCGTATGATTTTAAAAATAAAAGTTCCAAAGAAAATGACTGACTTCCGTCCTATTAGTCTTTGAAATACTTTATATAAACTTATTTCAAAGATTATTTGTAATCGTTTGAAGTTAGTTCTACCATCCATTATTGATCATGCTCAGTCGGCATTTGTAGCCAACCGGCTTATTACTAATAATGTGATTGTGACTTTTGAGTGTTTTCACAGTTTTGCTAAGGGGCTATTGATGATCATTCATATATGGCGCTTAAGTTAGATATGCAAAAAGCATATGATTGAATTTAATGAGATTTTCTTCGCTTAGCTGATGCAAATGTCCTTCCCTGAGTGGCTTATTCAGTGTATTATACTTTGTGTTAGTACTATATCTTTCTCTGTATTGATCAGTGGTAGTCCCTCTCAGCAGTTTTCTTCAACCCGAGGTGTTCGATAGAGGACCCCTTATCCCCTTTTTTGTTCATTATTTGTGTTGAATGTCTCACTTCCCTGATTCGTCAAGCGGAATTGGGTGGTCTGTTATATGGGTTACCTTTTGGGGGTGATCTTATTTCGGTGTCTCATCTTATGTTTGCTAATGATTACTTGTAATTATCTCGGACATCTATTAAGGTAGCAAATTAGATAAAGTCCATTTTGGTTCTTTATGATAGTAATTGTCTTACATGACTGAGAATCAGCTCATGGGCCCTTATCTGGGTATGCCTTTAAGCATATGACGTTGCATTTCTTCAAAATTTAAGTTTATCCTGGATCGTATTTGGAAGCGTTTGTCCGGATGGAAGGATAAATTTTTAACCCCTGGTGGCAAAGAAATACTAATAAAGGCTATCATTCAAGTTATTTTACATATGCTATGAACTTTTTTAGCCTCCCAAAAAATATTTGTGCTAAAATTTTTCTGATGACCACTATGTTTTGGTGGGGGAAACTACAATCCAGAGGGCTTATCAACTAGGGGAAATGGAGTGCCTAATGTTGCACAAAAAAATGAAGGGGGTTTAGGTTTTTGGGATCCTTTACATTTTTAACAAAGCTCTATTTGCTATACAAGGGTGACGACTACTACAATTTTCAAATTCTCTTGTGGTGAGGGTTCTCAAAGCTAAATACTTTCCTCATTCTTCTTTTATGTTGACTAAACGTACTACAAAAGAGCGGGATCTTTTGTAAGCAAGCTTGATCTATCGAGTCGGTGATGGGAGGTAGATCCTCCTATATATGGTTACTGTATCCTTACAATAAACCCCTTTTTAATAGAGAGAGGGAATCTCAACTAGTGTTTGTATCAGATCTGATTGATCAGTAGTTACAGCAATGGCAATTGCAGATATTCCAACAGTGGTTCACTCCGGTCGAGGTATCTACAATCTCGTGAATCCCTCTATGTCCGGTTTTTATAGAGGATGTGGTTATTTGGAATTTGACCGATAATAGAATTTACATTGTCTGTTCCGGTTATTGGTTGGCGTATCAACAAGAGTATTCTTCTAGTTCCCATGGGGCGAGCTCACGGGGTCTGGATCCAATTTAGGCCAGCTTATAGAAGTTACCTATCCCTCCAAAAATAATTAATTTCCTCTTGCGTATTTTGACTGGAACTTTAGCAACCAAAGAGTCCCTTTCTCGGCATATATATATATATATTAACCCTTATTGCCGTATTTGTCTGAATCGTGTTGAAAATGCATATCATGTGGTTCTTTAATGTTCGGTGGCGAGAAAAGTTTGGTCTACCACGGGTTGGCAAACATTTTCTCAACAGATTATCTACACATTCCTTCATTGATGTCATGGTGGAATTAATGCATAAATATGATGCCTCTGATTTTCGATTGTTTTGTTTACTTTTATGGAGCATTTGGCTTGCAAGAAATGGTGGTGTGTTCAATAACCGCACTCCTATTGTTGGAGATATCGTTGGTAGAAGTTACTGTTTTGATCGAGATCCGTATTTCTTTATCTTTTCTGCTCCTGATCGAATATTACCGGGAGCTTCGAGGTTTGTCAAGGGTTTCGTCCCCCCGGATAGTGCCATTATTTTCTTTGATGGTGCTTTAAATTCGTCGGCAGCTACAATTGGGGTTGCTATTAGACATAAGAATGGTGCCCTAATGAGTGGGTTTGCCGGTAGAGTTTATCACTATCATGGTAATCCTGAATTTGTAGAGGCTTTGGTTCTTCTTCATGCTTTTCGATGGGCATCAAAGAATGGGTTTTCTAGAATTCGTTTCAAGGGTGATTGTTAGTCCGTCATCCATCAGCTTGCCTGCCAACAGCCAGATTGGTCGCCTATTGATCATATTATTGGTTTGATTCATTAGCTTCTTTCGATTTTTACTACCTTTTCGGTTCATTTTGTTCCTCATTCACAAAACACTATATAGCATCTTTTTGCTATTAAGGGGTTGACCCTATCCTCTTTTACTAAGTGGTTCTCTAATTTTCCGCATCTCATTCTGGAGGCCTCTCTAGTTGCTATTCTAGTATGTGTCAAGAACCGAGAATTCTTGTGCACATCACCTTGCTAAGTGGGCCTTTCATTCCAACTACCTTGGTGCTGTTGACTTGCCCATTTTGGCGTCTATCTTGCCCCAAGGGGAGTAGCTTATAGTGTTTTGTTTAGTTTTCTTTGTTTCGGTTTTTTGTTTGTGATAACACTAAAATATTTTGATATTTAGTGACTAATTCTGCTTAATTGAATACTAATTTGAGGTTAATTGATCACATTTGATTTGCTTTTACTATTTTTGTGTTTAAAGGGATTTCAGAAAGTTTTGGGGACAAATTCTCGAGAAATTACAAGTTCAGGGACTCAATTGCAAAATTTGAAGATATTTTACACGTCGGACTTTGACGACCGTCAATGTTTCGGTTCTTTGTTTGTGATAACACTAAAATATTTAGATAATTTAGTAACTAATTTTGCTTAATTGAATACTAATTTGAGGTTAATTGTCACATTTGACTTGATTTGACTATTTTTGTGTTTAAAAGGATTTCAGAAAGTTTTTGGGGCAAATTCGTGAGAAATTACAAATTTAGGGACTCAATTACAAAATATGTAATTTCATTTTCAAAGTATGATCGTCAAGCAAGATCTATTAACGACGGTCAAGTACTATTCATCATATTTTTTTATTTATGGAATTCCTATTTTACCGTTATGTAATTCACCTATAAATAGGTGGAATTCCACATAGAGTAAAAAAGGAGGAATTGTTAAGGCTAGTGAAACTCTATCATTTTTGTTATTCAACTTGTTTTTATGATTTCAATTACTCTCATATTCGTTCATTTTTTCTTTGAGTCTTATCATAGACCAAGAAGGATTCCTTGAAAAATTGTTGTTATTGTGTGCGAGTGATTATCAATTCTCTTCGAGTGTTGTGAGTTTGAGAGTTATCATAGACCAAGAACCTCTTGGATTCATATAATTGGAGTGATTTTGATTCTTAATATCACTAATACTCCAAGGTGTTGATATAGAAAGTTGTCTCGACCATAAGAAATTGTCTACATCGAGATTTTTGAGAGAAGTTGGTGATTGTTGAAGGTTTTTCATCACATCTAGAATGTTCTTGGAGATTCAAGAAATTGTTGCTTTTGTTGTACATCTTCTACCTCTTTAATTTTCATTAATTTTTGTATTGATGTTTTAGGGTACAATTCCCATTTTAGGATCTCTATCTACTACCTTTCTTATATGATTGAATATGGGAATAATAATTTGATTGATCTATTTGTTATTCATATGTAATCTATTCTTATGTTTCTTAGTTACTTACATCATATCTTTTGAGATTGCATCTTATGGATATGAGTTTTAAGGAGATATAGTATAGGCTACTTGATAACTCTAAAATAATAGAGTTATTTACATCCAATTTGCCACATTTTATTCAGGAATTAACTGACTTTATTTGGGAAAATGGAATAAAATTGTGTTGATTTGATATTTTCTCTCTCTTTTACCTAAATATGTGGATTTATTGTCAAAAGTCAATTTAATTGAATTAATTTCTCAAAATGTGGATGAGCTGTATTATTTGTTATTATTTGGGAATTAATTTGAATTGATTTATTGTGGCAAGGGTAAAAAGGGAATTTTGATGGTTGACATTGGTGAAGGAAAGTTGGATGAAAGTCGACCGAGAAGAAAGTGAAGTATGTGTGGATAATTTGCATATATATATATATATATATATATATATATATATATAATATACACCCACACACTATTTGTCACTTAAAATCCAGCTCGGCATATTAAAGCTGAACTTGCGATACTATGCATTTATTTCTTTTGTCCTATCCATTATATATATATATATATATATACATATATATATAGATATATGTGTGTGTGTGTGTGTGTTTGTTTTAAGTGCATGGCGACAAGGAGGACAAAAGAGTAGAAGAAAAGGTCAAGAATTTCAGAAAAGCAGCTGGAATGTTGCTGCTGACCCTGCAGCCGTCAGAGGAAAAAGGCAAAACTCCTGCAGAAAGTTCTGAAATTCTGCTGCAGATCCTGCGGCTGTCAGAAGAAAAAGACAAAAACTCTGCTGCAAATGCTGCAACATTAGAGGAAAACGACGAAGATCACAGAAAGCGGCGGGAGACAGGCTGCAAATGCTGCAGCATTCAGAGGAAGAAGACAACAACTCCAGAAAAGCAGCTGGAACTTATTTTGACTATTTGCTAGAATTTTTGGAAAAAATTCCAGAATTATGGACAGATGGCAGCTTGGTAATGGCTCTCGGTACACAAAGAGGCTATATGTATGTGAAGAACCGAGAGGAATGAGTTTGGCTAGTCTTGGAGAGTTTAAGAGCTAGTCTTTTTAGTTTTAGTTTGGCTTTTGGCCAAGTTAGAGAGATTGGTTTTCTTCTTAGTTTTTCTTATATAGTTTAGTAGTGTTTCCATAGGATAGTTTAGCTTTTCTTCTTAGTTTTAGACTAACTTTAGTAGGGAAAAACCCAAGAGTGAACAGGGTGACTTGCTGAAACATTAATCAGCTGAGCAGTAGAGACGCAGCAGCATCAAGCAGAGGAAACGAAGGGCAGCAGTACGTTGATTAAACCGATTTGGGTTGTAGGGTGATCTCCGACCAGTGTAATCCTCTCTCCATTTCCTCAATTTACTACTGTTTTTATGACTAAATGTTATTTGTAATATGAGAATGTTTACATGGGTTCAAGGATTGATTAAAAATATTTTTGGAGTTATATGTTTTCTGTCTTAGGATTGACTCCGTTGATTGGTGTCACTATGGACCTAGGGACTATATTTCCTATTACGTTAATCCTTGTCTTCCATGATTCGTTTTAGCAAAATATATATTTTTAACCTGAAGATGCTATGATGTAGTTAAGTATGAGCATGTTGAATACACTATTTTGATTATGATGACGAGTATGCTGCAGCATTTCTTTCTGTTTTTATGTTTAATGTTTGTATGGGGCAATGCTTGGTTTATTCATGTAATTACATTAAATTAATTTAACATCACCTGCGGTTACGACTGTCCAATGTATGAATCGAGCTAGTGTCTGGCCTTCTAGCGGAGGGGAACTAGTGGACGTGATAATTATGTAGTGCTAGATTTGAGAACTGCGTAACCAGCGGTAAAGACACGAGAGTGCACTCAATATTGCAGTGGAAATGACCAAATTCACTGACTAGCATTGCGCTAGGTCCACGGTACTTCGTACTCCATGAGACGATGTTATCGGGGATCTAGACTAATAGATCAAGTAGTCTGGGTGGAACCAGACATGCTGTAGCATTGATATGGAACTGAAAGCATGCTTTGTATACTTAGATTCACCTCTGGTTTGTACTTACATTTTTGGCGTGAATGCCGCAGCATTGTATTACCTGCAGTACTCTTGTGGTTATTTCCAGTAGGCTAACCTTTAACTGCTAGTTTAGTTAGGAGTAGGAATGCCGTAGCATTAGACCAATCTCTGTTCATGATTTATTTTTCTTTATTCTTTTATTCTTTTATGATTCATTATTCTTTACTCTTTAATTCTTTTAACCATTTGTACAATCGTATTTGCATTTGTAATTGGCATACATAGTCCTAGTGAGATCAATAATCTTGTACTTAGGTACATATATTACTTGTTGACCGGTGTATACTTGCACTTGTTAAGATTGCGTTGATTTATTCTATTTTCTTTATCTTTACAAATTGTGACACACGCACACAATCCAACAAGTTTTTGGCACCGGATGTTTCAGCATCAGCACCACCAATGCCGCAGTAATGCAATATTCCAGAGAGCAAACCAATACAGCAACGAATGCCTTTTCCACAGAGGTTTGCCAAAAAGAAACAATATGAGCAGTTCAAGAAGTTCTTGGACATTTTGAAACAGCTGCACATCAACATTCCATTGGTGGAAGCCATAGAACAAATGCCCAACTATGCGAAATTCATGAAGGATATCCTTACAAAGAAGAGAAAGTTGGGAGAATATGAAATAGTTTCACTAACCAAAGAATGCAGTTTCTTTTTGCAGGATATGTTGCCCCCTAAAATGAAAGATCCGGGGAGCTTTAATATTCCTTGTTTTATTGGAGACTCATATTTTGGTATGACCTTATGTGATCTTGGTGCTAGCATAAATTTGATGCCTATGTCAGTTTTTAAACAGTTGGGCCTAGGTAAGGTAAGACCTACAACGGTAACATTGCAATTGGCGGATAGGTCTATAGCTCGCCCCGAGGGAAAAATTGAGGACGTCCTGGTAAGAGTTGATAAGTTTATTTTTCCAGCTGACTTTATTGTTCTTGATTATGAAGCAGACATGGAAGTTCCCATTATTTTAGGAAGACCTTTCCTAGCTATGGGAAGAACTCTTACTTATGTGCAGAAAGGGGAGCTAACCATGAGATTCCAGGACGATAAAGTCACATTCAATGTATTCAAAGCCATGAAATCCCATGATGAAGGTGAGGAGTGTTTTCAGATCACCACCCGCGATTCTTGGGAAGAAAAAGATGAAGAGCAAGGTGAGGATGCCACGGATGCATTGATAGAGGAAAGTTTACATGATGATGGCAAAAAGGGGACCAAATTTAAAGTCAAAGGGCATGAACTAAAAATCTACAGAGATGGAGACCAAGAGCAAACCGTAGCTTCTCTATCATTGGTCAATGATGAAGAATTGGGTAGACCCCACACAAATGCAAAAATCAAGTGCACACTTTCCATTTTTATTTTTCTTTTTTTTATTTATTTATTTCATTTTCCGTTTTTCTTTCTTCTCTGTTTATTTATTTTATTTGCTATTTTTCCTGTCTACTTATTTTTACTTTCGGTTATTTTAGTTTATTTATTTCATTTTCTATTTTAATTTGCTGACTGTTTATTTATTTTATTTGCTGGTTTATTTATTTTTATTTCATGTTTTTCTTGTCTTTTTGGTTTATTTATTATTTCTGCCTCTTTTGTTTTATTATGTGTCAGGTACCCTTGTAGCCGACAGCTGTTCCTTTCACTTGTTTTGTTTCTATTGCAGGTCAAAAGGAGATATACATATAGTATATATATATTTTGGGCAGAACACTCATCCTACTTCCGGATAAGAGACAAAATGAACAAATGGATAAAAGGAAAATTCAGTCAACTCTTTCTTTATGATTTTCAAGGAACAAAAAGTGACCTTTTCAGTTTCCATTCTTCCCAAGGTGCGTATTCATTGCTATATTTTATATTTAATTTTCCAAAGAGATTGAATGTCCCTTAGTTAAAGAAACCAAAAGACACCAACATTCCCTTCATTTGTTTTCACTCACCCAACTGAAAGAACTTCCCATTTAAAAACAAGGAAATATACAGAACACCCATCTCATTTCTCTCACTGCACTCACTTCTTACCGAAAGAAAAAAAAGAAAAAAACAAAAAGGGGAAAGGATAAAACCTTCTGTTCTTCTTCTAACCGACGTTCTCAAGCTAAATCCGATGCAAACAACACACCGAAGGTATGTTTTCTTGCTCTAATATGATGGTAAAACGGTGAAGTTGCGGCCGAGATTTTTTTTGTGGTTAACCGTTCACTGATTTTTCTGGGTAAGGCATGAGTTTCCTTTCTAACTTGACTGATTTTGCGAAACAATGTTTGAATCTGGATGTCTTTTTCCTTCTGGTCGAAAATATGGAAATTCTTGTATACAGTGAGTGGGCGGTGGATTTATGCTTAATATTTTCAGATTTACTGTGGTAAATGTGAAAAAAAAATGGGTTTCTCTATGTGAATGTTGTAGCTCTAGTCTTTTTGTTTCGAAGTAGGTTGTTCTCGCTAACGACTGGATTTTTTGCATTTTTGCGCTAAATGATGGGTTACGTATTCTGGGTTTACTGAAAAATCTGCGTTTTATTTTCTGGGTTCAAGTGGCATTTTCAGAAAGCAAAGTTCGATTTTGAAATGGATATTACATTGTCCATCTATTTCTGATAAAAAGGGGGTTGAAGTTTTTTTCTGAACGACTTTGAAATGGCGGGAGACACCTTGATTTCCCGAGGTTTTGCAAAAATTTCTTTTCTGATTGACAGTATGCTTCTTCACTGATATTATTCTGATATTTTCTGTCGAAAGTCCGGGATACATGTTGATATTTTTCTTAACTGATACTGGTCCCCCGAGAATTTTGCAATTATTTCTTGTTGGGTAAATGCTGAATTGCAGACGAGAATAGATAGGTCATCTTGCGGGTCTTTAAACTCTTATCTTCTATAGGGTAAACCAGCACATACTGCATATTTTTAACTGAATATTCTAGAAACAAAGACTGATTTTTCTGGTTGGATCTGTTGACTAAAACTATGCTTAATTTGCTCTCATTTTTCATTTTGCTAAATGGCTTTGATTGGGATATACTGCGGGTATTGCAATTCTTGTTATTTCTGTTGACAGTAAGATTATGTGGTGACCAAGTAAAAATAGTCTGTGACTGTTTGTTTTCTTTTCGGTCTTACTTTCAGTTTCTACCTTACATTTCGGGATTGTTGTTAACTGTGCCTTTCTCGGCAGTATATCCTCACCGGTATTAATCTTTTCAGATGACGATAAAAAAAGTAGCCCAAAAACTTCCCCCCAGAGAGAAATTCTCCTCTTCTGATGCCGAGGCCAGAATGACTGATTTGTATGCGGAGAAACAATGTCTTGAGGACTTAGGGTTCGATCTAACGGGCGAAACACCGTACCCACTTCCTGACGCATGCCGGCATGTAATCCGAGTAATGGGCTGGGAGAAATTGTGCTCCCAACGAGTAGACCAGGACACTGGAGATGTCCGGGAGTTCTACTCCAATTTGTGGCCAAACAGTGGGTACACTGTATTTGTGAGAGAGCGGCTAGTGCCCTTGAATCCGCGGGCTGGCAATCCCTGGCCTAGTTTCCCGACTGAACTCTTACCGGATGAGGATCCCAACCGTATGGAGGACGACGATGTTGTCCTCACACCTTGATGCACTCCCATAGAAACGGGAGTAGTTCTAAACCCAAACTCCTTTACTTTTCTGTTTTTGGATTGTACTTTAATTGCCTGTTGTGCAAGTCTTAAACAACTTTACTTATCTTTTGTTTTGGTTTGTTTTCTTTGATTGTTTTTTAGACTCCTTTTGTTTTATTTTGTTTTGATTTCTTTTGTGTTGTTTTGTTTTGTTTTGGTACATTGCTTTGCCTGCTGTCTGAAATTCTATGGTTAAAGCAATGAGGACATTGCTTCCCTCTAAGTTTGGGGGAGGGTGTCCTCTTATGGCAAAAAGTTCAAAAATGGTGCTAATTTTAAAAAAGATTTCCTGCTGTCTTTTGAATGCATGACATCTTATTTGCTGAAATTCTGAGTGATCTATTTAAATGCATAGATGCCTTGTCTGAAAAACTGTTTTAGGATGCCTTATAAATTGATTGATCTGGCATAGAAGACCTGTTTGCATGAATGCGGCTGCATTTTCATATGACCCATTAGAAGCTTAGTTTCAGCAGGATTAGCATAGACTTTTGAGACCCGATTTATGATGTTATCTTAAAAACAAAAGTACATTCTCGTAGACCTTGTACCTTCTTTTTAGAATAATTAGGTATTAGTTGACTCTAAGTAAAAATTATTTCTACTTCCTATCTTTTGCACATAGTCTTACTTGTAGATTTCATGTTTATAGAAAGAGTCACTTTGGTATGAAGGTTCAGAATTTTTAGACTCATTTGTTATAGTCCTTGAGGCGAAATCCTAGTAGATTTGGTAATATAGAAATGATTGAGGCATGTTCTTGAATCGTTTGAGCCTTTCTAGCCTACCCTAATGTATTTTGCTTCCTTAGTTAACCCAAGTTGAGCCTAAGCCTAATTTCTTGACACCCTTATCAAAGAGCCACTTATCCTAAATGATTTGCATGTATCCATTCTTTGTCTTCCCTAAAACTTGATCTTAGTCTGCTGTGAACATTGTTAAACATAAGTTTGGGAGTATAGTAAGAATGCTATGAGAAGGAACATAGGAATGCCGCAGCTCAATGCTGCAACATTATCATTTTTATGGGATTCGTGGTATTTAAGAAAAATTTGAACTTCTGATATAAATGCTCTACTATTGAGGGTTTGTGTATGAAAACATGTGTAAAAAAAATGAAAGCACCCTCGTTACTTTAAAAAGAAAAAGAAGAACAAAAAGAGAGCAAAAAGGAAATATGTGTTATGCTTCTTTGAGGTCAAATGCTAAATATTGATTGTGGCTAAATGTTGCACGTATTTCTGAGACAGGGTGTAAATTTTTATGCTCCTTGAGCTGACTCAAAAAAATAAATAAATAAAATTTGGGAAGTGATAGCATTGGGTAGAAGCTCATGGCAGACTAGGACTAAGTTTTGAGCCTACCTTTTATCCATATTTTTCCTACCTTAGCCCTAGCCTACATTACAACCAAATTAAGACCTCTTTGATCTTTATTGCTGAATTTGCTACATTAGTGGAGAGGGGTGTAATAGATTGAGTTTGAGGATACAAAATGAACCTTAGGATTACCATATGTTGACTTATGAATGAGAAATTGAAAAGGAAGGACTATTCACACACACACTTTGGAGTGGAAATTCTTTGAGCTTGGGTTAGTTAATATTTGGTTATTCACCTAAGGATGGAACATTATGTCTACTTGAATTTTGCATTTTTCTCTGAAATGACTGGTCCCAGGTTTGATTGAACTTGCTGAACAAAGTTTTTATGTGGGTATGTATATTTCTGTTGCTTCCGCATTGCTGCAGCATTGCTCGGGATGAGCAATGACCTAAGTTTGGGGGTGTGATAACTCTAAAATAATAGAGTTATTCACATCCAATTTGCCACATTGTGGATTTATTGTTAAAAGTCAATTTAATTGAATTAATTTCTCAAAATGTGGATGAGCTGTATTATTTGTTATTATTTGGGAATTAATTTGAATTGATTTATTGTGGCAATGGTAAAAAGGGAATTTTGATGGTTGACATTGGTGAAGGAAAGTTGGATGAAAGTCGACCGAGAAGAAAGTGAAGTATGTGTGGATAATTTGCATCTATACATTTATATATATATATATATATATATATAATATACACCCACACACTATTTGTCACTTAAAATCCAGCTGGGCATATTAAAGCTGAACTTGCGATACTATGCATTTATTTCTTTTGTTCTATCCATTTTACATATATATAATATATATATATATATATATATATGTGTGTGTGTGTGTGTGTGTGTGCGTGTTTGTTTTAAGTGCATGGCGACAAGGAGGACAAAAACGTAGAAGAAAAGGTCAAGAATTTCAGAAAAGCAGCTGGAATGTTGCTGCTGACCCTGCAGCCGTCAGAGGAAAAAGACAAAACTTCTGCAGAAAGTTTTGAAATTTTGCTGCAGATCCTGCAGCTGTCAGAAGAAAAAGATCAAAAACTCTGCTGCAAATGCTGCAGTATCAGAGGAAAATGACAAAGATCATAGAAAGCGGCGAGAGACCGGCTGCAAATGTTGCAGCATTCAGAGGAAGAAGACACCAACTCCAGAAAAGCAGCTGGAACTTATTTTGACTATTTGCTGGAATTTTTGGAAAAACTTCCAGAATTATGGACAGATGGCAGCTTGGTAATGGCTCTCGGTACACAAAGAGGCTATATGTATGTGAAGAACCGAGAGGAATGAGTTTGGCTAGTCTTGGAGAGTTTGAGAGCTAGTCTTTGTTAGTTTTAGTTTGGCTTTTGGCCAAGTTAGAGAGATTGATTTTCTTCTTAGTTTTTCTTAGATAGTTTAGTAGTGTTTCCATAGGATAGTTTAGCTTTTCTTCTTAGTTTTAGACTAACTTTAGTAGGGAAAAACCCAAGAGTGAGCAGGGTGACTTGCTGAAACATTCATCAGCTGAGCAGTAGAGACGCAGCAGCATCAAGCAAAGGAAACGAAGGGCAGCAGTACGTTGATTAAACCGATTTGGGCAGTAGGGTGATCTCCGACCAGAGTAATCCTCTCTCCATTTCCTCAATTTACTACTGTTTTTATGACTAAATGTTCTTTGTAATATGAGAATGTTTACATGGGTTCCAGGATTGATTAAAAATGTTTTGGGAGTTATATGTTTTCCGTCTTAGGATTGACTCCGTTGATTGGTGTCACTATGGACCTAGGGACTATTTTTCCTATTGCGTTAGTCTTTGTCTTTCATGATTCTTGGTCCAAGGATTGATTAAAAATGTTTTGGGAGTGATATGTTTTCCGTCTTAGGATTGACTCCGTTGATTGGTGTCACTATGGACCTAGGGACTATCTTTCCTATTACGTTAATCCTTGTCTTCCATGATTCGTTTCAGCAAAATATATATTTTTAACCTAAAGATGCTGTGATGTAGTTAAGTATGAGCATGTTGAATACACTGTTTCGATTATGATGACGAGTATGCTGCAACATTGCTTTCTGTTTTTATGTTTAATGTTTGTATGGGGCGATACTTGGTTTATTCATGTAATTACATTAAATTGATTTAACATCACTTGCGGTTACGACTGTCCAATGTATGAATCGAGCTAGTGTCTGGCCTTCTAGCAGAGGGGAACTAGTGGACGTGATAATTATGTGGCGCTAGATTTGAGAACTGCGTAACCAGCGGTAAAGACACGAGAGTGCACTCAATATTGCAGTGGAAATGACCAAATTCACTGACTAGCGTTGCACTAGGTCCACGGTACTTCGTACTCCATGAGACAATGTTATTGGGGATCTAGACTAATAGATCAAGTAGTCTGGGTGGAACCAGACATGCTGTAGCATTGATATGGAACTGAAAGCATGCTTTGTATACTTAGATTCACCTCTGGTTTGTACTTACATTTTTGGCGTGAATGCCGCAGCATTGTATTACCTGCTGTACTCTTGTGGTTATTTCCAGTAGGCTAACCTTTAACTGCTAGTTTAGTTAGGAGTAGGAATGTCGTAGCATTAGACCAATCTCTGTTCATGATTTATCATTCTTTATCCTTTTCTTCTTTTATGATTCATTATTCTTTACTCTTTAATTCTTTTAACCATTTGTACAATCGTATTTGCATTTGTAATTGGCATACATAGTCCCTGTGGGATCGATAATCTTGTACTTAGGTACATATATTACTTGTTGACCGGTGTATACTTGCACTTGTTAAGATTGCATTGATTTATTCTATTTTCTTTATCTTTACAAATTGTGACACACGCACACAACGCAACACTACCATATACCTTTGTTCATAGCTATGTAGTAGGGTTTGAGGTAAACATGTGAGAGCCGATCATAGTTAATCATGTTTTTCCTTGAATCTAGCATATGAATTCTCAAGTGATGAGAATCCAATGTTTAGAACTTCTCCTGTTCATGTGTTCTTAATGAAGATCCTATTCATATACTATTTGCTTTTATTACTTTCTTAGATTAGAATTAGTTAGTTTTTAACCTCTTGAACCATTTGTTTGGAGTTTATGTCTTTAACTTCATAGTTTATCAATTATTGAATTCAACCATACTTCATTGGAAAATAAGGATAATAAATGTAAAATCTAAATTCATTCAACGATGGGTACTCTGCCCTACTCTTTGATCCTATTAAGTGACCATGATTTCCTTAATCCATTTGATCATAAAAAATTACCTTAATCAAAGAGTGGTGGAGTTATACGAATGTGTACAGCTCCTGTCAGTTTGTTAGTTGTTTGATTCACTTTTGTTGTTTGTCTACATGTGTTTTTTGTATTTCTCTGTTGTTTTTGTTAGTCAATAAAATGCATCTTTGGCCAAAAAAAAAAAGTAAATTCGATGATTAATATATTAGATTAGGGTTAGGATTTCAATAGAATCCTATTAGTCCTCATTTACTATACAAACTACGTTTAATTAGAGCATCAATATATCCTTGTGAATAAATAAGAACTAGAAACATAATTTTCAATCTACTAGAAAAATATACTTTATTAACATTACAATCATACTTAAAACCTAGTTTTATCATAAAACCATTCATGGAAGAAAAAAAAACAGCTTTAGTTCTACAAAGAAAAAGAAAACAGGATTTATGAAGATTCACATATCCTTGGAGCGGTTCTTGTATTATTGCATAATGTATATTCTCATTTAATGTAAAAGATATATAAATTAAAAAAGGAAATTCAATTTATAAGTATATTGCAAATGGCCATATATAAAATAGTATCATAAATAGTTCATCCTTAATATCATTATACTATAAACTAGTATAAAAAAATTCATACGGTAATTACAATACAATTTTTTTTCCATGATTTTATTTTTAAAACAAGAATAAAAATTTCACTATGGTAAAATGAGTCAATTTCCAATGATAGTTGGATCAAAACGAATTTGATGCAAGGATTCACTAAAATATTTAGCTTTCACATTGAGATACTCTTTTCATGTGATTGAACGATAAAGAGGGAACTCTCCATGTTTGACCAATTTCGTAGGTGGAGATATATCAATATCTTTTGATGGACCTAGAAAGAGTGCAACTGATATACGTTGTTGAGTTAAATTTACAACCGCCCTGTGCAATACACTCTTAAAAATGTCATTTGAGAGAATTTGCAAAAGATCACTAGCATTAACCACAATTGCACCATGAATTGGTGCCACATTGATCCAACCTACTTGGTCTCGATAGATTTGGAGACCGACAGTGTTGCTCTGGTATAATAAAGTGAGTAGTGACGAATC
The DNA here is from genome assembly GCA_027405835.1 of Asclepias syriaca. Taxonomy (NCBI): domain Eukaryota; kingdom Viridiplantae; phylum Streptophyta; class Magnoliopsida; order Gentianales; family Apocynaceae; genus Asclepias; species Asclepias syriaca. The sequence continues at coordinate 19,956,031 of CM049927.1, forward strand.
AGTATGAGCTGCTAAACCCATAGCTTGATTTGGTTCTGGACAAATTGGGTAAGAGTTCAAGTGAAGAACACGTTCAGTACCAGTAGAGTTTGTATTTGTTGTATACCATTTCACATCATCATCAATTAAGCATAATGATGTTATCATCATGCTTAATATCTTTTGGGATAGTCCTTTTATTGCCTCATCGTAATCATTCATCACATTGCTGGTCAAGAATAATAAAAAAATAAATTTACAAGTTAATACGCATCTTACCCAAGATATATCGTAAACATAAATTTGAATGCACATAGAAACTTATACTAAGATATGTTGTCATGCCAGAATGTTGTGCTAGCGTTACAATCTTTAGGCCACAACTTAGAGGTGACTTCAGAAAGTGAGCCTTTAATGGTAAATCCCTCCGACCACATTAACTTTTGAAAAAATGGTGATATCCTAGCCATGCCATAACCAGTATTAACACCATTATCATTAGGTCTTAAAGCTTTAAGCTTTTGCTCAATAGGCAATGCAAACAATTTTCTTGTTTGATCCTCTATTTGCTGAAGAAGCTCCATTTGTATACCATGATTAATGACTTGAAACATGCCCCATTCTTTAAATGCCTTTTTCATTAGAAGAATAGCATTTGAATCATTCATGTCTATCACAGGTACAACAACATCAACATCTGAATGTGATATTGAAGTGAATGCATCATCATTACTTGTCTCACTCCAATTGTGCGATTCTGGTAATTTTGACATATTTTTAAAATCGATTGGAATAATATTTTGAGGAATAACAGACTCGATCATAAAACTTTGATTTCCTGCCATGTTTGTAAAATTCTACAATTGAATGACGAGAAGAGAAAATAATGATTTTAGAATGAGCGAATACTAGTTGAATGTGATAGAGTATTATATAGGTAGCAATGACTAAAAAAGAATGAAATTTCCAATGATTAGTTACTAGTTATTGTGTATCATAAAATTTGTATCCTATAAATAATTATTGAGAAGATTAGATCATACAGATCACTATAGAACTATCTGTAAATGTTATTTAATTTTTAAACAGTTTTCTATAAAATATAAAAAGAAATATAATATTTGGATTCATATCAAAACTTTTTAACAATGGTATAATTTAAACTATTTCTCTAAAAAAAATTGTTGAGTCATAATTCATCTAGAAAATATTTGTGATTTATCACATGTTAAGATGTTACCACTTTTAAACCATTAAATTATGTATATTAAAATTAATTTATAATTAACAATCACATATATTAAACTAAAAAGTTCAAAGAATATGGCTAATAATGCAACATTTTCTATTTTAAAAGCATATATATACAGGAAAATATTGCAAATTATTACAAAATTAAACAAATTATTTTATATTAAAATCTCAAAATATTCCTCGAATATTCTTTAACTATAACATTTTGTTAACTACTTTATACCTTATCGAAACTTTTATTTCTTAAATTAAAGTAACTCTAGAGAGAAATAATATAATTTTTTTTATATTATAAATAAATGAAATTGTAACTAGTCAAATTTTTTTATTAGAATTGAAGAAAAATTTGTATAAAATTTTGATTTCTATGGTTAATTTTTTAAATTTATTATTCCTTTTAATTTAGATTATTATTTTATATAAATTTATTTTAATATATAATTAAATCATATTATAATTAAAATACACTTTAATTACATAAGTATTTTTAATAAGTATTTATAATATAAATAAAAATTTATAATTATTTTTAATAAAAACAATATAAGTTAAAAGAAAAGAATCAACTAAAGATGCTGAAATTATAAACCCATTATTTATGTAAAATTCTGCTCATTCAAATCAACTTCATTGGCCATAAACTTTTCAAAAAAAATTCATAACAGGAGGTTTCATAATTGTCCAAAAACGTTTTTAAAAAAATACCTTGCATCCCATCTGGTCTCGAAGCCTTTCGTATTAGGAAGCTGTCTGAGAGCCTCCTCCACTTCTACTTCTGTGATTTGTTTGGCCAAGCAAGTTTTAAAGTTTAATAAAAATATTATTTTATTAAATATATTATAAATATGTAAAACTAATATAATTTGTGGATAGCTCATTAAAGTTTTATTTTCAAGCATTTCCACATTGTTCGTCTAAGTAGAAATTATGAAAACCATCAACCTTAACTTCAAATTCCATATTAACATAAACAAGAATCCTTAAACAAATAGATTTAAATAAATGAGATACTGTAAAAAAAAAAAAAAAAAAAAAAAAACAAATTTCTTGTCTTGACAGTTTTTCCTTTTTTTTTTCTTTTATAAACAAAGAAACAATTAACAAGTTTTCACAAACTCCAAATTTCCTAAATACTTGTAATTAATAAAACAAATAATGAAAACAATATAATTACCCAATAATAATAAAACAGATGAAATGAAGTCAACTAAATAACAAATTAAATAACAAATTTTCTTCGAAATAAAATCGACCTTTATTTCATAATCTACCTTCAAGATCGAGAAAGAAAGCAAAGAATCAAGAACCGGGATATTCCAAGAGAAATAAAAAATATTATGAAGTGAAGAAAAAAGAATTAAGAAGACTTTTTAAAAAAAAAAAAGAAAAAGAGAGAAATGGATGAACATGTAAAAGAAACGACATTTAAGACGGTAATAAAAGGAGAGAAAAGAGCATTGAGTGAGTGAGAGGAAGAGAAACTGATGAAAAAAAATCAAGAAAGAGGAAACCGAAAAAACTAAAAATGATATAATAATTACATAAAAATTGAAAAAAAAGATGATGATAAAGAAAAGACGAATTACAAAAAGAAAAAAAAATTAAAATATAAAATAAGACTTTCAAATATGTCATAAAAAAAAATTATATATATATAAGATATATTAGCTTAAAATATTTTAGTATGAACAAATCATTTAGGTAATACATAACTTTTTAGTAATATTATATCTTTTACATAAAAAAAGAAGAAAATGTAACTCAGTTAGTTAGTATGAGTTTTACTTATGTTCGAAACATGATAGATATTATTATCTGTAAAATTGTTTTACATTCTTCTCTTTTTTATGTTTCTCAATTAAACGATTTGAAACCCAGTGATATTGCAAGAACTCATCATCAATTATTCCAATATCAATTTCTTCGTTATAAATATTTTTAACAATGTTTCATAAAAGATGATCTATTAATATTGTTACCGTCTATCTATTATAAGAATTTTTCACAAAATATTTATTTTAAAAAAATCTTTAGCATCCTTGGATAACTTCTAACGAATCTTAGATAATCGTTTACTAAATCTTAGCGTCTAAAAAATATTTAATTTGGTGAAATCTCATGAAGGTTGTTGTATCAACATTTCTAAAATAAGACATCCTAAAAGCCCACATATTATTGTGACAATCTTGTAAGTAATTTTTCACAACTTATCAAGATATGTGGATAGTAAAGAAACGACTGATTGTAGAGAAACAACAATGTGGATTCGCCTACCAGGTTTGCCATCCGAATTTCATGATTTAATTTGGTTTAAAAAGATAGGGAATATGGTTGGTCATATTTTAAAGATTGATGCTCATGCTTGTGATGCGGATAGAGGCAGATATGCTAGACTGTGTTCAAGTTTCCTTAGACAAACCTCTACTCTCTTATGTTCCTTTAGGACATCTTATACAATGCATTCACTATGAGAATATACATCAAATATGCTTCCCACATAAGAACATTCCCACATAGACCTCACTTTCAAAACAGATACAAGAGCCCCATAAATGCTCTAAATCCAACTCAATCCTCCACTATCCCCCAGTTGAATGAGGACATAACTCTAAATGTACCTCTACTATTGTCTTACACTCTCAGTTCTCTACTAGAGTGGGGCTTAATGGACACCAATCTGATCCTCCAATTCAAGATAAACAATAACAATATAATTATCAACATCCAAGATCCCCATTACATGGCTATCTTTATGGACGAGACTCTCAAGATGTGTCTAGAGAGTTTTCAACAAAATCCATGGCTATTTCAACTAGTGACTAGTCACCCATGGATGCCTTACCAATCACTTTGCCCCTCTCCAGAATCAGTTGTGGTCTCAAAACAGGATATATATAAGTATATTTTGATAAACAAAGAAAATATTAAAAACTTTTTACAAACTCAAAATTTACTACATATTTGCAATTAGTATAACAAATAATAATAATAAAATTATCAGATAATACTAAAAGAGATGAAATTAATCAATTAATCAAATTTTTTTTAGAAAAATGGGTCTTTATTTTATAATCTACCTTCTAGATTGAGAAAGAAAACAAATAAAACTAATAATCGAACTTTAATTAAAATGCAAAGAATGCAAAGAGAATCAAGAACGTGGATATTCTAAGGTAAATAAAAAAATATTAGTAAGTGAAGGAAAAAGATTTGAGAAGACAGTTTATTTAAAAAGAAAAAAAGAAAGAGAGAGAAAGGAGAGAAATGGATGAATACATAATAGAAACGGCATTTAAGACGGTAATAAAAGGAGAGAAAAAGAGCATTGAGTGAGTGAGAGGAAGAGAAACAGCTGAAAAGGATCGAGAAAGAAAAACTGAAAAAATAATGATGAAGGAAAGACAAATTACAAAAAAAAATTAAAAAAAAAAAAAAAACTTAAGCAAAAAATAAGAATTACAAATATGTTATCTGAAAAATAAATCTTATATATATATATAAGATATATTAGTTTAAAATATTTTAATATGAACAAATCATTTAGGTAATTAGTAATTTTTTAGTAATATTATAGCTTTTACGTAAAATAAGTGTACCTCATTTGGTTAGTAGCAGTTTTATTTATGATTTTTAAACATTATGAGTTAAAACATGATAGAAGCACAAATACCTCAAAAATAAATTTTAAAAAAAATATTATTTTCATGATTCCTTCAATTTAACGATTTGAAACTTGTAAGATTACATTGATACTTTAATCAAGATACAAGTTTTTTACACATAATTTTACTTTTAAAGTCAAACTAAATTCCACATTTTGAAATCATTAATAAATTATTATTAGGTGGATCAAAACGAACTTGATCCAAGGCATCATAAAAGTGTTTAGCTTTCACATTGAGATACCCTTTTCATGTGATTGTGAGATAAAGAGGAACCTCTCCATGTTTTACCAACTTCGAAGGTGGAGAAATATCAACATTTTTTGATGGACCTAGAAAATATGCAACCGAGATACGATGTTGGGTTGAATTTACCATGGTCCGGTGCAACGCGCTCTTAAAAACACCATTTGAGAGGATTTGCGAAAGATCACCGACATTAACCACAAGTGAGCCATTCATTGGTGGCACATTGATCCAACCGACTTGGACATGATAGAGTTGGAGTCCACTGGTGTTGCTCTGGTACAATAAAGTGATTAGTGGCGCTAGACCCATAGCTTGATTTGATACTGGACAAACTGGGTAAGAGTTGACTTGAAGAAGACGGTCAATACAAGTGGAGTTTGTATTAGGCATATACCATTTCACATCATCATCGGGTAAGTCTAATGATGTTAGCATCATACTTAATATCTTTTGAGATAGTTTCTTCATTGTCTCATCATAATTATTCATCACATTACTGATCAGAAATAAAAAAACGATATAATTAATAAAATTATAATCTACATAAATAAGAAAAAAAAATTCGAAGTTTTATGCTCATACCAAAATGTTGCACTGAAGTTACACTCTTTAGGCTACAAATGAGAAGCCACATCTGAATACTAAATCCCTCTGACCACATTAACTTTTTAAAAAGTGATAACATTTTTGCAATGCCATAACCATTACTTTGATCCATAGGTCTTAAAGCTCTAAGCCTTTGTTCAATAGGCAAAGCTAACAAATTTCTTGTTTGATCATCCATTTGTTGAAGAAGCTCCATGCTTATGCCATGATTAATGAGTTGAAACATTTCTCATCGTCAAATGCTTTTTTCATAAGAAGAATGGCATTTGAATCATTCATATCTATCACTGGTAAAACCAAATCTAAAGGTGATAAATTTGAATTGAATGGATGATCAGAACTTGATTCATCCCAAAAATGTGAGTAAGGTAAGTTTAAAAATTTATTAAAATTGATTGGAATATTGTTATTTGGAATGGGGGACTGAATCTTAGAAATTTTATTTTATTCATGTTTGTTCTTGCTGCTTTGAATGTGAAGAAAAGAAAGTTATTTCACTATCAAATTATGTATTTTTACCTATATAGAGAGGTATAAAAATAAGTTTTTTTTTTTTTCAAATGGCATCATTAATATCCCGTTGAATTTTCTTTTTTCAAATTTAAGCAAATGCATTTCTAAAATTTATGCTAAAATTAAACAAATAGTTAAAGTGCTTTTATTACTTTCTTTTGGTATAATTAAAACGTAAGGCTTCAAATATTAACAGCGTAATTAAATAAACAGTTAAATTATTTATTATTTTCTTTTGGTAACTCTTCAAATTTAACTTAATCTTGAAAATTTTATTTTATCAAACTTATTGATGAATTTGTTAGAAATAAATGATACTTTTTTACTTTGAATTTTGAAACTGCCAGAAAATGTTATGTATCAACGGCTTTGATGAGACTTGCAAAAGTACTAACGACTTGCAACTCAATTTATTTGGATTTTGGTCGAATTGGCAAACCTAGTCTCTATATTATTATTTAATTTTGGTGAAATTAATTTTTACATTCATTTTTTTTAAACTAAAATTGAGCGTATATTATATAAATATTTTAAGATTGATATTTTATTTAAAAATTACAAATATATTTCTTTTATACTTCCATTTTGGGCGTCTGTCTGGAAAAGCATTTAGAAGCCTGCTAAACAAATTTCTAAAGTTATCGGGTTACATATATTTATATTATTATATTGTTTTAATAGACTTTTTTTTTTAAAAAAAAAGATATTTAATATACTTAATAATATTTTTTTAAAAAAAATAAAAGGGCAAAAATAGATCATAAATTACAGGCTATTAGTAAAATTGATCTCAAAATATTAATTTTTTTTAGAATTGATCACTATATTATATAAATATTGTAAAATTTATTCATTTATATAAAATTTGTTAAAACAATAGTTAAGCTTAAAAAATTTTAAAAAATTATTAAAATATTTTTCTTAGTACAATTTTGTTTATATATATATATATATATATATATATATATTCAACCCATTTCAAAGAACTTAATGACCCATTTTCTTTAATGAGTAAAAATCCAATCTCATTTGGTTATTTTTTCCTTTTTTTTTAATAAAAAGCAACCCGGCTCATGACTCAGGTGATCGATGACTATGTGTAATACTCGACTTAAATTAGGTAATTATAAGAAATTTATCATTAAATTATTAGAATAATAAATTATTTTTTTCACAACTACAAGATTTAAAACAAGTGGTTGAATAATATTTTGTTACACTTTTCTCATCTCAGGGTTCTAAGATCTAGATATTTCTGATATGGCGTTTCATTCTTTATCTGAGGATCATCGAGAGTCTTTGAATGCTCCAATTTCACGGGATTAAATCGAATCGGCAGTTAAGCAAATGCGTAATACTAAAGCACCTGAACCAGATGGTATACATGGAATCTTTTTAAAGCGTGCTTGGGGAGATATCAAGGAGGATATCATTGCTTTTATATGGATATTTTTTTGTTCGGGATATTTCTTTGCATGACATTAATTACACCTATACCGTATGATTTTGAAAATAAAATATTCAGAGAAAATGATTGACTTATGTCCCATTAGTCTCTGTAATACTTTATATAAACTTATTTCAATGATTATTTTTAATCGTTTGAAGTTAGTTCTACCGTCCATTATTGATTATGCTCAGTCGGTTTTCGTAGCCAACCGACTTATTACTGATAATGTGATTGTGACTTTTGAGTTTTTTCATAGTATTGCTAAGGGGGCTATTGATGATCATTCATATATGACGCTTAAGTTAGATATGCAAAAAGCATATGATCGAATTAAATGAGATTTCCTTCGCTTAGTATTGATGCGAATGTCCTTCCCTGAGTGGCTTATTCAGTGCATTATGCGTTGTGTTAGTACTATCTCTTTCTCTATATTGATCAATGGTAGTCCCTCTCCGTAGTTTTCTTCAACCCGAGATCTTTGATAGGGGGCCTTATTCCCTTTTTTGTTCATTATTTGTGTTGAAGGTCTCACTTCCCTCATTCGTCAAGCGGAATTGGAGAGTCTTTTATACGGGTTACCTTTTGGGGGTGATCTTATTTCGGTGTCTCATCTTCGCAAATTAGATAGAGTCCATTTTGGTTCATTTTGAGATTCTATCTGGTCAATGTATCAATTTTTGTAAATCTTGTGCGACTTTTGGCAGTGATTGTCTTACTTGTACTAAGGACCAAGTTTTATAGGTGTTGGGTATGACTGAGAATCAACTCATGGTCTCTTATTTGGGTATGCCTCTTAGCATATGACGTTGTGTTTCTTCAAAATTGAAATTTAACCTAGATCGTATTTGGAAGCGTCTGTCTGGATGGAAGGATAAATTTTTAACACCTGCTGGCAAAGAAGTACTAATAAAGGCTATCATTCAAGCTATTGCATCATATGTTATGAACAGTTTTAGCATTCCTAAAAATATTTGTGCTAAAATTTTTCGGATGAGTGCTGCGTTTTTGTTGGGAAACAACAATCCAGAGGGCTTATCTACTGGAGGAAATGGAGCGTCTTATGCTGAACAAAAAAGGAAGGGGGTTTTGGTTTTAGGGATCCTTTACTTTTTAACAAAGCTCTGCTGGCTAAACAAGGATGACGACTATTTCAATTTCCAAATTCTCTTGTGGCGAGGGTTCTCAAAGCTAAATACTTTCCTCATTCTTCTTTTATGTAGGCTAAGCGTACTACAAGAGCTAACTACCTATGGCGCAACTTCTTAAAAGGGTCGAATCTTTTGGAAGTAGGCTTGATCTATCGAGTCGGTGATGGGAGGCAGATCCATATATGGGAGGATAGGTTGTTACCGAGTATCCTTTACAATAAACTCATTTTTAATAGAGAGAGGGAATCTCAGCTAATTTTTGTATCTGATCTGATTGATTAGCTGTTACGACAATGATAATTGTAGAAATTAGAGTAGTGGTTCACTCTGGTTGAGGTATCTGTAATCTCGCGAATCTCTCTATGTCCGATTGATATAGAATATGCGGTCATTTGGAATTTGGCCAATAATGGAGTTTACACTGTCCGTTCTGGTTATTGGGTGGCGTATGAGCAAGAGTATTCTTCTTGTTTCCATGGGACGAGCTCAGAGCGTCCGGATCCATTTTGGGCCAGCTTATGAAAATTACCTATCCCTCCAAAAATCATTCATTTTCTCGTGTATTGCGGCTGGAATTTTAGCAACCAAACAAGATGTGGATGATCCGTAACAAGATGTGGCAAGGTGAAGAGCAACCCGATTGGATAACAACATGTTAGTTTTCTTTGTTTCGGTTCTTTGTTTGTCAATTTTTTGATTCACTTTTGTTGTTTGTCTGTGTTTGTTTTTATATTTTTCTATTATTTTTTTTATTCAATGAAATGGATGCATCTTTGGCCCAAAAAAAAAATTGATGAGTATTATCTTAGATTAAGGTTAAGATTTCAATAGAATCCTATTATTCCTCATTCAGTATAAAAATTAGGTTTAATTAAAGCATCAATATATCCTTGAGAATAATAAGACAAAAAACATTATGTTCAATCCACTAGAAAAATCTACTTTATTAACAATATAATCATACTTAAAACCTAGTTTTATCATAAAACCATTCATGGAAGAAAAAATAACAACTTTAGTTTTAGAAAGAAAAAGAAATTGGGATTTATGAAGATTTACAAGTGGTTGGATCTGTTCTTGTATTATTGCATAATGTATATTCTCGTTTAATGCAAAAGATATATAAATTTGAAAAAGAAATTCAATTTATAAGTATATTACAAATAGTCATATATAAAATAGTATCATAAATATTTCATTCTTAATATCATTATATTATAAACTTGTACTAAAATATTGATAGAGTAATTAATTATGGTACAATTTTTTAGTTTTTTTGCATGATTTTATTTTTAAAACAAGAATAAATATTTTGCTATGGTAAAATGAGTCAATTTCCAATGTAAGTTGGATCTAAACAAATTTGATGCAAGAATTCATTAAAATATTTAGCTTTCAATTGAGATACTCTTTCCATGTGATTGAGTGATAAAGAGGAAACTCTCCGTGTTTGACCAATTTCATAGGTGGAGATATATCAATATCTTTTGATGGACATAGAAAGAGTGCAACTGATATACGTTGTTGAGTTAAATTTATAACGGCCTGTGCAATACACTCTTAAAAATGCTATTTGAGAGAATTTGCAAAAGATCACCAGCATTAACCACAATTGCACCATGAATTAGTGCCACATTGATCCAATCTACTTGGTCTCGATAGATTTGGAGACCGACAGTGTTGCTCTGGTATAATAAAGTGAGTAGTGATGAATCAGTATGAATTGCTAAACCCATAGCTTGATTAGGTTTTGGACAAATTGGGTAAGAGTTCAAGTGATGAACAAGTTCACTACCAGTAGAGTTTGTATTTGGTGTATACCATTTCACATCATCATCAATTAAGCCCAATGATGTTATCATCATGCTTAATATCTTTTGGGATAGTCCCTTTATTGCCTCATCATAATCATTCATCACATTGTTGGTCAAGAATAATAAAAAAATAAATTTACAAGTTAATACGCATCTTACCCAAGATATATCGTAAACATAAATTTGAATGCACATAGAAACATATACTAAGATATAGCGTTACAATCTTTAGGCCACAACTAAGAGGTAACCTCTAAAAGTGAGCCTTTAATGGTAAATCCCTCCGACCACATTAACTTTTAAAAAAATGTTGATATCCTTGCCATGCCATAACCAGTATTAACACCATTATCATTAGGTCGTAAAGCTTTATGCTTTTGCTCAAGAGGCAATGCAAACAATTTTCTTGTTTAATCCTCCATTTGTTGAAGAAGCTCCATTTGTACTTGAAACATGCCCCTTTCCTCAAATGCCTGTTTCATTAGAAGAATGGCATTTGAATCATTCATGTCCATCACAAGTACAACAATATCAACATCTGAATGTGATATTGAAGTGAATGAATCATCATTACTTGCCTCACTCCAAACGTATGATTGTAGTAATTTTGACATATTTTAAAAGTCATTGGAATAATATTTTGAGGAATAACATACTCAATCATAGAATTTTGATTTCCTGCCATGTTTGTAAAATTCTACAATTGAATGACGAGAAGAGAAAAATGTTGATTTTATAATAAGCGAATAATAGTTGAATGTGAGAGACTATTATATAGATAGAAATGACTAAAAAAATGAAATTTCCAATGATTAGTTATTAATTAGTGTGTATCATAAAATTTTTATCCTATAAATAATTAATGAGAAGATTTGATCATACATATCACTATAGAACTATTTGTAAATGTTATTTAATTTTTAAACGGTTTTCTATAAATATAAAAAGAAATATAATATTTGGATTCATATCAAAACTTATAACAATGATATAATTTAAATTATTTCTCTAAAAAAATGTTGAGTCTTAATTCATCAAAAAAATATTTATGATTTATCACATTTTAAGTTGTTATCGCTTTTAAACCATAAAATTATGTATTCAAGAATAATATATATATATAAATTTATAGTTAACAATCACATATATTAAACTAAGAAGTTCAAAGAATGTGGCTAATAATGCAACATTTTTTATTTTTAAAGGTATATATTTAGGGGAAAATGTTGTATATTATTACAAAGTTAAACACATCATTTTATATTAAAATCACAAAATTTTCATGGAACATTCTTTAACCATAAAATTGTGTTAACTAATTTATGCCTTATCGAAACTTTTATTTCTTAAATTAAAGTAACTCTACAGAGAAATATTGCAATTTATGTTTTTACATTATAAATAAATGAAATTGTAACTAGTCCATTTTTTTATTAGAATTGAAGCACAATTGGTATAAAATTTAATTTCTATTGGTTATTTTTTAAATTTATTATTCCTTTATTTTTGAGAAAAATTTATTTCCTTTCAATTTAGATTATTATTTTTATAAATTTAATTTTATTAAATAATTAAATCAATATATAAAATAAATTTTAATTTTTTAATGTATATACTATAACATTTAAAATTATTTTTAAATAAGTATATATAATAAAAATTAAATTTTGAATGTTAAAATTTTATTTTATTTTATTTATAATATAAATTTTATTGTTAAAAATATATTGTTAAAGAATATATATATATAAAAGACAAGAAGATATATTAAAAATAAAGGAAAATTAGAGACAAAATATCTTTAATTTAAAAAAAAAAAAGAAAGAAAAGAAAATTTAAATTTTAAAAAGTTAAATAGAAAATAAAAACTCTATAAACTAATACAAGTAAATTTAAAAAGTTTATAAAAAATGTAGATAAAATTATTAAAACAAAGAAAAATGAAGAGATTTTATTTTTAAAAAAAATGAAGAGAAAATCTAGAAGAGAAAAAAAAGGAAAGTAAAAACAAAAATGTAAAAAAAAAAAAAAAGGTATAATAATAAATGTTGAAATATGAAAGTCATAAGTTAAAGAAGGGAGTGAAAAAATTGAAATTTATAAAAAAATTTATAAAATTGAAGTTTAAAGAAAAAAAAACTTAAAAGTATATTTACAAATTTGCCATAAAAAATAGTAATCTTTTATATATATATATATATATATAATTTTAAACATAAAAATAATATTATAATATAAACAATTATGATTAATCATATTACATAATATAAATATTTTAATTTTATAGAAATTTATAAATATACTCATTATAGTTTTTATTTTATTTTATTTAAAACATTACAAATATATAAAACTAATATAAGTTTTTAGATAACTCATTCATTCAAGTTTCATTTTCACGCATTTGCACTCCTTCACATTTTCGCATTTTTTATCTAGGAACATTTGAGATCTAAGAAGAAAACCATCAACCTTAACTTCAAATTCTATACTAACATAAATAAAAATTCTTAAACAATAGATAAATAGAAAGTAAAATAAAAGCAAAATCGTTGTCCTGACATTTTTTTTTTGTTTTTATTTTTTTAAATAAAGAAATAATTAAACTTTTTGCAAACTTCAAATTTATTAAATATTTATAATTTGTAAAACAAATAATGAAAATAAAATTACCCAATAATAATAAAACTGATGAAGTCAATCAAATAACCAAATTGTTTTCGAAAAAAATGAATTTTTGTTTCATAATCTACCTTCAAGATTGAGAAAGAAAGTAAATAGAACTAATTAATTGAACCTCATTCAAAATGCAAAGAGAAATCAAGAATCTGGATATTCTAAGGGATGATTTGAACTCCTGAGTTACTAGATGAACTGTGTTGAGGGTTGAGGGATGATTTGAACTCCTAGGAGTCTGGGGTATTTATACCAGTGTTCTGGAGCTTTTTTCTCTTAAAATCATGATGTGGGACATTGACTGGCTCAGAACGCCCATCCTTAGCAGTAAGGATGGCCGTTCCCATAGAATAGGACGGCCGTTTTGGCCAAAATGTTTCTAGAAATTGCAATTTTGCCCCATAATTTGATATTTTATACAATTTAATCCCTGAAACTTTTAAAATCACAAATTATACAATTATGTGTTAATTCAATGTAATTAAGTCCAAATACTTTCTAAATTGCCTTAATTTGTATCTAAATACATCCTTTAATATGATATAATTTAGCACATATGTCATTCGAAAAATAAATCTTATATATATAAGATATATTCGTTTAAAATATTTTAGTATGAACAAATCATTTAGGAAATACATAATTTTTTAGTTATATTATAGCTTTTATGTTAAAAAAATATGTACCTCATTTGGTTAGTAGCAGTTTCATTTATAACTTTTAGAGATTATGAGTTCGAAATATGATAGAAGCACAAGTACCTTAAATTTGTTTTTAATTATTATTTTCATGTCTCCTCAATTTAATGATTTGAAACCTCATAATTTTCCAAGTTTTCATCATCAATTTTTCCAAAATCAAATTTTGCTTTATAAATATCTTTAACAATGTCCATAAAAAGATGATCTACTAATATTGCTACCATCCATCTACTATAAGAAATTTTCACAAAACATTCTTTTTAAGAAATTTTTAGCATCCCTGAATAACTTATTAGGAATATTAAGTAATCGTCTACTAAATCCTAGCTTCTGAAAAATATCTAGTATGGCGAAATCTCTTGGAGGTTGTTCTGTCAGCATTTCTAAAATAATTCATCCTAAAACCCATATATCATTTTGACTATCTTGTAAGCAATTCTTCACAACTTCAGGTGACAAATACATCGATGTCCCCTTCCAATAATATATTTATGCTTTTCTCTTCTTATTGATTTTCATTCCTCGTCGCAAATTTTTCTTTGTAAAACCCTCAATCGTTGATTCTTATACTAAATTAATTTGCTATATTTGCTTCTTTCTTATTTTCCTTATATTTACATATTAATAAGATATTATTTTGTTTTAAATTATGGTGTATGTATCCAATCTCGTAAATATATTTTTATTCCGGATAATAATAATTTTATACTTTTCATTTCATATTCACATAATTCTCCACCGTCACTAAAATTTCTGATCTTGTCGGAAAGGATTCCTCTAGAACTGTACTCTAATAACATATTATAAGTTAATATATTTATTATATCCAAATGTTGTTTCTTCACCTAATTAAGCATGCAATCATATGAGGACAGTTACTTCAATTATTTCAATTTAAAATAAGATTATAAGGATAATAACCTCTCAAACCATATAATCTTAACCAAAAGAATGAGTAAAAGAAATTGCATTCCAAGAGTGCATAACCAATCAAATAGGAAAATACCATTATACTAGAAACTTGTACAAATACATTGATACATTAATTAAGTTACAAGTTTTTTACACATAATTTTACTTTTAAATTCAAACTAAATTTCACATTATAAAATCATTAATTAATTACTATTAGGTGGATCAAAACGAATTTGATCCAAGGAAGGGTAAAAATGTTTAGCTTTCACATTGAGATACTCTTTCCATGTTATTGAGCGATAAAGAGGAAGCTTCTCCATGTTTTACCAACTTCAAAGGTGGAGAAATGTCAATATCTTTTGATGGACCTAGAAAATATGCTATCGATATACGATGTTGGGTTAAATTTACCATGGCCCGGTGCAACACACTCTTAAAAATACCATTTGAGAGGATTTGCAAAAGATCACCAACATTAACCACAAGTGAGCCATTCATTGGGGCACATTGATCCAACCGACATGATCATGGTAGATTTGGAGTCTACTGTGTTGCTCTGGTTGAATAAAGTGACTAGTGATGTATCAGTATGAGGCACTAGACCCATTGCTTGATTTGGTTATGGACAAACTGGGTAAGAGTTGACTTGAAGAAGACGGTCAGTACAATGGAGTTTGTATTAACGTATACCATTTCACATCATCATCGGTTAAGCCTAATGATGTTAGCATCATACTTAATATCTTTTAAGATAGTTGTTTATTGCTTCATCATAATTATTTATCACATTGTTGATTAGAAATAAACAAATGATGTTATTAATAAAATTATAATCAACATAAATGAAATTAAATAAATAAAAGATATTCAAAGTTGTATGCTCATACTAAAAGGTTGCACTAATATTACTCTCTTTAGGCCACAATTGAGAAGCAACATCTGAAAGTGGACTTTGAATGCTAAATCTCTCTGACCACATTAACTTTTGAAAAGTGGTGACATTTTTGCAATGCCATAACCATTACTTGATCCATAGGTCTTAAAGCTCTAAGCTTTTGTTCAATAGGCAAAGCAAACAAATTTCTTGTTTGATCCTCCATTTGTTGAAGAAGCTCCATGCTTATGCCATGATTAATGTGTTGAAACATTTCCCATTCCTCAATGCCGTTCTCATAAGAATGACATTTGAATCATTCATATCTATCATGGTAAAACTAAATCTGAAGGTGATAATTTTGAATTGAATGGATAATGAGAACCTGATTCATCTCAAATATGTGAGTAGGGTAAATCTGAAAATTATTAAAATTTCATCTCTATTCATGTTTGTTTCTGCTCCTTTGAATGCATAGAAAAGAAATTATGATTATGGATAGTACTTGTTGATATAAGATTGTATTATATAGGTTAAATATTGTGGTTAGAGGAGAAAAAGATATTTTTGGCTAAGAATTGTGTAATTAAATTTGTGTTTTTATCTATACAGGGATGTATAAAATGAAAAATTACCAAAATTATATTTTCTTCTAAGAATTGTGCAATCAAATTTTGTATTTTTACTATGGATGTAAAAAATGAATATTTTTAAGTGGTTGTGATCCAAGGATCATTAATATCCCATTGACTTTTCCTTTTCAAAATTAGGCAAATGTATTTCTAAAATTTATCCGTTAATTTTCCTTTTCTATAAAGATACCTTTTATACTATGAGTTGTGCAATCAAATTTTGTGTTTTTATTTATTTAGGGATGTATAAAGATGAAAATTTTACTAGAAAGTTACCTTTTTGCTAAGAACTATGCAATCAAATTTTGTGTTTTTACACATATAGGGATGTATAGAGATGAAATATTTATTAAAAAGTTATCATTTTAGCTAAGAATTGTGTAAACAAATTTTGTGTTTTTACTCATATAGGGATGTATAGAGATGGAAAATTTCTCAAAAAGTTACATTTTTTTGCTAAGAATTATGCAATCAAATTTTGTGTTTTTACTTATGTAGGAATGTATAAAGATGTAATATTTTTCAATAACATACCTTTTATGTTAAGAATTGTGTATCAAATTTTGTATTTTTACCTATATAGGGAGGGATGTATGAAGGTGAATTTTTTTTGTTTTCAAAAACATACCTTTTTTTGCTAAAAATTGTGTAATCAAATTTCGTGTATTTTAGGGATATATAGAGATGAAAAATTACTAAAAAGATACATTTTCGGCTAAGAATTATGCAATCAAATTTTATATTTTTACCTATATAAGAATGTATAAAGATGAAAACTTTACCAAAAAGTTACGTTTTCTACTAAGAATTGTGCAATCAAATTTTGTGTTTTTACCTATATAGAGATGTTAAAAGATAAAATATTTTTTTAAAATATACCTTTTCTACTAAGAATTGTTAATCAAATTTTGTGTTTTTACCTATATATGGTGTATAAAGATGAAAATTTACCAAAAAAAGTTACATTTTTTGCTAAAAATTGTGCAATTAAATTTTATATTTTTACTATATAGGAATGTATAAAGATGAAATATTTTTCAAAAAAATATTTTTCTAAGAATTGTGTAATCAAATTTTGTGTTTTTATATAAGGATGTGTATAGATGAAAATTTACCAAAAAAGATACATTTTTTGCTAAAAATTGTGTAATCAAATTTTTATTTTTACCTACATAGGGATGTATAAAATCTAAATTTTATCAAAATTACCTTTTCTGCTCAAAATTGTATAATTAAATTTTATGATTTTACATATATAAAGATAGAAATTTTTCAAAGTGATTGTGATCCAAGTATCATTAATATCCCATTGACTTTTCCTTTTCAAAATTAAGCAAATGTATTTCTAAAATTTATCCCTTAATTTTTCTTTTCTAAAAAAATACATTTTTTACTAAAAATCGTGCAATCAAATTTTGTGTTTTATCTATATAGGAATACTAAAGGTGAATTTTTTTAAAAAAATATACTTTATGGACTAAGAATTGTATTTTATAGTTTTACGTATATAAGAATATACAAAGATGGAAATTTTTTCAAAGTGGTTGTGATCCTATCATTAATATCATCCATTGACTTTTCCATTTCAAATTTAAGCAAATGTATTTCTAAACTTTATGCGTTAATTAAATAAACAGTTAAAGTGCTTTTATTATTTCTTTTGGTGTAATTAAAACATAATGCTTCAAATTCAATGAAATTTTGAAAATTTTATTTAATCAAATAAGAGTCATAGTGAGACATTTATTTGAGTAAAAATTGAATTTTACAATAACAATTCGAATTAAATTTGAATTAGTTCGAGTCGTAATAACTTATCAACCCATATAATCTAACCAAAAGAATGAGGTAAAAGAAATTCCATTCTAAGAGTGCATAACCAATCCATATATATTATAAGAAATCCCTATATATACTAGAAACTTGTACGATTACATTCATACTTTAATCAAGATACAAGTTTTTTACACATAATTTTACTTTTAAAGTCAAACTAAATTCCTCATTTTGAAATCATTAATTAATTACTATTAGGTAGATCAAAACGAATTTGATCCAAGGCATCGTAAAAGTGTTTAGCTTTCACATTGAGATACTCTTTCCATGTGATTGAGCGATAAAGAGGAAGCTCTCCATGTTTTACTAACTTCAAAGGTGGAGAAATGTCAACATCTTTTGATGGACCTAAAAAATATGCAACTGAGATGCGTTGTTGGGTTAAATTTACCTTGGCCCGGTGCAACGCGCTCTTAAAAACACCATTTGAGAGGATTTGCAAAAGATCACCGACATTAACCACAAGCGAGCCATCCTTTGGCGGCACATTAATCCATCCGACTTGGTCATGATAGAGTTGGAGTCCACTAGTGTTGCTCTGGTACAATAAAGTGACTAGTGATGTATCAGTATGAGGCGCTAGACCCATAGCTTGATTAGGTTCTGGACAAACTGGATAAGAGTTGACTTGAAGAAGCCGGTCAGTACAAGTGGAGTTTGTATTAGGCATATACCATTTCACATCATCATCGGTTAAGCCTAATGATGTTAGCATCATACTTAATATCTTTTGAGATAATTTTCATTGCCTCATCATAATTATTCATCACATTGCTGATTAGAAATAAAAAAAACGTTGTTATTAATAAAATTATAATCAACATAAATAAGAAAAATAAAATTCAAAGTTGTATGCTCATACCAAAAGGTTGTACTAATGTTACACTCTTCAGGCCACAATTGAGAAGCCACATCTGAAAGTGGACCTTGAATGCTGAATCCCTCTGACCACATTAACTTTTTGAAAAATGGTGACATTTTTGCAATGCCATAACCATTACTTTGATCCATAGGTCTTAAAGCTCTAAGCTTTTGTTCAATAGGCAAAGCAAACAAATTTCTTGTTTGATCCTCCATTTGTTGAAGAAGCTCCATTTCTATACCATGATTAATGAGTTGAAACATTCCCCATTCTTCAAATGCCTTTTTCATAAGAAGAATGACATTTGAATCATTCATGTCTATCACAGGTACAACAACATCAACATCTGAATGTAATATTGAAGTGAATGAATCATCATTACTTGCCTCACTCCAAACGTGCGATTCTGGTAATTTTGACATATTTTTAAAGTCGATTGGAATAATATTTCGAGGATCCATCATAGAACTTTGATTTCCTGCCATGTTTGTAAAATTCTACAATTGAATGACGAGAAGAGAAAATGATTATTTTAGAATTAGCGAATACTAGTTTATTGTGAGAGAGTATTATATAGGTAGCAATTACTATTCTAGACTAAAAAATTGAAATTTCCAATGATTAGTTACTAGTTAGTGTGTATCATAAAATTTTTATCCTATAAATAATTAAGGAGAAGATTAGATCATAGAGATCACTATAGAACTATTTGTAAATGTTAATCAATTTTTAATGGTTTTCTATAAATAAAAAAAGAATATAATATTTGAATTCATATCTAAACTTATAACAATGGTATAATTTAAACTATTTCTCTAAACAAATGTTGAGACATAATTCATCTAGAAAATATTTGTGATTTATCAAATGTTACCACTTTTAAACCATTAAATTATGTATTAAAAATAATATATATATATATATATATATATATATATATATATATATATATATATTACATATAAATAATTATAGTTAACAATCACATATATTAAACTAAGACGTTCAAAGAATGTGGCTAATAATGCAACATTTTCTATTTTAAAGGCCTATATTTAGGGGAAAATGTTGCATATTATTACAAAGTTAAACAAATCATTTTATATTAAAATTACAAAATTTTCTTGGAACATTCTTTAATCATAAAATTTTGTTTACTAATTTATGTCTTATCTAAACTTTTTTTTTTGTTTGGAACCGAATCTGTGTATAATACTTAAAAAGGGAGTCGAAAGAACTCCAGATGTACAAAAAATAGCCTACCAACGTGCTATACAAAAGAATGTACTGCTTGAGGATCTGCTTAGCCCCAGACCAAAAGGAGTTCCACAGTAGATTGGAGACTCCTTTCTGCTAGTGCTTGACCATCCTTCAGAGCTGAGTCACCATATCGTCTACGAGTATGGTTATACCATAGCTCATGCACGATTTGTCTAAACACATAGAACTAGTTAAGACTATCCGGTTCATCCCTACGACCTAAACCAAGGTTCACTTGGAACCACTGTACAAAATGCACTGGCCGGTAAAACAAAAACCATCAGCCAATGGATACAATACAACGCCAAACCCTGAGAGACTCAGGACAGTCCCTAAGCACATGCATATCTAATTCCTCCACATCTGTACATAGATCGCAACAAGAGCTAATCATAATTCTCCTCCTCGCAAACAAAGCACTAGTCGGAAGAGCCCCATGGTGTCCAAACCACATAGTCATTGACACCCTTAGCAGACTCACGAACTGCCACAAATTCTTCTAATGCCTCGCCAAACAAGCCAGCGGGGGCGACCGTAGGAGTCGTTGTACTGATTTGATAGAGAAAAGACCCACCATAGAGGCCCCCCAACACGGTACATCCCACCGGGTACCATCACCGTGTAATGTCACCCTGGATAAATGACTCAAGACTGAATTCGACTTGTCAAGCTTCCATCAAGTCACTACAAACCAATAGTCTGCTACACACAAACTCTTCTCCTCATCCGAAATTCCTCCCTCAAGGCATTCCAACAAAGGTCGGTCCCCCATCCAATTATCCACTAGGAACCCAGCTTGATAGTCTGAGCCAAGCTTTCAAGTAATACCCTTCCAGACAATGAGTTGTGATGATCTAACACCCCGCCAAGTCACTGACATTCGGGTAACAGGTTGCTCTGAAGTTCTTGATATCCACGATCCATAATAATCTATTAAAATACGGTTACCCACTTTCTTCGGGTGAGTTAGCATAACCCACGCTACTTTTGCCAGCAGGGCTTGGTTCATTGTTCGTAAATGAGGGAAACTCAACCCCCCTTCATTGCGATAAGAACACAAAGTACTCCATTTAATCGTATGCAAACGTCATTCCTCACCACACTCGCCCCATATGAACCGGTGACACAGTTTCTCCACCTCCAATAGGACGACACTGGGTACCTTTGCTGTCTGCATGGTATATATGGATATGGCAGCCAAGGTGGACTTAACCAAAATCGACCAAGAAGCTCTCGAGAGTGTCCTAATCTTTCAACCCGCCAACTTTTTACGTACCTTATTAATGATATATTGATACGTAGAAATCATGACATGCCCATGCACTACTGGCACTCCTAAATAGTTTCCGAGGGATCCAGTAGCCCTAACTCCCAATCTCGAACATATAACCCCACATAGATGGATTGGTGTATTAGGCGAAACCCATATCACATTCTTCCTTCGGTTCACTTTTTGGCCAGACTCTTGGCAGAAACTTTGAATAATGTGCTCCATCAATTTTGCTTGCGAGTAAGCTCCTTGGCCAAACAGTAACAGATCGTCTGCAAAAAAGAGATGTGAGAGAGGTGATCCAACTCTCTTCACCTGGACAAGTCTCCAATGCTTCTTCAACATAATTGACGAGATCTTCTGGTGTAGGCACTCCATGCACAGTAGGAACAAATATGGCGACAACGGATCACCCTGTCGCATGTCTTTAGATGGTGAAAATGAGTCCAACAGCTCACCATTCCGTAACAAACATAAGGAGTTTGTCGTAACAATATTCATAATAAGTTCCTGAATCACATTTGAAAACCCTGTCACTCTAAGAACCTGGCTTATGGCTTAGATAACCCCAATCAACCTTGTCATATGCCTTTTTTAAGTCAATCTTTACAATCATAGCACCATTGCTTCCTTTTCGTCGACTTAGAGTGTGGATAACCTCTTGTATTGTCACGATATTATCCGAGGCTAGCTGTCCTGGTATGAAGCTTGACTAACAGGGACCGGTGAGGCTCGACATAACCAACGGTAGGCGATTCGCCAAGATCTTCGAAACCAACTTCACAATTACGTTGCACAAGGAAATAGGTCGGAACTGTGATAACAATTCAGGGCTATCCAATTTTAGAATTATGCAGATCACGGATGCATTAGCATCGGGGGGGATAGTACCCATACTGAATGCCTCTCGAACAAATTGAATAACAAAATCACCTACTAGGGGCCAATAGTTCTGGAAAAAATTGGGTGGAAACTCGTCTGGTCTCGGGGCCTTATCCGGACCCATTTGAAACATTTCCCTCTATATTTCATCATTAGACACTACTCTATTAAAGCT
The DNA here is from genome assembly GCA_027405835.1 of Asclepias syriaca. NCBI lineage: Eukaryota > Viridiplantae > Streptophyta > Magnoliopsida > Gentianales > Apocynaceae > Asclepias > Asclepias syriaca. The sequence continues at coordinate 19,978,789 of CM049927.1, forward strand.
TTCCTTGTCTCTAGACTCTATCTCTGGAAACTGTCAGTCTTCAGCCTCACAAGGTGAGCAGACCTCCCTTGTATACAAATTATGAAAGAAAGCACTCACTAATACCTCAGCTGGGCCGGACTAGTAATCCAGTTCCTCTAGATATCCTTCAATTGAGTAATCGAGTTTCGTCGATGTCTGATGAGGGTAGACATATGAAAAAACTTCGTACACCTCTCACCCTCCTTCAGCCAGTTACACCTCGATTTCTGCCGCCATAGGAGCTCTTCTTGGTTCAATGCTTCATTCAGCTCCAACCGTATCCTAGGTTCCAAACGTCTCAAGTACTCAAAATTCTGATACCCTAAACTCTGTTGGATCCTTTCCAGTCTCGTTAAACATTAGAATTTACGATAAATTTTTTTCCCAAACACCCTCCTATTCCAGAGCATGGCTTCCCTCTGAAACACCTCCATATTTCCTAGCAGCGGCCTGCTACTGTCACACCATACATTCTCCACCATCGAAGCAAAGAGGGGATGTGTATTCCATGCTCGTAAGACTTTAAAGACCCCTTTAGTAGGATTTGCTCCGTTTGAAGTGGGATGAGGCAACAAGGGGTGATGGTCCGATCTTGTCTAGGGGAGGTGAGAGACCTAATTCCCCGGGAACAAGCACAGCCATGTTTGATTGCAAAAATACCGATCAATCCTCTCCTCTACACACACAATCTCTTTCCTCATGTTGGACCACGTATATTGAGGCCCCACGAACCCCATATCAATTGACTCACACTGATCAACTATGTCCCTCAATGGTCATACTCTGCTTTGCACTATCCATTGACCCCCTCTCTTATATGCTGCCTCTATAACTTGATTAAAATTCCCCATTAATAGCCACGGGAGACTCATTCCCCTTCCCAGTTTGCAGAGGTATGTCCAGAGATCACTTCAAAAGTTTGACTTGGGAGAGGCATAGATTGCCGATAAAAACTAAGGGTGGTCCCTTCCTCACATCATTTCCAGAATAATGATATGATCCTCATCTGAGATAGTCTCCACCTGTACCACCAGTGCGTCCCAAATGAGCATATCATTAACTGTCACTTTAGCATTTAATTGTTGTCACTTAATCAATCAGAACCTATGACAGAGTACCTACCGTGTAGCTAGTTCTTGGAAAGTACCTACAATTTTAATTCATTAATATCGTAATCCCAGAGAACTAGTAACAGCTTAGTAGCAACTATCCCTTAATCCTTACAATTATCTTATTTATTCAATTAATCAATCTTTCATCAATATCTTTGGTGGATTGGTAATCCAACCACACATACCACGTTTTCATTTAGCATGCAAGAATTATCTTATACACATGTGTTCTGATGTATGTTCTACTGTTTCTACATGTTGATTGACCTATCTTCGAATATTTTAGATATATCTTGGTCTACAATGCAATTATGTACTTTATCTTACCTGTGTACCACAACTGAGTTACCTGGTGTATTCACCCTACCTTAATGATTACCCTACTCACGGTTCGAGTTAAAGGTATCCATGAAAACCCGTGTCTCTCAAGAATTAATGCCACTCACCCAAACACCGGCATAGCGACCAAACTCAGTCATTAGGTTACTTTAACAAACATGATGATCTATAGGTTATTTTACCTAATATGACAGACCTTAATACAATTTATCCTAACTTAAGGCCTGTTAAACTAAACAGGTTATGATTAGACCATGGTTAGAAATTTTCTATAACCGTTCATTTAGTTTAAAAGAGCAAGCATATATTCAGTTATAATGTTAATTTAGCAGGTGACATTTTCGGAAAAATGAGAATAACTTCAACATGCAAAACACATATAACATGCAATCATAGTTTGGTATTCAAATTATTTTTTAGACGAACACAACACAAAGTATACATAGAGGATCTAGGGGACCACCTTCATAAAGTATTCACCCTTTATCAGGTCCGCCGACGTAGCGACTACTTGTATACTCTGGGTTGCTCGACTTGACTTTGATTAGCAGAACCTTCGGAGAGCGCTTCCTTAGACTAATAGCGATTGCTTTACTTTAAATCCTGGGCTTAAGCAATGCCCTGTTGACTAGCAATTGGCTCACCTAATACTCTCTTAGGATCCCTTAACGAAATCTCAGGTATTCTCTGAATACCAAAAATGAACACTATGTAATCGAATTCTCAAAATTTGAAATAAACACTTAGAAAATAGAGAAAATGAGAAACCCTAAAATGATAAATGACTCGTGTCGAGTGTTGAGGGATGCACTCAGAGTCACTAAATGACTTGTATTGAGTGTAGAGGGATGATTTCAACTGAGGAAAACCTGGGATATTTATTGCAAGTGAAATGAGTGAATTTCTCTCAAAAATTCGATGTGGGAAAAGATCCTGCTGCTCGGGACGCCCTTCTCGGGCTGTTGATCGGGGTTAGGACCGGTGTCCTGACTTGGGGACGGCTATCCCAGCCCTTTGACTTGGTTAAGACGGGCGTTCTCCTTCCGGGACGCACGAACTGAGTTCAGAACTTCCAAAATTTGCACATTTACCAAGATATTTGTTGTTTTCTTCTAAATTTCTCCTAAACCTTCCAAAATCACAAATTATGAAAAAACTGTGTTAATTTCAATCAATTAAGATCGATTGGGTTCCAATTATGCCCTAATTTGTGTCTAAAAATATGCTGAAAAAGTGACATGATTTGTACACATGAACTATAACCTCAAATTGCAAAACATATATAATGAAACATCTCGAGTTTTTGCAATCAAATAGATATTGAAGAAAAACTAGTTAGAAATGTAAAAGACAGAGTTTAGAGAATAGTTGCCGTAAAGTTGTTACTACTTTACGATATTTCTAGCCCTGTGGTCTTTTTTGCTCTTGAATTTCGATCCTACTCTGACTGTTAGATCCTTCGAGAGACATTTCTTCGACCTAGTATCAATGCTTTGCCTTCTGGTTAGAGCTTAAGCACTACTCTATTGACTAAGAAAATGATAGTCTAGAGCTCTCGAGAATTTCCTATCAAAATCCTGGTATTCTATGAAAACTGGACTCAAACGCTAAACTATTCGAATTCCCAAATATTGAGATAAATGCTCAAAAATGATGGAAACGAGACACTTTGAGTTGCTAGATGAACTGTGTTGAGTGTTGAGAGATGATTTGAACTCCTGGGGTCTGGGGTATTTATAGTAGTGTTCTGGAGCATTATTCTTTTAAAATCTTGATGTGGGACACTGACTGGCTCAGAAAGCCCATCCTTAGCAGCAAGGATGGCTATCCCCACTGAACGGCCATCCTTAGAGCTAAGGACGGCCGTTTTGGCCAAAAAGTTTCCAGAAATTGTAATTTTGCCCCATAATTTGATGTTTTTTGCAATTTAATCCATGAAACTTCTAAAATCACAAATTATGCAATTATTTGTTAATTCAATGCAATTAAGTCCAAATACTTTCCAAATTGGCCTAATTTGTATCTTAATACATGCTAAAATGTGATATAATTTAGCGCATATGTCATTTGAAAAATAAATCTTATATATATAAGATATATTAGTTTAAAATATTTTAGTATGAACAAATCATTTAGGTAATACATAACTTTTTAGTAATATTATAGCTTTTACGTAAAAACAAGTGTACCTCATTTGGTTATAGCAGTTTCATTTATGATTTTTAGAGATTATGAGTTTGAAATATAATAGAAGCACAAGTACCTTAATTTTTTTTTAAATTTTTATGTCTCCTCACTTTAATGATTTGAAACCTCATAATTTCCAAGATTTCATCATAAATTTTTCCAATATCAATTTCTTTGTTATAAATATCTTTAACAAAGTCCATAAAAAGATGATCTACTAATATTTCTACCATCCGTCTACTATACGAATTTTTCACAAAACATTCTTTTTATGAAATTTTTAGCATCCTTGGATAACTTCTTAGGAATATTAGGTAATCGTCTACTAAATCCTTGTATCTGAAAAATATCTAATTTGGCGAAATCTCTTGGAGGTTGTTCTGTCAGCATTTCTAAAATAATACATCCTAAAGCACATATATCATTTTGACAATCTTGTAAGCAATTCTTCACAACTTCAGGTGACAAATACATCGATGTCCCCTTCTAATAATATGTTTCTGCTTTTCTCTTCTTATTGATTTTCATTCCTCGTCGCAAATTTTTCTTTGTAAAACCGCAATCGTTGATTCTTATACTAAATTCATTTGCTATATTTGCTTCTTTCTTATTTTCCTTATATTTACATATTAATAAGATATTATTTGGTTTTAAATTATGGTGTATGTATCCAATCTCGTGAATATATTTTTATTCTGGATAATAATAATTTTGTACTTTTCATTTCATATTCACATAATTCTCCTCCGCCACTAAAATTTCTGATCTTGTCGGAAAGGATTCCTCTAGAACTGTACTCTAATAACATATTATAAGTTAATATACTATTATATCCAAACGATGTTTCTTCACCTAATTAAGCATGCAATCATATGAGGACAATTACTTCAATTATTTCAATTTAAAATAAGATTATAAGGATAATAACTTCTCAAACCATATAATCTTAACCAAAAGAATGAGTAAAAGAAATTGCATTCCAAGAGTGCATAACCAATCAAATAGGAAAATACCATTATACTAGAAACTTGTACAAATACATTGATACATTAATTAAGTTACAAGTTTTTTACACATAATTTTACTTTTAAATTCAAACTAAATTTCACATTATAAAATCATTAATTAATTACTATTAGGTGGATCAAAACGAATTTGATCCAAGGAAGGGTAAAAATGTTTAGCTTTCACATTGAGATACTCTTTCCATGTTATTGAGCGATAAAGAGGAAGTTCTTCATGTTTTACCAACTTCAAAGGTGGAGAAATGTCAATATCTTTTGATGGACATAGAAAATATGTTATCGATATACGATGTTGGGTTAAATTTACCATGGCCCGGTGCAACACACTCATAAAAATACCATTTGAGAGGATTTGCAAAAGATCACCAACATTAACCACAAGTGTGCCATTCATTGGCGGCACATTGATCCAACCGACATGATCATGGTAGATTTGGAGTCTACTGGTGTTGCTCTGGTTGAATAAAGTGACTAGTGATGTAACAGTATGAGGCACTAGACCCATTGCTTGATTTGGTTATGGACAAACTGGGTAAGAGTTGACTTGAAGAAAACGGTCAGTACAAATGGAGTTTGTTTTAAACGTACACCATTTCTCATCATCATCGGTTAAACCTAATGATGTTAGCATCATACTTAATATCTTTTAAGATATTCTGCTTATTGCTTCGTCATAATTATTTATCACATTGTTGATTCGAAATAAACAAATTATGTTATTAATAAAATTATAATCAACATAAATGAAATTAAATAAATAAAAGATATTCAAAGTTGTATGCTCATACTAAAAGGTTGCACTAATATTAATCTCTTTAGGCCACAATTGAGAAGCAACATCTGAAAGTGGACTTTGAATGTTAAATCTCTCTGACCACATTAACTTTTTGAAAAGTGTTGACATTTTTGCAATGCCATAACCATTACTTTGATCTATAGGTCTTAAAGCTCTAAGCTTTTGTTCAATAGGCAAAGCAAACAAATTTCTTGTTTGATCCTCCATTTGTTGAAGAAGCTCCATGCTTATGCCATGATTAATGTGTTGAAACATTTCCCATTCCTCAGATGCCGTTCTCATAAGAAGAATGACATTTGAATCATTCATATCTATCACTGGTAAAACTAAATCTGAAGGTGATAATTTTGAATTGAATCGATAATGAGAACCTGATTCATCTCAAATATGTGAGTTGTGTAAATCTGAAAAATTATTAAAATTTCATCTCTATTCATGTTTGTTTCTGCTCCTTTGAATGCATAGAAAAGAAAATTATGATTATGAATGAGTTCTTGTTTGATATAAGATTGTATTATATATAGGTTAAAATATTGTGGTTAGAGGAAAAGAAAAAGATATTTTTTGCCTAAGAATTGTGTAATTAAATTTAGTGTTTTTATCTATACAGGGATGTATAAAAATGAAAAATTACCAAAGAATTATATTTTCTTCTAAGAATTGTGCAATCAAATTTTGTATTTTTACCTATATAAGAATGTACAAAAGTGAATAATTTTCAAGTGGTTGTGATCCAAGGATCATTAATATCCCATTGACTTTTCCTTTTCAAAATTAGGCAAATGTATTTCTAAAATTTATCCGTTAATTTTCCTTCTCTATAAAGATACCTTTTATACTATGAGTTGTGCAATAAAATTTTTTATTTTTACTTATATAGGGATGTATAAAGATGAAACATTTACTAGAAAGTTACCTTTTTGCTACGAACTATGCAATCAAATTTTGTGTTTTTACACATATAGGGATGTATAGAGATGAAAAATTTATCAAAAAGTTACCATTTTAGCTAAGAATTGTGTAATTAAATTTTATGTTTTTACTCATATAGGGATGTATAGAGATGGAAAATTTATCAAAAAGTTACATTTTTTTGCTAAGAATTATGCAATCAAATTTTGTGTTTTTACCTATGTAGGAATGTATAAAGATGTAATATGTTTCAATAACATACCTTTTATGTTAAGAATCGTGTATCAAATTTTGTATTTTTACCTATATAGGGATGTATGAAGATGAATTTTTTTTTTCCAAAACCATACCTTTTTTGGCTAAAAATTGTGTAATCAAATTTCGTGTTTTTAGGGATATATAGAGATGAAAAATTACCAAAAAGATACATCTTCGGATAAGAATTATGCAATCAAATTTTGTATTTTTACCTATATAAGAATGTATAAAGATGAAAAATTTACCAAAAAGTTACCTTTTCTACTAAGAATTGTGCAATCAAATTTTGTGTTTTTACCTATATAGAGATGTATAAAGATAAAATATTTTTAAAAAATATACCTTTTCTACTAAGAATTGTGTAATCAAATTTTGTGTTTTTACCTATATATGGATGTATAAAGATGAAAAATTTACCAAAAAAAAGTTACATTTTTTGCTAAAAATTGTGCAATTAAATTTTGTATTTTTACTTATATAGGAATGTATAAAGATGAAATATTTTTCAAAAAAATATATTTTTTTCTAAGAATTGTGTAATCAAATTTTGTGTTTTTATCTATATAAGGATGTATATAGATGAAAAATTTACCAAACAATATACATTTTTTGCTAAAAATTGTGTAATCAAATTTTGTATTTCTACCTACATAGGGATGTATAAAAATATAAATTTTATCAAAAAATTACCTTTTCTGCTCAAAATTGTATAATTATATTTTATGATTTTACATATAGGAGGATGTATAAAGATAGAAATTTTTTCAAAGTGATTGTGATCCAAGTATCATTAATATCATCCATTGACTTTTTCTTTACAAAATTAAGCAAATGTATTTCTAAAATTTATCCCTTAATTTTTCTTTTATAAAAAAATACATTTTTACTAAAAATCGTTCAATCAAATTTTGTGTTTTATCTATCTAGGAATACTAAAGGCGGAATTTTTTTAAAAACAATACTTTCTCTGCTAAGATTTGTATTTTATAGTTTTACGTATATAAGAATATACAAAGATGGAAATTTTTTCAAAGTGGTTGTGATCCAAGTTTCATTAATATCATCCATTGACTTTTCCTTTTCAAATTTAAGCAAATGTATTTCTAAACTTTATGCGATAATTAAATAAACAGTTAAAGTGCTTTTATTATTTCTTTTGGTGTAATTAAAACATAATGCTTCAAATTCAATGAAATTTTGAAAATTTTATTTAATCAAATAAGAGTCATAGTGAGACATTTATTTGAGTAAAAATTGAATTTTACAATAACAACTCGAATTAAATCTGAATTAGTTCGAGTCGTAATAACTTATCAACCCATATAATCTAACCAAAAGAATGAGGTAAAAGAAATTCCATTCCAAGAGTGCATAACCAATCCATATATATTATAAGAAATCCCTATATATACTAGAAACTTGTACGATTACATTCATACTTTAATCAAGATACAAGTTTTTTACACATAATTTTACTTTTAAAGTCAAACTAAATTCCTCATTTTGAAATCATTAATTAATTACTATTAGGTAGATCAAAACGAATTTGATCCAAGGCATCGTAAAAGTGTTTAGCTTTCACATTGAGATACTCTTTCCATGTGATTGAGCGATAAAGAGGAAGCTCTCCATGTTTTACTAACTTCAAAGGTGGAGAAATGTCAACATCTTTTGATGGACCTAAAAAATATGCAACTGAGATACGGTGTTGGGTTAAATTTACCATGGCCCGGTGCAACGCGCTCTTAAAAACACCATTTGAGAGGATTTGCAAAAGATCACCGACATTAACCACAAGCGAGCCATCCTTTGGCGGCACATTAATCCAACCGACTTGGTCATGATAGAGTTGGAGTCCACTAGTGTTGCTCTGGTACAATAAAGTGACTAGTGATGTATCAGTATGAGGCGCTAGACCCATAGCTTGATTAGGTTCTGGACAAACTGGATAAGAGTTGACTTGAAGAAGCCGGTCAGTACAAGTGGAGTTTGTATTAGGCATATACCACATCATCATCGGTTAAGCCTAATGATGTTAGCATCATACTTAATATCTTTTGAGATAATTTTTTCATTGCCTCATCATAATTATTCATCACATTGCTGATTAGAAATAAAAAAAACGTTGTTAATAAAATTATAATCAACATAAATAAGAAAAATAAAATTCAAAGTTGTATGCTCATACCAAAAGGTTGTACTAATGTTACACTCTTCAGGCCACAATTGAGAAGCCACATCTGAAAGTGGACCTTCAATGCTGAATCCCTCTGACCACATTAACTTTTTGAAAAATGGTGACATTTTTGCAATGCCATAACCATTACTTTGATCCATAGGTCTTAAAGCTCTAAGCTTTTGTTCAATAGGCAAAGCAAATAAATTTCTTGTTTGATCCTCCATTTGTTGAAGAAGCTCCATTTCTATACCATGATTAATGAGTTGAAACATTCCCCATTCTTCAAATGCCTTTTTCATAAGAAGAATGACATTTGAATCATTCATGTCTATCACAGGTACAACAACATCAACATCTGAATGTAATATTGAAGTGAATGAATCATCATTACTTGCCTCACTCCAAACGTGCGATTCTGGTAATTTTGACATATTTTTAAAGTCGATTGGAATAATATTTTGAGGATCCATCATAGAACTTTGATTTCCTGCCATGTTTGTAAAATTCTACAATTGAATGACGAGAAGAGAAAATGATTATTTTAGAATTAGCGAACACTAGTTTATTGTGAAAGAGTATTATATAGGTAGCAATTACTATTCTAGACTAAAAAAATGAAATTTCCAATGATTAGTTACTAGTTAGTGTGTATCATAAAATTTTTATCCTATAAATAATTAAGGAGAAGATTAGATCATAGAGATCACTATAGAACTATTTTTTAAATGTTAATCAATTTTTAAATGGTTTTCTATAAATATAAAAAGAATATAATATTTGAATTCATATCAAAACTTATAACAATGGTATAATTTAAACTATTTCTCTAAAAAAATGTTGAGACATAATTCATCTAGAAAATATTTGTGATTTATCAAATGTTACCACTTTTAAACCATTAAATTATGTATTAAAAAATAATATATATATATATATAGTACATATATAAATTAATTTATAGTTAACAATCACATATATTAAACTAAGAAGTTCAAAGAATGTGGCTAATAATGCAACATTTTCTATTTTAAAGGCCTATATTTAGGGGAAAATGTTGCATATTATTACAAAACAAATCATTTTATATTAAAATTACAAAATTTTCTTCGAACATTCTTTAATCATAAAATTTTGTTTACTAATTTATGTCTTATCTAAACTTTTGTTTTTGTTTGGAACCCAATCTGTGTATATTACTTAAAAAGGGAGTTGAAAGAACTCCACATGTACAAAAAATAGCCTACCAATGTGCTATACAAAAGAATGTACTCCTTGAGGATCTGCTTAGCCCCAGACCAAAAGGAGTTCCACAGTAGATTGGAGACTCCTTTCTGCTAGTGCTTGACCATCCTTCAGAGCTGAGTCACCATATCGTCTACGAGTATGGTTATACCATAGCTCATGCACGATTTATCTAAACACATAGAACCAGTTAAGACAATCCGGTTCATCCCTACGACCTAAACCAAGGTTCACTTGGAACCATTGTACAAAATGCTCTGGCCTGTAAAACAAAAACCACCAGCCAATGGATACAATACAACGCCAAACCCTGAGAGACTCAGGACAATCCCTAAGCACATGCATATCTAATTCCTCCACATCTGTACATAGATTGCAACAAGAGCTAATCATAATTCTCCTCCTCGCAAACAAAGCACTAGTCGGAAGAGCCCCATGGAGTCCAAACCACATAGTAATTGACACCCTTAGTAGACTCACGAACTGCCACAAATTCTTCTAATGCCTCGCCAAACAAGCCAGCGGGGGCGGCCGTAGGAGTCGTTGCACTGATTTGATAGAGAAAAGACCCACCTTAGAGGCCCCCCAACACGGTACATCCCACCGGGTACCATAACCGTGTAATGTCACCCTGGATAAATGACTCAAGACTGAATTCGACTTGTCAAGCTTCCATCAAGTCACTACAAACCAATAGTCTGCTACACACAAACTCTTCTCCTCATCCGAAATTCCTCCCTCAAGGCATTCCAACAAAGGTCGGTCCCCCATCCAATTTTCCACCAAGAACCCAGCTTGATGGTCTGAGCCAAGTTTTCAAGTAACACCCATCCAGACAATGAGTTGTGATGATCTAACACCCTGCCAAGTCACTGACATTCGGGTAAAAGGTTGTTCTGAAGTTCTTGATATCCACGATCCATATTTATCTATTAAAATACGGTTCCCCACTTTCTCCGGGTAAGTTAGCATACCCCACGCTACTTTTGCCAGCATGGCTTGGTTCATTGTTCGTAAATGAGGGAAACTCAACCCCCCTTCATTGCGATAAGTACACAGTGTACTCCATTTAATCGTATGCAAACGTCGTTCCTCACCACACTCGCCCCATAAGAACCGGTGACACAGTTTCTCCACCTCCAATAGGATGACACTGGGTACCTTTGCTGTCTGCATGGTATATATGGATATGGCAGCCAAGGTGGAATTAACCAGAATCGACCAAGCAGCTCTCGAGAGTGTCCTAATATTTCAACCCACCAACTTTTTACGTACCTTATTAATGATATATTGATACGTACAAATCTTGACATGCCCATGCACTACTGGCACTCCTAAATAGGTCCCGAGGGATCCAGTACCCCTAACTCCCAATCCTGAACATATAACCCCACGTAGATAGATTGGTGGATTAGGCGAAACCCATATCACATTCTTCCTTCGGTTCACTTTTTGGCCAGACTCTTGGCAGAAACTTTGAATAATGTGCTCCATCAATTTTGCTTGGGAGTAAGCTCCTTGGCCAAAGAGTAACACATCATCCGCAAATAAGAGATGTGAGAGAGGTGATCCAACTCTATTCAGCTGGACAAGTCTCTAATGCTTCTTCAACATAATTGATGAGATCTTCTGGTGTAGGCACGCCATGCACAGTAGGAACAAATATGGCGACAGTGGATCACCCTGTCGCAGGTCTCTAGATGGTGAGAATGAGTCCAACAGCTCACCATTTCGTAACAAACATAAGGAGTTTGTCGTAACAATATTCATAATATGTTCCTGAATCACATTTGAAAACCCTGTCACTCCAAGAACCTGGCTTAGATAACCCCAATCAACCTTGTCATATGCCCTTTTCAAGTCAATCTTTACAATCATAGAACCATTGCTTCCTTTTCGTCGGCTTAGAGTGTGGATAACCTCTTGTATTGTCACAATATTGTCCGAGGCTAGCTGTCCTGGTATGAAGCTTGACTAATAGGGACCAGTGAGGCTCGACATAACCAATGGTAGGCGATTCGCCAAGATCTTCGAAACCGACTTCACAATTACGTTGCACAAGGAGATAGGCCGGAACTGTGATAACGATTCAAGGCTATCCATTTTTAGAATCATGCAGATCTTGGATGCATTAGCATCGGTGGGGGGGGGGGGGGGATAGTACCCATACTGAATGCCTCTCGAACAAATTGAATAACCGAATCACCTACTAGGGGCAAATAGTTCTGGAAAAAAGAGGATGGAAACCCGTCTGGTCTCAGGGCCTTATCCGGACCCATTTGAAACATTTCACTCTTAATTTCATCATTAGACACCACTCTATTAAAGCTTTCCTTGTCTCTAGACTCTACCTCTGGAAATTGTCAGTCTTCAGCCTCACAAGGTGAGCAGACCTCCCTTGTATACAAATTATGAAAGAAAGCACTCACTAATACCTTCTGCTCGGCCGGATTAGTAATCCAGTTCCTCTAGCTATCCTTCAATTGATTAATCGAGTTTCGTCGATGTCTGATGAGGGTAGACATATGAAAAAACTTCGTACACCTCTCACCCTCATTCAGCCAGTTACACCTCGATTTCTGCCTCCACAGGAGCTCTTCTTGGTTCATCGCTTCATTCATCTCCAACCGTATCCTAGGTTCCGAACGTCTCAAGTACTCAAAATTCCGATACCCCAAACTCTGTTGGATCTTTTCCAGTCTCGTTAAACATTAGAATTTACGATAAAAAAATTTCCCAAACACCCTCCTATTCTAGAGCATGGATTCCCCCTGAAACACCTCCATATTTCCTAGCAGCGGCCTGCTACTGTCACACCATACATTCTCCACAATCGAAGCAAAGAGCGGATGTGTATTCCATGCTCGTAAGACTTTAAAGACCCCTTTGGTAGGATTAGCTCCATTTGAAGTGGGATGAGCCAACAAGGGGTGATGGTCCGATCTTGTCTAGGGGAGGTGAGAGACCTAATTCCCCAGGAACAAGCGCAGCCATGTTTGATTGCAAAAATACCGATCAATCCTCTCCTCTACACACACAATCTCTTTCCTCATGTTGGACCACGTATATATTGAGGCCCCACGAACCCCATATCAATTGACTCACACTGATCAACTATGTCCCTCAATGGTCATACTCTGCTTTGCACTATCCATTGACCCCCTCTCTTATATGCTGCCTCTATAACTTGATTAAAATTCCCCATTAATAGCCACGGGAGACTCATTCCCCTTCCCAGTTTGCAGAGGTATGTCCAGAGATCACTTCAAAAGTTTGACTTGGGAGAGGCATAGATTGCCGATAAAAACTAAGGGTGGTCCCAAATGAGCATATCATTAACTGAGATAGTCTCCACCTGTACCACCAGTGCGTCCCAAATGAGCATATCATTAACTGTCACTTTAGCATTTAATTGTTGTCACTTAATCAATCAGAACCTAAGGCAGAGTACCTATCGTGTAGCTAGTTCTTGGAAAGTACCTACAATTTTAATTCATTAATATCGTAATCCCAGAGAACTAGTAACAGCTTAGTAGCAACTATCCCTTAATCCTAATAATTATCTTATTTATTCAATTAATCAATCTTTCATCAATATCTTTGGTGGATTGGTAATCCAACCACACATAACACGTATTCATTTAGCATGCAAGAATTATCTTATACACATGTGTTCTGATGTATGTTCTGCTGTTTCTACATGTTGATTGACCTATCTTGGAATATTTTAGATATATCTTGGTCTACAATGCAATTATGTACTTTATCTTGCCTGTGTACCACATCTGAGTTACCTGATGTATTCACCCTACCTTAATGATTACCGTACTCACGGTTCGAGTTAAAGGTATCCATGAAAATCCGTGTCTCTCAAGAATTAATGCCACTCACCCTAACACCGGCATAGCGACCAAACTCAGTCATTAGGTTACTTTAACAAACATGATGATCTATAAGTTATTTTACCTAATATGACATACCTTAATACAATTTATCCTAACTTAAGGCCTGTTAAACTAAACAGGTTATGATTAGACCATGGTTAGAAATTTTCTATAACCGTTCATTTAGTTTAAAAGAGCAAGCAGATATTTAGTTATAATGTTAATTTAGCAGGTGACCTTTTTGGAAAAATGAGAATAACTTCAACATGCAAAACACATATAACATGCAATCATAGTTTGGTATTCAAATCATTTTTTAGACGAACACAACACAAAGTATACATAGAGGATCTAGGGGACCACCACCATAAAGTATTCACCCTTTATCAGGTCCGCCGACGGAGCGACTACTTGTATACTCTGGGTTCCTCGACTTGACTCTGATTAGCAGAACCATCGGAGAGCGCTTCCTTAGACTAATAGCGATTGTTTTTCTTTAAATCCTGGGCTTAAGCAATGCCCTGTTGACTAGCAATTGGCTCACCTAATACTCTCTTAGGATCTCTTAACGAAATCTCAGGTATTCTCTGAATACCAAAAATGAACACTATGTAATCGAATTCTCAAAATTTGAAATAAACACTCAGAAATTAGAGAAAATGAGAAACCCTAAAATGATAAATGACTCGTGTCGAGTGTTGAGGGATGCATTCGGAGTGACTGAATGACTTGTATTGAGTGTAGATGGATGATTTTAACTGAGGAAGACCTGGGGTATTTATTGCAGGTGAAAGGAGTCAATTTCTCTCAAAAATTTGATGTGGGACAAGCTCCTGCTGCTCGGCACACCCGTCGCGGGCTGTTGATCGGGGTTAGGACCGGTGTCCTGACTTGGGGACGGCTATCCCAGCCCTTTGACTTGGTCAAGACGGGCATTCTGCTTCTGGGACGCACGCACTGAGTTAAGAACTTCCAAAATTTGCACATTTACCCTGATATTTGTTGTTTTCTTCTAAATTTCTCCTGAAACTTCCAAAATCACAAATTATGAAAAAATTGTGTCAATTTCAATCAATTAAGATCGATTTGGTTCTAATTATGCCCTAATTTGTGTCTAAAAACATGCTAAAAAGTGATATGATTTGTACATATGAACTATAACCTCAAATTGCAAAACATCGAGTTTTTTCAATCAAATAGATATTGAAGAAAAACTAGTTAGAAATGTAAAAGACAGAGTTTAGAGAATAGTTGCCGTAAAGTTGTTACTACTTTACGATATTTCTAGCCCTGCGGTCTTTTTTGCTCTTGAATTTCGATCCTACTCTGAATGTTAGATCCTTTGAGAGACATTTCTTCGACCTAGTATCAATGCTTTGCCTTCTGGTTAGAGCTTAAGCACTACTCTATTGACTAAGAAAATGATAGTCTAGAGCTCTCGAGAATTTCCTATCAAAATTCTGGTATTCTATGAAAACCGAACTCAAAAGCTAAACTATTCGAATTCCCAAATATTGAGATAAATGCTCAAAAATGATGGAAAACGAGACACTTTGAGTTGCTAGATGAACTGTGTTGAGTGTTGAGAGATGATTTGAACTCTTGGGGTCTGGGGTATTTATGGTAGTGTTCTGGAGCGTTTTTCTTTTAAAATCTTGATGTGGGACACTGACTGGCTCAGAAAGCCCATCCTTAGCAGCAAGGATGGCTGTCCCCAGAGAACGACCGTCCTTAGAGCTAAAGACGGCCGTTTTGGCCAAAACGTTTCTAGAAATTGTAATTTTGCCCCATAATTTGATGTTTTTTGCAATTTAATCCCTGAAACTTCTAAAATCACAAATTATGCAATTATTTGTTAATTCAATGCAATTAAGTCCAAATACTTTCCAAATTGCCCTAATTTGTATCTTAATACATGCTAAAATGTGATATAATTTAGGGCATATGTCATTTGAAAAATAAATCTTATATATATAAGATATATTAGTTTAAAATATTTTAGTATGAACAAATTATTTAGGTAATACATAACTTTTTAGTAATATTATAACTTTTACGTAAAAAAAAGTGTACCTCATTTGGTTATAGCAGTTTCATTTATGATTTTTAGAGATTATGAGTTCGAAATATGATAGAAGCACAAGTACCTTAAATTTTTTTTATATTATTTTTATGACTCCTCACTTTAATGATTTGAAACCTCATAATTTCCAAGATTTCATCTACTATACGAATTTTTCACAAAACATTCTTTTTATGAAATTTTTAGCATCCTTGGATAACTTCTTAGGAATATTAGGTAATCGTCTACTAAATCCTTGTATCTTAAAAATATTTAATTTGGCGAAATCTCTTGGAGGTTGTTCTGTCAGCATTTCTAAAATAATACATCCTAAAACCCATATATCATTTTGACAATCTTGTAAGCAATTCTTCACAACTTCAGGTGACAAATACATCGATGTCCCCTTCTAATAATATATTTCTGGTTTTCTCTTCTTATTGATTTTCGTTCCTCGTCCCAAATATTTCTTTGTAAAACCGCAATCGTTGATTCTTATACTAAATTCATTTACTATATTTGATTCTTTCTTATTTTCCTTATATTTACATATTAATAAGATAATATTTGGTTTTAAATTATGGTGTATGTATCCAATCTCGTGAATATATTTTTATTCCGGATAATAATAATTTTGTACTTTTCATTTCATATTCACATAATTCTCCACTGCCACTAAAATTTCTGATCTTGTCGGAAAGGATTCCTCTAGAACTGTACTCTAATAACATATTATAAGTTAATATACTATTATATCCAAACGGTGTTTCTTCACCTAATTAAGCATGCAATCATATGAGGACAATTACTTCAATTATTTCAATTTAAAATAAGATTATAAGGATAATAACTTCTCAAACCATATAATCTTAACCAAAAGAATGAGTAAAAGAAATTGCATTCCAAGAGTGCATAACCAATCAAATAGGAAAATACCATTATACTAGAAACTTGTACAAATACATTGATACATTAATTAAGTTACAAGTTTTTTACACATAATTTTACTTTTAAATTCAAACTAAATTTCACATTATAAAATCATTAATTAATTACTATTAGCTGGATCAAAACGAATTTGACCCAAGGAAGGGTAAAAATGTTTAGCTTTCAAATTGAGATAATCTTTCCATGTTATTGAGCGATAAAGAGGAAGTTCTCCATGTTTTACCAACTTCAAAGGTGGAGAAATGTCAATATCTTTTGATGGACCTAGAAAATATGCTATCGATATACGATGTTGGGTTAAATTTACCATGGTCCCGGTGCAACACCTCTTAAAAATACCATTTGAGAGGATTTGCAAAAGATCACCAACATTAACCACAAGTGAGCCATTCAATGGCGGCACATTGATCCAACCGACATGATCATGGTAGATTTGGAGTCTACTGGTGTTGCTCTGGTTGAATAAAGTGACTAGTGATGTATCAGTATGAGGCACTAGACCCATTGCATGATTTGATTATGGACAAACTAGGTAAGAGTTGACTTGAAGAAGACGGTCAGTACAAATGGAGTTTGTATTAAACGTACACCATTTCTCATCATCATCGGTTAAGCCTAATGATGTTAGCATCATACTTAATATCTTTTAAGATAGTCTGTTTATTTCTTCATCATAATTATTTATCACAATGTTGATTAGAATTAAACAAATGATGTTATTAATAAAATTATAATCAACATAAATGAAATTAAATAAATAAAAGATATTCAAAGTTGTACGCTCATACTAAAAGGTTGCACTAATATTACTCTCTTTAGGCCACAATTGAGAAGCAACATCTGAAAGTGGACTTTGAATGTTAAATCTCTCTGACCACATTAACTTTTTGAAAAGTGGTGACATTTTTGCAATGCCATAACCATTACTTTGATCCATAGGTCTTAAATCTCTAACCTTTTGTTCAATTGGCAAAGCAAACAAATTTCTTGTTTGATCCTCCATTTGTTGAAGAAGCTCCATGCTTATGCCATGATTAATGTGTTGAAACATTTCCCATTCCTCAAATGCCGTTCTCATAAGAAGAATGACATTTGAATCATTCATATATATCACTGGTAAAACTAAATCTGAAGGTGATAATTTTGAATTGAATGGATAATGAGAACCTGATTCGTCTCAAATATGTGAGTAGGGTAAATCTGAAAAATTATTAAAATTTCATCTCTATTCATGTTTGTTTCTGCACCTTTGAATGCATAGAAAAGAAAATTATGATTATGGATGAGTACTTGTTTGATATAAGATTGTATTATATATAGGTTAAAACATTGTGGTTAGAGGAAAAGAAAAAGATACTTTTTGGCTAAGAATTGTGTAATTAAATATTGTGTTTTTATCTATACAGGGATGTATAAAAATGAAAAATTACCAAAAATTTATATTTTCTTCTAAGAATTGTGCAATCAAATTTTTTATTTTTACCTATATAAGGATGCACAAAAGTGAATATTTTTTCAAGTGGTTGTGATCCAAGGATCATTAATATCCCATTGACTTTTCCTTTTCAAAATTAGGCAAATGTATTTCTAAAATTTATCCGTTAATTTTCCTTTTCTATAAAGATACCTTTTATACTATGAGTTGTGCAATAAAATTTTGTATTTTTACTTATATAGGGATGTATAAAGATGAAAAAGTTACTAGAAAGTTACCTTTTTGCTAAGAACTATGCAATCAAATTTTGTGTTTTACACATATCGGGATGTATAGAGATGAAAGATTTATCAAAAAGTTACCATTTTAGCTAAGAATTGTGTAATTAAATTTTGTGTTTTTACTCATATAGGGATGTATAGAGATGGAAAATTTATCAAAAAGTTACATTTTTTTGCTAAGAATTATGCAATCAAATTTTGTGTTTTTACCTATGTAGGAATGTATAAAGATGTAATATTTTTCAATCACATACCTTTTATGTTAAGAATCGTGTATCAAATTTTGTATTTTTACCTATATAGGGATGTATGAAGATGAATTGTTTTTTTCCAAAACCATACCTTTTTTTGCTAAAAATTGTGTAATCAAATTTCGTGTTTTTAGGGATATATAGAGATGAAAAATTACCAAAAACGATACATCTTCGGCTAAGAATTATGCAATCAAATTTTGTATTTTTACCTATATAAGAATGTATAAAGATGAAAAATTTACCAAAAAGTTACCTTTTCTACTAAAAATTGTGCAATCAATTTTTGTCTTTTTACCTATATAGAGATGTATAAAGATAAAATATTTTTAAAAAATATACCTTTTTTACTAAGAATTGTGTAATCAAATTTTGTGTTACCTATATATGGATATATAAAGATGAAAAATTTACCAAAAAAAGTTACATTTTTTGCTAAAAATTGTGCAATTAAATTTTGTATTTTTACTTATATAGGAATGTATAAAGATGAAATATTTTTCAAAAAAAAATATTTTTTTCTAAGAATTGTGTAATCAAATTTTGTGTTTTTATCTATATAAGGATGTATATAGATGAAAAATTTACCAAAAAAGATACATATTTTGCTAAAAATTGTGTAATCAAATTTTGTATTTTTACCTACATAGGGATGTATAAAAATATAAATTTTATCAAAAAATTACCCTTTCTGCTCAAAATTGTATAATTAAACTTTATGATTTTACATATAGGAGGATGTATAAAGATAGAAATTTTTTCAAAGTGATTGTGATCCAAGTATCATTAATATCATCCATTGACTTTTCCTTTACAAAATTAAGCGAATGTATTTCTAAAATTTATCCCTTAATTTTTCTTTTATAAAAAATACATTTTTACTAAAAATCGTTCAATCAAATTTTGTGTTTTATCTATCTAGGAATACTAAAGACGGAATTGTTTTTTTAAAAAAATACTTTCTCTGCTAAGATTTGTATTTTATAGTTTTACGTATATAAGAATATACAAAGATGGAAATTTTTTCAAAGTGGTTGTGATCCAAGTATCATTAATATCATCCATTGACTTTTCCTTTTCAAATTTAAGCAAATGTATTTGTAAACTTTATGCGATAATTAAATAAACAGTTAAAGTGTTTTTATTATTTCTTTTGGTGTAATTAAAACATAATGCTTCAAAACGAATTTGATCCAAGGAAGGGTAAAAATGTTTAGCTTTCACATTGAGATACTCTTTCCATGTGATTGAGTGATAAAGAGGAAGCTCTCCATGTTTTACTAACTTCAAAGGTGGAGAAATGTCAACATCTTTTGATGGACTTAAAAATATGCAACTGAGATACGGTGTTGGGTTAAATTTACCATGGCCCGGTGCAACGCGCTCTTAAAAACACCATTTGAGAGGATTTGCAAAAGATCACCGACATTAACCACAAGCGAGCCATCCTTTGGCGGCACATTAATCCAACCGACTTGGTCATGATAGAGTTGGAGTCCACTAGTGTTGCTCTGGTTCAATAAAGTGACTAGTGATGTATCAGTATGAGGCGCTAGACCCATAGCTTGATTAGGTTATGGACAAACTGGATAAGAGTTGACTTGAAGAAGCCGGTCATTACAAGTGGAATTTGTATTAGGCATATACCATTACACATCATCATCGGTTAAGCCTAATGATGTTAGCATCATATTTAATATCTTTTGAGATAAGTTTTTCATTGCCTCATCATAATTATTCATCACATTGCTGATTAGAAATAAAAAAAACCGTTGTTATTAATAAAATTATAATCAACATAAATAAGAAAAATAAAATTCAAAGTTGTATGCTCATACCAAAAGGTTGTACTAATGTTACACTCTTCAGGCCACAATTGAGAAGCCACATCTGAAAGTGGACCTTGAATGCTGAATCCCTCTTACCACATTAACTTTTTGAAAAATGGTGACATTTTTGCAATGCCATAACCATTACTTTGATCCATAGGTCTTAAAGCTCTAAGCTTTTGTTCAATAGGCAAAGCAAACAAATTTCTTGTTTGATCCTCCATTTGTTGAAGAAGCTCCATTTCTATACCATGATTAATGAGTTGAAACATTCCCCATTCTTCAAATGCCTTTTTCATAAGAAGAATGACATTTGAATCATTCATGTCTATCACAGGTACACAACATCAACATCGGAATGTAATATTGAAGTGAATGAATCATCATTACTTGCCTCACTCCAAACGTGCGATTCTGGTAATTTTGACATATTTTTAAAGTCGATTGGAATAATATTTTGAGGATCGATCATAGAACTTTGATTTCCTACCATGTTTGTAAAATTCTACAATTGAATGACGAGAAGGGAAAATGATTATTTTAGAATTAGCGAATACTAGTTTAATGTGAGAGAGTATTATATAGGTAGCAATTACTATTCTAGACTAAAAAAATGAAATTTCCAATGATTAGTTACTAGTTAGTGTGTATCATAAAATTTTTATCCTATAAATAATTAAGGAGAAGATTAGATCATAGAGATCACTATAGAACTATTTGTAAATGTTAATCAATTTTTAAATGGTTTTCTATAAATATAAAAAGAAATATAATATTTGGATTCATATCAAAACTTATAACAATGGTATAATTTAAACTATTTCTCTAAAAGAAATGTTCAGACATAATTCATCTAGAAAATATTTGTGATTTATCAAATGTTACCACTTTTAAACCATTAAATTATGTATTAAAAATTAATATATATATATATATATATATATATATATATATTACATATATAAATAAATTTATAGTTAACAATCACATATATTAAACTAAGAAGTTCAAAGAATGTGGCTAATAATGCAACATTTTCTATTTTAAAGGCCTATATTTAGGGGAAAATGTTGCATATTATTACAAAGTTAAACAAATCATTTTATATTAAAATTACAAACTTTTCTTCGAACATTCTTTAATCATAAAATTTTGTTTACTAATTTATGTCTTATCTAAACTTTTTTTTTTTGTTTGGAACCAAATCTGTGTATATTACTTAAGAAGGGAGTCGAAACAACTCCAGATGTACAAAAAATAGCCTACCAACGTGCTATACAAAAGAATGTACTGCTTGAGGATCTGCTTAGCCCCAGACCAAAAGGAGTTCCACAGTAGATTGGAGACTCCTTTCTGCTAGTGCTTGACCATCCTTCAGAGCTGAGTCACCATATCGCCTACGAGTATGGTTATACCATAGCTCATGCACGATTTGTCTAAACACATAGAACTAGTTAAGACTATCCGGTTCATCCCTACGACCTAAACCAAGGTTCACTTGGAACCACTGTACAAAATGCACTGGCCTGTAAAACAAAAACCACCAGCCAATGGATACAATACAACACCAAACCCTGAGAGACTCAGGACAGTCCCTAAGCACATGCATATCTAATTCCTCCACATTTGTACATAGATCGCAACAAGAGCTAATCATAATTCTCCTCCTCGCAAACAAAGCACTAATCGGAAGAGCCCCATGGAGTCAAAACCACATAGTCATTGACACCCTTAGCAGACTAACGAACTGCCACAAATTCTTCTAATGCCTCGCCAAACAAGCCAGCAGGGGCGGCCGTAGGAGTCGTTGTACTGATTTAATAGAGAAAAGCCCCACCTTAGAGGCCCCCCAACACTGTACATCCCACCGGGTACCATCACCGTGTAATGTTACCCTGGAAAAATGACTCAAGATTGAATTCGACTTGTCAAGCTTCCATTAAGTCACTACAAACCAATAGTCTGCTACACACAAACTCTTCTCCTCATCCGAAATTCCTCCCTTAAGGCATTCCAACAAAGGTCGGTCCCCCATCCAATTATCCACCAAGAACCCAGCTTGATGGTCTGAGCCAAGCTTTCAAGTAATACCCTTCCAGACAATGAGTTGTGATGATCTAACACCCCGCCAAGTCACTGACATTCGGGTAACAGGTTGCTCTGAAGTTCTTGATATCCACGATCCATATTTATCTATTAAAATACGGTTCCCCACTTTCTCTGGGTGAGTTAGCATACCCCACGCTACTTTTGCCAACAGGGCTTGGTTCATTGTTCGTAAATGAGGGAAACTCAACCCCCCTTCATTGCGATAAGTACACAGAGTACTCCATTTAATCGTATGCAAACGTCGTTCCTCACCACACTCGCCCCATAAGAACCGGTGACACAGTTTCTCCACCTCCAATAGGACGACACTGGGTACCTTTACTATCTGCATGGTATATATGGATATGGCAGCCAAGGTGGACTTAACCAGAATCGACCAAGTAGCTCTCGAGAGTGTCCTAATCTTTCAACCCGCCAACGTTTTACGTACCTTATTAATTATATATTGATACGTAGAAATCTTGACATGCCCATGCACTACTGGCACTCCTAAATTGGTCCCGAGGGATCAGTAGCCCTAACTCCCAATCCCGAACATATAACCCCACGTAGATAGATTGGTGTATTAGGCGAAACCCATATCACATTCTTCCTTCGGTTCACTTTTTGGCCAGACTATTGGCAGAAACTTTGAATAATGTGCTCCATCAATTTTGCTTGGGAGTAAGCTCCTTGGCCAAACAGTAACAGATCGTCTGCAAAAAAGAGATGTGAGAGAGGTGATCCAACTCTATTCAGCTGGACAAGTCTCCAATGCTTCTTCAACATAATTGACGAGATCTTCTGGTGTAGGCACTCCATGCACAGTAGGAACAAATATGGCGACAGTGGATCACCCTGTCGCAGGTCTCTAGATGGTGAGAATGAGTCCAACAGCTCACCATTCCGTAACAAACATAAGGAGTTTGTCGTAACAATATTCATAATAAGTTCTTGAATCACATTTGAAAACCCTGTCACTCTAAGAACCTGGCTTAGATAACCCCAATCAACCTTGTCATATGCCTTTTTCAAGTCAATCTTTACAATCATAGCACCATTGCTTCCTTTTCGTCGGCTTAGAGTGTGGATAACCTCTTGTATTGTCACAATATTGTCCCAGGCTAGCTGTCCTGGTATGAAGCTTGACTAATAGGGACCGGTGAGGCTCGACATAACCAACGGTAGGCGATTCGCCAAGATCTCCGAAACCAACTTCACAATTACGTTGCACAAGGAGATAGGCCGGAACTGTTATAACGATTCAGGGCTATCCATTTTTAGAATCATGCAGATCACGGATGCATTACCATCGGGGGGGATAGTACCCATACTGAATGCCTCTCGAACAAATTGAATAACCGAATCACCAACTAGGGGCCAATAGTTCTGGAAAAAATTGGGTGGAAACCCGTCTGGTGTCGGGGCCTTATCCGGACCCATTTGAAACATTTCCCTCTTAATTTCATCATTAGACACCACTCTATTAAAGCTTTCCTTGTCTCTAGACTCTACCTCTGGAAACTGTCAGTCTTCATCCTCACAATGTGAGCAGACCTCCCTTGTATACAAATTATGAAAGAAAGCACTGATATGCAAAAATCATATCACTTTTTCGGCATGTTTTTAGACATAATTTAGGGTGAAATTTATAGGAAATCAGTCTTAATTGATTGTTATTAACTCAATTTCACAGTTTTTATGATTTTGGAAGTGTCAGGTGAAAAGTAGACGAAAATAACAAATTTTGGGGCAAAAATGCAATTTTTGGAAATGCTGACTTGGTCAACGGTTCGGGACGGGCGTCCCGACCCAGTCAAAGCACCAGGACGGCCGTCCCAATCCAGGACGGGCATCCCGAAGCACCAAAAGTTGTCCCACATCGAAAGTTTTGGAGATTTTCACTCCATAAAGCTGCTATAAATACCCGAGGCCTCCAAGAGTTGAAATCATCCCTCTCCACTCGATCTAAGTCATTCAGAGACTTCCAGTGTACAATTCTCGAGTACACAAGTCACTGAGAGACTCGGGTTTCAGTTTCAGTTTTCTTTCTTTCTTTAGTGTTTCGTTTTCTTAGTTTCTGAGAAATAGTCTCAGATCTTAGGCTTCGATAGATAGGTTCGTTTTTTGTATTCATAGAATAGCGGGATTTTGTTAGGAGATCCTAAGAGAGAGATAGGGTGCGTGTTCTTAGTCAGATTAGGGCAATTTGCTTAAGCCAGGGATGTAAGGTAAAGCAATTGCTACTAGGTCTGAGGAGCGTTCTCCGAAGGCTCTGCCGAGCAGAGTAGGATCGAGCAGTCAGGAGCATACAGGAGCTGCAGCACCGGCTGGACCTGCATAAAGCGGTGATTACTTTATGCCAATGGGTCCCCTAGACGAGGTTCTGTATGTTTACGAATTGTTTTATCTGAATATTAATTTATGAATACGAGATTACGATTTTTATGAATAGTTGTTTATATGTTGAAGTTGTTATGTTTTTCTGGAAATAGCCACCTCCTAAATATTCATTATGTCTGCATGTCTAATGTGCTCTTTTAAACTAAAGTTAGGGTTATAGACAATTCCTAACCACGGTCTATTCATAACCTGTTTAGTTTAACATGCATCAATTGGTGCCTGCCATGCTAGATAAAATAACTTGCGGAACACCCTACCTGTTAAAGTAGTCTAGGTAGGGGCCGAGCTGAGTCCGATTATGCTAGCGGCTAGGGCGAGCGGCATGATCCCCGAAGTGACATAGGGCTTTCATGGATGCCTTTAGCCCGAACCGTGAGTAGGGCCGTCATTAAGGTAGGGCGGTTTATTAGAGACCTCGGATGTGGTACGCCTTTAGACACAGAACATAGTTGCAATCCAGGCTAAGATATATCTAAAATACTCGAAGATAGGTCAATCAACATGTAGGAACAGTATAACATAGAATCAGGACACTATCTATAAAACACTTTTAGGATTAATTAGACTTAAACCTAGTGGAGAATGGATCACCCTCTCATCAAAATATTTGATGAAGATTGCATAACTGAATCATAAGATAGAAGTTAGGATAAAAGGCTAGTTACTACTTAGTCGTTACCACTTCCCTGGGAGTACGATATTAATAAATTAAAATTGTAGATACTTTCCAAGAACTAGCTACACGATAGGTACTCTGCCTTAGGTTCTGATTGATTAAGTGACAATAATTGAATGCTAAGTGACAGTTAGTAAGACTCAGTCCTTAATTACTCATAATCGACATAGGTAAATAAAGCCTATCTTTTAGCATACCAATCGGAACGCATCAAGCACTCACTAATACCTTCAGCTCGGCCGGATTAGTAATCTAGTTCCTCTAGCTATCCTTCAATTGAGTAATCGAGTTTCGTCGATGTCTGATGAGGGTAGACATATGAAAAAACTTCATACACCTCTCACCCTCCTTCAGCCAGTTACACCTCGATTTCTGCTGCCATAGGAGCTCTTCTTGGTTCAATGCTTCATTCAGCTCCAACCGTATCCTAGGTTTCAAACGTCTCAAGTACTCAAAATTCCGATACCCCAAACTCTGTTGGATCCTTTCCAGTCTCGTTAAACATTAGAATTTACGATAAAAATTTTTCCCAAACACCCTCCTATTCCAGAGCATGGCTTACCTCTGAAACACCTCCATATTTCCTAGCAGCGGCCTACTACTGTCACACCATACATTCTCCACAATTAAAGCAAAGACGGGATGTGTATTCCATGCTCGTAAGACTTTAAAGACCCCTTTGGTAGGATTAGCTCCATTTGAAGTGGGATGAGCCAACAAGGGGTGATGGTCCGATCTTGTCTAGGGGAGGTGAGAGACCTAATTCCCCGGGAACAAGCGCAGCCATGTTTGATTGCAAAAATACCGATCAATCCTCTCCTCTACACACACAATCTCTTTCCTCATGTTGGACCACGTATAATGAGGCCCCACGAACCCCATATCAATTGACTCACACTGATCAACTATGTCCCTCAATGGTCATACTCTGCTTTGCACTATCCATTGACCCCCTCTCTTATATGCTGCCTCTATAACTTGATTAAAATTCCCCATTAATAGCCACGGGAGAATCATTCCCCTTCCCAGTTTGCAGAGATATGTCCAAAGATCACTTCAAAAGTTTAACTTGGGAGAGGCATAGATTGCCGATAAAAACTAAGGGTGGTCCCTTCCTCGCTTCATTTCCAGAATAATGATATGATCCTCAACTGAGATAGTCTCCACCTGTACCACCAGTGCGTCCCAAATGAGCATATCATTAACTGTCACTTTAGAATTTAATTGTTGTCACTTAATCAATCAGAACCTAAGGCAGTGTACCTATCGTGTAGCTAGTTCTTGGAAAGTACCTACAATTTTAATTCATTAATATCGTAATCCCAGAGAACTAGTAACAGCTTAGTAGCAACTATCCCTTAATACTAACAATTATCTTATTTATTCAATTAATCAATCTTTCATCAATATCTTTGGTTGATTGGTAATCCAACCACACATAACACGTATTCATTTAGCATGCAAGAATTATCTTATACACATGTGTTCAGATGTATGTTCTACTGTTTCTACATGTTGATTGACCTATCTTCGAATATTTTAGATATATCTTGGTCTACAATGCAATTATGTACTTTATCTTGCCTGTGTACCACATCTGAGTTACGTGATGTATTCACCCTACCTTAATGATTACCCTATTCACGGTTCGAGTTAAAGGTATCCATAAAAACCCGTGTCTCTCAAGAATTAATGCCACTCACCCTAACACCGGCATAGCGACCAAACTCAGTCATTAGGTTACTTTAACAAACATGATGATCTATAGGTTATTTTACCTAATATGACAGACCTTAATATAATTTATCCTAACTTATGGCCTGTTAAATTAAATAGGTTATGATTAGACCACGGTTAGAAATTTTCTATAACCGTTCATTTAGTTTAAAAGAGCAAGCAGATATTCAGTTATAATGTTAATTTAGCTGGTGACCTTTTCGGAAAAATGAGAATAACTTCAACATGCAAAACACATATAACATGCAATCATAGTTTGGTATTCAAATCGTTTTTTAGACGAACACAACACAAAGTATACATAGAGGATCTAGGGGACCACCACCATAAAGTATTCACCCTTTATCAGGTCCGCCGACGGAGCGACTACTTGTATACTCTGGGTTGCTCGACTTGACTCTGATTAGCAGAACCTTCGGAGAGCGCTTCCTTAGACTAATAGCGATTGATTTACTTTAAATCCTGGGCTTAAGCAATGCCCTGTTGACTAGCAATTGGCTCACCTAATACTCTCTTAGGATCTCTTAACGAAATCTCAGGTATTCTCTGAATACCAAAAATGAACACTATGTAATCGAATTCTCAAAATTTGAAATAAACACTCAGAAAATAGAGAAAACGAGAAACCCTAAAATGATAAATAACTCGTGTCGAGTGTTGAGGGATGCACTCGGAGTCACTAAATGACTTGTATTGAGTGTAGAGGTATGATTTCAACTGAGGAAGACCTAGGGTATTTATTGCAGGTGAAAGGAGTGAATTTCTCTCAAAAATGCGATGTGGGACAAGCTCCTGCTGCTCGGGACGCCCGTCCCGGACGGTTGATCGGGGTTAGGACCGGTGTCCTGACTTGGGGACGACTATCCCAGCCCTTTGACTTGGTCAAGATGGGCGTTCTGCTTCCGGGACGTACGCACTGAGTTCAGAACTTCCAAAATTTGCACATTTACCCCGATATTTGTTGTTTTCTTCTAAATTTCTCCTGAAACTTCCAAAATCACAAACTATGAAAAAACTGTGTCAATTTCAATCAATTAAGATCGATTTGGTTCCAATTAAGCCCTAATTTGTGTTTAAAAACATGCTAAAAAAGTGATATGATTTGTACATATGAACTATAACCTCAAATTGCAAAACATATATAATGAAACATCTCGATTTTTTGCAATCAAATAGATATTGAAGAAAAACTAGTTAGAAATGTAAAAGACAGAGTTTAGAGAATAGTTGCCGTAAAGTTGTTACTACTTTACGATATTTCTAGCCCTGCGGTCTTTTTTGCTCTTGAATTTCGATCCTACTCTGAATATTAGATCCTTCGAGAGACATTTCTTCGACCTAGTATCAATGTTTTGCCTTCTGGTTAGAGCTTAAGAACTACTCTATTGACTAAGAAAATGATAGTCTAGAGCTCTCGAGAATTTCCTATCAAAATCCTGGTATTCTATGAAAACCGGACTCAAACGCTAAACTATTCGAATTCCCAAATATTGAGATAAATGCTCAAAAATGATGGAAAACGAGACACTTTGAGTTGCTAGATGAACTGTGTTGAGTGTTGAGAGATGATTTGAACTCCTAGGGTCTGGGGTATTTATAGTAGTGTTCTGGAGCATTTTTCTTTTAAAATCTTGATGTGGGACACTAACTGGCTCAGAAAGCCCATCCTTAGCAGCAAGGATGGCTGTCCCCAGAGAACGGCCGTCCTTAGAGCTAAGGACGGCCGTTTTGGCCAAAAAGTTTCTAGAAATTGTAATTTTGCCCCATAATTTGATGTTTTTTGCAATTTAATCCCTGAAACTTCTAAAATCACAAATTATGCAATTATTTGTTAATTCAATGCAATTAAGTCCAAATACTTTCCAAATTGCCCTAATTTGTATCTTAATACATGCTAAAATGTGATATAATTTAGCGCATATGTCATTTGAAAAATAAATCTTATATATATAAGATATATTAGTTTAAAATATTTTAGTATGAACAAATCATTTAGGTAATACATAACTTTTTAGTAATATTATAGCTTTTACGTAAAAAAAAGTGTACCTCATTTGGTTATAGCAATTTCATTTATGATTTTTAGAGATTATGAGTTCGAAATATGATAGAAGCATAAGTACCTTAAAGTTTTTTTATATTATTTTTATGTCTCCTCACTTTAATGATTTGAAACCTCATAATTTCCAAGATTTCATCATCAATTTTTCCAATATCAATTTCTTTGTTATAAATATCTTTAACAACGTCCATAAAAAGATGATCAACTAATATTTCTACCATCCGTCTACTATACGAATTTTTCACAAAACATTCTTTTTATGAAATTTTTAGCATCCTTGGATAACTTCTTAGGAATATTAGGTAATCGTCTACTAAATCCTTGTATCTGAAAAATATCTAATTTGGCGAAATCTCTTGGAGGTTGTTCTGTCAGCATTTCTAAAATAATACATCCTAAAACCCATATATCATTTTGACAATCTTGTAAGCAATTCTTCACAACTTCAGGTGACAAATACATCGATGTCCCCTTCTAATAATATATTTCTGCTTTTCTCTTCTTATTGATTTTCATTCCTCGTCGCAAATTTTTCTTTGTAAAACCGCAATCGTTGATTCTTATACTAAATTCATTTGCTATATTTGCTTCTTTCTTATTTTCCTTATATTTACATATTAATAAGATATTATTTGGTTTTAAATTATGGTGTATGTATCCAATCTCGTGAATATATTTTATTCGGATAATAATAATTTTGTACTTTTCATTTCATATTCACATAATTCTCCACCGCCACTAAAATTTCTGATCTTGTCGGAAAGGATTCCTCTAGAACTGTACTCTAATAACATATTATAAGTTAATATACTATTATATCCAAACGTTGTTTCTTCACCTAATTAAGCATGCAATCATATGAGGACAGTTACTTCAATTATTTCAATTTAAAATAAGATTATAAGGATAATAACTTCTCAAACCATATAAT
This sequence comes from Asclepias syriaca, assembly GCA_027405835.1. Lineage (NCBI taxonomy): Eukaryota > Viridiplantae > Streptophyta > Magnoliopsida > Gentianales > Apocynaceae > Asclepias > Asclepias syriaca. Next base: position 20,009,447 of record CM049927.1, read on the forward strand.
CTTAACCAAAAGAATGAGTAAAAGAAATTGCATTCCAAGAGTGCATAACCAATCAAATAGGAAAATACCATTATACTAGAAACTTGTACAAATACATTGATACATTAATTAAGTTACAAGTTTTTTACACATAATTTTACTTTTAAATTCAAACTAAATTTCACATTATAAAATCATTAATTAATTACTATTAGGTGGATCAAAACGAATTTGATCCAAGGAAGGGTAAAAATGTTTAGCTTTCACATTGAGATACTCTTTCCATGTTATTGAGCGATAAAGAGGAAGTTCTCCATGTTTTAACTTAAAGGTGGAGAAATGTCAATATCTTTTGATGGACCTAGAAAATATGCTATCGATATACGATGTTGGGTTAAATTTACCATGGCCCGGTGCAACACACTCTTAAAAATACCATTTGAGAGGATTTGCAAAAGATCACCAACATTAACCACAAGTGAGCCATTCATTGGCGGCACATTGATCCAACCGACATGATCATGGTAGATTTGGAGTCTACTGTGTGCTCTGGTTGAATAAAGTGACTAGTGATGTATCAGTATGAGGCACTAGACCCATTGCTTGATTTGGTTATGGACAAACTGGGTAAGAGTTGACTTGAAGAAGACGGTCAGTACAAATGGAGTTTGTATTAAACGTATACCATTTCTCATCATCATCGGTTAAGCCTAATGATGTTAGCATCATACTTAATATCTTTTAAGATAGTCTTTTATTGCTTCGTCATAATTATTTATCACATTGTTGATTAGAAATAAACAAATGATGTTATTAATAAAATTATAATCAACATAAATGAAATTAAATAAATAAAAGATATTCAAAGTTGTATGCTCATACTAAAAGGTTGCACTAATATTACTCTCTTTAGGCCACAATTGAGAAGCAACATCTGAAAGTGGACTTTGAATGCTAAATCTCTCTGACCACATTAACTTTTTGAAAAGTGGTGACATTTTTGCAATGCCATAACCATTACTTTGATCCATAGGTCTTAAAGCTCTAAGCTTTTGTTCAATAGGCAAAGCAAACAAATTTCTTGTTTGATCCTCCATTTGTTGAAGAAGCTCCATGCTTATGCCATGATTAATGTGTTGAAACATTTCCCATTCCTCAGATGCCGTTCTCATAAGAAGAATGACATTTGAATCATTCATATCTATCACTGGTAAAACTAAATCTGAAGGTGATAATTTTGAATTGAATGGATAATGAGAACCTGATTCATCTCAAATATGTGAGTAGGGTAAATCTGAAAAATTATTAAAATTTCATCTCTATTCATGTTTGTTTCTGCTCCTTTGAATGCATAGAAAAGAAAATTATGATTATGGATGAGTACTTGTTTGATATAAGATTGTATTATATATAGGTTAAAATATTGTGGTTAGAGGAAAAGAAAAAGATATTTTTTGGCTAAGAATTGTGTAATTAAATTTTGTGTTTTTATCTATACAGGGATGTATAAAAATGAAAAATTACCAAAATATTATATTTTCTTCTAAGAATTGTGCAATCAAATTTTGTATTTTTACCTGTATAAGGATGTACAAAAGTGAATATTTTTTCAAGTGGTTGTGATCCAAGGATCATTAATATCCCATTGACTTTTCCTTTTCAAAATTAGGCAAATGTATTTCTAAAATTTATCCGTTAATTTTCCTTTTCTATAAAGATACCTTTTATACTATGAGTTGTGCAATAAAATATTTTATTTTTACTTATATAGGGATGTATAAAGATGAAAAATTTACTAGAAAGTTACCTTTTTGCTAAGAACTATGCAATCAAATTTTGTGTTTTTACACATATAGGGATGTATAGAGATGAAAAATTTATCAAAAAGTTACCATTTTAGCTAAGAATTGTGTAATTAAATTTTGTGTTTTTACTCATATAGGGATGTATAGAGATGGAAAATTTATCAAAAAGTTACATTTTTTTGCTAAGAATTATGCAATCAAATTTTGTGTTTTTACCTATGTAGGAATGTATAAAGATGTAATATTTTTCAATAACATACCTTTTATGTTAAGAATCGTGTACCAAATTTTGTATTTTTACCTATATAGGGATGTATGAAAATGAATTATTTTTTTCCAAAACCATACCTTTTTTGCTAAAAATTGTGTAATCAAATTTCGTGTTTTTAGGGATATATACAGATGAAAAATTACCAAAAAGATACATCTTCGGCTAAGAATTATGCAATCAAATTTTGTATTTTTACCTATATAAGAATATATAAAGATGAAAAATTTATCAAAAAGTTACCTTTTCTACTAAGAATTGTGCAATCAAATTTTGTGTTTTTACCTATATAGAGATGTATAAAGATAAAATATTTTTAAAAAATATACCTTTTCTACTAAGAATTGTGTAATCAAATTTTGTGTTTTTACCTATATATGGATGTATAAAGATGAAAAATTTACCAAAAAAAGTAACATTTTTTGCTAAAAATTGTGCAATTAAATTTTGTATTTTTACTTATATAGGAATGTATAAAGATGAAACATTTTTCAAAAAAATATATTTTTTTCTAAGAATTGTGTAATCAAATTTTGTGTTTTTATCTATATAAGGATGTATATAGATGAAAAATTTACCAATAAAGATACATTTTTTGCTAAAAATTGTGTAATCAAATTTTGTATTTTTACCTACATAGGGATGTATAAAAATATAAACTTTATCAAAAAATTACCTTTTCTGCTCAAAATTGTATAATTAAATTTTATGATTTTACATATAGGAGGATGTATAAAGATAGAAATTTTTTCAAAGTGATTGTGATCCAAGTATCATTAATATCATCCATTGACTTTTCCTTTTCAAAATTAAGCAAATGTATTTCTAAAATTTATCCCTTAATTTTTCTTTTATAAAAAAATACATTTTTACTAAAAATCGTTCAATCAAATTTTGTTTTATCTATCTAGGAATACAAAGGCGGAATTTTTTTTTTAAAAAATACTTTCTCTGCTAAGATTTATTTTATAGTTTTACGTATATAAGAATATACAAAGATGGAAATTTTTCAAAGTGGTTGTGATCCAAGTTCATTAATATCATCCATTGACTTTTCCTTTTCAAATTTAAGCAAATGTATTTCTAAACTTTATGCGATAATTAAATAAACAGTTAAAGTGCTTTTATTATTTCTTTTGGTGTAATTAAAACATAATGCTTCAAATTCAATGAAATTTTGAAAATTTTATTTAATCAAATAAGAGTCATAGTGAGACATTTATTTGAGTAAAAATTGAATTTTACAATAACAACTCGAATTAAATCGAATTAGTTCGATCGTAATAACTTATCAACCCATATAATCTAACCAAAAGAATGAGGTAAAAGAAATTCCATTCCAAGAGTGCATAACCAATCCATATATATTATAAGAAATTCCTATATATACTAGAAACTTGTACGATTACATTCATACTTTAATCAAGATACAAGTTTCCTCATTTTACTTTTAAAGTCAAACTAAATTCCTCATTTTGAAATCATTAATTAATTACTATTAGGTAGATCAAAACGAATTTGATCCAAGGCATCGTAAAAGTGTTTAGCTTTCACATTGAGATACTCTTTCCATGTGATTGAGCGATAAAGAGGAAGCTCTCCATGTTTTACTAACTTCAAAGGTAGAGAAATGTCAACATCTTTTGATGGACCTAAAAAATATGCAACTGAGATACGGTGTTGGGTTAAATTTACCATGGCCCGGTGCAACGCGCACTTAAAAACACCATTTGAGAGGATTTGCAAAAGATCACCGACATTAACCACAAGCGAGCCATCCTTTGGCGGCACATTAATCCAACCGACTTGGTCATGATAGAGTTGGAGTCCACTAGTGTTGCTCTGGTACAATAAAGTGACTAGTGATGTATCAGTATGAGGCGCTAGACCCATAGCTTGATTAGGTTCTGGACAAACTGGGTAAGAGTTGACTTGAAGAAGCCGGTCAGTACAAGTGGAGTTTGTATTAGGCATATACCATTTCACATCATCATCGGTTAAGCCTAATGATGTTAGCATCATACTTAATATCTTTTGAGATAATTTTTTCATTGCCTCATCATAATTATTCATCACATTGCTGATTAGAAATAAAAAAAACGTTGTTATTAATAAAATTATAATCAACATAAATAAGAAAAATAAAATTCAAAGTTGTATGCTCATACCAAAAGGTTGTACTAATGTTACACTCTTCAGGCCACAATTGAGAAGCCACATCTGAAAGTGGACCTTGAATGCTGAATCCCTCTGACCACATTAACTTTTTGAAAAATGGTGACATTTTTGCAATACCATAACCATTACTTTGATCCATAGGTCTTAAAGCTCTAAGCTTTTGTTCAATAGGAAATCAAACAAATTTCTTGTTTGATCCTCCATTTGTTGAAGAAGCTCCATGCTTATGCCATGATTAATGAGTTGAAACATTCCCCATTCCTCAAATGCCTTTTTCATAAGAAGAATGGCACTTGACTCATTCATATCTATCACGGGTAAAACCAAATCTAAAGATGATAATTTTGAATTGAATGGATAATCAGAACCTGATTCATCCCAAATATGTGAGTCGGGTAAGCTTGAAAAATTATTAAAATTGATTGGAATATTTTTATTTGGCATGGGGGACTGAATCTTAGAAATTTCATCTCTATTCATGTTTGTTTCTGTTCCTTTGAATGTAAAGGAAAGAAAATTATAATGAGGAATGAGTACTTGTTTGATATGATTGTATTATATATAGGTGAAAAATATTGTGGTTAGAGGGGAAAAAAAATAAGATATTTTTTTTACTAAAATTTTGCAATCAAATTTTATGGTTTTTACCTAGGGATGCATAAAAATAATTTTATTTTTTCAAGTGGGATCATTAATATCCCATTGACTTTTCCTTTTTAAATTTAAGCAAATGCACTTTTATTATTTTCTTTTAGCGTAATTAAAATGTAACGTCTCAAATTTAATTTAAATCTTGAAAATTTTATTTTAACGGCTGAATTTGTTAGAAATAAATGATACTCTCTTACTTTGAATTTTGAAACTGCCAGAAAATGTTAAGTATCAATGGCTTTGACGAGACTTGCAAAAGCACTAACGACTTGCAACTCAATTTATTTGGATTTTGGTCGAATTGGCAAACGCACTCCCTATATTATTATTATTATTATTATTATGTAAGTTTGGTGAAATTAATTTTTACATTCATTCTTTTCAGAGTAGAATTACTTTTCTCACATAGCTACAATATTTAAAACAAGTGGTTGAATAATATTTTGCTACACTTTTCTTATCTCAGGTTCTGAGATCTAGATATTTTTTATATGTCATTTCATTCTTTATATGAGGATAATTGAAGTCTTTGAATGCTCCAATTTCACGGGATGAAATCGAATTGGTAGTAAAGCAAAAGCTTAATACGAAAGCACCTAGACCAGATGGTATGCATGGAATCTTTTTAAAGCGTGTTTGGGGTGATATCAAGGAGGATATCATTGCTTTCATTATGGGTTCTTTTTTGTTGGGACGTTTCTTTGCATGACATTAATTACACCTATATCGTATGATTTTAAGAATAAAAGATCCAAAGAAAATGACTGACTTCCGTCCTATTAGTCTTTGAAATACTTTATATAAACTTATTTCAAAGATTATTTGTAATCGTTTGAAGTTAGTTCTACCGTCCATTATTGATCATGCTCAGTCGGCATTTGTAGCCAACCGGCTTATTACTAATAATGTGATTGTGACTTTTGAGTGTTTTCACAGTTTTGCTAAGGGGCTATTGATGATCATTCATATATGGCGCTTAAGTTAGATATGCAAAAAGCATATGATTGAATTGAATGAGATTTTCTTCGCTTAGCTGATGCAAATGTCCTTCCCTGAGTGGCTTATTCAGTGTATTATACTTTGTGTTAGTACCATATCTTTCTCTGTATTGATCAGTGGTAGTCCCTCTCAGCAGTTTTCTTCAACCCGAGGTCTTCGATAGAGGACCCCTTATCCCCTTTTTTGTTCATTATTTGTGTTGAATGTCTCACTTCCCTAATTCGTCAAGCGGAATTGGGTGGTCTGTTATATGGGTTACCTTTTGCGGGTGATCTTATTTCGGTGTCTCATCTTATGTTTGCTAATGATTACTTGTAATTATCTCGGACATCTGTTAAGGTAGCAAATTAGATAAAGTCCATTTTGGTTCGTTATGCTAGTAATTGTCTTACATGACTGAGAATCAGCTCATGGGCCCTTATCTGGGTATGCCTTTAAGCATATGACGTTGCATTTCTTCAAAATTTAAGTTTATCCTGGATCGTATTTGGAAGCGTTTATCCGGATGGAAGGATAAATTTTTAACCCCTGCTGGCAAAGAAATACTAATAAAGGCTATCATTCAAGTTATTTTACATATGCTATGAACTTTTTTAGCCTCCCAAAAAATATTTGTGCTAAAATTTTTCGGATGACCACTATGTTTTGGTGGGGGAAACTACAATCCAAATGGCTTATCAACTAGCGGAAATGGAGTGCCTAATGTTGCACAAAAAAATGAAGGGGGTTTAGGTTTTTTGGATCCTTTACATTTTTAACAAAGCTCTACTTGCTATACAAGGGTGACGACTACTACAATTTTCAAATTCTCTTGTGGTGAGGGTTCTCAAAGCTAAATACTTTCCTCATTCTTCTTTTATGTTGACTAAACGTACTATAGGAGCTAGCTACCTATGGCGCAGCTTCTTAAAAGAGCGGGATCTTTTGTAAGCAAGATTGATCTATCGAGTCGGTGATGGGAGGTAGATCCTCCTATATATGGTTACTGTATCCTTACAATAAACCCCTTTTTAATAGAGAGAGGGAATCTCAACTAGTGTTTGTATCAGATCTGATTGATCAGTAGTTACAGCAATGGCAACTGCAGATATTACAACAGTGGTTCACTTCGGTCGAGGTATCTACAATCTCGTGAATCCCTCTATGTCCGGTTGATATAGAGGATGTGGTTATTTGGATTTTGACCGATAATAGAATTTACATTGTCCGTTCCGGTTATTGGTTGGCGTATCAACAAGAGTGTTCTTCTAGTTCCCATGGGGCGAGCTCACGAGGTCTGGATCAAATTTAGGCCAGCTTATAAAAGTTACCTATCCCTCCAAAAATAATTAATTTCCTCTTGCGTATTTTGACTGGAACTTTAGCAACCAAAGAGTCCCTTTCTCGGCATATATATATATATTAACCCTTATTGCCATATTTGTCTGAATCGTGTTGAAAATGCATATCATGTGGTTCTTTAATGTTCAGTGGCGAGAAACGTTTGGTCTACCATGGGTTGGCAAACATTTTCTCAACAGATTATCTACACATTCCTTCATTGATGTCATGGTGGAATTAATGCATAAATATGATGCCTCTGATTTTCGACTGTTTTGTTTACTTTTATGGAGCATTTGGCTTGCAAGAAATGTTTGTCAAGGGTTTCGTCCCCCCGGATAGTGCCATTGTTTTCTTTGATGGTGCTTTAAATTCGTCGACAACTGCAATTGCGGTTGCTATTAGACATAAGAATGGTGCCCTAGTGAGTGGGTTTGCCGGTAGGGTTTATCACTATCATGGTAATCCTGAATTTGTAGAGGCTTTGGTTCTTCTTCATGCTATTCGATGGGCATCAAAGAATGGGTTTTCTAGAATTCGTTTCAAGGGTGATTGTTAGTCCCTCATCCATCAGCTTGCCTGCCAACAGCCAGATTGGTCGCCTATTGATCATATTATTGGTTTGATTCATTAGCTTCTTTCGATTTTTACTGCCTTTTCGGTTCATTTTGTTCCTCATTCACAAAACACTATATAGCATCTTTTTGCTATTAAGGGGTTGACCCTATCCTCTTTTACTAAGTGGTTCTCTAATTTTCCGCATCTCATTCTGGAGGCCTCTCTAGTTGCTATTCTAGTATGTGTCAAGAACCGAGAATTCTTGTGCACATCACCTTGCTAAGTGGGCCTTTCATTCCAACTACCTTGGTGCTGTTGACTTGCCCATTTTGGCGTCTATATTGCCCCAAGGGGAGTAGCTTATAGTGTTTTGTTTAGTTTTCTTTGTTTCGGTTTTTTGTTTGTGATAACACTAAAATATTTTGATATTTAGTGACTAATTCTGCTTAATTGAATACTAATTTGAGGTTAATTGATCACATTTGATTTGCTTTTACTATTTTTGTGTTTAAAGGGATTTCAGAAAATTTTTGGGACAAATTCTCGAGAAATTACAAGTTCAGGGACTCAATTGCAAAATTTGAAGATATTTTACACGTCGGACTTTGACGACCGTCAATGTTTCGGTTCTTTGTTTGTGATAACACTAAAATATTTAGATATTTTAGTAACTAATTCTGCTTAATTGAATACTAATTTGAGGTTAATTGTCACATTTGACTTGATTTGACTATTTTTGTGTTTAAAAGGATTTCAGAAAGTTTTTGGGGCAAATTCGTGAGAAACTACAAATTTAGGGACTCAATTACAAAATATGTAATTTCATTTTCAAAGTACGATCGTCAAGCAAGATCTATTAATGACGGTCAAGTACTATTCATGATATTTTTTTATTTATGAAATTCCTATTTTACCGTTATGTAATTCACCTATAAATAGGTGGAATTCCACATAGAGTAAAAAAGGAGGAATTGTTAAGGCTAGTGAAACTCTATCATTTTTGTTATTCAACTTGTTTTTATGATTTCAATTACTCTCATATTCGTTCATTTTTTCTTTGAGTCTTATCATAGACCAAGAAGGATTCCTTGAAAAATTGTTGTTATTGTGTGCGAGTGATTATCAATTCTCTTCGAGTGTTGTGAGTTTGAGAGTTATCATAGACCAAGAACCTCTTGAATTCATATAATTGGAGTGATTTTGATTCTTAATATCACTAATACTCCAAGGTGTTGATATAGAAAGTTGTCTCGACCATAAGAAATTGTCTACATCGAGATTTTTGAGAGAAGTTGGTGATTGTTGAAGGTTTTTCATCACATCTAGAATGTTCTTGGAGATTCAAGAAATTGTTGCTTTTGTTGTACATCTTCTACCTCTTTAATTTTCATTAATTTTTGTATTGATGTTTTAGAGTACAATTCCCATTTTAGGATCTCTATCTACTACCTTTCTTATATGATTGAATATGGGAATAATAATTTGATTCATCTATTTGTTATTCATATGTAATCTATTCTTATGTTTCTTAGTTACTTACATCATATCTTTTGAGATTGCATCTTATGGATATGAGTTTTAAGGAGATATAGTATAGGCTACCTGATAACTCTAAAATAATAGAGTTATTCACATCCAATTTGCCACATTTTATTCAGGAATTAACTGACTTTATTTGGGAAAATGGAATAAAAATGTGTTGATTTGATATTTTCTCTCTCTTTTACCTAAATATGTGGATTTAATTGAATTAATTTCTCAAAATGTGGATGAGCTGTATTATTTGTTATTATTTGGGAATTAATTTGAATTGATTTATTGTAGCAAGGGTAAAAAGGGAATTTTGATGGTTGACATTGGTGAAGGAAAGTTGGATGAAAGTCGACCGAGAAGAAAGTGAAGTATGTGTGGATAATTTGCATATATATATATATATATATATATATACATATATATATATATATCTATATATCTATATATACATATATATATATTATATCATATATATCTATATATACATATATATATATATAATATACACCCACACACTATTTGTCACTTAAAATCCAGCTCGACATATTAAAGCTGAACTTGCTGTACTATGCATTTATTTCTTTTGTCCTATCCATTTCACATATATATATATATATATATGTGTGTGTGTGTGTGTTTTTAAAGTGCATGGCGACAAGGAGGACAAAAAAGTAGAAGAAAAGGTCAAGAATTTCAGAAAAGCAGCTGGAATGTTGTTGCTGACCCTGCAGCCGTCAGAGGAAAAAGACAAAACTCCTGCAGAAAGTTCTGAAATTCTGCTGTAGATCCTGCGGCTGTCAGAAGAAAAAGACAAAAACTATGCTGCAAATGCTGCAACATCAGAGGAAAATGACAAAGATCACAGAAAGCGGCGGGAGACCGGCTGCAAATACTGCAGCATTCAGAGGAAGAAGACAACAACTCCAGAAAAGCAGCTGGAACTTATTTTGACTATTTGCTGGAATTTTTGGAAAAAATTCCAGAATTATGGACAGATGGCAGCTTGGTAATGGCTCTCGGTACACAAAGAGGCTATATGTTTGTGAAGAACCGAGAGGAATGAGTTTGGCTAGTCTTGGAGAGTTTGAGAGCTAATCTTTGTTAGTTTTAGTTTGGCTTTTGGCCAAGATAGAGAGATTGGTTTTCTTCTTAGTTTTTCTTATATAGTTTAGTAGTGTTTCCATAGGATAGTTTAGCTTTTCTTCTTAGTTAACTAACTTTAGTAGGGAAAAACCCAAGAGTGAACAGGGTGACTTGCTGAAGCATTCATCAGCTGAGCAGTAGAGACGCAACAGCATCAAGCAGAGGAAACGAAGGGCAGCAGTACGTTGATTAAACTGATTTGGGCAGTAGGGTAATCTCCGACCAGAGTAATCCTCTCTCCATTTCCTCAATTTACTACTATTTTTATGACTAAATGTTCTTTGTAATATGATAATGTTTACATGGGTTCAAGGATTGATTAAAAATATTTTGGGAGTTATATGTTTTCCGTCTTAGGATTGACTCCGTTGATTGGTGTCACTATGGACCTAGGGACTATCTTTCCTATTACGTTAATCCTTGTCTTCCATGATTCGTTTTAGCAAAATATATATTTTTAACCTGAAGATGCTGTGATGTAGTTAAGTATGAGCATGTTGAATACACTGTTTTGATTATGATGACGAGTATGCTGCAGCATTGCTTTCTATTTTTATGTTTAATGCTTGTATGGGGCAATGCTTGGTTTATTCATGTAATTACATTAAATTGATTTAACATCACTTGTGGTTACGACTGTCCAATGTATGAATCGAGCTAGTGTCTGGCCTTCTAGCGGAGGGGAACTAGTGGACGTGATAATTATGTGGTGCTAGATTTGAGAACTGCGTAACCAGCGGTAAAGACACTAGAGTGCACTCAATATTGCAGTGGAAATGACCAAATTCACTGACTAGCGTTGCGCTAGGTCCACGGTACTTCGTACTCCATGAGACGATGTTATCGGGGATCTAGACTAATAGATCAAGTAGTCTGGGTGGAACCAGACATGTTGTAGCATTGATATGGAACTGAAAGCATGCTTTGCATACTTAGATTCACCTCTGGTTTGTACTTACATTTTTGGCGTGAATGCCGCAGCATTGTATTACCTGCAGTACTCTTGTGGTTATTTCCAGTAGGCTAACCTTTAACTGCTAGTTTAGTTAGGAGTAGGAATGCCGTAGCATTAGACCAATCTCTGTTCATGATTTATCATTCTTTATTCTTTTATTCTTTTATGATTCATTATTCTTTACTCTTTAATTCTTTTAACCATTTGTACAATCGTATGTAATTGGCATACATAGTCCCTGTGGGATCGATAATCTTGTACTTAGGTACATATATTACTTGTTGACCGGTGTATACTTGCACTTGTTAAGATTGCGTTGATTTATTCAATTTTCTTTATCTTTACAAATTGTGACACACGCACACAATGCAACAAGTTTTTGGCGTCGGATGTTTCAGCATCAGCACCACCAATGCCGCAGCAATGAAATATTCCAGAGAGCAAACCAGTACAGCAAAGAATGCCTTTTCCACAGAGGTTTGCCAAAAAGAAACAACATGAACAGTTCAAGAAGTTCTTGGACATTTTGAAACAGCTGCACATCAACATTCCATTGGTGGAAGCCATAGAACAAATGCCTAACTATGCGAAATTCATGAAGGATATCCTTACAAAGAAGAGAAAGTTGGGAGAATATGAAATAGTTTCACTAACCAAAGAATGCAGTTTCTTTTTGCAGGATATGTTGCCCCCTAAAATGAAAGATCCGTGGAGCTTTAATATTTCTTGTTTTATTGGAGACTCATATTGTGGTATGGCCTTATGTGATCTTGGTGCTAGCATAAATTTGATGCCTATGTCAGTTTTTAAACAGTTGGGCCTAGGTAAGGTAAGACCTACAACGGTAACATTGCAATTGGCGGATAGGTCTATAGCTCGCCCCGAGGGAAAAATTGAGGACGTCCTGGTAAGAGTTGATTAGTTTATTTTTCCAGCTGACTTTATTGTTCTTGATTATGAAGCAGACAGGGAAGTTCCCATTATTTTAGGAAGACCTTTCCTAGCTACGGGAAGAACTCTTATTGATGTGCAGAAAGGGGAGCTAACCATGAGATTCCAGGACGATAAAGTCACATTCAATGTATTCAAAGCCATGAAATCCCATGATGAAGGTGAGGAGTGTTTTTAGATCACCACCCGCGATTCTTGGGAAGAAAAAGATGAAGAGCAAGGTGAGGATGCCACGGATGCATTGATGGAGGAAAGTTTACATGATGATGGCAAAAAGGGGACCAATTTTAAAGTCAACGGGCATGAACTAAAAATCTACAGAGATGGAGACCAAGAGCAAACCATAGCTTCTCTATCATTGGTCAATGATGAAGAATTGGGTGGACCCCACACAAATGCAAAAATCAAGTGAACACTTTCCATTTTTATTTTCTGTTTTTCTTTTTCTTTTTTTTATTTATTTATTTCATTTTCCGTTTTTCTTTCTTCTTTGTTTATTTATTTTATTTGCTATTTTTCCTGTCTACTTATTTTTACTTTCGTTTATTTCAGTTTATTTATTTTATTTTCTATTTTAATTTGCTGATTGTTTATTTATTTTATTTGTTGACTGTTTATTTATTTTATTTGCTGGTTTATTTATTTTTATTTCCCGTTTTTCTTGTCTTTTTGGTTTATTTATTATTTCTGCCTCTTTTGTTTTATTATGTGTCGGGTACCCTTGTACCCGACAGCTGTTCCTTTCACTTGTTTTGTTTCTATTGCAGGTCAAAAGGAGATATACATACAGTATATATATATTTTGGGCAGAACACTCATCCTACTTCCGGATAAGAGACAAAATGAACAAATGGATAAAAGGAAAATTCAGTCAACTCTTTCTTTATGATTTTCAAGGAACAAAAAGGGACCTTTTCAGTTTCCATTCTTCCCAAGGTGCGTATTCATTGCTATATTTTATATTTAATTTTCCAAAGAGATTGAATGTCCCTTAGTTAAAGAAACCAAAAGACACCAACATTCCCTTCATTTGTTTTCACTCACCCAACTGAAAGCACTTCCCATTTAAAAACAAGGAAATATACAGAACACCCATCTCATTTCTCTCACTGCACTCACTTCTTACCGAAAGAAAAAAAAGAAAAAAACAAAAAGGGGAAAGGATAAAACCTTCTATTCTTCTTCTAACCGACGTTCTCAAGCTATATCCGACGCAAACAACACACCGAAGGTATGTTTTCTTGCTCTAATCTGATGGTAAAACGGTGAAGTTGCGGCCGGGATTTTTTTTTTGTGGTTAACCGTTCACTGATTTTTCTGGGTAAGGCATGAGTTTCCTTTCTTCCTTGACTGATTTTGCGAAACAATGTTTGAATCTGGATGTCTTTTTCCTTCTGGTCGAAAATATGAAAATTCTTGTATACAGTGAGTGGGCGGTGGATTTATGCTTAATATTTTCAGATTTACTGTGATAAATGTGAAAAAAATGGGTTTCTCTGTGTGAATGTTGTGGCTGTAGTCTTTTTATTTCGAAGCAGGCTATTCTCACTAATGACTGGATTTTCTGCATTTTTGCGCTAAAGGATGGGTTACGTATTCTGGGTTTACTGAAAAATCTGCGTTTTATTTTATGGGTTCAAGTGGAATTTTCAGAAAGCAAAGTTCAATTTTGAAATGGATATTACATTGTCCATCTATTTCTGATAAAAAGGGGGTTGAAGTTTTTTTCTGAATGACTTTGAAATGGCGGGAGACACCCTGATTTCCCGAGGTTTTGCAAAAATTTCTTTTCTGATTGATAGTATGCTTCTTCACTGATATTATTCTGATATTTTCTGTCGAAAGTCCCGGATACATGTTGATATTTTTCTTAACTGATACTAGTCCCCCGGGAATTTTGCAATTATTTCTTGTTGGGTAAATGCTGAATTGCAGACGAGAATAGATAGGTCATCTTGCGGGTCTTTAAACTCTTATCTTCTGTCGGGTAAACCAGCACGTACTGCATATTTTTAACTGAATATTCTAGAAACAAAGACTGATTTTTCTGGTTGGATCTGTTGACTAAAACTATGCTTAATTTGCTCTCATTTTTCATTTTGCTAAATGGCTTTGATTGGGATATACTGCGGTATTGCAATTCTTGTTATTTCTGTTGACAGTAAGATTATGTGGTGACCAAGTAAAAATAGTCCGTGACTGTTTGTTTTCTTTTCGGTCTTACTTTCAGTTTCTACCTTACATTTCGGGATTGTTGTTAACTGTGCCTTTCTCGGCAGTATATCCTCACCGGTATTAATCTTTTCAGATGACGATAAAAAAAGTAGCCCAAAAACTTCCCCCCAGAGAGAAATTCTCCTCTTCCGATGCCGAGGCCAGAATGACTGATTTGTATGCAGAGAAACAATGTCTTGAGGACTTAGGGTTCGATCTAACGGGCGAAACACCGTACCCACTTCCTGACGCATGCCGACATGTAATCCGAGTAATGGGCTGGGAGAAATTGTTCTCCCAACGTGTAGACCCGGACACTAGAGTTGTTCGGGAGTTCTACTCCAATTTGTGGCCAAACAGTGGGTACGCTGTATTTGTGAGAGAGCGGCTAGTGCCCTTGAATCCGCGGGCTGGCAATCCCTGGCCTAGTTTCCCGACTGAACTCTTACCGGATGAGGATCCCAACCGTATGGAGGACGACGATGTTGTCCTCACACCTTGATGCACTACATAGAAATAGGAGTAGTTCTAAACCCAAACTCGTTTACTTTTCTATTTTTGGATTGTACTTTAATTGCCTGTTGTGCAGGTCTTAAACAACTTTACTTATCTTTTGTTTTGGTTTGTTTTCTTTGATTGTTTTTTAGACTCCTTTTGTTTTATTTTGTTTTGTTTTGTTTTGTTTTGATTTCTTTTGTGTTGTTTTATTTTGTTTTGGTACATTGCTTTGCCTGCTGTCTGAAATTCTATGGTTAAAGCAATGAGGACATTGCTTCCCTCTAAGTTTGGGGGAGGGTGTCCTCTTATGGCAAAAAGTTCAAAAATTGTGCTAATTTTAAAAAAATTTCCTGCTGTCTTTTTAATGCATGACATCTTATTTGTTGAAATTTTGAGTGATCTATTTGAATGCATAGATGCCTTGCAATAATTTGTCTTTCCTTCATCATTATTTTTTTCAATCTCTCTTTTTTTTTTATCCTTTTCATCCATTTCTCTTTCTCCCCCTCACTCAATGCTCTTTTCTCTCATTTATTGTCATCTTAAATGCCGTTTCTTTTACGTCTTCATTCATTTTTCTTCTTCTTTCTCTCTCTCTCTCTCTCTCTTTTTTATATAAAAAAACGTCTTCTTATTCTATTTTCTTCACTTACTATTATTTTTTATTTCCCTTGGAATATCCAGATTCTTGATTCTCTTTGCATTTTGAATAAGGTTCAATTAATTAGTTCTATTTACTTTCTTTCTCAATCTTGAAGGTAGATTATGAAAAAAAAATTCATTTTTTTCGAAAAAAATTTGGTTATTTGATTGACTTCATCAGTTTTATTATTATTGGGTAATTTTATTTTCATTATTTGTTTTACAAATTATAAATATTTAATAAATTTGAAGTTTGCAAAAAGTTTAATTATTTCTTTATTTAAAAAAATAAAAACAAAAAAAATGTCAGGACAACGATTTTGTTTTTATTTTACTTTCTATTTAACTATTGTTTAAGAATTTTTATTTATGTTAGTATAGAATTTGAAGTTAAGGTTGATGGTTTTCTTCTTAGATCTCAAATGTTCCTAGATAAAGAATGCGAAAATGTGAAGGAGTGCAAATGCGTGAAAATGAAACTTGAATGAATGAGTTATCCAAAAAATTATATTAGTTTTATATATTTGTAATGTATTAAATAAAATAAAATAATAAATATAATGAGTATATTTATAAATTTCTATAAAATCAAAATATTTATATTATGTAATATATTTAATCATAATTGTTTATATTATAATATTATTTTTATGTTTAAAATTAGAATATTTATTATAAACATATATATATATATAAGATTACTATTTTTTATGGCAAATTTGTAAATATACTTTTAAGTTTTTTTTCTTTAAACTTCAATTTTATAAATTTTTTTATAAATTTCAATTTTTTCACTCCCTTCTTTAACTTATGACTTTCATATTTCAACATTTATTATTATACCTTTTTTTTTTAACATTTTTGTTTTTACTTTCCTTTTTTTTTCTCTTCTAGATTCTCTCTTCATTTTTTTAAAATAAAATCTCTTCATTTTTCTTTGTTTTAGTAATTTTATCTACATGTTTTATAAACTTTTTAAATTTACTTGTATTAGTTTATAGAGTTTTTATTTTCTATTTAACTTTTTAAAATTTAAATTTTCTTTTCTTTCTTTTTTTTTAAATTAAAGATATTTTGTCTCTAATTTTCCTTTATTTTTAATATATCTTCTTGTCTTTTATATATATATTCTTTAATAATATATTTTTAACAATACAATTTATATTATAAATAAAATAAAATAAAATTTTAACATTCAAAATTTTTAATTTTTATTATATATACTTATTTAAAAATAATTTTAAATGTTGTAGTATATATATTAAAATTTTAAAATTTATTTTAATTATAATATGATTTAATTATTTAATAAAGTTAAATTTATAAAAATAATAATCTAAATTGAAAGGAAATAATAAATTTTCTCAAAAATAAAGGAATAATAAATTTAAAAAATTAACCATAGAAATTAAAATTTTATACCAATTGTGCTTCAATTCTAATAAAAAAATGGACTAGTTATAATTTCATTTATTTATAATGTAAAAACATAAATTGCAATATTTCTATGTGAATTACATTAGATATCTTTTCATTCGATTTAAAAGTTAAAATTTATAATTCTTAATTAACGAATTCATCTTTTCATATAAAAGATAAATGGATATTTTTTGCATCATTTGATTAATAAAAAATTATTATTAAAGAGTTGTATTGTTTACGAAGAACTGTTTATAGGTCTATTAAAGGAGGTCTTCCAACCCATTCAAATATCAAAAATTCGAATTAAAAAAAATATTTTTGATCTATCCATTTTCGTTTTTTATTCTCGTTATTTTTTTAGTAGAATTTTTAGGATTGTTTACCGTTTATAGTATTATAAACAAAAGGCTAGTTCATTTGCATTGTTGTTGTTGTACTTTTCCAGTAAGTGTGATGGTTTTACCCTGGGAGGCAGACACCCGAAAGTTCTAAGCACCAATGAGAGGAGTAAAATTTGTCTTAAAGAAATAGTATTGAGTTCTTTCTAAGTTAGTATTTGATCTAAAAGGTATTTTTAATCATTAGATAATCTTTATTATCTATTATTATTTCCAACAATCTTAATACACAAAGAATATTATCATGCTTCCATGCATATGAATGGGCTAATATAAAATTATAATACGGTATTGGTAATAATATACTATTATTATGTCATATGCATTAGGTTATTTAATTCTACTATTCCTTATATGTTATATTATAATATCCTATATATATATATATATATATATATATATATATATATAAAAGGGTAAACTATCTTAGTTGCAATTCTTAAATCTCAAAATTCAACTTTTGCATCTCAATTTTTTTTACAGTTATATAGTGTCATTGAGTTTTCAAAATATCTCCCTACATGCACATCTATTAAGTCAAATCGTTAAGTCTTCAATTTTGCCGTTAGTCAACTTTTTTTCACTGTTTGACATTTTTCAATTAGGGGCATTTTTGTCCAATTTGTCCAAAATAAAATGTAATTTTTTTTATTTTCTTTAATTTTTTTTTGTCTCTTCGTTCTTTCATTTATAAACTTAGATTATTAAATTTAATTTTAATTACTTTTAATTTCCAGTAGTTACTACCATTTCTTTTCTTTTCTGTCCTCCTCTACCGTTGTCACTTCGTTATATGCCTACCTCTGTCGTTGTCACTTCGTTATCTGCCTACCGCTGTCGCTGCCGTCGCCGTCACCTCATCGTCTGCCTACAGCTGTAGTCGTCGTCGCCTCATCTTCTACCTACAGTTGTCGTTGTCGTCGCCTCGTCTTCTACCTACAGCTGTCGTCGTCGTCGCCTCGTCTTCTGCCTACAACTGTCTTGTCATAACCTCGTCGTCTGCCTACAGTTGTTGCCGGAGTCGCCTCGCCGTCTACCTATAGCTGTCGTCGTCGTGCCTCGTCATTTGCCTACAGCTGCCGTCGTCGTGCCTCGTCATTTGCCTACAGCTGCCTTCGTCGTCGCCTCGTCGTCTGCATACAGTTGTCGTCGCCTCAACATCTGTCCATAGCCACCATCGTCACATTGTCATCTGCCCGCCACCATCATCTGAATATTATCAATTCCGTCGTCGATGAAGGAAAAGGAGAGAGAAAGGAGGAAGAAAAAAGAGAGAGAAAATTTTTAATTACCAGATCGAGAAAAAGAAGGAAGAGAGAGAAAATAGAAAGAAGGAAGAAAGAGAAAAGAGAAAGAAGAAGGAGAGAGGAAAACAATTAAAGAAAAAAACTTAGTTCAGAAATCAAGTTTGAAATAAATTGAAATGAGAGGAAGAAAAGAGGATGAAGAAGGAGAGAGAAAGAAGGAAAAGAGAGAAAGAAGGAAGAAAAAGAGAGAGAGAAAGGATGAAGAGAGAAAAAAAATTAAATTAATGGAGAGAGAAAGACGGAAGAGAGAGAAAAGAGGAAGAAGAAAGAAAGAGAAAAATTAAGAAATATTGAACAAAAATGTCTCTAACTGTAACCGTACAGAATGATAAAAAAAAGTTGACTAACGGCAAAATTAAAGACCTAACGGTTTGACTTAACAAATGTGCATATAGTATGACATTTTGAAACTTTAATGGTACTATAAGTGTAAAAAAATTTTGAGGTGCAAAAATTGAATTTTAAGATCTAAGAAGTGCAACTAAAATAGTTTACCCTATATATAATTATACTTACTATGAGATTATGTTTTCTCTACAAACTATTTTGTTATTTTAGAAATGAAAAATGAAGAATTATAAGACTTGCTTAATTTTATGATTTTTATCATGGATATTACATGGGTTGAGGACAAGTCAGAAAATTCCTAAATTTTATCAACCTATGATTTTGATTATATGGTATCTGTTTTTTCTTTTCTTTTTTTTAATTTATGAGAGTAAAGAAATAATATATTAGAAGATTTAAATAACCATAAAAAATAATTAAAGATATAATATTTTAATTTTTGATCGGTAATATAGATAATATGAGCATATCTATATCTATTTAAAATATTATCTTGATATAAAAATGATATTTACATCTACTTAATGTACACATTGTAATGCATAAATAAATAGGGTAAACTATCTTAGTTGCACTTCTTAGATCTCAAAATCTAATTTTTGCACCTTAAAATTGTTTTTGTACTTATTCTATTATTGGGGTTTCAAAACGTCTCACTACATGCATTTCTGTTAAGTCAAACCATTAAGTCTTTAATTTTACCGTTAGTCAACCTTTTTTTACTATTTGACACTCTTTCAAGTAGAGGCATTTTTGTCCAATTGTTTTTTTCTCTCTCCTTCTTCTTCCTCTTTTCTCTCTCTTCCTTGTTTCTCTCTCCATTAATTTAGTTTTTTTTCTCTCTTCCTCTTTTCTCTCTCTTTTTCTTCTTCCTTTCTCTCTCCTTCTTCCTCCTCATTTATCTATTTTGTTAGCTTTCAAATCTTCTTCAGACATTTCTTCGAATTCTCTCATTTTTTGGACATTTGACAATAGTTCCACCCTTGTTCTTCATGGTTGGAGTTTCGTGTCAACTCATTACTCGAAGAGTTACAAAGCTTGTTCTCCACAACCTAAATCTTATTGGTTCAATTCAAACGTTAGTTCTGCTCCGGCAGCTCCGTCACCTGAGTCTTCACCACAATCATCTCTCTTCTAACACTCTCGATTTCACTTCCTGGTCTGATCTTAAATACCTTTATCTCTCTCACAACCACTTCATCAGAAAATTTCCTTACGGAATCTCCCAACTCTGTAGTCTCCACCGCCTTAAACAAAAGAGTAATATTTCTTTAATTACGTATTGTCATATGTGATTTAAAGTTGTATGAGGCATAACGAGTAAAAAAATATTTTATTAATTTTATTGATGATTGCATATTTGGAAGTAAAGATGAAGCTCTAAATTCCTATATATATTATATGAATGAAATTAGATTAAAAATGAAAAGAAAAATCATATCTTTTGAAATCATTGAAGTACTGAATATGAGTATATATGTTCTCTATGTGGAGAAGTTGGTCAACTTGCATCTCCTCGTACATTTGTGCAAAGAAATGAAAGATTCATTTCATAAAGTATTTGGTTAATGTAGTATCGATTAAAGATTTCATATTTATCTCATGATTTGTGGGGGAAAGCAATATATACAAAATTAATCTCATGGGTTGTGGGGGATAATAATATATATTTTGAAGGTAAGTCTTTAATAATGAAATGCATGAAACCACTTATGAAATTTGAGAAAAGGTTTTAAATTTACTTTTAATTATTTGAAGTTTTCTAAGTGTTATTCTTAGTTCGAAAAAGATGACATATAGTGATATTATATATATATATATATTATTTAATAGTATTTAATGTTTATACGATGTTTATCATAGAGTTAAGAAATACACAAATTTAAACATATGTTTCGTGAGAAAATAAAGAAACTAAAGTTCAAAAAAATAAATATTTACTTATATGCGTGTGTATATGAAGAAATTGATGAACAAAAATTTAAGTAACGTGCTAATAATGTTGAATTATGAAAAGAATATAGATAGTGAGATAGAAACTATCTTACAAAATCATGTATATAAAATAGTTGACCATTTTTATCAAGTAGATATCCACAGAAAAATAAGTAAATTGTCTTCACTAATTTCTAAAGGATATTCCAAAATAGAAATGGCACGTATCATTTTATGTATAAATATTGTGTTAGTAAATCAGCGATAGAAAAGGATAAAATATACTATGTAATGAAAAGTTTTGACATATGTGTTGAGGACACAAAATTAGACATTACTTTTTAATGGAATTGTTTTAGTGATTATGTGAGCTCGTGACTAAATACTGTGAATCTGCTAAGGAAATGGTTGCCTAAAGATAAAGTGATCAAATCATCGAAGGGAATGGTCTAAAGCCAATAATAAAGTTCATCATGGTGGAAACTCAACATAGTTTACTTGGAGATCCCAAGATCTAGGTTCAATGAGGCAACAAAATTATGGTGAGTTCTAAAGTTACTAAGGACTTTATCTCCTATCCATTCCTAAGGTGAGTAGAGTGACATAGGTTGTGATTTAGGATAAGCAATGCGTTTTTAATAATTTCTATATTATGAATGAGTCAAAAGAGTATAATGAGATACTTTTAATATGAATTACCTATGTAAGTGCGAATGTGGTCAATTCAAAGATAGCTCATAAGCTAAGTTATCTAAGCATTCATTAAATAAGGCGGTGTCCAAGGCCGAAATGGACACAACAATGAGAACCAATTTTGTTAGAAAAGAACTCCGTTTGCAGTTGTCTTGGTAGACATTCAAAGCTTAATAGTTCAAGGCATCAAGTCCACTAGTCAGGGAGTATATCCGATTGTAATACACTAGAAAAGGTTCAAAGCCAAAAATTACCTATTTCGATGCAGTTACTTTTATTAGAATACTATAAGTCGTTATTCTTCATATGTGGTGGTAGAACAAATTGGTATAGACCGAATTGTAATTCATGTGGGGGATTATTGGATATTTTATGTGAATTACATTGGGTATCTCTTCATTCAATTTAAGAGTTAAGATTTGTAACTCTTGATTAACGAATTCATCCTTTCATATAAACGATGAATGGACGCTTTTTGTGCCATTTGATTAATAAAAAATTATTATCAAAGAGTTGCATCATTTACGAATAGCTATTTATAGGTCTATATAAAGGAGGTCTTCCAACCATTTCAAATATCGAAAATCCAAACTAGAAAAAATATTTTTGATCTATTCATTTTAGTTTTTATTCTCTTGCTTTTCTAGTAGAGTCTTTAGGATCGTTTACATTTTGTACTATTGTAAACAAAAGGCTGGTTCGTTGAGCTTGCTATTGTTGTGCTTCTTCAGTAAGTGTGATTGTTTTACCCTGGGAGGCACCAAAGAGAGGGGTGAAATATGTCTTAAGGGAATAGTATTGAGTACTAGACCTGATCTTTATTCTATTCATTACTATTACCTTTTTTATGTCAAATCTTTCCAAGTAATTCTTCGATTTAAAAGGTATTTTTTGTTTTGATCATTATATGATCTTTATTCTCTATTAATATTTCCAGCATAAGAATTGAATTCTACAAAGACAATTTGAATTGAATTTGGATTAATTAGAGTAGTAATAACTTCTCATGCTATATAGTCTAACATAAAAAAAGGTAAAAGAAATTGCATTCCAATAGTGCATAACCAATCCCTATATATAATAGGAAATTAATACTAGAAACTTGTACGAATACATTGATACTTTTTAACTAAGGTACAAGTTGCTTACACATAATTTTACTTTTAAATTCAAACTAAATTCCACACTATGAAATCATTAAATTAATTACTATGAGGTGGATCAAAACCAATTTGATCCAAGGCATCATAAAAGTTCTTAGCTTTCACATTGAGATACTTTTTCCATGTGATTGAGCGATAAAGAGGGAGCTCTCCATGTTTTACCAACTTCAAAGGTGGAGAAATGTCATCATCTTTTGATGGACCTAAAAAATATGCAACTGAGATACGATGTTCGGTTAAATTTACCATAGCTCGGTGCAACGCGCTCTTAAAAACGCCATTTGAGAGGATTTGCAAAAGATCACCAACATTAACCACAAGTGAGCCATTCATTGGTGGCACGTTGATCCAACCGACTTGGTCATGGTAGAGTTGGAGTCCACTGGTGTTGCTCTGGTACAATACAGTGACTAGTGATGTATCAGTATGAGGCGCTAGACCCATAGCCTGATTTGGTTCTGGACAAACTGGGTAAGAGTTGACTTGAAGAAGACGGTCAGTACAAGTGGAGTTTGTATTAGGCGTATACCATTTCACATCATCATCCGTTAAGCCTAATGATGTTAGCATCATACATAATATCTTTTGAGATAGTTTCTTCATTTCCTCATCATAATTATTCATCACATTGCTGATTAAAAATAAACAAATGGTGTTATTAATAAAATTATAATCAACATAAATAAGAAAAAAATAATAAAAGATATTTAAAGTTGTATGATCATACCAAAAGTTTGCACTAATGTTACACTCTGTAGGCCACAATTGAGAGGCCACATCTGAAAGTGGACCTTGAATGCTAAATCCCTCTGACCACATTAACTTTTTGAAAAGTGGTGACATTTTTGCAATGCCATAACCATTACTTTGATCCATAGGTCTTAAAGCTCTGAGCTTTTGTTCAATAGGCAAAGCAAACAAATTTCTTGTTTGATCCTCCATTTGTTGAAGAAGCTCCATGCTTATGCCATGATTAATGAGTTGAAACATTCCCCATTCCTCAAATGCCTTTTTCATAAGAAGAATGGCATTTGAATCATTCAGATCTATCACTGGTAAAACCAAATCTAAAGGTGATAATTTTGAATTGAATGGATAATCAGAACCTGATTCATCCCAAATATGTGAGTCGGGTAAGTTTGAAAAATTATTGAAATTGATTGGAATATTGTTATTTGGAATAGGGGACTGAATCTTACAAATTTCATCTCTATTCATGTTTGGTTCTGCTCCTTTGAATGTAAAGAAAAGAAAATTATGATTAGGGATGAGTACTTGTTGGATATAAGATTGTATTATATATAGGTTAAAGTATTCTGGTTAGAGGGAAAAAAAGACAGTTTTCCTGCTAAGATTTGCGTAATTAAATTTTGTGTTTTTACCTATATACGGGTGTATAGAGATGGAAAATTTATCAAAATGTTACCTTTCTTGCTAAGAATTGTGCAATTAAATTTTGTATTTTTACCTATATAGGGATGTATAGAGATGGAAAATTTACCAAAAAGATGCCTTATATGCTTAGAATTGTGCAACCAAATTTTGGGTTTTTACCAATATAGGGATGTATAAAAATGAAATTTTTTTCAAGTGGCTGTGATCCAAGGATCATTAATATCTCATTGACTTTTTCCTTTTCAAAATTAAGCAAATGTATTTCTAAAATTTATTTGTTAAATTTTCCTTTTCTAAAAGGATATCTTTCACATTAAGTATTGGGCAATTAAATTCTGTGTTTTTACTTATATAAGAATGTATAATGATGGAATATTTTTCAAAAAGATATATTTTTTCGAAGAATTGTGTAATCAAATTATTTGTTTTTACCCATATAGGGAGGTATAAAGATGAAAAATTTACCAAAAATTTACATTTTTTTCTAAGAAATGTGTAATCAAATTTTGTGTTTTTACCTATACAGGGACGTATAAAGATGGAAAATTTATCAAAAAGTTACATTTTTTTTGCTATGAATTGTGCATTCAATTTTTATGTTTTACCTATATAGTGATGTATAAAGATAGAATATTTTTCAAAAACATACCTTTTCTTTTAGGAATTGTGCAATCAAATTTTGTGTTTTTTACTTGTATAGGGATGTATAGAGATGGAAAATTTATCAAAAAGTTACCTTTTTTTATAAGAGTTGTGCAATCACATTTTTTGTTTTTACCTATATAGGGATGTATTAAGATGAAAAAGTTATCAAAAAGTTATCTCTCCTCTTAAAAATGTTGTAATCAAATTTTATTTTTTTACCTATATAGGGATGTATAAAGACCGAAAATTTATCAAAAAGTTATCTTTTCTGCTAAGAATTGTGTATTCAAATTTTGTATTTTTACCTATATAGGGATGTATAAAGATAGAATATTTTTCAAAAAGATATATTTTCTGTCAACTATTGTGCAATCAAATTCTATATTTTTATCAATATAGTGATATATAAAGATGAAAAATTTACCAAATTCTTTATTTTTTTCTAAGAATTGTGTAATCAAATTTTGTGTTTTTATTTATATAAGGAGGATGTATAAAGAAAACTTATTGCTGAATTTGTTAGAAATAAAATGATAGTTTTTGACATTGAATTTTGAAACTGCCAGAAAATGTTTTAAGTATCAACGGCTTTGATGAGATTTGCAAAAGTACTAGCGACTTGCAACTCAATTTATATGGATTTTGGTCGAATTGGCAAACCTAGTCCCTATATTATTACGTAAGTTTGGTGAAATTATTTTTGACAATAATTTTTTTTAAAGTAGATTTGACCTTATATTATATAAGATTGATCTTTTTATTTAAAAGTTTGTTAAAATATATATTAAGTCCAGAAAATAAAAAAAATTTACTAATACTTATATTATTATATTGTTTTAATAGATTTTTTTTTTGTTAAAAAAACATATTTAATATATTTAATAATAATTATTTAATAAAAATAAAAGGGCAAAAATAGTTCAAAATTTATAGGCTATTAATAAAATTGATCTCAAATTATTAATTTTGTTTTAGAATTGATCATTATATTTTATAAATATTGTGAAATTGATTCTTTTATATAAAACTTTGTTAAAACAATCGTTATGCTTAAAAATTAATTAAAAAAATTAAAACATTTTCTTAGTACAATTTTTAATATACTTAATAATATATATATATATATATATATATTCAACCATGTCAAAGAACTTAATGACCCCTTTTATTTAATGAGTAAATATCCAATCTCAATTTGTTGTTTTAGTCTTATTTTTTTAATAAAAAGCAACCCTACTCAAGGCGCAAGTTATCGACGACTGTGTGTAATACCCGACTTGAATTAAGTAATTATAATAAATTTATAATTAAGTTATTAAATAAAGAATTACTTTTCTTACGCAACTACAAGTAGCTGTATAATATATGTTACACTTTTTTCATCTCAGGCTTCTAAGATCTAGATATTTCAGATACGACAATTCATCCTTTATCTAAGAATCATCGGGAGTCTTTGAATGCTCTAATTTCAAGGGATAAAATCGAATTGGTAGTTAAGCAAATGCCTAATACGAAAGCACCTGGACTAGATGGTATGCATGAAATCTTTTTAAAGCGTGCTTGGGGAGATATCAAAGAGGATATCATTGGTTTTATTATGGTTTTTTTTTGTTGGGGACGTTTCTTTTCATGACATTAATTATACCTACATCGTATGATTCCAAAAATAAAATATCCAAAGAAAATGATTGAATTCCATCCTATTAGTCTTTGTAATACTTTATGTAAACATACTTAAAATATTATTTGTAATCATTTGAAGTTAGTTCTACCGTCCATTATTGATCATGCTCAGTCGGCATTTGTAGTCAACCAGCTTATTATTGATAATGTGATTGTGGCTTTTGAGTGTTTTCACAATATTGCTAAGGGGGCTATTTATGATCATTTATATATGGCGCTTAAATTAGATATGCAAAAAGCATATGATCGAATTGAATGGGATTTCCTTCGCTTGGTGCAATATGCTTTGTGTTAGTATTGTCTCTTTCTCTGTATTGATCAATGGTAATCACTCTCCGCGGTTTTTTTGCAACCCGGAGTCTTCAACAGGGGGACCCCTTTTCCCCTTTTTTGTTCATTATTTATGTTGAAGGTCTCACATCCCTCACTCGTCAAGCGGAATTGGGCGGTCTTTTATACGAGTTACCTTTTGGGGGTGATCTTGTTTCGGTGTCTCATCTTATGTTTGTTGATGATTCCTTGTTATTATCTCGAGCATCTGTTGAGGCAACTAATCAAATAAAGTCTCTTTTTGCTTGTTATGAGATTCTATCCAGTCAATGTATCAATTTTAGTAAATTTTGTGTGACTTTTGGCAGTGATTGTCTTACTTTGATTAAGGACCAAGTTTTACAGGTGCTGGGCATGACTGAGAATTAGCTCATGGGCTCTTATCTGGGTATGCCTTTAAGCATAGGACGTTGTGTTTCTTCAAAATTTCAATTTATCCTTGATCATATTTGAAAGTGTTTGTTCGGATGGAAGGATAAATTTTTAACACATGCTGGCAAAGAAGTACTAATAAATGCTATTCCATCATATGTTATGAACTGTTTTAACCTCCCAAAAAATATTTGTGCTAAAATTATTAGAATGACCGTTGCGTTTCGGTGAAGCAACAATCAAGAGAGAACTTATCTACTGGCAGAAATAGAGCGTCTTATGCATCTTATGGGGGTTTGGGTTTTAGGGATCATTTGCTTTTTAACAAAGCTCTGCTGGCTAGACAAGGATGGCGACTACTACAATTTCTATGGCGTAGCTTCTTAAAGCTAAATACTTTTCTCATTCTTCTTTTATGTTGCCCTAACGTACTACAGGAGTTAGCTATCTATGGCGTAGCTTCTTAAAATGGCGGGATCTTTTGGAAACAGGCTTGATCTATCGAGTCGGTGATGAGAGGCAGATCCATATCTGGGAGGATAGGTGGTTACCGGGTATCCCTTACAATAAGCCCATTTTTAATAGAGAGAGGGAATCCCAACTAGTGTTTGTATCAGATTTGATTGATCACTAGTTACGGCAATGGAAATTACAAAAATTACAAAAATTATAGTAGGGGTTCACTCCGGTTGAAGTATCTGTAATCTCGAAAATCCCTGTATGTCTGGTTGATATAGAGGATGCAATCATTTGGAATTTGGCCGAGAATGGGGTTTACACAGTTCGTTCTGGTTATTGGCTAGCTTATAAGTAGGAGTATTCTTCTGGTTCTCATAAGGTGAGCTCACGGGGTCCAGATCCATTTTGGGCCAACTTATGGACATTACCTATCCCTGAAAAAATCATTCATTTCCTCTATGGTATTGCGATTGGAACTTTAGCAACCAAAGAGTCCCATTCTCGGCCTATATATATTAACCTTTATTGCCATATTTGTTTTTACCTTGTTGAAAATACCTATCATGTCTTTTTTAATGTTCGGTGACGAGAAAGGTTTGGTCTACCACGGGTTGGCAAATGTTTTCTCAACAGATATCTGCACATTCCTTCATTGATGTGATGGTGGAATTACTGCATAAATATGATGCCTCTGACTTTCAACGATTTTGTTTACTTTTATGGAGCATTTGACTTGCAAGAAATGGTGGCGTGTTCATAACCGCACTCCCATTGTCCAAGATATCATCAGTAGAAGTTACTTTTTCGATCGAGATAAGCATTTCTTTATCTCTTATGCTCCTAATCCAGTATTATCGCGAGCTCCATGGTTTGTCAAGGGTTTCGTCCCCCAGGATAGTGCCATTGTTTTCTTTGATGGTGCTTTAAATCTGTCGGCGGGGGTTCTATTAGACATAAGAATGGTGCACTAGTGAGTGATGTTGTTGGTAGGATTGACCACTATCATGGTAATCTTGAATTTGTAGAGGCCTTGGCTCTTCTTCATGCTATTCGATGGGCATCAAAGAATTGGTTTTATAGAGTTCGTTTCAAGAGTGATTGTCAGTCCCTCATCTATTGGCTTGCCTGCCAACAGCCAGATTGGTCACCTATTGATCATATTATTGGTTTGATTCATCAGCTTTTTTAATTTTTACTGCTTTTTCGATTCATTTTATTCCTCGTTCCCCTAACATTATAGCGCACCTTTTTTATACTAAGGGGTTGACCCTATCCTCTTTTACTGAACGGTTCTTTAATTTTTTGCATGTTATTATGTAGGCCTCTCTAATTGTTATTCTTGAATAAAATTTACGTTATTTCTCTGAAAAAATAAATTTACTTTTAGGGTAAATTATACTAGTAACACTTAAACTTTTTAAAATCCAGCTTTTGCACCTATATTTATTTTTGTATTTATTTTTGCTTTGAACTGACACTTGAACTATAAAATATTACCATCGTTGCCCTTCCGTCCAAAATTTCTGTCATACTTCATTTTTCGTCCAATTCCTAGGTGCATTTTCGTCTTTTTACAATCATGAACATTTTTTAATTATTATGGTTTTATTTTTATGGGTAATTTTATCATTTCACTTAATTATTAAAAATCTAAAAAATATTTTGTAATTGCAAGGAGTTGATCCCACAACTATATGCCTAACTAAACCATATCTACCTATTGGAACAACAATAAATATATTAATTTACATTGAACTTATATTTTATATTGCAATTACAAAGATAAATATATAGCATTTTATATTACAATTATATTTTATATTTTAAATATAAATTATATTAAATATAAACATTCTCAAACAAAATACTATCAAATGACACAATTCAAACCACAAGTTTTTGTTGTTGTCACCATACTCAAACCTTGCACTGAGTTACTTCTTCAACTCTTCCTCTTCGAATTTGTTGCAGAACATGAATTTTGAAGTATTTTTTTATACAATATCATTGCTGACACTAATAATGTAACAATGTCATTGTTAAAAAAACTTCGAAAGTTGTATTTTGCAACGAATTCAAAGTTGAAGAAAAGCTTCAATTCAAGGTTTCAGGAATGGGATGGCTAGGAAGATATATGGTTTAAATTGTGTTGTTTAAATAATATTTTTTGAAAATTTTTATATTTAATATAATTTCCAAATAAAATAAATTTTTATATTTGTCAAGTGGTAAATGTTTATTTATTGTTTATATGATTGTGGTTCAAATTTAGGAGTTTACAAATATAATTATATTAAATTTATTTTGACATCGTCTAGTTTGTAATATAAAATAGCTTGTTAATAGTTGCTCTAATGGGCTAATATTATTTTGTCATTTGTGTGGTTGAGGGATCCAAATTTTTAAAAATTATGTGAAAAGATAAAATTACCCTTAAAAATAAAACCTTAATAATTTAAAAATATTCTTGATTTAAAAAGAGGAAAATGCTCCTAAGAATTGGATGGAAAATGAAGTCGGGCAAAAATTTTGGACAAAGGAGGTGATATTTTATAGTTCAAGTGTGAATTCAAAATAAAAATAAATAAAGTGTAAAAGCTGAATTTTTGAAAAGTTTAAGTTTCAATAGAATAATTTACCGTTACTTTTATTATGAGTTAAATTAGAATATATGGAAACATATTATCAATTAATTAATAGTATATACCTAAGTAGGTATATACCGTTACTTTTATTATCTATCGATACTGTTTAGGATTAAACATCAAACAATAATTAAGTTGGAAATATGATTAAAAAAAAAAAAAAAGGTACGTGGTGAATTTAAAAAGATATATATGTTGTACAATGATAATGAATTCAAAGTAAGTGGAAACAATTCCTTATTTGTTTTTATGTATATATATATATTTATATATTTATATAGATATATATGGATAAATAATAAATATTTTTAATATGATTATATCTCATTATCAAAAGTTACAAGTTTATTATTTATATATATTGGTATGTTTTGAATTATATATTTACATATAATTAAAGAATTTTAATTATTATTTAAAATATTTAAAACTTATTATGAATTTTGAAATATTTTCATAAATTAATAAAATATGTTTAAATGTTATTTTGTTATAAGAGTATTTTAAAGTAATCAAATATAAGTTTTGAAGAGATTTAACGATAGTTTATAAAAGCTATTTGAATGTAAGTTAGTTCATTTAAAAGTTAAATATTTGGTATTCAATAGTTAAAAAAATACATTAATTTATTAAATGATTTTTTAAAAATTATTCTGGGTTATAAATGTATTTCGATTTTTAAAAAAAATCAAATTTAATTATTATTATTCAATGTATTTTAAATTAAAGTTATTAAAAAATTTAGATTAATAGCAAATTGGAACGGGTTTCATGTTTTAATAATATTTGATGATATTAATTGGAATGTTTTGGTAATATTGACAATATTAATTGGAATGAAAATTTTTCAATTCCTCTTCTCAAATATTTAGAAATAATAGTGGTGGCTATTCTAATGTTGTTTTATCAAATCCTCCTCTATTTCAGTCTTATGTTAAATATATGATTCGTATTTATTTGTGCGATATTATAAATAATGAATCCATTGTAGCGAAATCCCTAATATATATATAAAGTAAATTAATGAGTATTTGAATGAGGTAAATATAGCTTTGGAAAGAGGTCAAGAGTTTGACACTTGTTGTGAGCTTCAAATAATAGTCATGGTGAGACATTTATTTTAGTAAGATGTAGAATATTTTATGTGAATTACATTAGATATCTCTTCATTCGATTTAAAAGTTAAAATTTATAACTCTTAATTAACGAATTCATCTTTTCATATAAAAGTTAAATGGATATTTTTTGTGTCATTTGATTAATAAAAAATTATTATTAAAGAATTGCATCGTTTACAAAGAACTGTTTATAGGTCTATTAAAGGAGGTCCTCCAACCCATTCAAATATCAAAAATTCGAATTAGAAAAAATATTTTTGATCTATCCATTTTCGCTTTTTATTCTCGTTATTTTTTTAGTAGAGTTTTTAGGATCGTTTACCGTTTATAGTATTGTAAACAAAAGGCTGGTTCATTTGAATTGCTGTTGTTGTACTTCTTCAGTAAGTGTGATGGTTTTAGTAAGTGTGATGATTTTACCATGGGAGGCAAGCACCCGAAAGTTCTAAGCACCAAGGAGAGGAGTAAAATCTGCCTAATCAATGCAACCTGATTCAGGAAAGTTGGGCTTGGGAAAGCATCTCGGGGGAGTAAAATCTGTCTTAAAGAAACAGTATTTAATATCTTTCTAAGTTAGTATTTGATCTAAAAGGTATTTTTAATCATTAGATAATCTTTAT
This sequence comes from Asclepias syriaca, assembly GCA_027405835.1. Classification (NCBI taxonomy): domain Eukaryota; kingdom Viridiplantae; phylum Streptophyta; class Magnoliopsida; order Gentianales; family Apocynaceae; genus Asclepias; species Asclepias syriaca. The sequence continues at coordinate 20,041,674 of CM049927.1, forward strand.
TATCTATTAATATTTCCAACAATCTTAATACACAAAGAATATTATCATGCTTCCATGCATATGAATGGGCTAATATAAAATTATAATATGGTATTGGTAATATACTATTATTATGTCATATGCATTAGATTATTTAATTTTACTATTCCTTATATGTTATATTATAATATTCTCTCTCTCTCTATCTATATATATATATATAAGGGTAAACTATCTTAATTGCAATTCTTAGATTTCATAATACAACTTTTGCATCTCAAAATTATTTTGCAATTATAGTGTCATTGAGGTTTCAAAAATGTCTCACTACATGCACCTCTGTTAAATCAAATCGTTACGTCTTCAAATTTGTCGTTAGTCAACTTATTTTCAATGTTTGGCACTGTTTCAATTAGGGGCATTTTTGTCCAACATGTCTTCTCATTTTTTTTTAATTTTTTTTCTCTCTCTTCCTTCTTTCATTTATGAACTCAGATTATTAAATTTAATTTCAATTACTTTTAATTTCCAATAGTTATTATTATTTCTTTTCTTTTCTTTATCAAATGACAACCTGTAATTTCAATTTTTTAAACTATCAAAAGTGAACCCGAGAGAACATCAACACATGTGAAGCGGAATGCTTCAATTTTCTAAATCTATTTCTATTGTAACGGTTTCGATGCCACCATTTCACCATTGTCCTCCTAATCCTCCATTGTCGTCGTCACTTCATTATCTGCCTACCGCTGCCGCTGCCGTTGCTGTCGCCAAGTCGTCTACCTACTGCTGCCGTCGCCTCGTCGTCTGCCTACTGCTGTTGTCGTCGTCGCCTCGTCGTATGCCTACAACTATCGTAGCCGTTGCCTCATTGTCTGCCTACAGCTGTCTTCGCCCTCATCTCATCGTTTGCCTACAGCTGTCGTTGCCCTCGCCTCGTAGTCTGCCTATAGCTACCGTCGTCGCCTCATCGTCTGCCTACTGTTGCCATCACCGGCGCCATCGCCTGGTCATCTACCTACTACTGCCGTCGCCGTCGCCTGTTTGTCTGCCTACTGTTGTCCTCACTGTCCCCTAGTCGTTTGCCTACAACTGTCATCGTCGTCCCCTCGTCGTCAGCCTACAGCTACCATTGTCGTCGCCAGGTCGTCTGCCTACAGCTGCCGTCGCTTGGTCTTTTGCCTACAGCTGTCGTTGCCTCCTCGTCTTCCTACTGCTGCCGTCATCGTCGCCTCCTCGTCTACCTACTACTACCGTCGTCGTCACCTCGTCGTCTACCTACTGCTACCGTCGCCGTCGCCTGGTCGTCTGCCTACAACTGCCGTCGTCGTCCCCTCGTCGTCAGCCTATAGCTGTGGTCACCGTCGCCTAGTTGTCTGCCTACAACTGCCGTCGCCATCACCTCGTCATCTGCCTATTGCTGTTGTCACCTTCGCCTGGTCGTCTATCTACTGCTAGTTGCCTAGTCTTCTGCCTACTGCTGTCGTTGTCGTCGCCTCCTCGTCTGCCTATAGTTGTCGTTGTCGTCGCCTCCTCGTCTGCCTACAGTTGTCGTCATCCTCGCCTCGTCATCTGCCTATCTCTATCGTCGCCTTCGCTGCCTCCTCGTCTACCTACCGTTGTCGTCCTCGCTGTCACCTCATCGTCTGCCGTCGTCACTTCGTTATCTGCCTACCGCTGCCGCTGCCGCTGCCGTCGTCGTCGCCTGGTCATCTGCCTACTACTACCATCGCCATCGCCTAGTCATCTGCCTACTGCTGTAGTCTCCATCACCTTGTCGTCTGCCTACAACTGCCATCGCCATCGCCTTGTCATCTTCCTACAGCTACCGTTGTCGTCGCCTCAATGTCTTCCTACTGCTATGGTCGTCGTCGCCTGGTCGTTTGCCTACTGCTGCCATCGTCGTCGCCTGGACATCTTCTTACGGCTGCCGTCGCTGTCGCCTCGTCGTCTGCCTATAGCTGCCATCGCCATAGCCTCGTCGTCTTCCTACAGCTGCCGTCGCCATCGCCTCATCATCTGCCTACAGTTGTCATTGTCGTCGCCTCATCGTCTGCCTACTGCTGTCGTCGCCCATCGCCTCGTCGTCTACCTACTTCTGCCGTTGCCATTGCCTCGTCGTCTACCTACTTCTGCCGTTGCCAACTACTTTCGTCGTCGCCTCATCGTCTGCCTGCTGCTATCGTCGTCGTCGCCTCATTGTCTGCCTACTACTGCCGTCGCCATCGCCTTGTCGTCTGCCTACAGCCGGCATCATCATCGCCTCGTCGTCTGCCTACAGCTGTCGTCGCCATCGCCTCGTCGTCTGCCCACCACCGTCATCGCCTCTTCATTTGTCGCCTCTTCATCTTCCTACTGCTATCGTCGCCTCATCATTTGTCCACCGCCACCATTGTTACATCGTCATCTGCCCACCACTGTCATTTGAATATTATCAACCCCGTCGTCGATGAAGGAGAGAGAAAAGAGGATGGAAAGGGAGAGAGAAAGGAGGAAGAAAAAAAGAGAGAAAAAGTTTTAATTATCGGATAGATAGAAAGAAAAAAGAGAGAGAAAAGAGAAAGAAGGAAGAGAGAGAAAAGAGGAAGAAGAAGGGGAGAGAAAGAAGGAAGAAAAGAGAGAGAGAGAAATGATGAAGAGAGAAAAAAAATTTAAATTAATGGAGAGAGAAAGAAGAAAAAGAGAAAAAAATTAAGAAACATTGAACAAAAATGCCCCTGATTAGAACAGTAACAAATAGTAAAAAATATTGACTAACGGCAAAATTAAAAACCTAATTAAAGGTTTGACTTAACAGAGGTGCATGTAGTGCGACATTTTCAAACTTTAATGGCACTATAAGTGCAAAAATATTTTGATGTGGAAAAATTAGATTTTGGGATTTAAGAAGTGCAACTAAGATAATTTATCATATATGTAGTTATACTTACTATGAGATTATGTTTTCTCTACAAACTATTTTGTTATTTTAGAAATGAAAAATGAAGAATTATAAGACTTGCTTAATTTTATGATTTTTATCATGGATATTACAAGAGTTGGTGAACAAGTTAGAAAAGAACTAAATTTTACCAACGTATGATTTTGATTATATGGTATCTTTTTTTTTCTTTCTTCTTCTTTCTTTTTTTTTTTTTTTGAATTTATGAAAGTAAAGAAATAATATATTAGGAGATTTAAATAATCATCGAAATAATTAAAGATAGGGTAAATTATCCAGTAGCACTTGAACTTTTTAAAAATCCAGCTTTTGCACCTCTATTTATTTTTGCTTTGAATTGACACTCGAACTACCAAATATCACCCGTTTTGCACTTCCGTTCAAAATTTCCGTCAACCTTTATTTTCTGTCTATTTATCAAGGGCATTTTCGTCTTTTTAATTTAAAAATAAATTATAAAAAAAAACATACTTCGATTCTTCTAAATCTCTTCCCCTTTCCCTATCTATTCTTCAACTCTTTTTTTCAAATTACTTCAGTTTAATCTCAGATTGTTCGTTTCTTTCAAATTAAATTACTTATTTTTGCAGAATATCCAATACCCAGTAGGCAAGAGTTGTTGTAGTTTTGTTACGCTTTGTTTTATTCCGAAATTGTAGTCGATTGGTTTGAAATTTTATCATACTTTTTCCCCAAAATTCCTAGTGAGCAAGATTTGCCATTACCATATTGTTATTGAGGTCGAATTTTTCGGGTAAGAACATCATGGACGAATCGAAATCGCTGGATAAGATATTTTATTTTCTATAATGAACAGGTAACCCTATTTTTTTCTGAATCAATGAAAACTTTATAAAACTCTAATTTTTTAATTTTTATTTATTAAAATTATGTTTTGTTCATTAAGGTAGGAAGCAAAAGATGCAAATTTTTCAGTGGTTCGATCTAATTATGTGCAAGAGATCCTCTGAAGTCATACCTGAGTTGCTTCAAAAAATTCGTACTTTGGAGGATAACAGTGAAGTTACAAAATTTTTTCTGAAACTAGAGACAAGCTACTATTGCCAGAAAAATGGGGCAAAGAAATCCTTCAATTGAGTGGTGGTGGACAAAGAAATAGGTATTCTTGGAGAAGGGGAAAGGGACGAGGAAAAGGAAGGGGAAAGTAAATGTATATTGAATCTATGCATGGGGCTGATTTATGGGGTTGATATGTGTATGGGGTCTAGCAGACAATATTTGTTACTTTTTGACAGCACATGTGAAGGATCTTTTTTAACTGCACAATTGAATGGTTGCTTTGAATTATTTTATGGTCAATTGTGGTATTAAAAAAAAAGAAGGCATTTGCTTTTATTAAATTGCATCTTTTGCTTCCTACCTTAATGAACAAAACATAATTTTAATAAATAAAAATTAAAAAATTAGGGTTTTATAAAGTTTTCATTGATTCAGAAAAAATAGGGTTACCTGTTCATTATAGCAAATAAAATATCTTCTCCAGCGATTTCGATTCGTCCATGATGTTCTTACCCGACAAATTCGACCTCAATAACAATATGGTAATGGCAAATCTTGCTCACTAGGAATTTTGAGGAAAAAGTATGATAAAATTTCAAACCAATCGACTACAATTTCGGGATAAAACAAAGCGTAACAACAACTACAACAACTCTTGCCTACTGGGTATTGGATATTCTGCAAAAATAAGTAATTTAATTTGAAAGAAACAACAATCTGAGATTAAATCGAAGTAATTTGAAAAAAAGAGTTGAAGAATAGATAGGGAAAGGGGGAGAGATTTAGAAGAACGGAGAGATATATTGCGTTTATTTAGGGAAAGTGAGTGATGGGTGGAAAAAAATATTTTATAATTTATTTTTAAATTAAAAAGATGAAAATGCCTTGATAAATAGACAGAAAATAAAGGTTGACAGAAATTTTGAACGGAAGTGCAAAATAGGTGATATTTGGTAGTTCGAGTGTCAATTCAAAACAAAATTAAATAGAGGTGCAAAAGTTAGATTTTTTAAAAGTTCAAGTGCTACTGGGATAATTTACCCTTAAAGATATAATATTTTAATTTTTGATCGGTAATATAGATAATATGAGTATATCTATATCTATTTAAAATATTATCTTGATGTAAAATTGATATTTACATCTACTTAATGTACAAATTGTAATCCATAAATAAATAGGGTATGTTAGTTGCACTTCTTAGATCTCAGAATCCAACTTTTGCACATAAAAACTTTTTTGCATTTAGAGTGCCAGTGAGGTTTCAAAACGTCCCACTACATTTTTGTCCAGTCTCTTAAGTCAAACCATTAAGTCTTTAATTTTTCTCTTAGTCAACCTTTTTTTACTATTTAGCACTATTCCAGTCAGGAACATTTTTGTCCAATTTTTTTTAATTTGTTTTCTCTCCTTCTTCTTCCTCTTTTCTCTCTCTTTTTCTTCTTCCTTTCTCTCTCCTTCTTCCTCCTCATTTCTCTGTTTTGTTAGCTTTCAAATCTTCTTCGGACATTTCTTCGAATTCTCTCATTTCTTGGACATTTGAAAATGGTTCCGGCCTTTGTTCTTCATGGGTTGGAGTTTCGTGCCATCCCATTACTCGATGAGTTACAAAGCTTATTTTCAACTACCTATATCTTACTAGTTCAATTCAAACATTAGTTCTGCTCTGGCATCTCTGTCACCTGAGTCTTCACCATAACCATCTCTCTTCTAACACTCTCGATTTCACTTCCTGGCCTGATCTTAGACACCTTTATCTCTCTCACAACCACTTCATCGGAAAATTTCCTTACGGAATCTCCCAACTTCGTGGTCTCGGCCGTCTTAAACAAAAGAGTAATATTTCTTTAATTACGTATTGTCATATGTGATTTAAAGTTGTATGAGGTATAACGAGTAAAAAAATATTTTATTAATATTATTGATGATTGCATATTTGGAAGTAAAGATGAAGCTCTAAATTCCTATATATATTATATAAATGGAATTAGATTAAAAATGAAAAGAAAAAATCATATCTTTTGAAATGATTGAAGTATATGTTCTCTATGTGGAGAAGTTAGTCAACTTGCATCTCCTCGTACCTTTGTGCAAAGAAATGAAAGATTCATTTTATAAATTATTTGGTTAATGTACTATCGATTAAAGAGTTCATATTTTGAAAGTAATGTTGGGTCCACATATACCCACAAGGTTGGACTTCCACCACTTAATTCCACATTAGTATGATATTGACCGCTTTGGGCCTAAGCCCTCACGGTTTTGTTCTTGGGCGACATCCTAAAAGGCCTCTTACTAATGAAGTTAGTGGTTCACTTATAAGCTAATCACCCTAGCAATATCTTCAGATGTGGGACTTGGGTTGCCAGATGTGGACCAGCCTAGTGCTTGCAGAGATGCAAGAAGATTGTCCCTCTAGGGGAGGACACGGGTATGTGGTCCTTGGTTTGAGGGAAGGATTGTAAGGATATCAATCCATGTCCCACATCTGAAGATAATGTTAGAGGTGACTAGCTTATAAGAATAACACTAACACAATTAGTATGAGGCATTTTGGGATGTTGCCCAAGAACAAAATCGTGAGGGCTTAGGCCCAAAGCAGACAATATCATAATAATATGGAGTTAAGTGGTGGAAGCCCAACCTTGTGGGTATATGTGGGCCAAATAAGTAAGTCTTTTATAATGAAATTTGTGAAAAGGTTTTAATACTTACTTTTAATTATTTAAAGTTTTTTAAGTGTTATTCTTAGTTCGAAAGAGATGACATATAGTGATATATATATTTATATATATATATATATATATATATATATATGTATGTATTATTTAATAGTATTTAATGTTTATATTATGTTTATCATAGAGTTAAGAAATACACAAATTTAAACATAAGTTTAGTGATAAAATAAAGAAACTAAAGTTCAAAAAAATTAATATTTACTTATATTCGTGTGTATATGAAGAAACTGATGAACAAAAATTTAAGTAAGGTGCTAATAATGTTGAATTATGAAAAGAATATAGATAGTGAGATAGAAACTATCTTAGAAAATCATGTATATAAAATAGTTGACTATTTTTATCAAGTAGATATCCAAAGAAAAATAAGTAAATTTTCTTCACTAATTTCTAAAGGATATTCCAAAATAGAAATGGCACGTATCATTTCATGTATACATATTGTGTTAGTAAATCAGCGATAGAAAAAGCAAAAATATACTATATAATGAAAAGAATTTACATATGTGTTGAGGACACAAAATTAAACATTACTTTCTAATGGAATCGTTTTAGTGATTATGTGAGCTCATGACTAAATACTGCCAATCTTCTAAGGAAATGGTTGCCTAAAGATAAAGTGATCAAATCATCGAAAGGAATGGTCTGAAGCCAATAATAAAGTTCATCATGGTGGAAACTCAACATAGTTTACTTGGAGATCCCAAGATCTAGGTTCAATGAGACAACAAAATTATGGCGAGTTCTAAAGTTACTTAGGAGTTTATCTCCTATCCATTCCTAAGGTGAGTAGAGTGACATAGGCTGTGATTTAGAATAAGCAATGTGTTTTTAATAATTTATATATTATGAATGAATCAAAAGAGTATAATGAGATACTTTTAATATGATTTACTTATGTGAGTGCGAATGTGGTCAATTCAAAGATAACTCATAAGCTAATTATCTAAGCATTCATTAAATAAGGCGGTGTCCAAGGCCGAAATGGACACAACAATGAGAACCAATTTTGTTAGAAAAGAACTCTGTTTGCAGTTGTCTTACAATACATTCCAAGCTTAATAGTTCAAGGCATCAAGTCCACTAATCATGGAGTATATCCGACTGTAATACACTAGAAAAGGTTCAAAGCCAAAAATAGGGGGCTGAATCTTACAAATTTCATCTATATTCATGTTTGTTTCTGCTCCTTTGAATGTAAAGAAAAGAAAATTATGATTAGGGATGAGTACTTGTTGGATATAAGATTGTATTATATATAGGTTAAAGTATTCTGGTTAGAGGAAGAAAAAAGACATTTTTCCTTCAAAGAATTGTGTGATTAAATTTTGTGTTTTTACCTATATAGGGATGTATAGAGATAGAAAATTTATCAAAACGTTACCTTTCCTGTTAAGAATTGTGCAATTAAATTTTGTATTTTTACCTATATAGGGATGTATAGAGATGGAAAATTTATCAAAAATATACATTTTCTGCTTAGAATTGTGCAATCAAATTTTGTGTTTTTACCTATATAGGGGCGTATAAAAATGAAAAAAATATCAAGTGGCTGTGATCCAAGGATCGTTAATATCCAATTGACTTTTTCCTTTTCAAAATTAAGCAAATGTATTTCTAAAATTTATTTGTTAATTTTTCCTTTTCTAAAAGGATACCTTTCACATTAAGTATTTAGCAATCAAATTTTGTGTTTTTACTTATATAAGAATGTATAATGATAGAATAATTTTTAAAAAGATATATTTTTTCCAAGAATTGTGTAATCAAATTATTTGTTTTTATCCATATAGGGATGTATAAAGATGAAAAATTTACCAAAAAATTACATTTTTTTCTAAGAATTGTGTAATCAAATTTTGTGTTTTTACCTATATAGGGATGTATAAAGATGGAAAATTTATCAAAAAGTTACATTTTTTTGCTAAGAATTGTGCAATCAATTTTTATGTTTTACCTATATAGTGATGTATAAAGATAGAATATTTTTCAAAAACATACCTTTTCTTCTAGGAATTGTGCAATCAAATTGTGTTTTTTACTTGTATAGGGATGTATAGAGATGGAAAATTTATCAAAAAGTTACCTTTTTTGATAAGAATTGTGCTATCACATTTTGTGTTTTTACATATATATGGATGTATTAAGATGAAAAATTTATCAAAAAGTTATCTCTCCTCCTAAAAATTTTGTAATCAAATTTTGTTTTTTACCTATATAGGGATGTATAAAGACTGAAAATTTATCAAAAAGTTATCTTTTGGGCTAAGAATTGTGTATTCAAATTTTGTATTTTTACCTATGTATGGATGTATAAAGATAGAATATTTTTCAAATAGATATATTTTCTGTCAACAATTGTGTAATTAAATTCTGTGTTTTTATCAATATAGTGATATATAAAGATGAAAAATTTACCAAATTTTTTTTTTAAGAATTGTGTAATTAAATTTTGTGTTTTTATTTATATAGGGAGGATGTATAAAGAAAACTTATTGCTGAATTTGTTAGAAATAAAATGATAGTTATCAACGGCTTTGATGAGATTTGCAAAAGTACTAACGACTAGCAACTCAATTTATATGGATTTTGGTGAAATTATTTTTGACAATAATTTTTTTAAAGTAGATTTGACCATATATTATATAAGATTGACCTTTTTATTTAAAATTTTGTTAAAATATATATTAAGTCCAGAAAAGAAAATAAAAATTACAAATACTTATATTATTATATTGTTTTAATATATTTGTTTTTTTTGTTAAAAAAACATATTTAATATACTTAATAATAATAATTGTTTTTAAAAATAAAAGGGCAAAATTAGTTCAAAAATTATAGGCTATTAGTAAAATTGATCTCAAATTATTAATTTTGTTTTAGAATTGATCATTATATTTTATAAATATTGTGAAATTGATTCTTTTATATAAAACTTTGTTAAAACAATCGTTAAGCTTAAAAATTAATAAAAAAATTAAAACATTTTCTTAGTACAATTTTTAATATACTTAATAATAATATATATATATATATATTCAACCATGTCAAAGAACTTAATGACCCCTTTTATTTAATGAGTAAATATCCAATCTCATTTTGTTGTTTTTGTCTTCTTTTTTTAATAAAAAGCAACCTTACTCAAGGCGCAGGTTATCGAAGACTGTGTGTAATACCAGACTTAAATTAAGTAATTATATTAAATTTATAATTAAGTTATTAAATAAAGAATTACTTTTCTTACGCAACTACAATATTTAAAACAAGTAGCTGTATAATATATGTTACACTTTTTTCATCTTAGAGTTCTAAGATCTAGATATTTCAGATATGGCATTTTATTCTTTATCTGAGAATCATCGAGTCTTTGAATGCTCTGATTTCACGGGATAAAATTGAATTGGCAGTTAAGCAAATGCCTAATACAAAAGCACCTGGACTAGATGGTATGCATGAAATCTTTTTAAAGCGTGCTTGGGGAGATATCAAAGAGGATATCATTGGTTTTGTTATGGTTTTTTCTTTTTGTTGGGGACGTTTCTTTGCATGACATTAATTACACCTATATCGTATGATTCCAAAAATAAAATATCCAAAGAAAATGATTGACGTCCGTCATATTAGTCTTTGTAATACATTATATAAACATACTTCAAAGATTATTTGTATTCATTTGAAGTTAGTTCTACAGTCTATTATTGATCATGCTCAGTTGGCATTTGTAGTCAACTAGCTTATTACTGATAATGTGATTGTGGCTTTTGAGTGTTTTCACTGTATTGCTAAGGGGGTTATTGATGATCATTCATATATGACACTTAAATTAGATATGCAAAAAGCATATGATCGAATTGAATGGGATTTCCTTCGCTTAGTTCATTATGCTTTGTGTTAGTATTGTCTCTTTCTCTGTATTGATAAATGGTAATCACTCTCCGCAGTTTTTTTCAACCCGAAGTCTTCAATAGGGGGACCCCTTTTCCCCTTTTTTGTTCATTATTTATGTTGAAGGTCTCACATCCATCATTCGTCAAGCGGAATTGGGTGGTCTTTTATACGAGTTACCTTTTGGGGGTGATCTTGTTTCGGTGTCTCATCTTATGTTTGTTGATGATTGCTTGTTATTATCTCGAGCATCTGTTGAGGCAACTAATCAAATAAATTCCCTTTTTGCTTGCATTGTGAGATTCTATCCGGTCAATGTATCAATTTTAGTAAATTTTGTGTGACTTTTGGCAGTAATTGTCTTACTTTGATTAAGGACCAAGTTTTACAAGTGCTGGGCATGACAGAGAATTAGCTCATGGGCTCTTATCTGGGTATGCCTTTAAGCATAGGACGTTGTGTTTCTTCAAAATTTCAATTTATCCTGGATCATATTTGAAAGTGTTTGTCCGGATGGAAGGATAAATTTTTAACACCCGTTGGCGAAGAAGTACTAATAAATGCTATCATTCAAGCTATTCCATCATATGTTATGAACTGTTTTAACCTCCCACAAAGTATTTGTGCTAAAATTATTAGAATGACCGTTGCGTTTCAGTGAAGCAACAATCAAGAGAGGACTTATCTACTGGCAGAAATAGAGCATCTTATGCATCTTATGGGGGTTTGGGTTTGAGGGATCATTTGCTTTTTAACAAAGCTCTGCTGGCTAAATAAGGATGGCGACTACTACAATTTCTATGGCGTAGCTTCTTAAAGCTAAATACTTTTCTCATTCTTCTTTTATGTTGGCTAAACGTACTACAGGAGCCAGCTATCTATGGCGTAGCTTCTCAAAATTGTGGGATCTTTTGGAAAAAGGCTTGATCTATCGAGTCGATGATGAGAGGCAAATCCATATCTGGGAGGATAGGTAGTTACCGGGTATCCCTTACAATAAACCCATTTTTAATAGATAGAGGGAATCTCGTCTAGTGTTTGTATCGGCAATGGCAATTACAGAAATTACAGCAATGGTTCACTCCAGTTGAAGTATCTGTAATCTCGTGAATCCCTGTACATCTGGTTGATATAGAGGATGCAGTCATTTGGAATTTGGCTGAGAATGGGGTTTACACAGTCCGTTCTGGTTATTGGCTAGCGTATAAGTAGGAGTATTCTTCTGGTTCTCATAAGGTGAGCTCACGGGGTCTGGATCCATTTTGGGCCAGCTTATGGACATTACATATCCCTCAAAAAATCATTCATTTCCTCTATCGTATTGCGATTGGAACTTTAGCAACCAAAGAGTCCCTTTCTTGGCCTATATATATTAACCCTTATTGCCATATTTGTTTGAACCGTTTTGAAAAATACCTATCATGTCTCTTTTAATGTTCGGTGACGAGAAAGGTTTGGTCTACCACGGGTTGGCAAATGTTTTCTCAACAGATATCTACACATTCCTTCATTGATGTAATGGTGGAATTACTGCATAAATATGATGCATCTGACTTTCAACGATTTTGTTTACTTTTATGGAGCATTTGACTTGCAAGAAATGGTGGCGTGTTCAATAACCTCACTGCTATTGTCCAAGATATCATCGGTAGAAGTTACTTTTTTGATCGAGATAAGCATTTCTTTATCTCTTATGCTCATGATTCAGTATTGTCAAGGGTTTCGCCCCCCAGGATAGTGCCATTGTTTTCTTTGATGGTGCTTTAAATCCTTCGGCGGTGGTTGCTATTAAACATAAGAATGGTGCACTAGTAAGTGATGTTGCTGGTAGGATTGACCACTATCATGGTAATTTTGAATTTGTAGATGCCTTGGCTCTTCTTCATGTTATTCGATGGGCATCAAAGAATTGGTTTTATAGAGTTCGTTTCAAGGGTGATTGTTAGTCCCTCATCCGTAGGCTTGCCTAACAATAGCCAGATTGGTCACCTATTGATCATATTATTGGTTTGATTCATAAGCTTTTTTAGTTTTTAATGCTTTTTTGATTCATTTTATTCCTCGCTCCCATAACATTGTAACCCATTTTTTTTATACTAAGGGGTTGACCCTATCCTCTTTTACTGAACGGTTCTTTAATTTTTTGCATGTTATTGTGTAGGCCTCTCTAATTGTTATTCTTGAATAAAATTTAAGGTATTTCTCTAAAAAAATAAAATTATTTTTAGGGTAAATTATACTAGTAACACTTCAACTTTTTAAAAATCAAGCTTTTGAACCTATATTTATTTTTACTTTGAACTGACACTTAAACTATAAAATATCACCTCATTTACAATCATGAATATTTTTTAATTATTATGGTTTTATTTTTATGTGTAATTTTATCATTTAACTTAATTATTAAAAATCTAAAAAATATTTTGTAATTGCAAGGAGTTGATCCCACAACTATATGCCTAACTAAACCATATCTACCTACTGGAACAACAATAAATATATTAATTTATATGAGACTTATATTTTATATTATAATTACACAGATAAATAAATAGCATTTTATATTACAGTTATATTTTATATTTTAAATATAAATTATATTAAATATAAAGATTCTCAAAACAATATTATCAAATGACACAATTCAAACCACAAGTTTTTGTTGTTGTCACCTTACTCAAACCTTGCACTGAATTACTTCTTCAACTCTTCCTCTTCGAATTTGTCGCAGAACATGAATTTTGAAGTGTTTTTTTATAAAATGTCATTGCTGACACTAATAATGTAACAATGTCATTGTTAAAAAAAACTTCGAAATTTGTATTTTGCAATGAATTCAAAGTTGAAGAAAAGCTTCAATTCAAGGTTTGAGGAAGGGGATGGCTAGGAAGATATATGGTTTAAATTGTATTGTTTTGATAATATTTTTTGAAAATTTTTATATTTAATATAATTTTTAAATAAAATAAATTTTTATATTTGTCCAAGTGATAAATGCTTATTTATTGTTTATATGACTGTGGTTCAAATTTAGGAGTTTACAAATATAATTATATTAAATTTATTTTGGTATCGTCTAGTTTGTAATATAAAATAACTTGTTAATAGTTGCTCTAATGGATTAATATTATTTTGTCATTTGTGTGGTTGAGGGATCCAAATTTTTAAAAATTATGTGAAAAGATAAAACTACCCTTAAAAATAAAACCTTAATAATTTAAAAATATTCCTGATATAAAAAGAGGAAAATGCCCCCCTAAGAATTGGATGGAAAATGAAGTCTGACAGAAATATTGGACGGAAGGGCAAAGGAGGTGATATTTTATAATTCAAGTGTGAATTCAAAATAAAAATAAATAAAGTGCAAAAACTGAATTTTTAAAAAGTTTAAGTGCCAATAAAATAATTTACCCTTACTTTTATTATGAGTTAAATTAGAATGTATGGAAAAATATTATAAATTAATTAATAGTATATACCTAAGTAGGTATTATCTATCTGAGTTTTGAGTTTCAGGCAAATGATAAAAAAAAGCAAATTAAAAAAATTGAGAGAAATTAGGGTTATCGATACTGTTTAGGATTAAATATCAAACAATAATTAAGTTGGAAATATGATTAAAAAAAAAAAAGGTACGTGGTGAATTTAAAAAGATATATATGTTGTACAATGATAATGAATTTAAAGTAAGTGGAAACAATTCCTTATTTGTTTATATGTATATATATATTTATATATTTATATATTTATATATTTATATATTTATATATTTTTATAGATATATATGGATAAATAATAAATATTTTTAATATGATTATATCTCATTATCTAAAGTTACAAGTTTATTTTTTATATATATTGGTTTGATTTGAATTATATATTTACATATAATTAAAGAATTTTAATTATTATTTAAAAGATTTAAAACTTATTATGAATTTTGAAATATTTTCATAAATTAATAAAATATGTTTAAATGTCATTTTGTTATAAGAGTATTTTAAAGTAATCAAATATAAGTTTTGAAGTGATTTAACAATAGTTTTTAAAAGCTATTTGAATGTAAGTTAATTCATTTAAAAGTTATATACTTGGTATTCAATAGTTAAAAAAATACATTAATTTATTAAATGATTTTTTAAAAATTACTCTGGGTTATAAATGTATTTCGATTTTTTTAAAAAATTCAAATTTAATTATTATTATTTAATGTATTTTAAATTAAAGTTATTAAAAAATTTTAGATTAATAGGAAATTGGAACGGGTTTCATGTTTTAAAAATATTTGATGATATTAATTGGAATGTTTTGGTAATATTGACAATATTAATTGGAATGAAAACTTTTCAATTCCTCGTCTCAAATATTTAGAAATAGTGGCTATTCTAATGTTCTTTTATCAAATCCTCCTCTATTTTAGTCTTATGTTAAATATATGATTCGTATTTATTTGTGCGATATTATAAATAATGAATCCGTTGTCGCGAAATCCCTAATATATATATATAAAGTAAATTAATGAGTATTTGAATGAGGTAAATAAAGCTTTGGAAAGTGGTCAAAAGTTGGACACTTATTGTGAGCTTCAAATAATAGTCATGGTGAGACATTTATTTTAGTAAGATGTTGGATATTTTATGTGAATTACATTAGATATCTCTTCATTCGATTTAAAAATTAAAATTTATAACTCTTAATTAACGAATTCATCTTTTCATATAAAAGATAAATGGATATTTTTTGCGTCATTTGATTAATAAAAAATTATTTTTAAAGAGTTGCATCGTTTCCGAAGAACTGTTTATAGGTCTATTAAAGGAGGTCCTCCAACCCATTCAAATATTGAAAATTCGAATTAGAAAAAATATTTTTGATCTATCCATTTTCATTTTTTATTCTCGTTATTTTTTTAGTAGAGTTTTTAGGATCGTTTACCGTTTATAGTATTGTAAACAAAAGGCTGGTTCTTTTGAATTGCTATTGTTGTACTTCTTCAGTAAGTGTGATGGTTTTAATAAGTGTGATGGTTTTACTCTGGGAGGTAGACACCCGAAAGTTTTAAGCACCAAGGAGAGGAGTAAAATCTGTCTTAAGGAAATAGTATTTAGTATCTTTCTAAGTTAGTATTTGATCTAAAAGGTATTTTTAATCATTAGAAAATCTTTATTATCTATTATTATTTCCAACAATCTTAATACACAAAGAATATTATCATGCTTCCATGCATATGAATGGGCTAAAATAAAATTATAATTCGGTATTGGTAATATACTATTATTATGTCATATGCATTAGATTATTTAATTTTACTATTCCTTATATGTTATATTATAATATCCTATATATATATATATATATATATATATATATATAAGTGTAAACTATCTTAGTTGCAATTTTTACATTTTCGAATCTAACTTTTGCATCTCAAAATGTTTTTGCACTTATAGTGTCATTGAGGTTTCAAAAATGTCTCACTACATGCACATCTGTTAAGTCAAATCGTTAGGTCTTCAATTTTGTCGTTAGTCAATTTTTTTCAATGTTTGACACTGTTTTAATTAGGGACATTTTTGTCCAACCTGCCCAAAATAAAATGTAATTGTTTTTCATTTTCCTTAAAAAAAAATTTCTCTCTTCCTTCTTTCATTTATGAACTCATATTATTAAATTTAATTTCAATTACTTTTAATTTCCAATAGTTATTGTCATTTCTTTTCTTTTCTTTATCAAATGGCAACCTTTAATTTCATTTTTTTAAACTCTCAGGAGTGAACCCGAGAGCACATCAACACATGTGAAGCGGAATGCTTCCATTTTCTAAATCAATTTCTATTGAAACGATTTCAATGCCACCATTTCACCATTGTCCTCCTAATCCTCCTAATCCTCCTCTACCGTCGTCACTTCGTTATCTGCCTACCGCTGCCGCTGCTGTCGCCGTCGCCTGGTCATCTCTGCCTACTACTACCTTTGTCATCGCCTGGTCGTCTGCCTACTACTGTCGTTGTCGTCGCCTCGTCGTCTGCCTACAACTGCCGTCGTCGTCGCCTCGTTGTCTTCCTTGTCGTCGCTGTTGCCTCATCATCTGCCTACAGCTGTCATCGCCGTCGCATGGGTCATCTACCTACTACTGCCGTCTCCTGGTCGTCTGCCTACTCCTGCCGTTGTCGTCCCCTACTCGTCTGCCTACTGCTATCGTCGTCGTCGCCTCGTCGTCTGCGTACAGCTGCCCTTGCCGTTGCCACATCGTCTTCCTACAACTGCCCTTGTCGTCACCTCGTCGTCTGCCTATAGCTGCCCTCGCCGTCGCCTCATCATTAGCCTACAACTGCCCTCGCCGTCGCCTCGTCGTCTGCCTACAGCTATTGTCATCGTCGCCTTGTCGTCTAAGTACAACTGCCCTTGTCGTTGCCTCGTCGTCTGCCTACAGCTCCCCTCGCCGTTGCCTCGTCGTCTGCCTACAGCTGCCGTCGCCGAAGCCTCGTCGTCTGCCTACAACTGCCGTCGCTATCGCCTCGTCATCTGCCTACAAATGTCGTCATCATTGTTTCGTCGTCTGCCTACCACTGTCGTCACTGTAGCCGCCTCGTCGTCTGCCGTCATCACTTTGTTATCTGTCTGCCGCTGCCGTCACCGTCACCATTGCCTAGTCGTCTGCCTACTACTGTAGTCGCCATCGCCTGGTCGTCTGCCTAAATATGATACCTCTGACTTTCAACGATTTTGTTTACATTTATGGAGCATTTGACTTGCAAGAAATGGTGGCGTGTTCAATAACCTCACAGCTATTATCCAAGATATCGTCGGTAGAAGTTACTTTTTTGATCGAGATAAGCATTTATTTATCTCTTATGCTCATGATCGAGTATTATCGCGAGCTCCATGGTTTGTCAAGGGTTTCGTCCCCCAGGATAGTGCCATTGTTTTCTTTGATGGTGCTTTAAATCCGTCGGCGGTGGTTGCTATTAAACATAAGAATGGTGCACTAGTAACTGATGTTGCTGGTAGGATTGACCACTATCATGGTAATTGTCACGAAGTGCCTCTTCCTGGTATGGCCACCAGTTCACGACACTCAACCCGACTTGCACATGCATGTGTGCAAGCACAGGTACACGCACACACAGCGGATAAAATCACAAGTATAGAGACAGACAACGATAATTACGGGCAACTCACCCAACCTTTCTATATTACTCAAATAGTAAGGAATTACAAGTATTCGCAACCATGCACAAGGCTGCGTGGCCACACAGGCCTACAAGATAGAACAATCCTAGTCTATCCTTAATCACTCTATCTCTCTTGCTCGCTTCTCGCTCGCTGCTTTCTCCCTTGCCCATCTGCCCCTATTTATAGCCACTAGGGATGGGTAGGGTTTGAGTCAACCCATGAGCCATGGCCCATGCCACTAGGGCAACATTCTTGGTCTAACTCATGCCACTTAGGGCACTATTAGGGTTCCAGATATCTCGGTCTAGGGCTTCGGCCCATGCTACAACTCCGCAGCCCATGCCTTCCTTTCTTCTATAAAAGGGGCACATAGTCAACCCCGAAACCATTCGCTACTCCCATACTTGCTCGGCCGCTGCACACTTGCTCGGCCACTGCCACACTTGCTCGGCCGCTGTCAGAGCTGCCCCGCACCATCGAGACAAAGGGGCTCACAAACCTCCCCTACTTAAGCTGTCGACGTCCTCGTCGACCTCTACTGCTTCCAATAGTCAGCAATGTGATCCTCAAATTGCCAAAGGGTCACATCTCTTTCCCACGTGGCATCAATCTCGGCCTCCCCCTTCCAATGCACAAGGAAGTCAGTCCTACGATTCTTCTTACTTTGGCCCATAGTTCTATGGTCCAAAATCGTTTCAACCAGCTTGTCAAACTGTTTCTGAATCACAGGTGAAGCCCTCCTAGACTTTTGCCTTTCTCTTTCAAATTCATCCTTGTTGTACTTCTTCAAGTAACTCACATGGAAAGTAGGATGAATCTTGAACCTGTCAGGTAGATTAAGTCGATATGCAACATTTCCTACCCTTTTGATTACCTCGAATGGTCCATCATACTGAGGTATCAATCCACGATGAACAGCTTTCCGGCTGATATTCTTCCAAATTTAAGGAGTCAATTTCAGCAACACCAAGTCACCTACCTCAAATTGCACATCACGTCAATGCTTATCAGCATACTTCTTCATCCTTCTTTGAGCCATCTCCAAACTGTCTCTTGCTTCGGCAATCATCTCCTACTCTGCCTTGGCAAATCTCTGAGCTGCTGGACATGTTCCAACACTTGGCACAACCATTGCCAAATCCTATGGTGTCGTTGGTTGTAGTCCATTCACTAGCTCAAATGGACTCATCTTCGTTGCAGAAGATCGATGAAGATTGTAACAGAACTGAGCTGAGTCGAGAAGATTCACCCAATTCTTCTGACTTGCCGTCACATAATGCCTCAAGTACTCCTCCAACAAGGCATTGATCCTCCCCGTCTGACCATCGGTCTGACGATGATTGGCAGTCGAAAACTTCAATTCAGATCCCAACAATCCGAACAACGCCACCCAAAATCTACTAGTAAATCTGGCATCCCTGTCACTAACTATGTCCTTTGGAATATGATAACTCTAGAATAATAGAGTTATTCACATCTAATTTACCACATTTTATTCGGGAATTAATTGACTTTATTTGGAAAATGGAATAAAAATGTGTTGATTTGATATTTTCTCTCTTTTTACCTAAAAATGTGGATTTATAAAAGTCAATTTAATTGAATAAATTTCTCAACATGTGGATAAGTTGTATTATTTGTTATTTGGGAATTTATTTGAATTGACTTATTATGACAAGGGTAAAAAGGGAATGTGGATGGTTGACATTGTTGGATAAAAGTGACCGAGAGGAAAGTGAAGAATGTGTGGAAAATTTGCATCTCTACATATATGTATCTATACGTATCTATATGTATATATATATATATATATATTACACACCCACACACCATTTGTCACTCAAAATCCAGCTGGACACTTGTGGACATACTATGCATATTATTCCTTTTCTCCTATCCATTATATATATATATGTTTGTTTGTAGACAAGGTGGACAAGAAAGTAGAAGACAAAGACAAGAATTTCAAGAAAGTAGCTGGAATGTGCTGTTGGAATCCTGCAGCAATCATAGGAAAAAGACAAGAATTTCAGGAATGTGCTGTTGGAATATGCTTCTGAAATCCTGCAGCAATCATAAAAAAAAAGACAGAAATTCGGCTGCAAATGCTGCAACATTCAGTGGAAGATGACAAGAAAATTCCAGAAGACAGCTGCAAATTATTTTTTTTATTTGCTGGAATTTTTGGAAAGAAAAATAAGGGAATTATGGACAGTGGGCACGGGAGAGAGTAGTTCACTTTTGGCTTTTGGCCATTGGAGAATAGGATAGGTTTTCTTCTTAGTTTTTTAGACTAACTTTTGAGAGGGAAGAACCCAAGAGTGAGCAGGGTGACTTGCTGCAGCATTCATCAGCTGAGCAGTAGAGACGCAGCAGCATCAAGCAGAGGAAACGAAGGGCAGCAGTACGTTGATTAAACCGATTTGGGCAGTAGGGTGATCTCCGATCCAGAGTAATCCTCTCTCCATTTCTTCAAGTTACTACTGTTTTGTAATCAAATGTTCTTTGTAATATGAGAATCTTTACATGTATTCAAGGATTGATTAAAAGTGTTTTGGGAGTAATATGTTTTCCGTCTTAGGCTTGACTCCGTTGATTGGTGTCACTAAGGACCTAGGGACTGTTTTTCCTATTACTTTAGTCCTTGTCTTTCATGATTCTTGGTTCAAGGGTTAATTAAAAATGTTTTGGGAGTGATTTGTTTTCCGTCTTAGGCTTGACTCCGTTGATTGGTGTCACTAAGGACCTAGGGACTATCTTTCCTATTACGTTGATTCTTGTTTTCCATGATTCGTTTCAGCATAATATATATCTTTAACCTGATGATGTTGTGGTGTAGTTAT
Source organism: Asclepias syriaca (assembly GCA_027405835.1). NCBI lineage: Eukaryota > Viridiplantae > Streptophyta > Magnoliopsida > Gentianales > Apocynaceae > Asclepias > Asclepias syriaca. Next base: position 20,062,259 of record CM049927.1, read on the forward strand.
GTATGAGCATGTTGAATAAACTATTTTGACTATGATGATAAGTATGCTACAGCATTACTTTCTGTTTTTATGTTTAATGCTTGTATGGGGCAATGTTTGGTTTATTCATGTAATTGCATTAGAATTATGTGGCGCTACATTTGAGAACTGCGTGAACAGCGGTAATCATATAGTAGTGGATTTGAGAACTGCGTGAACAGCGGTACATTCACTGCCTAGCGTTGCGCTAGGTCCACGGTATGTTATCGGGGATCTAGACTAGTAGATCAAGTAGTCTGGGTGAAACCAGACATGCTATAGCATTGATATGGAACTGAAAGCATGCTTTGTATACTTAGATCATCTTTGGCTTGTACTTACATTTTTGGCGTAAATGCTGCAGCATTGTATTACCTATAGTACTCTTGTGGTAATTTCCAGTAGGCTGACTTTTAACTGTTAACTATAGTTAGGAGTAGGAATGTCGTAGCATTAGACCACTCTCCATTCATGATTTATCATTCTTTATTCTTTTATTCTTTTAACCATTTGTACAATCGTATTTGCATTTGTAATTGGCATACATAGTCCCTGTGGGATCGATAATCTTGTACTTAGGTACATATATTACTTGTTGACCGGTGTATACTTGCACTTGTTAAGATTGCGTTGATTTATTCTATTTTATTATCTTCTCAATTTGTGACACACGCACACAACACAACAAGTTTTTGGCGCCCTTGCCGGGGACTTTGGAGTAAATTTGATTGTAAATATTGATTGTTTGCATTTGGTTACTTTTATTTTTCAGTTTGTTTTTATACTCATTCTTGAGCTTATGAGATTATTTAGATGATTGTATGAGGTACAAATAAAATATGCATGAGCTGAACTATTTTGTGGATTTATTGACTTGAATTATTTGCTAAATTTCAGCTTGTGTCTCATTCCTTCCTTAACGTGTGCTGTTTTGCATGAGTAAAACGCGCAAGGGCTCTCAAGCTTCATTGCTGCCACTTGATCCAGAAATTCAGAAAACAGCCAAGGCGTTAAAGAAGAAGAAACAAACCACGGATAAGGCAGTCATGGCGGAACAACAGAGGGAAATTCAACATGAGCCTGCCCATAATCTAGTGGTGATGGCGGACGATAGGGATCATGTCATTCGGCAGTATGCAGTCCCTATGTTTAATGCATTGAAACCAAGTATTGTGCAACCAGAGATTGCTGCAACACAGTTTGAGCTGAAACCAGTGACGTTTCAAATGTTGCAAATTGTAGGGCAGTTCAGTGGATTACCTGCTGAAGATCCACACATGCACCTACGGTTATTCTTGGAGGTAAGCGATGGTTTTAAGCTAACAGGGGTGACGGACGATGCTTTGAGGCTGAAATTGTTTCCATATTCTCTGAGAGACAAAGCTAGAGAATGGCTTAATTCTCTACCCTCTGGTAGTGTGACTTCATGGCAGCAGCTTACCGAGGAATGTTTGATGAAATATTTTCCCCCAACGAAAAATGCTAAGTTAAGAAATGAAATCACCTCTTTTCAACAATTAGAAGATGAATCATTGTATGAGGCATGGGAACGATTCAAAGAGTTGTTAAGGAGATGTCCACATCACGGAATCCCACATTGTATTCAAATGGAGACATTTTACAACGGGCTGAATGCACACACCAGAATGATAGTTGATGCTTCAGCAAATGGAGCACTTTTGGCAAAGACATACAATGAAGCCTATGAACTAATTGAGAGGATTGCCAACAACAACTATCAATGGCCTACAACAAGACTGCCAAGCGGAAGAAGAGTGGCTGGAATGCTGGAATTAGACCCAATAACTTCACTTTCATCCCAAGTATCATCCATGTCTAATATGCTAAAGACGCTGACGATGCCGCAGCATAGCGGGCAGACTGCTGATCAACCAAACCAGTCCAATGTAAGCCAGGTGCAAGCTGTGTGCTGTGTTTATTGTGGAGAGGGGCATCTATTTGAGGATTGTGCTCACAATCCCGCATCAATCTGCTACATGGGAAATCAAAACCGGGGTAATGGTCTTCAATCAAACACTTACAACCCTACTTGGAGGCAGCATCCAAATTTTTCTTGGAGCAATCAAGAGATGCACCCCACGCAAGGTATGAACCCAAGACCACTGCTCCAGCAGCAACAACAGTACCCCCAACAGCAGCAACAACAACTCCAAAATCAACAAAGGCCTCTGCAACAACAACCACCTTCAAATGCTTTAGAGAACATGATGAGAGATTTTATGGCAAGAACAGAAATAACCATGCAAGGACTATCATCTACTGTTCGTAACTTGGAAAACCAGGTGGGGCAGCTAGCCCAAGAGATGAGGAGCAGGCTACAAGGATCACTTCTGAGCAATACAGAAAATCCAAGAAGAGAGGGAAAGGAACATTGCAAGGCAGTTACATTGCGGAGTGGCAGAATATTGGACGAGCCAAAAATGAAGTCTAGAGCAGTTGAGAATACCAGTGAGTCCAGCTAGAATGCAGAAATTCCAGTAGCTGAAAAAGAAGCAGTGGAGCCAAATGTTGCAGCAAAATAGCATTCCATAACAGCCGAATGCTGCAGCATCGCAAATGCTGCAGCAAAACAGTGTTCCAGAACAGCCGAATGCTGCAGCAATGCAAAATTCCAGAGAGCAAACCAGTACAACCACGCATGCCTTTTCCACAGAGGTTTGCCAAAAAGAAACAAGATGAGCAGTTCAAGAAGTTCTTGGACATTTTAAAGCAGCTGCACATCAACATTCCATTGGTAGAAGCAATCGAACAAATGCCCAACTACGCCAAATTTATGAAGGATATCCTTACAAAGAAGAGAAAGTTGGGAGAATATGAAATTGTTGCACTAACCAAAGAATGTAGTTTCTTTTTGCAGGATAAATTGCCCCCTAAAATGAAAGATCCGGGGAGTTTCAATATTCCTTGTTCTATTGGAGAATCCTATTGTGGTATGGCCTTGTGTGATCTTGGTGCTAGCATCAACTTGATGCCTATGTCAGTTTTCAAACAATTGGGCATAGGAAAGGTAAGACCTACGACGGTAACTTTGCAATTGGCGGATAGGTCTCTAGCTCACCCCGATGGGAAAATTGAGGATGTCCTGGTAAGAGTAGATAAGTTTATTTTTCCAGCTGACTTTATTGTTCTTGATTATGAAGCAGACAGGGAAGTTCCCATTATTTTAGGAAGACCTTTCCTAGCTACAGGAAGGACTCTTATTGATGTGCAGAAAGGGGAGCTAACCATGAGATTTCAGAACGAAAAAGTCACATTCAACGTATTCAAAGCCATGAAATTCCATGATGAAGGTGAGGAGTGTTTTCAGATTTCTACCCGTGATTCTTGGGAAGAAAAAGATGAAGAGCAAGGTGAGGATGTAACGGATGCATTGGTGGAGGAAAATTTGCATGAGGATGGCAATATGGAGACCAAAGCACATTCAGCTTGGGTAGAAGGAAGCCCCCAAAGGTTCAGATTTCGAGCTCAATATGAATCCTTGGAGCTGTCTTCTAGAGATTTAAGGATAACAAAACCTTCAGTTGAAGAACCACCACAGCTGGAATTGAAGCAATTGCCGCATCATTTGAAGTACGGGTTCTTAGGGACAGATTCAACACTGCCCATGATCATTTCAGCCTTCCTTGATGCTGCACAAGAGGAGAAATTGCTTGGAGTACTAAGGCAACACAAGAGAGCTATGGGATGGACCTTAGCTGGCATTAAAGGCATAAGTCCAACCTTATGCATGCACAAAATCAGTTTGGAAGAAGCTTCCAAAAATTCCATAGAAGGGCAGCGAAGATTGAATCCAATTATGAAGGAAGTGGTGAAGGAACAAATCATCAAGTGGCTGGATTTTGGAATCATCTACCCCATCTCTGACAGTTCTTGGGTAAGTCCTATTCAATGTGTGCCCAAGAAAGGAGGAATCATTGTGGTAACAAATGAAGACAACGAATTGATTCCTACAAGAACAGTCATGGGATGGCGCATATGTATTGATTATAGGAGACTCAACAAAGCCACGAGGAAGGACCACTTTCCATTGCCTTTCATTGACCAAATGTTGGATAGGTTAGCTGGACATGAGTATTATTGTTTTCTGGATGGTTATTCAGGGTACAACCAAATTGCTGTGTCACCGGGAGACCAAGACAAAACAACCTTCACTTGTCCCTACGGCACATTTGCATTCAGAAGAATGCCATTCGGACTTTGCAATGCTCCAGCAACATTCCAGCGCTGCATGATGGCCATTTTCACTGATATGATAGAGCAGTATTTAGAAGTGTTTATGGATGACTTTTCCATATTTGGGGATTCTTTTGATAAGTTTTTAGAAAATTGGCCAAAGTACTTAAACGTTGTGAGGAAACCAATTTAGTCCTCAATTGGGAGAAGTGTCACTTTATGGTTAGAGAAGGAATTGTGTTGGGTCACAGGATTTCAAAGAAAGGTCTTGAAGTAGACCGAGCAAAGATAGAAGTGATTGAAAAGCTACCAACCCCAACAACCGTGAAACACATTCGAAGCTTCTTGGGACATGCGGGCTTCTACCAGAGATTCATCAAGGACTTTTCTAAGGTATCTAAGCCTTTATGTCAATTATTAGAAAAAGATAATGTGTTTTCTTTTGATGCAGCCTGTGCCGCAGCATTTGAGGAAATCAAACAAAAGCTTATTTCAGCCCCCGTTATCATAGCACCTGACTGGAATTTACCATTTGAGCTAATGTGTGATGCAAGTGACTATGCAGTAGGTGCTATTTTGGGGCAGCGGCATAAAAATGTTTTTCATTCCATCTATTATGCCAACAAGACACTCACGGAGGCTCAGGTAAATTACACTGTTACTGAAAAAAAGTTACTTACTGTTGTGTTTGCCTTTGATAAATTCAGGTCCTATTTTGTGGGCACAAAAGTCATAGTCTACACCGATCATTCTGCCATCAAATACCTACTTGCAAAGAAGGACTCAAAACCAAGGCTTATTAGATGGATTCTACTCCTACAAGAATTCGATGTGGAAATCAAGGACAAAAAGGGAGTGGAAAACCAAGTGGCTGATCATTTGTCTCAATTGGAGCAACAAGGGGGGTGTCAAATCCCAATTAATGAACATTTTCCAGATGAACAGCTGCTGGAAATTTCAGAAGACATGAAACTGCCGTGGTATGCATATTATGCCAACTTTCTGGTCAGTGGTGCAATGCCGCCAGATTTTTCATACCATGAAAGGAAGAAGTTTCTCCATGATGTCAGAAGTTATTTTTGGGAGGAACCCTTTTTGTTCAAGCAATGCAAAGACCAAGTGATTCGGAGATGTGTAAACGATGATGAAATTGAGGACATCATTTTTCAATGTCACAACTCACCATGTGGAGGACATTTTGGAGGGTCAAGAACTGCAGCAAAGGTACTACAATCTGGTTTCTTTTGGCCTTCATTATTTAAAGATTGTTATGAGTTTGTGGCAAGGTGTGATCGCTGCCAACGAGTGGGTAACATCTCAAGAAGAAACGAAATGCCTCTCACAAACATTTTGGAAGTGGAACTTTTTGATGTATGGGGTATTGATTTTATGGGACCTTTCCCACCTTCTTTTGGGAATTCATACATTTTAATGGCAGTAGATTATGTGTCTAAGTGGGTGGAAGCTGCAGCATTCCCCACTAATGATTCCAAAGTGGTGATCAATTTCCTTCAAAAGAATATTTTCTCACGTTTTGGAACACCTAGAGCAATCATCAGTGATGAGGGTTCTCATTTTGTCAACAAATGGCTAGGAGCCTTACTAGCCAAGTACCATGTTCATCACCGGGTTGCCTTGCCATACCATCCTCAAACAAATGGGCAAGTTGAATTATCCAACCGAATCATCAAAGGTATCCTTGAGAAGGTGGTTAACCCAAACCGAAAAGATTGGTCAAGAAGGTTAGATGACGCTCTATGGGCCGACAGGATAGCTTTCAAGACTTCAATAGGTATGTCTCCTTATAGACTAGTTTTTGGGAAAGCTTGTCACTTACCCGTTGAGCTAGAGCACAAAGCATACTGGGCGCTGCAGCATCTCAACATGGACATGAATGTTGCTGGAAATAATAGAATGCTGCAGCTTTCTGAACTGGATGAGCTGAGATTATTTTCTTATGAAAATGCCAAGTTATACAAGGAAAAAACGAAGAGGTGGCATGATAAACACATCCAGCCAAGAAATTTTGAAGTTGGACAACAAGTTTTGATTTTTAATTCAAGATTGAGACTATTTCCAGGAAAATTGAAATCGAGATGGACCGGACCAAACACAATTGAACAAATTTATCCTTATGGAGTGGTCTCGGTTGTGGATAAAAAGGGGATCAAATTTAAAGTCAATGGGCATAGACTCAAACTCTACAAAGATGGAGACCAAGAGCAAACCGTTGCATCTCTATCTTTGGTCAATGTTGAAGAATTAAATGGACCCAAAACAAGTGACAAATTCATGTAAACACTTTTTATTTTTGCTTTATTTTATGTTTTTCCTTTCTTTCTGTTTATTTATTATTTCCTATTTTTCTTTCTTTCTGATTACTTATTATTTCTGTTCTTTTTGTTTTATTAGGTGTCGGGTACCCCTGTACCCGACCACTGTTAGTTTTTTTCTGTTTTGTTGTTTTCTTTGTTTTTATTTCAGTTTGGGGGATGCTCCAGCATCGACATCTACAGATGTCGCGGCAACGACAACGTGCTGGAAATCCTTGGCCCTGTTTCCCAACCAAACTCCTACCTGAGGAGGATCCCAACAGAATGGATGACGATGTCATCATCACCCCTTGATGCACTCCCATCGAGACGGGAGTAGTTCTTAACCTTACCCTCCTTTACTTTTATGTTTTTGGGATTGTACTTCAATTGCCTGCTGTGCAGGTCTTGAACACCTTTACTTGTCTTTTGTTTTATTTTGTTTTGTTTTGACTCCTTTTGTTTTGTTTTGTTCTGTTTGGTTACATTACATTGCCTGCCATCTGAATTAAAGCAATGAGGACATTGCTTCCCTTTAAGTTTGGGGGAGGGTGTCCTTTTAGGGCAAAAAGTTCAAAAATGGTGCTATTTTTCAAAATTTTTCCTGCTGTCTTTTGAATGCATGAACATCCTCTGTGCTGAAATTCTGAGTGATCTATTTGAATGCATAGATGCCTTGTCTGAAAAACTGTTTTAGGATGCCTTATAAATTGATTTATCTGGCATAGAAGACCTGTTTGCATGAATGTGGCAGCATTTTTCATATGACCCAGTAGAACCTTAGTTTCATGTGCAGCTGGAATGTGCTGCTGGAATCCTGCAGCAATCATAGGAAAAAGACAAGAATTTCAGGAATGTGCTGCTGGAATATGCTGCTGAAATCCTGCAGCAATCATAGGAAAAAAAGACAGAAATTCGGCTGCAAATGCTGCAGCATTCAGTGGAAGATGACAAGAAAATTCCAGAAGACAGCTGCAAATTATTTTTTTTATTTGCTGGAATTTTTGGAAAGAAAAATAAGGGAATTATGGACAGTGGGCACGGGAGAGAGTAGTTCACTTTTGGCTTTTGGCCATTGGAGAATAGGATAGGTTTTCTTCTTAGTTTTTTAGACTAACTTTTGAGAGGGAAGAACCCAAGAGTGAGCAGGGTGACTTGCTGCAGCATTCATCAGCTGTGCAGTAGAGACGCAGCAGCATCAAGCAGAGGAAACGAAGGGCAGCAGTACGTTGATTAAACCGATTTGGGCAGTAGGGTGATCTCCGATCCAGAGTAATCCTCTCTCCATTTCTTCAAGTTACTACTGTTTTGTAATCAAATGTTCTTTGTAATATGAGAATCTTTACATGTATTCAAGGATTGATTAAAAGTGTTTTGGGAGTAATATGTTTTCCGTCTTAGGCTTGACTCCGTTGATTGGTGTCACTAAGGACCTAGGGACTATCTTTCCTATTACGTTGATTCTTGTTTTCCATGATTCGTTTCAGCATAATATATATCTTTAACCTGATGATGTTGTGGTGTAGTTATGTATGAGCATGTTGAATAAACTATTTTGACTATGATGATAAGTATGCTACAGCATTACTTTCTGTTTTTATGTTTAATGCTTGTATGGGGCAATGTTTGGTTTATTCATGTAATTGCATTAGAATTATGTGGCGCTACATTTGAGAACTGCGTGAACAGCGGTAATCATATAGTAGTGGATTTGAGAACTGCGTGAACAGCGGTACATTCACTGCCTAGCGTTGCGCTAGGTCCACGGTATGTTATCGGGGATCTAGACTAGTAGATCAAGTAGTCTGGGTGAAACCAGACATGCTATAGCATTGATATGGAACTGAAAGCATGCTTTGTATACTTAGATTCATCTTTGGCTTGTACTTACATTTTTGGCGTAAATGCTGCAGCATTGTATTACCTATAGTACTCTTGTGGTAATTTCCAGTAGGCTGACTTTTAACTGTTAACTATAGTTAGGAGTAGGAATGTCGTAGCATTAGACCACTCTCCATTCATGATTTATCATTCTTTATTCTTTTATTCTTTTAACCATTTGTACAATCGTATTTGCATTTGTAATTGGCATACATAGTCCCTGTGGGATCAATAATCTTTTACTTAGGTACATATATTACTTGTTGACCGGTGTATACTTGCATTTGTTAAGATTGCGTTGATTTATTCTATTTTATTATCTTCTCAATTTGTGACACACGCACACAACGCAACAGAATACCAAAGTATTTTACAACATGTTTGAAAAACAACTCAGCTGCAACATTAACTGGACAAGATGATGGAGCAGGGACAAATACAACATTACAAAAATAGTCTGCCTTGGGAAATCATATCTACTATTACAAAAATAGAACTCAAGTCATTCACCTTGGGCAATCCAGAGATGAAGTCCATCGAAATACTCTGCCACGGTCCCTCAGGAATAGGAAGAGGTTGTAAAAAACCAGGTTCCCTTTGCCTTTCCACCTTGTCTTGTTGACACACCAAACACGTTCGGACGTATGCTTCAATGTCAACCTCCATCTTTGGCCAAAAGAATCTTCTTGCTAGCAAAGAACGAGTTCTTTCAATGCCAGGATGACCAGCCCATAATGAGTCATGTGCTTCCTTAAGCAACATCATTCTCAACTCTCCACTAGAGACATAGGCTCGTCCACCTTTGGCATACAACAAGCCATCGTCGAGCCAATACCTTCTCATAGTGCCATCCTGCACTAAAGATATCAATTGTTGATAGACAGGGTCTTTAGGTGCATACTCACGTATTTTCGCCACAAAGTCTGATTCCAACATCGAAACTGCTGACAGTGTCATGCACTCAGTCCTCCTACTCATTGCATCTGCCACTACGTTTTCCTTGCCCGCCCTATGCACCCACTCGAAGTCAAATTCTGCCAAGAACTCTTGCCAACGAGCTTGCTTTGCAGACAGCTTCTTCTGCGTCTTAAAATACGTGTTCGCCACATTATCTGTCACCACTGTGAAAGACGATCACAACAAGTAGTGCCTCCAAATCGTAAGGCAATGGATCACAGCCGTCATCTCCTTCTCATGGGCAGAATAACGCTGCTCACAATCCTTCATCTTGCGGCTCTCAAATGCTACTGGGTGTTGTCCTTGCATCAACACTCCTCCGATCCCACGATCAAAATTAGGCAACTGCAGCACAGGGGCTGTCACAATAGCCCTCTTTAGCTTCTAGAATGCCTCCACACACTCCTTGCTCCACTTCCAATCTACTCCCTTCTTCAAGAGGTCGGTCAAAGGGCTTGCCACATTTGCATACCCACCAATGAATCTTCGATAATAATTGGTCAATCCCAAGAAAGATCTCAACTCTGCCACTGACGTTGGGGCAGACCAACTTTCTATAGCCACCACCTTTCGAGGATCCATTCTTACTGACCCATGGCTAATTATGTGTCCGAGGAACTTAATTTCCTCCTTACAAAATTCGGAAATCTCTCTCTTGACATAGAGTACATACTCCCTCAATTTTGCAAACACAAGTCTTAGATGTCTAACATGCTCCTCTAAGGACTCACTATAGATAACAATATCATCCAAATAGACAACTACGAATTTATCCAAAAATTCATACAGAACATCATTCATCAATTTGCAAAATGTCGCAGGGGCATTAGTTAAGCCAAACGGCATCATTAAAAATTCGAATGAGCCATACCTTGTCACAACCGTGGTTTTGGCTTCATCACCATTGGCAATCCGTACTTGCCAATATCCTGACCGTAGATCAATCTTAGTGAAGTACCTCCCTTTTGCTAGCCTATCGAACAAATCCAACTGATTTGGGATAGGGTACTTGTTCTTCACTGTCAACTTGTTCAAGGCTCGGTAATCTACACAGAATCGCATCGAGCCATCTGCCTTCTTCTGGAACAAGGCAGGGGCACCATAAGGGGCCTTTGAGGGTCTGATAAATTGCGCCTCCAGTAATTCACCCAACTACTTCCTCAATTCCAACAGCTCCGCTGGTCCCATCCGATATGGTGCTTGCGCGGGTGGTACTGCTCCAGGTACCAACTCAATCTGGTGATCAATGGCACGCCTTGGAGGCAACATCTTGGGCAACTCGTCGAGCATCAAATCAGCAAACTCGTCTAACACATTGGACATGGATTCAGGCAACTCTGAGTGATCCCCATTTGTCTCTTCCAACAAAACAGCAACAAAAGTTGGTTCACCCCGTCTCAACCCATCCTTCAACTGCATCGCCGACAACATTCCCTTTGCATCCTTTTGATCCAAGTCTTTGTGCGTACACTGTACAAAGTTTGGTGTCCCCTTGTCCATAATCATCAATCCACACAAATGTGGCATCATCGCCACCTTGGCCATAGCCAACAATTCAATCCCTAGGATGAGGTCAAAATCATCCAATGGAACGGCCGTCACCTTGCACTGGCCTTCCCAAGCTCCCACCTTCAATGACGCCATGACACTGCCTCTCACCCGTTGTTGTGTGGCATTGACAGTCTTAATGGTATGTGAACTCTCTTGCAGTGCGAACTGCAAGCGTGTGACTTCTCGATCAGCCACAAAGTTGTTTGTTGCGCCAGAGTCTATCATTGCCCACAGCTTCACACCATTCACAACCACATGCACGTACATCAACCCCCATACTGGTTGTGGTCGCTCAGACACTTGAATGGCATTACACAACTGAATGGGATTCACACGAGTAGGTGGATCCTTTTCGGTCTCATCTTCAATTTGAACAACAGCCAAATTTTGATTCCTCCTCGGCTTAGGGCATTGATATGACATGTGTCCAGTCTCCTTACAATTGAAGCACTTGACACAGAAATCCTTAGTTTTCCCAACAGCAACATCTTTCCTCTTGGGTTTGTCATTCCAAGACTTACCCTTGTTCTTTGATGGAACACTCTTTCTCTCGGGGGTAGGAGGAGCTGAAGATTGTAAGTCCGTCAATCTTTCTCCCTCACATCCTTAGGGTCCTGTCTCATTAGCTCAATCCTAGCACACTTCTTCAACCCTGACAAAAAGTTGAACAACTTGTCCTCCTCGGACATGTTAGGTATATTTAGAAGGATTCCATAGAATTGATTCACGTACTCTCGAACAGTCCCCGTCTGTTCTAGTCTCTTCAAGCTCTCACGAGCCATCCACGCAGAATTCTTTGGCAAGAATTGCTCCATCAATTCCTCCTTCATGTGTCTGAAAGATCGAACTACTTCTTTCGTAGGGTCTGCTTCCCTTGTCTGCCACCATAACTTGGCAGTGTCTATGAGGAACAACGATGTAATCGCCACTTGTTCACTCTCCGGGACTCTAGCCGTCGCAAAGTACTTCTCCAAATCCCACAAGAAACTCCTGATCACCATCGCATCCCGAACACCCGAATATGTTCTGGGCTCAGGCATCCTGAACAATGGTTGTCTAGTACTGGTTCCAGCAGTATTAGTTTGCAGTGCCGCGACACTAGTTTGTAGTGCGTCGATGCTTGCCTTCATGTTATCGACAATCTCTTGGAGTTGGTGCAAATCCGCCACCACGTCTGGTGGCCCTTGGATCTGATCTATCAAGGGACGAGCATTCTGCACATGCTCTAACACACCAATCGCCTGCACATGATGCAAGAACAAGGTCTCCAACCTTGTCAACCGCTCCGTAGTAGCGGCATGAGGATTCGGCGTACTGTGAAGGCGTATCGGTATTGCCCTACGCGAATCTTCGGACGAACTAGACATTTCCGCAAGGGTCGAAGTGCGCTCTGATACCAATTTATCACGAAGTGCCTCTTCCTGGTACGGCCACCAGTTCACGACACTCAACCCGACTTGCACATGCACGTGCGCAAGCACAGGTACACGCACACACAGTGGATAAAATCACAAGTATAGAGATAGACAACGATAATTACGGGCAACTCACCCAACCTTTCTATATTACTCAAATAGTAAGGAATTACAAGTATTCGCAACCATGCACAATGCTGCATGGCCACACAGGCCTACAAGACAGAACAATCCTAGTCTATCCTTAATCACTCTATCTCTCTTGCTCGCTTCTCGCTCGCTGCTTTCTCCATTGCCCATCTGCCCCTATTTATAGCCACTAGTGATGGGTAGGATTTGAGTCAACCCATGAGCCACGGCCCATGCCACTAGGGCAACTTTCTTGGTCTGACTCATGCCACTTAGGGCCATTAGGGTTCCAGATATCTCGGTCTAGGGCTTCGGCCCATTCTACAACTCCGCAGCCCATGCCTTCCTTTCTTCTATAAAAGGGGCACATAGGCAACCCCGAAACCATTCGCTGCTCCCATACTTGCTCGGCCGCTGCACACTTGCTCGGTCGCTGCCACACTTGCTCGGCCGCTGCCAGAGCTGCCCCGCACCATCGGGACAAAGGGGCTCACAGTAATCTTGAATTTGTAGAGGCCTTGGCTCTTCTTCATGCTATTCGATGGGCATCAAAGAATTGGTTTCATAGAGTTCGTTTCAAGGGTGATTGTCAGTCCCTCATCCGTAGGCTTGCCTGACAACAACCAGATTGGTCACCTATTGATCATATTATTGGTTTGATTCATAAGCTTTTTTAGTTTTTACTGCTTATTTTATTCATTTTATTCCTCGTTCCCATAACATTGTAGCGCATTTTTTTTATACTAAGGGGTTGTCCCTATCCTCTTTTACTGAACGGTTCTTTAATTTTTTGCATGTTATTATGTAGGCCTCTCTAATTGTTATTCTTGAAAAACATTTACGGTATTTCTCTAAAAAATAAAATTACTTTTAGGGTAAAGTATACTAGTAACACTTCAACTTTTTAAAAATTAAGCTTTTGCACCTATATTTATTTTTGTTTTGAACTGACACTTAAACTATAAAATATCACCTCATTGGCTTTTCCGTCCAAAATTTCTGTCATACCTCATTTTTCGTCCAATTCCTAGGTGCATTTTCGTCTCTTTACAATCATGAATATTTTTTAATTATTATGATTTTATTTTTATGGGTAATTTTATCATTTCACTTAATTATTAAAAATCTAAAAAATATTTTGTAATTGCAAGGAGTTGATCCCACAACTATATGCCTAACTAAACCATATCTACCTACTGGAACAACAATAAATATATTAATTTACATGGAACTTATATTTTATATTGCAATTACTAGCATTTTATATTACAATTGTATTTTATATTTTAAATATAAATTATATTAAATATAAACATTCTCAAAAAAATATTATCAAATGACACAATTTAAACCACAAGTTTTTGTTGCTGTCACCTTACTCAAACATTGCACTGAATTACTTCTTCAACTCTTCCTCTTCGAATTTGTCACAGAACATGAATTTTGAAGTGTTTTTTTATATAATGTCATTGTTGACACTAATAATGTAACAATGTCATTGTTAAAAAAAACTTCAAAATTTGTATTTTGCAACGAATTCAAAGTTGAAGAAAAGCTTCAATTCAAGGTTTGAGGAAAGGGATGGCTAGGAAGATATATGGTTTAAATTGTGTTATTTGGATAATATTTTTTAAAATTATTATATTTAATATAATTTCCAAATAAAATAAATTTGTATATTTGTCCAAGTGGTAAATACTTATTTATTGTTTATACGGTTGTGGTTCAAATTTGGGGGTTCACAAATATAATTATATTAAATTTATTTTGACATCGTCTAGTTTGTAATATAAAATAACTTGTTAATAGTTGCTCTAGTGGGTTAATATTATTTTGTCATTTGTGTGGTTGAGGGATCCAAATTTTTAAAATTTATGTGAAAAGACAAAATTACCCTTAAAAATAAAACTTTAATAATTTAAAAATATTCCTGATTTAAAAAGAGGAAAATGCCCCAAAGAATTGGATGGAAAATGAAGTCTGACGGAAATTTTGGACGGAAGGGCAAATGAAGTGATATTTTATAGTTCAAGTGTGAATTCAAAATAAAAATAAATAAAGTGCAAAAGCTGAATTTTTGAAAAGTTTAAGTGGCAATAGAATAATTTACCCTTACTTTTATTATGAGTTAAATTAGAATGTATGGAAAAATATTATAAATTAATTAATAGTATATACCTAAGTAGGTATTATCTATCTGAGTTTTGAGTTTTAGGTAAACGATAAAAAAAAGCAAATTAAGTTGGAAATATGATAAAAAAAGACGGTGCGTGGTGAATTTAAAAAGATATATATGTTGTATATATTGGTATGATTTGAATTATATATTTACATATAATTAAAGAATTTTAATTATTATATAAAAGATTTAAAACTTATTATGAATTTTGAAATATTTTCATAAATTAATAAAATATGTTTAAATGTTATTTTGTTATAAGAGTATTTTAAAGTAATCAAATATAAGTTTCGAAGAGATTTAACAATAGTTTTTAAAAGCTATTTGAATGTAAGTTAATTCATTTAAAAGTTATATACTTGGTATTCAATAGTTAAAAAATACTTTAATTTATTAAATGATTTTTTAAAAATTATTCTAGGGTATAAATGTATTTCGATTTTTTTAAAAAAATCACATTTAATTATTATTATTCAATGTATTTTAAATTAAAGTTATTAAAAAAATTTAAATTAATCGGAAATTGGAATGGGTTTCATGTTTTAATAATATTTGATAATATTAATTGGAATGTTTTGGTAATATTGACAATATTAATTGGAATGAAAAATTTTCAATTCCTCGTCTCAAATATTTAGAAATAATAGTGGTGGATATTCTAATGTTGTTTTATCAAATCCTCCTCTATTTCAGTTTTATGTTAAATATATGATTCGTATTCATTTGTGCGATATTATAGATAATGAATTCATTGTCGCAAAATCCCTAGTATATATATAAAGTAAATTAATGAGTATTTGAATGAGGTAAATAAAGCTTTGAAAAGAGGTCAAGAGTTCGACACTTGTTGTGAGCTTCAAATAATAGTCATGGTGAGACATCTATTTTAGTAAGATGTTGGATATTTTATGTGAATTACATTAGATATCTCTTCATTCGATTTAAAAGTTAAAATTTATAACTCTTAATTAACGAATTCATCTTTTCATATAAAAGATAAATGGATATTTTTTGCGTCATTTGATTAATAAAAAATTATTATTAAAGAGTTGCATTTTTTACGAAAAACTGTTTATAGGTCTATTAAAGGAGGTTCTCCAACCCATTCAAATATCGAAAATTAATATTAGAAAAAATATTTTTGATCTATCCATTTTCATTTTTTATTCTCGTTATTTTTTTAGTAGAGTTTTTAGGATTGTTTACCGTTTATAGTATTGTAAACACAAGGTTGGTTCATTTTAATTGCTGTTGTTGTACTTCTCCAGTCAGTGTGATGGTTTTACCCTAGGAGGTAGATACCCGAAAGTTCTAAACACCAAGGAGAGGAGTAAAATCTGTCTTAAAGAAATAGTATTGAGTTCTTTCCAAGTTAGTATTTGTCGTCACCTCGTCGTCTGCCAACAGCTGCTATCGTTGCCTCGTCATCTGCCTATAACTTCCGTCGTCGTGCCTCGTCGTTTGCCTATAGCTGTCGTCGTCGTGCCTCGTCGTTTGCCTACAGCTGCCTTCGTCATTGCCTCGTCGTCTGCCTACAGCTGTCGTCGCCTCATCATCTGCCTACTATTGTAGTCTCCTCGCCATCTGCTCGTTGCCGCCATTGCCTCTTCATCTGTCGCTTCTTCATCTGCTTACTGTTGTCGTCGCCTCATCATTTGTCCATAGCCACCATCATCACATCGTCAGCTGCCCGCCACCATCATCTGAATATTATCAATCTTGTCGTCGATGAAGGAAAAGGAGAGAGAAAGGAAGAAGAAAAAAGAGAGAGAGAAAAAATTTTAATTACCGGATAGAGAGAAAGAAGGAAGAGAGAGAAAAGAGAAAGAAGGAAGATAGAGAAAAGAGAAAGAAGGAAGAAAGAGAAAAGAGAAAGAAGAAGGAGAGAGGAAAAAAATTAAAGAAAAATACTTAGTTTAGAAATCAAGTTTGAAATAAATTGAAATGAGAGACAGAAAGAAGGAAAAGATAGAAATGAGGAAGAAAAAGAGAGAAATGATGAAGAGAGAAATGATGAAGAGAGAAAAAAATTAAATTAATGGAGAGAGAAAGAAGGAAGAGAGAGAAAAGAGGAATAAGAAAGAGAGAGAAAAATTGAACAAAAATGCCTCTAACTATAACAGTTCCAAATAATAAAAAAAAGTTAACTAACTGTAAAATTAAAGACTTAACAAAGGTGCATGTAGTATGACATTTTGAAACTTTAATGCCACTATAAATGTAAAAAAAAAATTTGAGGTGCAAAAATTAAATTTTAAGATCTAAAAAGTGCAAGTAAAATAGTTTACCCTATATATAATTATACTTACTATGAGATTATGTTTTCTCTACAAACTATTTTGTTATTTTAGAAATGAAAAATGAAGAATTATAAGACTTGCTTAATTTTATGAATTTTATCATGGATATTACATGAGTTGAGGACAAGTCAGAAAAGTCCTAAATTTTATCAACGTATGATTTTGATTATATGGTATCTGTTTTTTCTTTTTTTTATCTTTTTGTTTTTTGAATTTATGAGAGTAAACAAATAATATATTAGGAGATTTAAATAACCATAAAAAATAATTAAAGATATAATATTTTAATTTTTTATCGGTAATATAGATAATATGAGCATATCTATATCTATTTAAAATATTATCTTGATGTAAAAATGATATTTACATCTACTTAATGTACAAATTGTAATGCATAAATAAATAGAGTAAACTATCTTAGTTGCACTTTTTAGATTCCAAAATCTAACTTTTGCACCTTAAAAATTTTTTTTTTACTTATTGTGTTACTGGAGTTTCAAAACGTCTCACTACATGCACTTATGTTAAGTCAAACCGTTAAGTCTTTAATTTTACCGTCAGTCAACTTTTTTCACTATTTGGCACTGTTCTACGTAGAGGCATTTTTGTCCAATTTTTTTTCATTTTTTCTCTCTCCTTCTTCTTCCTCTTTTTTCTCTCTTCCTTGTTTCTCTCTCCATTAATTTAATTTTCTTTTCTCTCTTCCTCTTTTCTCTCTCTTTTTCTTCTTCCTTTCTCTCTCCTTCTTCCTCCTCATTTCTCTGTTTTGTAAGCTTTCAAATCTTCTTCGGACATTTCTTCGAATTCTCTCGTTTCTTGGACATTTGACAATAGTTCCGACCCTTGTTCTTCGTGGTTGGAGTTTCGTGTCATCCCATTACTCGACGAGTTACAAAGCTTGTTCTCAACTACCTAAATCTTACTGGTTCAATTCAGACGTTAGTTCTGCTCCGGCAGCTTCGTCACCTGAGTCTTCACCACAACCATCACTCTTCTAACACTCTCGATTTCACTTCTTGGCCTGATCTTAGATACCTTTATCTCTCTCACAACCACTTGATGGGAAAATTTCCTTACGGAATCTCCCAACTCCGTGGTCTCCGCCGCCTTAAACAAAAGAGTAATATTTCTTTAATTACGTATTGTCATATGTGATTTAAAGTTGTATGAGGTATAACGAGTAAAAAAATATTTTATTAATTGTATTGATGATTGCATATTTGGAAGTAAAGATGAAGCTCTAAATTCCTATATATATTATATGAATGAAATCAGATTAAAAATGAAAAGAAAAATCATATCTTTTGAAATGATTGAAGTATTGAATATGAGTATATATGTTCTCTATATGGAGAAGTTGGTCAACTTGCATCTCCTCGTACATTTGTGCAAAGAAATGAAAGATTCATTTCATATTTATCTCATGATTTGTGTGGGAAAGCAATATATACCAAATTAATCTCATGGGTTGTGGGGCATAATAATATATATTTTGAAGGTAAGTCTTTAATAATGAAATGCATGAAGCCTCTTATGAAATTTGAGAAAAGGTTTTAAATTTACTTTTAATTATTTGAAGTTTTCTAAGTGTTATTCTTAGTTCGAAAAAGATGACATATAGTGGTATATATATATATATATATATATATATATATTATTTAATAGTATTTAATGTTTATACGATGTTTATCATAGAGTTAAGAAATACACAAATTTAAACATATGTTTCGTGAGAAAATAAAGAAACTAAAGTTCAAAAAAATAAATATTTACTTATATGCGTGTGTATATGAAGAAATTGAGGAACAAAAATTTAAGTAACGTGCTAATAAAGTTGAATTATGAAAAGAATATAGATAGTGAGATAGAAACTATCTTACAAAATCATGTATATAAAATAGTTGACCATTTTTATCAAGTAGATATCCAAAGAAAAATAAGTAAATTGTCTTCACTAATTTCTAAAGGATATTCCAAAATAGAAATGGCACGTATCATTTTATGTATAAATATTGTGTTAGTAAATCAGCGATAGAAAAGGCTAAAATATACTATATAATGAAAAGTTTTGACATATGTGTTGAGGACACAAAATAAGACATTACTTTTTAATGGAATCGTTTTAGTGATTATGTGAGCTCATGACTAAATAATGTGAATCTCTGCTAAGGAAATGGTTGCCTAAAGATAAAGTGATCAAATCATCGAAGGGAATGGTCTAAAGCCAATAATAAAGTTCATCATGGTGGAAACTCAACATAGTTTACTTGGAGATCCCAAGATCTAGGTTCAATGAGACAACAAAATTATGGTGAGTTCTAAAGTTACTAAGGAGTTTATCTCCTATCCATTCCTAAGGTGAGTAGAGTGACATAGGTTGTGATTTAGGATAAGCAATGTGCTTTTAATAATTTCTATATTATGAATGAGTCAAAAGAGTATAATGAGATACTTTTAATATGAATTACCTATGTGAGTGCCAATGTGGTCAATTCAAAGATAACTCATAAGCTAAGTTATCTAAGCATTCATTAAATAAGGCGGTGTCCAAGGCCGAAATGGACACAACAATGAGAACCAATTTTGTTAGAAAAGAACTCTGTTTGCAATTGTCTTGGTATACATTCAAAGCTTAATAGTTCAAGGCATCAAGTCCACTAGTCAGGGAGTATATCCGATTGTAATACACTAGAAAAGGTTCAAAGCCAAAAATTACCTATTTCGATGCAGTTACTTTTATTAGAATACTATAAGTCGTTATTCTTCATATGTGCTGGTAGAACATATTGGTATAGACCGAATTGTAATTCATGTGGGGGATTATTGGATATTTTATGTGAATTACATTAGGTATCTCTTCATTCAATTTAAGAGTTAAGATTTGTAACTCTTGATTAACGAATTCATCCTTTCACATAAAAGATGAATGAAAGCTTTTTGTTCCATTTAATTAATAAAAAATTATTATCAAAGAGTTGCATCATTTACGAATAGCTATTTATAGGTCTATATAAAGGAGGTCCTCCTCCAACCATTTCAAATATCGAAAATCCAAACTAGAAAAAATATTTTTGATCTATTCATTTTCATTTTTATTCTCTTGCTTTTCTAGTAGAGTCTTTAGGATCGTTTACATTTTGTACTATTGTAAACAAAAGGCTGGTTCGTTGAGCTTGCTATTGTTGTGCTTCTTCAGTAAGTGTGATTGTTTTACCCTGGGAGGCAGACGCACGAAAGCTCTAGGCACCAAAGAGAGGGGTGAAATATGTCTTATGGGAATAGTATTGAGTACTAGACCTGATCTTTATTCTATTCATTACTATTACCTTTTTTATGTCAAATATTTCCAAGTAATTCTTCGATTTAAAAGATATTTTTTGTTTTGATCATTAGATGATCTTTATTTTCTATTAATATTTCAAGCATAAGAATTGAATTATACAAAGACAATTTGAATCGAATTTGGATTAATTAGAGTCGTAATAACTTCTCATGCTATATAACAAAAACAAAGGTAAACGAAATTGCATTCCAATAGTGCATAACCAATCCCTATATATAATAGGACATTAATACTAGAAACTTGTACGAAAACATTGATACTTTTTAACTAAGGTACAAGTTGTTTACACATAATTTTACTTTTAAATTCAAACTAAATTCCACACTATGAAATCATTAAATTAATTACTATGAGGTGGATCAAAACCAATTTGATCCAAGGCATGATAAAAGTGCTTAGCTTTCACATTGAGATACTCTTTCCATGTGATTGAGCGATAAAGAGGGAGCTCTCCATGTTTTACCAACTTCGAAGGTGGAGAAATGTCAACATCTTTTGATGGACCTAAAAAATATGCAACTGAGATACGATGTTCGGTTAAATTTACCACAGCTCGGTGCAACGAGCTCTTAAAAATGCCATTTGAGAGGATTTGCAAAAGATCACCAACATTAACCACAAGTGAGCCATTCATTGGTGGCACGTTGATCCAACCGACTTGGTCATGGTAGAGTTGGAGTCCACTGGTGTTGCTCTGGTACAATACAGTGACTAGTGATGTATCAGTATGAGGCGCTAGACCCATAGCCTGATTTGGTTCTGGACAAACTGGGTAAGAGTTGACTTGAAGAAGACGGTGTTATTAATAAAATTATAATCATAGCCTAATGATGTTAGCATCATCCATAATATCATTTGAGATAGTTTCTTCATTTCCTCATCATAATTATTCATCACATTGCTGATTAAAAATAAACAAACGGTGTTATTAATAAAATTATAATCAACATAAATAAGAAAAAGATAATAAAAGATATTCAAAGTTGTATAATAATCATACCAAAAGTTTCCACTAATGTTACACTCTTTAGGCCACAATTGAGAAGCCACATCTGAAAGTGGACCTTGAATGCTAAATCCCTCTGACCACATTAACTTTTTGAAAAGTGGTGACATTTTTGCAATGCCATAACCATTACTTTGATCCATAGGTCTTAAAGCTCTGAGCTTTTGTTCAATAGGCAAAGCAAACAAATTTCTTGTTTGATCCTCCATTTGTTGAAGAAGCTCCATGCTTATACCATGATTAATGAGTTGAAACATTCCCCATTCCTCAAATGCCTTTTTCATAAGAAGAATGGCATTTGAATCATTCAGATCTATCACTGGTAAAACCAAATCTAAAGGTGATAATTTTGAATTGAATGGATAATCAGAACCTGATTCATCCCAAATATGTGAGTCGGGTAAGTTTGAAAAATTATTGAAATTGATTGGAATATTGTTATTTGGAATAGGGGACTGAATCTTACAAATTTCATCTCTATTCATGTTTGGTTATGCTCCTTTGAATGTAAAGAAAAGAAAATTATGATTAGGGATGAGTACTTGTTGGATATAAGATTGTATTATATATAGGTTAAAGTATTCTGGTTAGAGGGAAAAAAAGACATTTTTCCTGCTAAGAATTGAATAATTAAATTTTGTGTTTTTACCTCTATAGGGATGTATAGAGATGGAAAATTTATCAAAACGTTATTTTTCCTGCTAAGAATTGTGTAATTAAATTTTGTATTTTTACCTATATAGGGATGCATAGAAATGGAAAATTTATCAAAAATATACCTTTTCTGATTAAAATTGTGCAATCAAATTTTGTGTTTTTACCTATATAGGGGTGTATAAAAATGAAAAACATTTCAAGTGGCTGTGATCCAAGGATCATTAATATCCCATTGACTTTTTCCTTTTCAAAATTAAGCAAATGTATTTCTAAAATTTATTTGTTAATTTTTCCTTTTCTAAAAGGATACCTTTCGCATTAAGTATTGAGCAATCAAATTTTGTGTTTTTACTTATATAAGAATATATAATGATAGAATATTTTTTAAAAGATATATTTTTTCCCAGAATTGTGTAATCAAATTATTTGTTTTTACCCATATAGGGATGTATAAAGATGAAACATTTACCAAAAAATTACATTTTTTTCTAAGAATTGTGTAATCAAATTTTGTGTTTTTATCTATATAGGGATGTATAAAGATGGAAAATTTATCAAAAAGTTACATTTTTTTGCTAAGAATTGTGCATTCAATTTTTTTGTTTTACCTATATAGTAGTGATGTATAAAGATAGAATAATTTTCAAAAACAGACCTTTTCTTCTAGAAATTGTGCAATCAAATTTTGTGTTTTTTACTTGTATAGGGATGTATAGAGATGGAAAATTTATCAAAAAGTTACCTTTTTTGATAAGAATTGTGCAATCACATTTTGTGTTTTTACCTATATAGGGATGTATAAAGACGGAAAATTTATCAAAAAGTTATCTTTTCAGCTAAGAATTGTGTATTCAAATTTTGTATTTTTACCTATATATGGATGTATAAAAATAGAATGTTTTTAAAAAAGTTATATTTTTTGTCAATAATTGTGTAATCAAATTCTGTGTTTTTATCAATATAGTGATATATAAAGATGAAAAATTTACCAAAATGTTTTTTTTAAAGAATTGTGTAATCAAATTTTGTGTTTTTATTTATATAGACAGGATGTATAAAGAAAACTTATTGCTGAATTTGTTAGAAATAAAATGAT
The DNA here is from genome assembly GCA_027405835.1 of Asclepias syriaca. Classification (NCBI taxonomy): domain Eukaryota; kingdom Viridiplantae; phylum Streptophyta; class Magnoliopsida; order Gentianales; family Apocynaceae; genus Asclepias; species Asclepias syriaca. Next base: position 20,085,297 of record CM049927.1, read on the forward strand.
AGTTTTTGACTTTGAATTTTGAAACTGCCAGAAAATGTTTTAAGTATCAACAGCTTTGATGAGATTTGCAAAACTACTAACGACTTGCAACTCAATTTATATGGATTTTGATTGAATTGGCAAACCTAGTCCCTATATTATTACGTAAGTTTGGTGAAATTATTTTTGACTATAACTTTTTTTTTAGTAGATTTGACCTTATATTATGTAACATTGATCTTTTTATTTAAAAATTTGTTAAAAAATATATTAAATCCAGAAAAGAAAATAAAAATTACAAATACTTATATTATTATATTGTTTTAATAGAATTTGTTTTTGTTAAAAAACATATTTAATATACTTAATAATAATTATTTAATAAAAATAAAAGGACAAAAATAGTTCAAAAATTATAGGCTATTAGTAAAATTGATCTCAAATTATTAATTTTGTTTTAGAATTGATCATTATATTTTATAAATATTGTGAAATTGATTCTTTTATATAAAACTTTGTTAAAACAATCATTAAGCTTAAAAATTAATAAAAAAATTAAAACATTTTCTTAGTACAATTTTTAATATACTTATAATATATATATATATATATATATATATATATATATTCAACCATGTCAAAGAACTTAATGACCCCTTTTACTTAATGAGTAAATATCCAATCTCAATTTGTTGTTTTTGTCTTCTTTTTTTTAATGAAAAGCAACAAGGCGCAGGTTATCGACGACTATGTGTATAATACCCGACTTGAATTAATTAATTATAATAAATTTATAATTAAGTTATTAAATAAAGAATTACTTTTCTTACGCAACTACAAGATTTAAAACAAGTAGCTATATAATATATGTTACACTTTTTTCATCTCAGGGTTCTAAGATCTAGATATTTCAGATACGGCATTTCATCCTTTATCTAAGGATCATCGAGAGTCTTTCAATGCTCTAATTTCAAGGGATAAAATCGAATTGGTAGTTAAGCAAATGCCTAATACGAAAGCACCTGGACTAGATGGTATGCATGAAATCTTTTTAAAGCGTGCTTGGGGAGATATCAAAGAGGATATCATTGGTTTTATTATGGTTTTTTCTTGTTGGGGACGTTTCTTTTCATGACATTAATTACACCTACATCGTATGATTCCAAAAATAAAATATCCAAAGAAAATGATTGACTTCCGTCCTATTAGTCTTTGTAATACTTTATGTAAACATACTTAAAATATTATTTGTAATCATTTGAAGTTAGTTCTACCGTCCATTATTGATCATGCTCAGTCGGCATTTGTAGTCAACCAGCTTATTACTGATAATGTGATTGTGGCTTTTGAGTGTTTTCACACTATTGCTAAGGGGGCTATTTATGATCATTTATATATGGCGCTTAAATTAGATATGCAAAAAGCATATGATCGAATTGAATGGGATTTCCTTCGCTTGGTGCAATATGCTTTGTGTTAGTATTGTCTCTTTCTCTGTATTGATCAATGGTAATCACTCTCCGCCGTTTTTTTGCAACCCGGAGTCTTCAATAGGGGGACCCCTTTTCCCCTTTTTTGTTCATTATTTATGTTGAAGGTCTCACATCCCTCATTCGTCAAGCGCAATTGGGCGGTCTTTTATACGAGTTACCTTTTGGGGGTGATCTTGTTTCGGTGTCTCATCTTATGTTTGTTGATGATTCCTTGTTATTATCTCGAGCATCTGTTGAGGCAACTAATCAAATAAAGTCTCTTTTTGCTTGTTATGAGATTCTATCCGGTCAATGTATCAATTTTAGTAAATTTTGTGTGACTTTTAGCAGTGATTGTCTTACTTTGATCAAGGACCAAGTTTTACAGGTGCTGGGCATGACTGAGAATTAGCTCATGGGCTCTTATCTGGGTATGCCTTTAAGCATAGGACGTTGTGTTTCTTCAAAATTTCAATTTATCCTTGATCATATTTGAAAATGTTTGTCCGGATGGAAGGATAAATTTTTAACACCTGCTGGCAAAGAAGTACTAATAAATGCTATCATTCAAGTTATTCCATCATATGTTATGAACTGTTTTAACCTCCCAAAAAATATTTGTGCTAAAATTATTAGAATGACCGTTGCGTTTCGGTGAAGCAACAATAGAGCGTCTTATGCGTCTTATGGGGTTTGGGTTTTAGGGATCATTTTCTTTTTAACAAAGCTCTGCTGGCTAGACAAGGATGGCGACTACTACAATTTCTATGGCGTAGCTTCTTAAAGCTAAATACTTTTCTCATTCTTCTTTTATGTTGGCTAAACATACTACAGGAGCTACCAATCTATGGCGTAGCATCTTAAAATTGCGGGATTTTTTGGAAACAGGCTTGATCTATCGAGTCGGTGATGAGAGGCAGATCCATATCTGGGAGGATAGGTGATTACCGGGTATCCCTTACAATAAGCCCATTTTTAATAGAGAGAGAGAATCCCAACTAGTGTTTGTATCGGATTTGATTGATCACTAGTTACGGCAATGGAAATTACAAAAATTACAAAATTTATAGTAGGGGTTTACTTCGGTTGAAGTATCTGTAATCTCGCAAATCCCTGTATGTCTGGTTGATATAGAGGATGCAGTCATTTGGAATTTGGCCGAGAAAGGGGTTTACACAGTTCGTTCTGGTTATTGGCTAGCTTATAAGTAGGAGTATTCTTCTGGTTCTCATAAGGTGAGCTCACGGGGTTCAGATCCATTTTGGGCCAACTTATGGACATTACCTATCCCTCAAAAAATCATTCATTTCCTCTATGGTATTGCGATTGGAACTTTAGCAACCAAAGAGTCCCATTCTCGACCTATATATATTAACCCTTATTGCCATATTTGTTTGAACCTTGTTGAAAATACCTATCATGTCTTTTTTAATGTTCGGTGACGAGAAAGGTTTGGTCTACCACGGGTTGGCAAATGTTTTCTCAACAGATATCTGCACATTCCTTCATTGATGTGATGGTGGAATTACTGCATAAATATGATGCCTCTGACTTTCAACGATTTTGTTTACTTTTATGGAGCATTTGACTTGCAAGAAATGGTGGCGTGTTCATAACCGCACTCCCATTGTCCAAGATATCGTCGGTAGAAGTTACTTTTTCGATCGAGATAAGCATTTCTTTATCTCTTATGCTCCTAATCCAGTATTATCGCGAGCTCCATGGTTTGTCAAGGGTTTCGTCCCCCAGGATAGTGCCATTGTTTTCTTTGATGGTGCTTTAAATCTGTCGGCGGGGGTTGCTATTAGACATAAGAATGGTGCACTAGTGAGTGATGTTGTTGGTAGGATTGACCACTATCATGGTAATCTTGAATTTGTAGAGGCCTTGGCTCTTCTTCATGCTATTCGATGGGCATCAAAGAATTGGTTTTATAGAGTTCGTTTCAAGGGTGATTGTCAGTCCCTCATCTATTGGTTTGCCTACCAACAGCCAGAATGGTCACCTATTGATCTTATTATTGGTTTGATTCATCAGCTTTTTTAGTTTTTACTGCTTTTTCGATTCATTTTATTCCTCATTCCCCTAACATTATAGCGCACCTTTTTTATACCAAGGGGTTGACCCTATCCTCTTTTACGGAATGGTTCTTTAATTTTTTGCATGTTATTATGTAGGCCTCTCTAATTGTTATTCTTGAATAAAATTTACCTTATTTCTCTAAAAAAATAAATTTACTTTTAGGGTAAATTATACTAGTAACACTTAAAATTTTTAAAAATCAAGCTTTTGCACCTGTATTTATTTTTGTATTTATTTTTGCTTTAAACTGACACTTGAACTATAAAATGTCACCTTCGTTGCCCTTCGGTCCAAAATTTCTGTCATACTTCATTTTCCGTCCAATTCCTAGCTGCATTTTCGTCTTTTTACAATCATGAACATTTTTTAATTATTATGGTTTTATTTTTATGGGTAATTTTATCATTTCACTTAATTATTAAAAATCTAAAAAATATTTTGTAATTGCAAGGAGTTGATCCCACAACTATATGCCTAACTAAACCATATCTACCTATTGGAACAACAATAAATATATTAATTTACATGGAACTTATATTTTATATTGCAATTACAAAGATAAATATATAGCATTTTATATTACAATTATATTTTATATTTTAAATATAAACATTCTCAAACAAAATACTATCAAATGACACAATTCAAACCACAAGTTTTTGTTGTTGTCAACTTACTCAAACCTTGCACTGAATTACTTCTTCAACTCTTCCTCTTCGAATTTGTTGCAGAACATGAATTTTGAAGTGTTTTTTTATACAATGTCATTGCTGACACTAATAATGTAACAATGTCATTGTTAAAAAAACTTCGAAATTTGTATTTTGCAACGAATTCAAAGTTGAAGAAAAGCTTCAATTCAAGGTTTGAGGAAGGGGATGGCTAGGAAGATATATGGTTTAAATTGTGTTGTTTAAATAATAGTTTTTGAAAATTTTTATATTTGTCAAGTGGTAATGCTTATTTATTGTTTATATGATTGTGGTTCAAATTTAGGAGTTTACAAATATAATTATATTAAATTTATTTTGGCATCGTCTAGTTTGTAATATAAAATAACTTGTTAATAGTTGCTCTAGTGGGTTAATATTATTTTGTCATTTGTGTGGTTGAGGGATCCAAATTTTTAAAAATTATGTGAAAAGGTAAAATTACCCTTAAAAATAAAACCTTAATAATTTAAAAATATTCTTGATTTAAAAAGAGGAAAATGCCCCAAAGAATTGGATGGAAAATAAAGTCTGACGGAAATTTTGGACGGAAGGGCAAAGAAAGTAATAATTTATAGTTCAAATGTGAATTCAAAATAAAAATAAATAAAGTGCAAAAGCTAAATTTTTGAAAAGTTTAAGTGACAACAGAATAATTTACCCTTACTTTTATTATGAGTTAAATTAGAATGTATGGAAAAATATTATAAATTAATTAATAGTATATACCTAAGTAGGTATTATCTATTGAGGTTTGAGTTTTAGGTAAACGATAAGAAAAAGCAAATTAAGTTGGAAATATGATAAAAAAAGACGGTGGTGAATTTAAAAAGATATATATGTTGTATATATTGGTATGATTTGAATTATATATTTACATATAATTAAAGAATTTTAATTATTATATAAAAGATTTAAAACTTATTATGAATTTTGAAATATTTTCATAAATTAATAAAATATGTTTAAAAGTTATTTTGTTATAAGAGTATTTTAAAGTAATCAAATATAAGTTTTGAAGAGATTTAACGATAGTTTTCAAAAGCTGTTTGAATGTAAGTTAATTCATTTAAAAGTTATATACTTGGTATTCAATAGTTAAAAAATACTTTAATTTATTAAATGATTTTTTAAAAATTATTCTAGGGTATAAATGTATTTCGATTTTTTTTAAAAAATCACATTTAATTATTATTATTCAATGTATTTTAAATTAAAGTTATTAAAAAAATTTAAATTAATCGGAAATTGGAATGGGTTTCATGTTTTAATAATATTTGATAATATTAATTGGAATGTTTTGGTAATATTGACAATATTAATTGGAATGAAAAGTTTTCAATTCCTCGTCTCAAATATTTAGAAATAATAGTGGTGGCTATTCTAATGTTGTTTTATCAAATCCTCCTCTATTTTAGTTTTATGTTAAATATATGATTCGTATTCATTTGTGCGATATTATAGATAATGAATTCATTGTCGCAAAATCCCTAGTATATATATAAAGTAAATTAATGAGTATTTGAATGAGGTAAATAAAGCTTTGAAAAGAGGTCAAGAGTTCGACACTTGTTGTGAGCTTCAAATAATAGTCATGGTGAGACATTTATTTTAGTAAGATGTTGGATATTTTATGTGAATTACCTTAGATATTTCTTCATTCGATTTAAAAGTTAAAATTTATAACTCTTAATTAACGAATTCATCTTTTCATATAAAAGATAAATGGATATTTTTTGCGTCATTTGATTAATAAAAAATTATTATTAAAGAGTTGCATTGTTTACGAAAAACTGTTTATAGGTCTATTAAAGAAGGTTCTCCAACCCATTCAAATATCGAAAATTAATATTAGAAAAAATATTTTTTATCTATCCATTTTCGTTTTTTATTCTCGTTATTTTTTTAATAGAGTTTTTAGGATTGTTTACCGTTTATAGTATTGAAAACACAAGGCTGGTTCATTTTAATTGCTGTTGTTGTACTTCTCTAGTCAGTATGATGGTTTTACCCTAGGAGGCAGACACCCGAAAGTTCTAAGCACCAAGGAGAGGAGTAAAATCTGTCTTAAAGAATTAGTATTGAGTTCTTTCCAAGTTAATATTTGTCGTCACCTCGTCGTCTGCCAACAGCTGCTGTCGTCGCCTCGTCATCTGCCTATAACTGTGGTAGTCGTGCTTCGTCGTTTGCCTACAGCTGTCGTTGTCGTGCCTCATCGTTTGCCTACAGCTGCCTTCGTCATTACCACGTCGTCTGCCTACAGCTGTCGTCGCCTCATCATCTGCCTACTACTGTCGTCGCGTCGCCATCTACTCACCACCGTCGTTGCCTCTTCATCTGTCGCCTCTTCATCTGCCTACGGCTGTCGTCGCCTCATCATATGTCCATAGCCACCATCATCACATCGTCATCTGCCCGCCACCATCATCTGAATATTATCAATCTTGTCGTCGATGAAGGAAAATGAGAGAGAAAGGAGGAAGAAAAAAGAGAGAAAAAAAATTTTAATTACCGGATAGAGAGAAAGAAGGAAGAGAGAGAAGAGAGAAAGAAGGAAGAAAAAGAAAAGAGAAAGAAGGAAGAAAGAGAAAAGAGAAAGAAGAAGGAGAGAGGAAAAAAATTAAAGAAAAATACTTAGTTCAGAAATCAAGTTTGAAATAAATTGAAATGAAAGAGAGAAAGAAGGAAAAGATAGAAAGGAGGAAGAAAAAGAGAGAAAAAATTAAATTAATGGAGAGAGAAAGAAGGAAGAGAGAGAAAAGAGGAAGAAGAAATAGAGAGAAAAATTGAACAAAAATGCCTCTAACTGTAACAGTTCCAAATAATAAAAAAAATTAACCAACTGTAAAATTAAAGACTTAACAAATGTGCATATAGTATGACATTTTGAAACTTTAATGGCACTATAAGTGTAAAAATATTTTGAAGTGCAAAAATTAAATTTTAAAATCTAAAAAGTGCAAGTAAAATAGTTTACCCTATATATAATTAAACTTACTATGAGATTATGTTTTCTCTACAAACTATTTTGTTATTTTAGAAATGAAAAATGAAGAATTATAAGACTTTCTTATGGTATCTGTTTTTTCTTTTTTTTATTTTTTTGTTTTTTGAATTTATGAGAGTAAACAAATAATATATTAGGAGATTTAAGTAACCATAAAAAATAATTAAAGATATAATATTTTAATTTTTGATCGGTAATATAGATAATATGAGCATATCTATATCTATTTAAAATATTATCTTGATGTAAAAATGATATTTACATCTACTTAATGTACAAATTGTAATGCATAAATAAATAGGGTAAACTATCTTAGTTGCACTTTTTAGATCCCAAAATCCAACTTTTGCACCTTAAAATTTTTTTTGTACTTATTGTGTTACTGGGGTTTCAAAACGTCTCACTACATGCACTTATGTTAAGTCAAACCGTTAAGTCTTTAAGTCTTTAATTTTACTGTTAGTCAACTTTTTTCACTATTTGGCACTATTCCACGTAGAGGCATTTTTGTCCAATTGTTTTTCATTTTTTTTCATTTTTTCTCTCTCCTTCTTCTTCCTCTTTTTTCTCTCTTCCTTGTTTCACTCTCCATTAATTTAATTTTCTTTTCTCTCTTCCTCTTTTCTCTCTCTTTTTCTTCTTCCTTTCTCTCTCCTTCTTCCTCCTCATTTCTCTGTTTTGTAAGCTTTCAAATCTTCTTCGGACATTTCTTCGAATTCTCTCGTTTCTTGGACATTTGACAATAGTTCCGACCCTTGTTCTTCATGGTTGGAGTTTCGTGTCATCCCATTACTCGACGAGTTACAAAGCTTGTTCTCAACTACCTAAATCTTACTGGTTCAATTCAGACATTAGTTCTGCTCCGGCAGCTTCGCCACCTGAGTCTTCACCACAACCATCTCTCTTCTAACACTCTCGATTTCACTTCCTGGCTTGATCTTAGATACCTTTATCTCTCTCACAACCACTTCATCGAAAAATTTCCTTACGGAATCTCCCAACTCCGTGGTCTCCGCCGCCTTAAACAAAAGAGTAATATTTCTTTAATTACGTATTGTCATATGTGATTTAAAGTTGTATGAGGTATAACGAGTAAAAAAATATTTTATTAATTTTATTGATGATTGCATATTTGGAAGTAAAGATGAAGCTCTAAACTCCTATATATATTATATGAATGAAATTAGATTAAAAATGAAAAGAAAAATCATATCTTTTGAAATGATTGAAGTACTGAATATGAGTATATATGTTCTCTATGTGGAGAAGTTGGTCAACTTGCATCTCCTCGTACATTTGTGCAAAGAAATGAAAGATTCATTTCATAAAGTATTTGGTTAATGTACTATCGATTAAAGAGTTCATATTTATCTCATGATTTGTGGGGGAAAGCAATATATACCAAATTAATCTCATGGGTTGTGGGGGATAATAATATATATTTTGAAAGTAAGTCTTTTATAATGAAATGCATGAAACCGCTTATGAAATTTGAGAAAAGGTTTTAAATTTACTTTTAATTATTGGAAGTTTTCTAAGTGTTATTCTTAGTTCGAAAAAGATGACATATAGTGATATATATATATATATATATATATATATATATATATATATATATATAATAGTATTTAATGTTTATACGATGTTTATTATAGAGTTAAGAAATACACAAATTTAAACATATGTTTCATGAGAAAATAAAGAAACTAAAGTTCAAAAAAAGAAATATTTGCTTATATGTGTGTGTATATGAAGAAATTGATGAACAAAAATTTAAGTAACGTGCTAATAATGTTGAATTATGAAAAGAATATAGATAGTGAGATAGAAACTATCTTACAAAATCATGTATATAAAATAGTTGACCATTTTTATCAAGTAGATATCCAAAGAAAAATAAGTAAATTGTCTTCACTAATTTCTAAAGGATATTCCAAAATAGAAATGACACGTATCATTTTATGTATACATATTGTGTTAGTATATCAGGGATAGAAAAAGCTAAAATATACTATATAATGAACAGCTTTTACATATTTGTTGAGGACACAAAATTAGACATTACTTTTTAATGGAATCATTTTAGTGATTATGTGAGCTCATGACTAAATACTGTGAATCTGCAAAGGAAATGGTTGCCTAAAGATAAAGTGACCAAATCATCGAAGGGAATGGTCTAAAGCCAATAATAAAGTTCATCATGGGGGAAACTCAACATAGTTTACTTGGAGATCCCAAGATCTAGGTTCAATGAGACAACAAAATTATGGTGAGTTCTAAAGTTACTAAGGAGTTTATCTCCTATCCATTCCTAAGGTGAGTAGAGTGACATAGGTTGTGATTTAGGATAAGCAATGTGTTTTTAATAATTTCTATATTATGAATGAGTCAAAAGAGTATAATAAGATACTTTTAATATGAATTACCTATGTGAGTGCGAATGTGGTCAATTCAAAGATAACTCATAAGCTAAGTTATCTAAGCATTCATTAAATAAGGCCGGTGTCCAAGGCCGAAATGGACACAACAATGAGAACCAATTTTGTTAGAAAAGAACTCTGTTTGCAATTGTCTTGGTATACATTCAAAGCTTAATAGTTCAAGGCATCAAGTCCACTAGTCAGGGAGTATATCCGATTGTAATACATTAGAAAAGGTTCAAAGCCAAAAATTACCTATTTCGATGCAGTTACTTTTATTAGAATACTATAAGTCATTATTCTTCATATGTGGTGGTAGAACAAATTGGTATAGACCGAATTGTAATTAATGTGGGGGATTATTGGATATTTTATGTGAATTACATTAGGTATCTCTTCATTCGATTTAAGAGTTAAGATTTGTAACTCTTGATTAGCGAATTCATCCTTTCATATAAAAGATGAATGGATGTTTTTTGTGTCATTTGATTAATAAAAAATTATTATCAAAGAGTTTCATCGTTTACGAATAGCTATTTATAGGTCTATATAAAGGAGGTCCTCCAACCATTTCAAATATCGAAAATCCAAACTAGAAAAGATATTTTTGATCTATCCATTTTCATTTTTATTCTCTTTGCTTTTCTAGTAGAGTCTTTAGGATCATTTATATTTTGTACTATTGGAAACAAATGCCTGGTTCGTTGAGCTTGCTATTGTGTGCTTCTTGAATAAGTGTGATTGTTTTACCCTGGAGGCAGACGCACGAAAGCTCTAGGCACCGAAGAGAAGGGTGAAATATGTCTTAAGGAAATAGTATTGAATACTAGCCTTGATCTTTATTCTATTCATTACTATTACCTTTTTTATGTCAAATCTTTCCAAGTAATTCTTCGATTTAAAAGGTATTTTTGTTTTGATCATTAGATGATCTTTATTTTGTATTAATATTTCAAGCATAAGAATTGAATTATACAAAGAAAATTTGAATCGAATTTGGATTAATTAGAGTCTGTAATAACTTCTCATGCTATATAGTCTAACAAAAAAAAAGTAAAAGATCTTGCATTCCAATAGTGCATAACCAATCCCTATATATAATAGGAAATTATTACTAGAAACTTGTACGAATACATTGATACTTTTTAACTAAGGTACAAGTTGTTTACACATAATTTGACTTTTAAATTCAAACTAAATTCCACACTATGAAATCATTAAATTAATGAGTATTAGGTGGATCAAAACGAATTTGATCCAAGGCATCATAAAAGTGCTTAGCTTTCACATTGAGATACTCTTTCCATGTGATTGAGCGATAAAGAGGGAGTTCTCCATGTTTTACCAACTTCGAAGGTGGAGAAATGTCAACATCTTTTGATGGACCTAAAAAATATGCAACTGAGATACGATGTTCGGTTAAATTTACTATAGCCCGATGCAATGCGCTCTTAAAAACACCATTTGAGAGGATTTGCAAAAGATCACCAACATTAACCACAAGTGAGCCATTCATTGGTGGCACGTTGATCCAACCGACTTGGTCATGGTAGAGTTGGAGTCCACTGGTGTTGCTCTGGTACAATACAGTGACTAGTGATGTATCAGTATGAGGCGCTAGACCCATAGCCTGATCTGGTTCAGGACAAACTGGGTAAGAGTTGACTTGAAGAAGATGGTCAGTACAAGTGGAGTTTGTATTAGGCGTATACCATTTCACATCATCATCGGTTAAGCCTAATGATGTTAGCATCATACATAATATCTTTTGGGACAGTTTCTTCATTTCCTCATCATAATTATTCATCACATTGCTGATTAAAAATAAACAAATGGTGTTATTAATAAAATTATAATCAACATAAATAAGAAAAAAATAATAAAAGATATTTAAAGTTGTATGATCATACCAAAAGTTTGCACTAATGTTACACTCTGTAGGCCACAATTGAGAGGCCACATCTGAAAGTGGACCTTGAATGCTAAATCCCTCTGACCACATTAACTTTTTGAAAAGTGGTGACATTTTTGCAATGCCATAACCATTACTTTGATCCATAGGTCTTAAAGCTCTGAGCTTTTGTTCAATAGGCAAAGCAAACAAATTTCTTGTTTGATCCTCCATTTGTTGAAGAAGCTCCATGCTTATACCATGATTAATGAGTTGAAACATTCCCCATTCCTCAAATGCCTTTTTCATAAGAAGAATGGCATTTGAATCATTCAGATCTATCACTGGTAAAACCAAATCTAAAGGTGATAATTTTGAATTGAATGGATAATCAGAACCTGATTCATCCCAAATATGTGAGTTGGGTAAGTTTGAAAAATTATTGAAATTGATTGGAATATTGTTGTTTGGAATAGGGGACTGAATCTTACAAATTTCATCTCTATTCATGTTTGGTTCTGCTCCTTTGAATGTAAAGAAAAGAAAATTATGATTAGGGATGAGTACTTGTTGGATATAAGATTGTATTATATATAGGTTAAAGTATTCTGGTTATAGGGAAACAAAGACAGTTTTCCTGCTAAGAATTTCGTAATTAAATTTTGTGTTTTTACCTATATAGGGGTGTATAGAGATGGAAAATTTATCAAAACGTTACCTTTCTTGCTAAGAATTGTGCAATTAAATTTTATATTTTTACCTATATAGGGATGTATAGAGATGGAAAATTTACCAAAAAGATACATTATTTGCTTAGAATTGTGCAACCAAATTTTGTGTTTTTACCTATATAGGGATGTATAAAAATGAAATTTTTTTCAAGTGGCTGTGATCCAAGGATCATTAATATCCCATTGACTTTTTCCTTTTCAAAATTAAGCAAATGTATTTCTAAAATTTATTTGTTAATTTTTCCTTTTCTAAAAGGATATCTTTCACATTAAGTATTGGGCAATCAAATTCTGTGTTTTTACTTATATAAGAATGTATAATGATGGAATATTTTTCAAAAAGATATATTTTTTTCAAGAATTGTGTAATCAAATTATTTGTTTTTACCCATATAGGGATGTATAAAGATGAAAAATTTACCAAAAAATTACATTTTTTTCTAAAAAATGTGTAATCAAATTTTGTGTTTTTACCTATATAGGGATGTATAAAGATGGAAATTTTATCAAAAAGTTCCTTTTTTTTTTTTTTTTGCTAAGAATTGTGCAATCAATTTTTATGTTTTACCTATATAGTGATGTATAAAGATAGAATATTTTTCAAAAATATACCTTTTCTTTTAAGAATTGTGCAATCAAATTTTGTGTTTTTTACTTGTATAGGGATGTATAGAGATGGAAAATTTATCAAAAAGTTATCTTTTTTTTATAAGAATTGTGCAATCACATTTTGTGTTTTTACCTATATAGAGATGTATTAAGATGAAAAATTTATCAAAAAGTTATCTCTCCTCCTAAAAATTGTGTAATCAAATTTTGTTTTTTACCTATATAGGGATGTATAAAGACAGAAAAGTTTTCAAAAAGATATATTTTCTGTCAAGAATTGTGTAATCAAATTCATTGTTTTTATTAATATAGGGATATATAAAGATGAAACATTTACCAATTTTTTTTTTTAAAGAATTGTGTAATCAAATTTTGTGTTTTTATTTATATAGAGAGGATGTATAAAGAAAACTTATTGCTGAATTTGTTAGAAATAAAATGATAGTTTTTGACTTTGAATTTTGAAACTGCCAGAAAATGTTTTAAGTATTAACGGCTTTGATGAGATTTGCAAAAGTACTAACGACTTGCAAAATAAAAATTACAAATACTTATATTATTATATTGTTTTAATATATATTTTTTTTGTTAAAAAAACATATTTAATATACTTAATAATAATTTTTTTAAAAAAATAAAAGGGCAAAAATAGTTCAAAAATTATAGGCTATTAGTAAAATTGATCTCAAATTATTAATTTTGTTTTAGAATTGATCATTATATTTTATAAATATTGTGAAATTGATTCTTTTATATAAAACATTGTTAAAACAATCATTAAGCTTAAAAATTAATAAAAAAAATTAAAACATTTTTCTTAGTATAACTTTTAATATACTTAATAATATATATTCAACCATGTCAAAGAACTTAATGACCCCTTTTATTTAATGAGTAAATATTCAATCTCATTTTGTTGTTTTTGTCTTCTTTTTTTAATAAAAAGCAACCCTACTCAAGGCGCAGGTTATCGAAGACTGTGTGTAATACCAAACTTAAATTAAGTAATTATAATAAATTTATAATTAAGTTATTAAATAAAGAATTACTTTTCTTAAGCAACTACAAGATTTAAAACAAGTGGCTGTATAATATATGTTACACTTTTTTCATCTTAGGGTTCTATGATCTAGATATTTCAGATATGGCATTTCATCCTTTATCTGAGGATCATCGTGAGTCTTTGAATGCTCTAATTTCACGGGATAAAATTGAATTGGCAGTTAAGCAAATGCCTAATACGAAAGCACCTGGACTAGATGGTATGCATGAAATCTTTTTAAAGCGTGCTTGGGGAGATATCAAAGAGGATATCATTGGTTTTATTATGGTTTTTTTTTTTTTGTTGGGGACGTTTCTTTGCATGACATTAATTACACCTATATCGTATGATTTTAAAAATAAAATATCCAAATAAAATGATTGACTTTCGTCCTATTAGTCTTTGTAATACTTATATAAACATACTTCAAAGATTATTTGTAATTATTTGAAGTTAGTTCTACCGTCTATTATTGATCATGCTTAGTCGGCATTTGTAGTCAACTAGCTTATTACTGATAATGTGATTGTGGCTTTTGAGTGTTTTCACTGTATTGCTAAGGGGGCTACTGATGATCATTCATATATGGCACTTAAATTAGATATGCAAAAAGCATATGATCGAATTGAATGGGATTTCCTTCGCTTAGTGCATTATGCTTTGTGTTAGTATTTTCTCTTTCTCTATATTGATCAATGGTAATCACTCTCCGCGGTTTTTTTCAACCCGAAGTCTTCAATAGGGGGACCCCTTTTCCCCTTTTTTGTTCATTATTTATGTTGAAGGTCTCACATCCATCATTAGTCAAGCGGAATTGGGTGGTTTTTTATACGAGTTACCTTTTGGGGGTGATCTTGTTTCGGTGTCTCATCTTATGTTTGTTGATGATTGCTTGTTATTATCTCGAGCATCTGTTGAGGCAACTAATCAAATAAAGTCCCATTTTGCTCACATTATGAGATTCTATCTGGCCAATGTATCAATCTTAGTAAATTTTGTATGACTTTTGGCAGTGATTGTCTTACTTTGATTAAGGACCAAGTTTTACAAGTGTTGGGCATGACAGAGAATTAGCTCATGGGCTCTTATCTGGGTATGCCTTTAAGCATAGGACGTTGTGTTTCTTCAAAGTTTCAATTTATCCTTGATCATATTTGAAAGTGTTTGTTCGGATGGAAGGATAAATTTTTAACACCCGCTGGCCCAGAAGTACTAATAAATGCTATCATTCAAGCTATTCCATCATATGTTATGAACTGTTTTAACCTCCCAAAAAATATTTGTGCTAAAATTATTAGAATGACCGTTGCGTTTCAGTGAAGCAACAATCAAGAGAGGACTTATCTACTGGCAGAAATAGAGCGTCTTATGCATCTTATGGGGGTTTGGGTTTTAGGGATCATTTGCTTTTTAACAAAGCTCTGCTTGCTAAACAAGGATGGCGACTACTACAATTTCTATGGCGTAGCTTCTTAAAGCTAAATACTTTTCTCATTCTTCTTTTATGTTGGCTAAACGTACTACAAGAGCCAGCTATCTATGGCATAGCTTCTTAAAATGGTGGGATCTTTTGGAAAAAGGCTTGATCTATTGAGTCGATGATGAGATGCAGATCCATATCTGGGAGGATAGGTAGTTACCGGGGTATCCCTTACAATAAGCCCATTTTTAATAGAGAGAGGGAATCCCATCTAGTGTTTGTATCGTATTTGATTGATCAGTAGTTACAGCAATGGCAATTACAGAAATTACATCAGTGGTTCACTCCAGTTGAAGTATCTGTAATCTCGCGAATCCCTGTACGTCTAGTTGATATAGAGGATGCAGTCATTTGGAATTTGGCTAAGAATGGGGTTTACACAGTTCGTTCTGGTTAATGGCTAGCGTATAAGTAGGAGTATTCTTCTGGTTCTCATAAGGTGAGCTCACGGAGTCCGGATCCATTTTGGGCCAACTTATGGACATTACCTATCCCTCAAAAAATCATTCATTTCCTCTATCGTATTGCGATTGGAACTTTAGCAACCAAAGAGTCCCTTTCTCAGCCTATATATATTAACCCTTATTGCCATATTTGTTTGAACCGTGTTGAAAAATACCTATCATGTCTTTTTTAATGTTCGGTGACGAGAAAGGTTTGGTCTACCACGGGTTGGCAAATGTTTTCTCAACAGTTATCTACACATTCCTTCATTGATGTGATGGTGGAATTACTGCATAAATATGATGCCTCTGACTTTCAACGATTTTGTTTACTTTTATGGAGCATTTGACTTGCAAGAAATGGTGGCGTGTTCAATAACCTCACTGCTATTGTCCAAGATATCATCGGTAGAAGTTACTTTTTTGATCGAGATAAGCATTTCTTTATCTCTTATGCTCATGATCCAGTATTATCGCGAGCTCTATGGTTTGTCAAGGGTTTCGTCCCCCAGGATAGTGCCATTGTTTTCTTTGATGGTGCTTTAAATCCGTCGGCAGTGGTTGCTATTAAACATAGGAATGGTGCACTAGTAAGTGATGTTGCTGGTAGGATTGACAACTATCATGGTAATCTTGAATTTGTAGAGGCCTTGGCTCTTCTTCATGCTATTGGATGGAAATCAAAGAATTGGTTTTATAGAGTTCGTTTCAAGGGTGATTGTTAGTCCCTCATCCGTAGGCTTGCCTGCCAACTGCCAAATTGGTCACCTATTGATCATATTATTTGTTTGATTCATAAGCTTTTTTAGTTTTTACTGCTTTTTTGATTCATTTTATTCCTCGTTCCCATAACATTGTAGCGCGTTTTTTTTATACTATGGGTTGACCCTATCCTCTTTTACTGAACGGTTCTTTAATTTTTTGCATGTTATTATGTAGGCCTCTCTAATTGTTATTCTTGAATAAAATTTAAGGTATTTTTCTAAAAAAATAAAATTATTTTTAGGGTAAATTTTACTAGTAACACTTCAACTTTTTAAAAATCAAGTTTTTTCACCTATATTTATTTTTGTTTTGAACTGACACTTAAACTATAAAATATCACCTCATTTGCCTTGCGGTCCAAAATTTCTATCTTTTTTCGTCCAATTCCTAGGTGCATTTTCGTCTTTTTACAATCATGAATATTTTTTAATTATTATGGTTTTATTTTTATGGGTAATTTTATCATTTCACTTAATTATTAAAACTCTAAAAAATATTTTGTAATTGCAAGGAGTTGATCCCACAACTATATGCCTAACTAAACCATATTTACCTACTGGAACAACGATAAATATATTAATTTATATGGGACTTATATTTTATATTGCAATTACACAGATAAATAAATAGCATTTTATATTACAGTTATATTTTATATTTTAAATATAAATTATATTAAATATAAACATTCTCAAAAAAATATTATCAAATGACACAATTCAAACCACAATTTTTTGTTGTTGTCATCTTACTCAAACCTTGCACTGAATTACTTCTTCAACTCTTACTCTTCGAATTTGTCGCAGAACATGAATTTTGAAGTGTTTTTTTATAAAATGTCATTGCTGACACTAATAATGTAACAATGTCATTGTTAAAAAAATTTCGAAATTTGTATTTTGCAATGAATTTAAAGTTGAAGAAAAACTTCAATTCAAGGTTTGAGGAAGGGGATGGCTAGGAAGATATATGGTTTAAATTGTGTTGTTTGGATAATATTTTTTGAAAATTTTTATATTTAATATAATTTCCAAATAAAATAAATTTTTATATTTGTCCAAGTGATAAATGCTTATTTATTGTTTATATGATTGTGGTTCAAATTTAGGAGTTCACAAATATAATTATATTAAATTTATGTTGGTATGGTCTAGTTTGTAATATAAAATAACTTGTTAATACTTGCTCTAGTGGATTAATATTATTTTGTCATTTGTGTGGTTGAGGGATCCAAATTTTTAAAAATTATGTGAAAAGACAAAATTACCCTTAAAAATAAAACCTTAATAATTTAAAAATATTTCTGATTTAAAAAAAGGAAAATGCCCCTAAGAATTGGATGGAAAATGAAGTCTGACAGAAATATTGGACAGAATGGCAAAGGAGGTGATATTTTATAGTTCAAGTGTGAATTCAAAATAAAAATAAATAAAGTGCAAAAGGTGAATTTTTGAAAAGTTTAAGTGTCAATAGAATAATTTACCCTTACTTTTATTATGAGTTAAATTAGAATGTATGGAAAAATATTATAAATTAATTAATAGTATATACCTAAGTAGGTATTATCTATCTGAGTTTTGAGTTTCAGGTAAATGATAAAAAAAAGCAAATTAAAACAATTGAGAGAAATTAGGGTTATCGATACTGTTTAGGATTAAACATCAAACAATAATTAAGTTGGAAATATGATTAAAAAAAAAAAAGGTACGTGGTGAATTTAAAAAGATATATATGTTGTACAATGATAATGAATTTAAAGTAAGTGGAAACAATTCCTTATTTGTTTATATGTATATATATATTTATATAGATATATATGGATAAATAATAAATATTTTTAATATGATTATATCTCATTATCTAAAGTTACAAGTTTATTTTTTATATATATTGGTGTGATTTGAATTATATATTTACATATAATTAAAGAATTTTAATTATTATTTAAAAGATTTAAAACTTATTATGAATTTTGAAATATTTTCATAAATTAATAAAATATGTTTAAATGTCATTTTGTTATAAGAGTATTTTAAAGTAATCAAATATAAGTTTTGAAGTGATTTAACGATAGTTTTTAAAAGCTATTTGAATGTAAGTTAATTCATTTAAAAGTTATATACTTGGTATTCAATAGTTAAAAAAATACATTAATTTATTAAATGATTTTTTTAAAAATTACTCTGGGTTATAAATGTATTTTGATTTTTAAAAAAAATCAAATTTAATTATTATTTATATACTTGGTATTCAATAGTTAAAAAAATACATTAATTTATTAAATGATTTTTTTAAAAATTACTATGGGTTATAAATGTATTTTGATTTTTAAAAAAAATCAAATTTAATTATTATTATTTAATGTATTTTAAATTAAAGTTATTAAAAAAATTTAGATTAATAGGAAATTGGAACGGGTTTCATGTTTTAAAAATATTTGATGATATTAATTGGAATGTTTTGGTAATATTGACAATATTAATTGGAATGAAAACTTTTCAATTCCTCGTCTCAAATATTTAGAAATACTGGCTATTCTAATGTTCTTTTATCAAATCCTCCTCTATTTTAGTCTTATGTTAAATATATGATTCGTATTTATTTGTGCGATATTATAAATAATGAATCCGTTGTCGCGAAATCCCTAATATATATATATAAAGTAAATTAATGAGTATTTGAATTAGGTAAATAAAGCTTTGGAAAGAGGTCAAAAGTTGGACACTTATTGTGAGCTTCAAATAATAGTCATGGTGAGACATTTATTATAGTAAGATGTTGGATATTTTATGTGAATTACTTTAGATATCTCTTCATTCGATTTAAAAGTTAAAATTTATAACTCTTAATTAACGAATTCATCTTTTCATATAAAAGATAAATGATTTTTTTTGCATCATTTGATTAATAAAAAATTATTATTAAAGAGTTGCATTGTTTACGAAGAATTGTTTATAGGTCTATTAAAGGAGGTTCTCCAACCCATTCAAATATAAAAAATTCGAATTAGAAAAAATATTTTTGATCTATCCATTTTCGTTTTTTATTCTCGTTAATTTTTTAGTAGAGTTTTTAGGATCGTTTACCGTTTATAGTATTGTAAAAAAAGGCTCGTTCATTTGAATTGTTGTTGTTGTACTTCTTCAATAAGTGTGAAGGTTTTACCCTGGGAGGCAGACACCCGAAAGTTCTAAGCACCAAGAAGAGGAGTAAAATCTGTCTTAAGGAAATAGTATTGAGTATCTTTCTAAGTTAGTATTTGATCTAAAAGGTATTTTTAATTATTAGATAGTCTTTATTATCTATTATTATTTCCAACAATCTTAATAGACAAAGAATATTATCATGATTCCATGCATATGAATGGGCTAATATAAAATTATAATACGGTATTGGTAATAATATACTATTATTATGTCATATGCATTATATTATTTAATTTTACTATTCCTTATACGTTATATTATAATATCTTATATATATATATATAAAAGAGTAAACTATTTTAGTTGCAATTCTTAGATCTCAAAATTCAACTTTTGCATCTTAAAATGTTTTTGTAGTTATAGTGTCATTGAGGTTTTAAAATGTTTCACTGCATGCACCTCTATTAAGTCAAATCGTTAGGTCTTCAATTTTTTCCGTTAGTTAACTTTTTTTTGACTGTTTGACACTGTTTCAATTAGGGGCATTTTTGTCCAACCTGCCCAAAAAAAATGTAATTATTTTTATTTTCTTTAATTTTTTTTTTCATTTTCCTTTAATTTTTTTGTCTCTTCGTTCTTTCATTTATGAACTCAGATTATTAAATTTAATTTCAATTACTTTTAATTTCCAGTAGTTACTACCATTTCTTTTCTTTTCTGTCCTCCTCTGTCATTGTCACTTCGTTATCTCCCTACCGTTGCCGCTACCGTCGATGTCGCCTCGTTGTCTGCCTAAAGCTGTAGTCGTCGTCGCTTCGTTGTCTGCCTACAACTGTAGTCGCCGTCGTCTCGACGTCGTCTCGTCTTCTGCTTACAGCTGTCGTTGTCGTCGCCTCATCTTCTGCCTACAGTTGTCGTTGTCGTCACCTCGTCTTCTGCCTACAACTGTCGTTGTTGTCGCCTCGTCTTCTGCCTACAACTGTCGTTGCCGTCAACTCGTCGTCTGCCTACAGCTGTTGTCGTAGTCGCCTCATGGTCTGCCAACAGCTATTGTCGTCGTGCCTCGTCGTTTGCCTACAGCTGCCGTCGTCGTGCCTCGTCGTTTGCCTATAGCTGCCTTCATCATCGCCTCGTCGATTGCTTACAGCTGTCGTCGCCTCGTCATCTGCCTACTGCTGCCGTCGCCTCGCCATCTGCTCACCGTCACTGTCGCCTCTACATCTACCTACTGCTGTCGTCGCCACATCATCTGTCCATAGCCACCATCGTCCCATCGTCATCTGCCCGCCACCGTCATCTGAATATTATCAATTCCGTCATCGATGAAGGAAAAGGAGAGAGAAAGGAGAAAGAAAAAAGAGAGAAAAATTTTAATTATCGGATAGAGAGAAAGAAGAAAGAGAGAGAAAAGAGAAAGAAGGAAGAAAGAGAAAAGAGAAAGAAGAAGGAGAGAGGAAAATAATTAAAGAAAAAAACTTAGTTCAGAAATCAAGTTTGAAATAAATTGAAATGAGAGAGAGAAAAGAGGATGAAGAAGGAGAGAGAAAAAATGAAAAGAGAGAAAGGAGGAAGAAAGAGAGAGAGAGAAAGGATGAAGAAAGAAAAAAAATTAAATTAATGAAGAGAGAAAGAAGGAAGATAGAGAAAAATTAAATAAAAATGCCTCTAACTGTAACAGTACCAAATAATAAAAAAAGTTGACTCACGACAAAATTAAAGACCTAACGGTTTGACTTAACAAAGGTGCATGATGACATTTTGAAACTTTAATGGTACTATAAGTGTAAAAAAATTTTAAGGTGCAAAAATTAAATTTTAAGATTTAAGAAGTGTAACTAAAATAGTTTACCCTATATATAAAATTATACTTACTATGAGATTATGTTTTCTCTACAAACTATTTTGTTATTTTAGAAATGAAAAATGAAGAATTATAAGACTTGCTTAATTTTTTTGATTTTTATCATGGATATTACATGAGTTGAGGACAAGTCAGGAAAAGTCCTAAATTTTATCAACGTATGATTTTGATTATATGGTATCTGTTTTTTCTTTTTTCTTTTTTTTTAAATTTATGAGAGTAAAGAAATAATATATTAGGAGATTTAAATAACGATAAAAATATAATTAAAGATATAATATTATAATTTTTGATCTGTAATATAGATAATATGAGCATATCTATATCTATTTAAAATATTATCTTGATGTAAAACTGGTATTTACATCTACTTAATGTACAAATTGTAATGCAAAAATAAATAGGGTATTGCTCTTCTAAGATCTCAAAATCTAACTTTTGCACCTTAAAAATTTTTTTGTACTTATTGTGTTATTGGGATTTCAAAACGTTTCACTACATGTACTTCTGTTAAGTCAAACCGTTAAGTCTTTAATTTTACTATTAGTCAACATTTTTTTACTATTTGGCACTGTTCCACGTAGAGGCATTTTTGTCCAATTTTTTTCTCTGTCCTTGTTCTTCCTCTTTTCTCTCTCTTCCTTGTTTCTCTCTCCATTAATTTAATTTTTTTTCTCTCTTCCTCTTTTCTCTCTCTTTTTCTTCTTCCTTTCTCTCTCTTTCTTCCTCCTCATTTCTGTGTTTTGTTAGCTTTCAAATCTTCTTCGGACATTTCTTCGAATTCTCTCGTTTCTTGGACATTTGACAATAGTTCCGACCCTTGTTCTTCATGGTTGGAGTTTCGTGTCATCCCATTACTCGACGAGTTACAAAGCTTGTTCTCCACTACCTAAATCTTACTGGTTCAATTCAGACGTTAGTTCTGCTCCGGCAACTTCGTCACCTAAGACTTCACCACAACCATCTCTCTTCTAACACTCTCAATTTTACTTCCTGGCCTGATCTTAGATACCTTTATCTCTCTCACAACCATTTCATCGGAAAATTTCCTTACGGAATCTCCCAACTCCGTGGTCTCTGCCGCCTTAAACAAAAGAGTAATATTTCTTTAATTACGTATTGTCATATGTGATTTAAAGTTGTATGAGGTATAACAAGTAAAAAAATATTTTATTAATTTTATTGATGATTGCATATTTGGAAGTAAAGATGAAGCTCTAAATTCCTATATATATTATATGAATGAAATTAGATTAAAAATGAAAAGAAAAATCATATCTTTTGAAATGATTGAAGTACTGAATATGAGTATATATGTTCTCTATGTGGAGAAGTTGGTCAACTTGCATCTCCTCGCACATTTGTGTAAAAAAATGAAAGATTCATTTCATAAAGTATTTGGTTAATGTACTATCGATTAAAGAGTTCATATTTATCGCATGATTTGTGGGGGAAAGCAATATATGCCAAATTAATCTCATGGGTTGTGGGGGATAATAATATATATTTTGAAAGTAAGTCTTTTATAATGAAATCCATGAAACCTCTTATGAAATTTGAGAAAAGGTTTTAAATTTACTTTTAATTATTTGAAGTTTTCTAAGTGTTATTCTTAGTTCGAAAAAGATGACATATAGTGATATTATATATATATATATATTATTTAATAGTATTTAATGTTTATACGATGTTTATCATAGAGTTAAGAAATATACAAATTTAAACATATGTTTCGTGAGAAAATAAAGAAACTAAAGTTCAAAAAAATAAATATTTACTTATATGCGTGTGTATATGAAGAAATTGATGGACAAAAATTTAAGTAACGTGCTAATAATGTTGAATTATGAAAAGAATATAGATAGTGAGATAAAACTATCTTACAAAATCATGTATATAAAATAGTTGACCATTTTTATCAAGTAGATATCCAAAGAAAAATAAGTAAATTGTCTTCACTAATTTCTAAAGGATATTCCAAAATAGAAATGGCACGTATCATTTTAAGTATAAATATTGTGTTAGTAAATCAGGGATAGAAAAAGCTAAAATATACTATATAATGAAAAGTTTTAACATATGTGTTGAGGACACAAAATTAGACATTACTTTTTAATGGAATCGTTTTAGTGATTATATGAGCTCATGACTAAATACTGTGAATCTGCTAAGGAAATGGTTGCCTAAAGATAAAGTGATCAAATCATCGAAGGGAATGGTCTAAAGCCAATAATAAAGTTCATCATGGTGGAAACTCAACATAGTTTACTTGGAGATCCCAAGATCTAGGTTCAATGAGACAACAAAATTATGGTGAGTTCTAAAGTTACTAAGGAGTTTATCTCCTATCCATTCCTAAGGTGAGTAGAGTGACATAGATTGTGATTTAGGATAAGCAATGCATTTTTATTAATTTCTATATTATGAATGAGTCAAAAGGGTATAATGAGATACTTTTAATATGAATTACCAATGTGAGTGCCAATGTGGTCAATTCAAAGATAACTTATAAGCTAAGTTATCTAAGCATTCATTAAATAAGGCGGTGTCCAGGGCCGAAATGGACACAACAACGAGAACCAATTTTGTTAGAAAAGAACTCTGTTTGCCGTTGTCTTGGTATACATTCAAAGCTTAATACTTCAAGGCATCAAGTCCACTAGTCAGGGAGTATATCCGATTGTAATACACTAGAAAAGGTTCAAAGCCAAAAATTACCTATTTCGATGCAGTTACTTTTATTAAAATACTATAAGTCGTTATTCTTCATATGTGCTGGTAGAACATATTGGTATAGACCGAATTGTAATTCATGTGGGGGATTATTGGATATTTTATGTGAATTACATTAGGTATCTCTTCATTCAATTTAAGAGTTAAGATTTGTAACTCTTGATTAACGAATTCATCCTTTCATATATAAGATGAATGAACGCTTTTTGTGCCATTTGATTAATAAAAAATTATTATCAAAGAGTTGCATCATTTACGAATAGCTATTTATAGGTCTATATAAAGGAGGTCCTCCAACCATTTCAATTATCGAAAATCCAAACTAGAAAAAATATTTTTGATCTATTCATTTTAATTTTTATTATCTTGCTTTTCTAGTAGAGTCTTTAAGATCGTTTACATTTTGTCCTATTGTAAACAAAAGGCTGGTTCGTTGAGCTTGCTATTGTTGTGCTTCTTCAGTAAGTGTGATTGTTTTACCCTGAGAGGCAGACGCACGAAAGCACTAGGCACCAAAGAGAGGGGTGAAATATGTCCTAAGGGAATAGTATTGAGTACTAGACCTTATCTTTATTCTATTCATTACTATTACCTTTTTTATGTCAAATCTTTCTAAGTAATTCTTCGATTTAAAAGGTATTTTTTGTTTTGATCATTAGATGATCTTTATTTTCTATTAATATTTCCAGCATAAGAATTGAATTCTACAAAGACAATTTGAATTGAATTTGGATTAATTAGAGTCGTAATAACTTCTCATGCTATATAGTCTAACAAAAAAAAAGGTAAAAGAAATTGCATTCCAATAGTGCATAACCAATCCCTACATATAATAGAAAATTAATACTAGAAACTTGTACGAATACATTGATACTTTTTAACTAAGGTACAAGTTGTTTACACATAATTTTACTTTTAAATTCAAACTAAATTCCACACTATGAAATCATTAAATTAATTACTATGAGGTGGATCAAAACCAATTTGATCCAAGGCATCATAAAAGTGCTTAGCTTTCACATTGAGATACTCTTTCCATGTGATTGAGCGATAAAGAGGGAGCTCTCCATGTTTTACCAACTTCGAAGGTGGAGAAATGTCAACATCTTTTGATGGACCTAAAAAATATGCAATTGAGATACGATGTTCGGTTAAATTTACCATAGCTCGGTGCAACGCGCTCTTAAAAACGCCATTTGAGAGGATTTGCAAAAGATCACCAACATTAACCACAAGTGAGCCATTCATTGGTGGCACGTTGATCCAACCGACTTGGTCATGGTAGAGTTGGAGTCCACTGGTGTTGCTCTGGTACAATACAGTGACTAGTGATGTATCAGTATGAGGCGCTAGACCCATAGCTTGATTTGGTTCTGGACAAACTGGGTAAGAGTTGACTTGAAGAAGACGGTCAGTACAAGTGGAGTTTGTATTAGGTGTATACCATTTCACGTCATCATCCGTTAAGCCTAATGATGTTAGCATCATACATAATATCTTTTGAGATAGTTTCTTCATTTCCTCATCATAATTATTCATCACATTGCTGATTAAAAATAAACAAATGGTGTTATTAATAAAATTATAATCAACATAAATAGAAAAAAAAATAATAAAAGATTTTAAAGTTGTATGATCATACCAAAAGTTTGCACTAATGTTACACTCTGTAGGCCACAATTGAGAGGCCACATCTGAAAGTGGACCTTGAATGCTAAATCCCTCTGACCACATAAACTTTTTGAAAAGTGGTGACATTTTTGCAATGCCATAACCATTACTTTGATCCATAGGTCTTAAAGCTCTGAGCTTTTGTTCAATAGGCAAAGCAAACAAATTTCTTGTTTGATCCTCCATTTGTTGAAGAAGCTCCATGCTAATGCCATGATTAATGAGTTGAAACATTCCCCATTCCTCAAATGCCTTTTTCATAAGAAGAATGGCATTTGAATCATTCAGATCTATCACTGGTAAAACCAAATCTAAAGGTGATAATTTTGAATTGAATGGATAATCAGAACCTGATTCATCCCAAATATGTGAGTCGGGTAAGTTTGAAAAATTATTGAAATTGATTGGAATATTGTTATTTGGAATAGGGGACTGAATCTTACAAATTTCATCTCTATTCATGTTTGGTTCTGCTCCTTTGAATGTAAAGAAAAGAAAATTATGATTAGGGATGAGTACTTGTTGGATATAAGATTGTATTATATATAGGTTAAAGTATTCTAGTGAGAGGGAAAAAAAGACAGTTTTCCTGCTAAGATTTGCGTAATTAAATTTTGTATTTTTACCTATATAGGGGTGTATAGAGATGGAAAATTTATCAAAATGTTACCTTTCTTGCTAAGAATTGTGCAATTAAATTTTGTATTTTTACCTATATAGGGATGTATAGAGATGGAAAATTTACCAAAAAGATACCTTATATGCTTAGAATTGTGCAACCAAATTTTGTGTTTTTACCTATATAGGGATGTATAAAAATGAATTTTTTTTCAAGTGGCTGTGATCCAAGGATCATTAATATCTCATTGACTTTTTCCTTTTCAAAATTAAGCAAATGTATTTCTAAAATTTATTTGTTAATTTTTCCTTTTCTAAAAGGATATCTTTCACATTAAGTATTGGGCAATCAAATTCTGTGTTTTTACTTATATAAGAATGTATAATGATGGAATATTTTTCAAAAAGATATATTTTTTCCAAGAATTGTGTAATCAAATTATTTGTTTTTACCCATATAGGGAGGTATAAAGATGAAAAATTTACCAAAAATTTACATTTTTTTCTAAGAAATGTGTAATCAAATTTTGTGTTTTTACCTATATAGGATGTATAAAGATGGAAAATTTATCAAAAAGTTACAATTTTTTTGCTAAGAATTGTGCAATCAATTTTTATGTTTTACCTATATAGTGATGTATAAAGATAGAATATTTTTCAAAAACATACCTTTTCTTTTAAGAATTGTGCAATCAAATTTTGTGTTTTTTACTTGTATAGGAATGTATAGAGATGGAAAATTTATCAAAAAGTTACCTTTTTTTTATAAGAGTTGTTCAATCACATTTTGTGTTTTTACCTATATAGGGATGTATTAAGATGAAAAAGTTATCTCTCCTCTTAAAAAAGTTGTAATCAAATTTTATTTTTTTATATAGGGATGTATAAAGACCGAAAATTTATCAAAAAATTATCTTTTCTGCTAAAAATTGTGTATTCAAATTTTGTATTTTTACCTATATAGGAATGTATAAAGATAGAATATTTTTCAAAAAGATATATTTTCTGTCAACTATTGTGCAATCAAATTCTATATTTTTATCAATATAGTGATATATAAAGATGAAAAATTTACCAAATGTTTTTTAAAAAACATTGTGTAATCAAATTTTGTGTTTTTATTTATATAAGGAGGATGTATAAAGAAAACTTATTGCTGAATTTGTTAGAAATAAAATGATAGTTTTTGACTTTGAATTTTGAAACTGCCAGAAAATGTTTTAAGTATCAATGGCTTTGATGAGATTTGCAAAAGTACTAGCGACTTGCAACTCAATTTATATGGATTTTGGTCGAATTGGCAAACCTAGTCCCTATATTATTACGTAAGTTTGGTGAAATTATTTTTGACAATAATTTTTTTTTAAGTAGATTTGACCTTATATTATATAAGATTGATCTTTTTATTTAAAAGTTTGTTAAAATATATATTAAGTCCAGAAAAGGAAAAAAAATTACTAATACTTATATTATTATATTGTTTTAATAGATTTTTTTTTTGTTAAAAAAATATATTTAATATATTTAATAATAATTATTTAATAAAAATAAAAGGGCAAAAATAGTTCAAAATTTATAGGCTATTAATAAAATTGATCTCAAATTATTAATTTTGTTTTAGAATTGATCATTATATTTTATAAATATTGTGAAATTGATTCTTTTATATAAAACTTTGTTAAAACAATCGTTAAGCTTAAAAATTAATTAAAAAAATTAAAACATTTTCTTAGTACAATTTTTAATATACTTAATAATATATATATATATAATATATATATATATTATATATATATTCAACCATGTCAAATAACTTAATGACCCCTTTTATTTAATGAGTAAATATTTGTTTTTGTCTTCTTTTTTTAATAAAAAGCAACCCTACTCAAGGCGCAGGTTATCGACGACTGTGTGTAATACCCGACTTGAATTAAGTAATTATAATAAATTTATAATTAAGTTATTAAATAAAGAATTACTTTTCTTACGCAACTACAATATTTAAAACAAGTAGCTGTATAATATATGTTACACTTTTTTCATCTCAGGGTTCTAACATCTAGATATTTCAGATACGGCATTTCATCCTTTATCTAAGAATCATCGGGAGTCTTTGAATGCTCTAATTTCAAGGGATAAAATCGAATTGGCAGTTAAGCAAATGCCTAATACGAAAGCACCTGGACTAGATGGTATGCATGAAATCTTTTTAAAAGCGTGCTTGGGGAGATATCAAAGAGGATATCATTGGTTTTATTATGGTTTTTTTTTTGTTGGGGATGTTTCTTTTCATGACATTAATTACACCTACATCGTATGATTTCAAAAATAAAATATCCAAAGAAAATGATTGACTTCCATCCTATTAGTCTTTGTAATACTTTATATAAACATACTTAAAATATTATTTGTAATCATTTGAAGTTACTTCTACCGTCCATTATTGATTATGCTCAGTCGGCATTTGTAGTCAACCAGCTTTATTACTGATAATGTGATTGTGGCTTTTGAGTGTTTTCACAATATTGCTAAGGGGGCTATTTATAATCATTTATATATGGCGCTTAAATTAGATATGCAAAAAGCATATGATCGAATTGAATGGGATTTCTTTCGCTTGGTGCAATATGCTTTGTGTTAGTATTGTCTCTTTCTCTGTATTGATCAATGGTAATCACTCTCCGCGGTTTTTTTGCAACCCGGAGTCTTCAATAGGGGGGCCCCTTTTCCCCTTTTTTGTTCATTATTTATGTTGAAGGTCTCACATCCATCATTCGTCAAGCGGAATTGGGTGGTCTTTTATACGAGTTACCTTTTAGGGGTGATCTTGTTTCGGTGTCTCATCTTATGTTTGTTGATGATTGCTTGTTATTATCTCGAGCATCTGTTGAGGCAACTAATCAAATAAAGTCCCTTTTTGCTTGCATTATGAGATTCTATCCGGTCAATGTATCAATTTTAGTAAATTTTGTGTGACTATTGGCAGTGATTGTCTTACTTTGATTAAGGACCAAGTTTTACAAGTGCTGGGCATGACAAAGAATTAGCTCATGGGCTCTTATCTGGGTATGCCTTTAAGCATAGGACGTTGTGTTTCTTCAAAATTTCAATTTATCCTAGATCATATTTGAAAGTGTTTGTCTGGATGGAAGGATAAATTTTTAACACCCGTTGGTGAAGAAGTACTAATAAATGCTATCATTCAAGCTATTCCATCATATGTTATGAACTGTTTTAACCTCCCACAAAGTATTTGTGCTAAAATTATTAGAATGACCGTTGCGTTTCAGTGAAGCAACAATCAAGAGAGGACTTATCTACTGGCAGAAATAGAGCGTCTTATGCGTCTTATGGGGGTTTGGGTTTTAGGGATCATTTGCCTTTTAACAAAGCTCTGCTGGCTAAATAAGGATGGCGACTACTACAATTTCTATGGCGTAGCTTCTTAAAGCTAAATACTTTTCTCATTCTTCTTTTATCTTGGCTAAACGTACTACAGGAGCCAGCTATCTATGGCGTAGCTTCTCAAAATTGTGGGATCTTTTGGAAAAAGGCTTGATCTATCGAGTCGATGATGAGAGGCAAATCCATATCTGGGAGGCTAGGTAGTTACCGGGTATCCCTTACAATAAGCCTATTTTTAATAGAGAGAGGGAATCTCGTCTAGTGTTTGTATCAGATTTGATTGATCAGTAGTTACGGCAATGGCAATTACAGAAATTACAGCAGTGGTTCACTCCAATTGAAGTATCTGTAATCTCGCGAATCCCTGTACGTCTGGTTGATATAGAGGATGCAGTCATTTGGAATTTGGCTGAGAATGGGGTTTACACAGTCCGTTCTAGTTATTGGCTAGCATATAAGTAGGAGTATTCTTCTGGTTCTCATAAGGTGAGCTCACGGGGTCTGGATCCATTTTGGGCCAGCTTATGGACATTACATATCCCTCAAAAAATCATTCATTTCCTCTATCGTATTGTGATTGGAACTTTAGCAACCAAAGAGTCCCTTTCTCGACCTATATATATTAACCCTTATTGCCATATTTGTTTGAACCGTGTTGAAAAATACCTATCATGTCTTTTTTAATGTTCGGTGACGAGAAAGGTTTGGTCTACCACGGGTTGGCAAATGTTTTCTCGACAGATATCTACACATTCCTTCATTGATGTGATGGTGGAATTACTGCATAAATATGATGCCTCTGACTTTGAACGATTTTGTTTACTTTTATGGAGCATTTGACTTGCAAGAAATGTTGGCATGTTCAATAACCTCACTGCTATTGTCCAAGATATCTTCGGTAGAAGTTACTTTTTTATCGAGATAAGCATTTCTTTATCTCTTATGCTCATGATCCAGTATTGTCAAGGGTTTCGCCCCCCAGAATAGTGCCATTGTTTTCTTTGATGGTGCTTTAAATCCATCGGCGGTGGTTGCTATTAAACATAAGAATGGTGCACTAGTAACTGATGTTGCTGGTAGGATTGACCACTATCATGGTAATCTTGAATTTGTAGAGGCCTTGGCTCTTCTTCATGCTATTCGATGGGCATCAAAGAATTGGTTTTATAGAGTTCGTTTCAAGGGTGATTGTCAGTCCCTCATCCGTAGGCTTGCCTGACAACAGCCAGATTGGTCACCTATTGATCATATTATTGGTTTGATTCATAAGCTTTTTTAGTTTTTACTGCTTTTTTGATTCATTTTATTCCTCGTTCCCATAACATTGTAGCGCTTTTTTTTTATACTAAGGGGTTGACCATACCCTCTTTTACTAAACGGTTCTTTAATTTTTTGCATGTTATTATGTAGGCCTCTCTAATTGTTATTCTTGAATAAAATTTACGGTATTTCTCTAAAAACTAAAAATACTTTTAGGGTAAATTTTACTAGTAACACTTCAACTTTTTAAAAATCAAGTTTTTTCACCTATATTTATTTTTGTTTTGAACTGACACTTAAACTATAAAATATCACCTCATTTGCCTTTCGGTCCAAAATTTCTATCTTTTTTCGTCCAATTCCTAGGTGCATTTTCGTCTTTTTACAATTATGAATATTTTTTAATTATTATGGTTTTATTTTTTTGGGTAATTTTATCATTTCACTTAATTATTAAAACTCTAAAAAATATTTTGTAATTGCAAGGAGTTGATCCCACAACTATATGCCTAACTAAACCATATTTACCTACTGGAACAACGATAAATATATTAATTTATATGGGACTTATATTTTATATTGCAATTACACAGATAAATAAATAGCATTTTATATTACAGTTATATTTTATATTTTAAATATAAATTATATTAAATATAAACATTCTCAAAAAAATATTATCAAATGACACAATTCAAACCACAAGTTTTTGTTGTTGTCATCTTACTCAAACCTTGCACTGAATTACTTCTTCAACTCTTACTCTTCGAATTTGTCGCAGAACATGAATTTTGAAGTGTTTTTTTATACAATGTCATTGCTGACACTAATAATGTAACAATGTCATTGTTAAAAAAAACTTCGAAATTTGTATTTTGCAATGAATTTAAAGTTGAAGAAAAGCTTCAATTCAAGGTTTGAGGAAGGGGATGTCTAGGAAGATATATAGTTTAAATTGTGTTGTTTGGATAATACTTTTTGAAAATTTTTATATTTAATAATAATTTCCAAATAAAATAAATTTTTATATTTGTCCATGTGGTAAATGCTTATTTATTGTTTATATGGTTGTGATTCAAATTTAGGGGCTCACAAATATAATTATATTAAATTTATTTTGGCATCATCTTGTTCGTAATATAAAATAACTTGTTAATAGTTGATCTAGTGGGTTAATATTATTTTGTCATTTGTGTGGTTGAGGAATTGAAATTTTTAAAAATTATGTGAAAAGACAAAATTACCCTTAAAAATAAAACCTTAATAATTTAAAAATATTCATGATTTAAAAAGAGGAAAATGCTCCTAAGAATTGGATGAAAAATGAAGTTGAAATTTTGGACAAAAGAGCAAAGGATGTGATATTTTATAGTTCAAGTGTGAATTCAAAATAAAAATAAATAAAGTGCAAAAGTTAAAGTTTTGAAAAGTTTAAGTGTTAATAGGATAATTTATCCTTACTTTTATTATGAGTTAAATTAGAATGTATGGAAAAATATTATAAATTAATTAATAGTATATGATGCAATTCACCAAGGCAACTATGGAGATGGATACTTGAAGATGCCATTGGGTCCAATTACAAGGTCACACTCCAACAAGCTTAAAGCACAATTTCAGAATTATGTTCAATCTTTGATTTCTCAAGAACTTCAAGAAATCACATTGGTCAAGCGTGGAGAAGAGTTTAAGGAGATGTCAACATACTTATGCACATTAGAGGACTCAAGTCTTGAAGGCTAATAAATGGGCATAATTCAAGAAGTTAAATTCTATTTTTTTAGTGGGCTTTTAAATTCAATTTTTTTTTAGTGGGCTTTTAAATCCTATTTTTTTGTGGGCTTTACTAAAAGACTCAGCCCAACATGTTATTGCAGAATTAGGGTTATCTCTCCTCTATAAATACAATAAGATGGGCTATTTTGAGGGGAGAAAAATTAAATTTGTGAGTTTTTTTTTTAACAAATCAGATTCAGGTTTGTTTTACCTTAAGGATTGATTCAACTTATCAAGTAAGTAAACTTGTGGCGTTAATTCAATTCTCTTTTTCTTTGATTTCTCTTTGTTACCATTTCCTTGATGATTTGGGGGTGAAGGGATTCGGGGAGTTTACTAAGGGTTGGTTGAGTTTAGATCAGGGACAATTTTTGATGCAGAGGTGATTCTTGCTCAATTCTTGAATTGTTGCTGTATCATTTTTTGTATCAGAGCTAAGTTCAAATTCAATCTATATATCCTTTAAATTTATGTTTATTTTTTATTATTATTATCAGCTTCTCATTTTGAAAAAAAAGTTGTGTTCTTTATCTCGGAATTTCAGATCTGAGATATATATATATAAAAAAATAAAAAGTTGTGTTCTTTATCTCGGAATTAAGATCTGAGATATATATAAAGTTGTGTTCTTTATCTCGGAATTTCAGATCTGAGATATATATATATATATAAAAAGTTGTGTTCTTTATCTCAGAATTTCAGATCTGATATATATATTATATATATATATATATATATATATATATAAATTGTGTTCTTTATCTCTGAATTTCAGATCTGAGATATATATATATATATATCATATATATATATATATATATATATTATATATATATACATATATATATATAAAGTGGTGGTCTTTATCTCTTAATTTTAGACCTGATATATATATATATATATATATATATATATATATATATTATATATATATATATATATATATATATAAGGAACTTTCCAAAATTTATGTGCCCACAAATCAGATTTCATTCCAAATTCGTCATCTCTTGCCTCTTTACATCATATTACATCTAGTTTTGTGACATCTTTCTTTCTTTAGGATTTATTTGTTTCCATTGAATTAAGGTTGCTAATTTGCTTATTTGGTATTGTTTGATTGGTCCGGACAAGTAAAACTACTGCTTGAATCTAGAGTGGAAAAAGGCAGAAAATTGTGAGCACATTAAAGGGTAAAAGCCAATACTTTGAGTGAAACACGAGGGTTTCCAATCAAATTTGAGTGAAACACGTGAGGGAGTGTTTGTGAGGATTGCTAACAATTTTTTTGCAGGTTTTACATCATGACAAAATCAAACGAAAGCAAAGAAAGTGATGAGAAAGTTAATGTTACTGAACATAACCTAGCCTTCACTTTACAGGCTATGCAACAGCAATTTCAAAGGTTTGAAAACCTTTTTAGAGATGTTAGTGATAGATTTGAGAAGCAAGACCAGGTCATTAGAGAATTGCAAGAGGGGACAATGAATGGTGGTGCAACAAGAAGGCAGAATTTAAGAGAGCCAAACTCATCATTTTGGGTATGAAGGTGATGGCTTTGATGATGGAGATGATGAGGGAGAATGGCATGGGGTCAGGATGGGTGGAAGAGAAGGACAAAATTATAGAATAAGAGGTCGAGGTAATAGAGTCCAAAACTTTGCAAGGGAGGAAGAAAGGGCTGATCGTGTTGATAGGAATATTGGTAGTATAAAAATGAAAATTCCATCTTTCCAAGGTAAGAATGATGTGAAGCTTACTTGGAATGGGAGAGGAAAGTGGAGCTGATTTTTGATTGTCATAACTATTCTGAAGAGAAGAAGGTAAAGCTTGCTGCAGTGGAATTTAAAGATTATGCACTTGTTTGGTGGGATCAACTAGTTTTAAATAGGAGAAGAAATGGAGAGGAACCTGTCAATACTTGGGCAGAAATGAAGAGAATTATGAAAAAGAGATTTGTACCTAGTTATTTTTATAGAGAGCTACATCAAAAACTTCAAACTTTGAGACAAGGCTATATGAGTGTTGAAGAGTACCATAAGGAGATGGAGATAGTCATGATAAGGGCTAATGTTGAAGAAGATAGGGAGGCTACCATGGCACGTTTCTTGGCTGGTTTGAACAAGGATATTGCAAATGTTATCGAATTACACCATTATGTGGAGTTGGAAGAAATGGTAAACATGGCAATGAAAGTGGAGAAACAACTCAAGTACAAAGGGTCCAGCAAGAATTCCTATTCTAGTTCTACTACAAATTGGAACTCCAAATGGTCTAAGAAGGATGAGAAGACCAAGGACAAGCCAAAAGAAGTGAAGAGCAATTCAGACCCAAAAGGTAACTTAAAACCTTCAAGTTCTTCTACTTCTAATTCTGATAAGCATAGAAATATTAAGTGCTTTAAATGTCTTGGTATTGGTCATATTTCTTCTCAATGTCCCAATAAGAAAACAATGGTTTTGAGGGGTGCTGAAGTTATTTCTGAAGATGAGGATCATGTTGAGAGTGATTCTGATTCCATGCATGAATTAGAGGATTGTTCTGATGTAGAAGCTGAAAATGCACCTAAGGGTGAATTACTTGTTACTAGGCGTGTACTAAATGCTCAAGTAAAAGAGGATGAAATTGAGCAAAGGGAGAATATCTTTCATTCAAGATGCTTAGTGAATGGGAAGATTTGTAGCATTATAATTGATGGTGGGAGCTGCACAAATGTAGCTAGCACATTAATGGTGGAGAAGCTAGGGCTGGATTGTTTGAGGCACCCTAGGCCATATAAGCTACAATGGCTTAATGATATGGGAGAAATCAAGGTGAATAAACAAGTTATTGTATCTTTCTCCATTGGTAAGTATTCTGATCAAGTTCTTTGTGATGTTGTGCCTATGCATGCTAGTCATTTATTGCTTGGAAGACCTTGGCAATATGATAGGAAGGTGTTGCATGATGGTTTTAAGAATAGGTACTCATTCTTTATGGGAGATCAGAAAGTTATTCTTGCTCCTCTAGCTCCAAGCGAGGTGTATGAAGACCAAATGCAATTAAAAAGGAGTATTGAAGCTATGCATCAAAGAGGGACAGAAACACCTCAGAAAAAACAAGTGGAATCAAATTTTGAAGGAAAGGCTGAGAGCCTTGCAAAAGGAGAGCTGAGATCAAAAAGAGGGGAAGGCTGATAGCCTTGCAAAAGGAGAGTTGAGCTCAAAAATACAAGAAAAAAGAGTGAGTGAGGTTGAGAGTGTGAAAAGAAAAGAGGGGAAAGAGGCCTTAAAAGAAAGTCAATTTAAAAGAGAGAGGGCAAAAAGAAACAAAACTTTTATGCAAAAATGAGAGATGCAAGGGTTGCTTGTGAGGAAGGGAGATGCTTAGTTGTACTTTTTTACAAAGAAGCTTATCTTAATGAATCTGACCTTAACCCTTGTTTGCCTAGTGGTGTTGTTTCTCTTTTGCAGGAATATGGTGATGTCTTCCCTGAAGAATTACCTAAGGAGTTGCCGCCTATTAGAGGGATAGAGCATCAAATTGATTTCATTCCAGGAGCACAAATTCCAAATAGGCCAGCCTATAGAGCAAATCCAGAAGAGACTAAGGAACTCCAAAAGCAAGTGGAAGAGTTACTACAAAAGGGACACATAAGAGAAAGCTTGAGTCCGTGTGCGTGCCAGTCATTTTGGTCCCAAAGAAGGATGGGAGTTGGCGTATGTGTGTTGATTGTAGGGCTTTAACAAACTTACGGTAAAGTATCGCCATCCTATTCCTAGACTGGATGATATGCTTGATGAATTGCATGGTGCATGTGTGTTTACCAAAATTGATCTTATGAGTGGTTACCATCAAATTAGAATGAAGATTGGTGATGAATGGAAAACTGCTTTTAAAACAAAACATGGTTTATATGAGTGGCTTGTGATGCCTTTTGGTTTATCTAATGCTCCTAGTACCTTTATGCGCTTGATGAATCATGTTTTGAGATCATTTATTGGTAAGTTTGTTGTGGTTTACTTTGATGACATTCTGATCTTTAGCAAAAGCATTGAAGAGCATGTTGAACATCTTAGACTTGTCTTAGATGCACTTAGGGCAGAAAAGTTGTATGCTAAACTGAAAAAGTGCACATTTTGCATGGATCGAGTCATATTTCTTGGTTATGTTGTTTCTTCTAATGGAATTGAGATGGATCAAGAAAAAGTCAAGGCAATCAAGGAATGGCCAAGACCTACAAGTATTACTCAGGTAAGATCTTTTCATGGGCTCGCTAGTTTTTATAGGAGGTTTGTGAAGGATTTTAGTACAATTGCTGCTCCTTTGACTGAAATTGTAAAGAAAGAGGTAGGTTTTAAATGGGATGATGCACAAGAGCTAGCTTTCAATACTTTGAAAGAAAGCTTTGCACTGCACCTATATTGAGTTTGCCAGATTTTTCTTCTACATTTGAAATTGAATGTGATGCCTCAGGAATAGGTATTGGAGCTGTTTTGTTGCAAGGGAGGCGTCCTATAGCGTATTTCAGTGAAAAGCTCAATGGTGCCCAAATCAAGTATTCTACTTATGATAAGGAGTTGTATGCATTGGTGAGAGCTCTACAAACTTGGCAGCATTATTTATGGCCTAAAGAGTTTGTAATTCATACTGATCATGAGAGTTTGAAGCATTTAAAAGGCCAAGGTAAGTTAAATCAAAGGCATGCTAAGTGGCTAGAGTTTATTGAGACATTCCCATATGTTGTGCAATACAAGCAAGGTAAGGAAAATGTGATTGCAGATGCATTATCTAGGAGGTATGCTCTGATCTCCTCACTAAGTTCTAAGTTAATTGGATTTGAATATATTAAGGATTTGTACAAATCAGATTCTGACTTCGCAAATGTTTTTGTTGCATGTGAACAAGTTGCTTTTCAAAAGTTTTATAGAACTGATGGATATTTGTTTAGAGATAATAAACTTTGTGTTCCTTCTTGTTCTATGCGTGAATTGCTTGTTAGGGAGTCTCATAATGGTGGATTAATGGGACATTTTGGCATTGCTAAGACACTTGATATTTTGCAAGAGCATTTTTATTGGCCTAACATGAAAAAGGATGTTGAGAGAATTTGTTCTAGTTGTGTTGCATGTAGGCAGGCCAAGTCTAAGGTGCAACCTCATGGGTTGTACACTCCACTACCTGTTCCTAATAGTCCTTGGATTGATATATCTATGGACTTTGTGTTGGGATTGCCTAGGACTAGGAAAGGACGTGATAGCATCTTTGTTGTAGTTGATAGATTTAGCAAAATGGCTCATTTTATTGCATGTCATAAATCTGATGATGCCACTCATGTCGCTGATTTGTTCTTTAGGGATGTGTAAGGTTGCATGGCATTCCTAGAACAATTGTTTCTGATAGGGACTCTAAATTCTTAAGTCATTTTTGGCGTGTTTTATGGAGTAAATTGGGGACTAAATTGTTGTTTTCTACTACTTGTCATCCTCAAACTGATGGCCAAACTGAAGTGGTTAATAGAACTTTAGGATCCTTATTACGAGCTGTTGTGGGAAAGAATTTAAAAACTTGGGAAGATTGTTTGCCTTTGATCGAGTTTGCATATAATAGAAGCATTCATTCTTCTACTGGTTACTCCCCATTTGAAATTGTGTATGGTTTTAATCCACTAACACCATTGGATTTATTACCTTTACCATTAAATGAGATCGTTAATGTGGATGGACAACACAGGGCAGGTTTGGTTAAGTCCATACATAACAAAGCTAGGCAGCATATTGAGGAAAAAAATAAAAAGTATGCTCAAAGAGCTAATCAAGGGCGAAGAGTGATGAAGTTTAAACCCGGAGATTGGGTTTGGGTACACTTTAGGAAGGAAAGATTCCCTAAGCAACGGAAGTCCAAACTTGATCCTAGAGGCGATGGACCATTTCAAGTGCTTGAACGCATCAATGATAATGCCTATAAAGTGGACTTGCCAGGTGAGTACGGTGTTAGTGCAACTTTTAATGTTTTTGATCTATCTCCATTTGATAACGTAGGTTTTGATTCGAGGACGAATCCTTTGGAAGAGGGAGAGAATGATGCAATTCACCAAGGCAACTATGGAGATGGATACTTGAAGATGCCATTGGGTCCAATTACAAGGTCACACTCCAACAAGCTTAAAGCACAATTTCAGAATTATGTTCAATCTTTGATTTCTCAAGAACTTCAAGAAATCACATTGGTCAAGCGTGGAGAAGAGTTTAAGGAGATGCCAACATACTTATGCACATTAGAGCACTCAAGTCTTGAAGGCTAATAAATGGGCATAATTCAAGAAGTTAAATTCTATTTTTTTAGTGGGCTTTTAAATCCTATTTTTTTGTGGGCTTTACTAAAAGACTCAATCCAACATGTCATTGCAGAATTAGGGTTATCTCTCCTCTATAAATAGAATAAGATGGGGCTGTTTTGAGGGGAGAAAAATTAAATTTATGAGTTTTTTTTTTAACAAATCAGATTCAGGTTTGTTTTACCTTAAGGATTGATTCAACTTATCAAGTAAGTAAACTTGTGGCGTTAATTCAATTCTCTTTCTCTTTGATTTCTCTTTGTTACCATTTCCTTGCTGATTTGGGGGTGAAGGGATTCGGGGAGTTTACTAAGGGTTGGTTGAGTTTAGATCAGGGACAATTTTTGATGCAGAGGTGATTCTTGCTCAGTTCTTGAATTGTTGTTGTATCAGTATATACCTAAGTAGGTATTTTCTATCTGAGTTTTGAGTTTCAGGTAAACGATAAAAAAAATGCAAATTTAAAAAAAATCAGAGAAATTAGGGTTATCGATACTATTTAGGATTAAACATCAAACAATAATTAAGTTGGAAATATGATAAAAAAAAAAAGGTACGTGGTGAATTTATAAAAATATATATGTTGTACAATGATAATGAATTTAAAGTAAGTGGAAACAATTCCTTATTAGTTTATATATATATATATATATATATATATATATTATATTATATTTATTTATTTATTTATTTATTTATTTATTTATTTATTTAATAGATATATGGATAGATAATAAATATTTTTAATATGATTATATCTCATTATCTAAAGTTACTATTTTATTTTTTATATATATTGGTTTGATTTGAATTATATATTTACATATAATTAAAGAATTTTAATTATTATTTAAAAGATTTAAAACTTATTATGAATTTTGAAATATTTTCATAAATTAATAAAATATGTTTAAATGTTATTTTGTTATAAGAGTATTTTAATTTTATCACATATAAGTTAAGAGATTTAACAATATTTTTTAAAAGCTATTTGAATGTAAGTTAATCCATTTAAAAGTTATATACTTGGTATTCAATAATTTTAAAAAAATACTTTAATTTATTAAATAATTTTAAAATTTATTGGATATTTTATATGAATTACATTATGTATTTCTTCATTCGATTTTAGAGTTAAGATTTGTAACTCTTAATTAACGAATTCATCCTTTCATATAAAAGATAAATAAATATTTTTTGTGTCATTTGATTGATAAAAAATTATTATCAAAGAGCTGCATCTTTTACGAAAAATTGTTTATAGGTCTATATAAAGGAGGTCCTCCAACCATTTCAAATATCAAAAAGTTCAAATTAGAAAAAATATTTTTGATCTATCCTTTTTTTTTATTATTCTCTTTTGCTTTTATAGTAGAGTCTTTAGGATCGTTTACACTTTTGTTGTACTTTTTCGGTAAGTGTGATCATTTTACTTTGGAAAGCATACGCTCAAAAACTCTAAACACAGAGAGGGACGAAATCTGTCTTAAGAGAATAGTATTAAGTACTAGACTCGATCTTTATTGTATTCGTTACTATTACCTTATTTATATTAAATCTTTCTAAATAAGTCTTTGATCTAAAAAGTATTTTTAATCATTAGATAATCTTTATTTTCTATTAATATTTCCAACAATCTTAAGAGAGAAAGAATATTATGAGGCTTCCATACATATTAATGGGCTAATATAAATTTATAATGTGGTATTGGTAATATATTATTATTATGTCATATGCATTAAATTATTTAATTTTACTATTAATTATATGATATATTATAATATATATATATATATATATATGTGTGTGTGTGTGTGTGTGTGTGTGTGTGTGTGTGTGTGTGTGTGTGTGTGTGTGTGTGTGTGTGTGATTACTAGTTAAGTATGCACAATTTTATACATTATTAAAGTCGGCATAAATATGATGTTGTGATTAATGGTTCTTATAAGTATTATATAAAGCATGATATGTATCTCTTCAATTATGTTGTAAGTATTGAGATTTGACATAATGGATATGGTGCTATTACAAAATATTATACATGTTTGAGTAATGTTTGAATAAAAGAGTAATTTTTCTTTAACTACTTATTGTCATATATGATTTAAAGTTATACGAGGCATAACGAGTAAAAAAATATTTTATTAATTTTATTAATGATTGCAATAGTCACTATATTTGGAAGTAAAGATGAAGCTCTAAATTCCTATATACATTACATGAATGGAATTAGCTTAAACTTGAAAAGAAAAATCATATTTTTTGAAATGATTGAGGTACTGAATATGAGTATATATGTTTTTTATGTGGAGAAGTTTAGTCAACTTGCATCGCCTCGTACGTTTGTACAAAGAAATGAAAGATTCATTTCTTAAAGTATTTGGTTAATGTACTATTGATTAAAGAGTTCATATTTATCTCATGATTTATGCGAGAAAGTAATATATATCAAATTAATCTCATGAGTTGTGGGGGGATAGTAATATATATTTTAAAAGTAAGTCTTGCATAATGAAATGCATGAAACCTCTTATAAATTTGAGAAAAGGTTTTAAACTTATTTTTAATTATTTAAAGTGTGGACATATCTTTCTAAGTGTTATTCTTAGTTCGAAAGAGATGACTTGTAGTGATATATATATATATATAGAAACTATCTTACAAAATTATGTATATAAAATAGTTGGTCCTTTTTGTCAAGTAGATATCCAAAGAAAAATAAGTGGATTGTCTTTACTAATTTCTAGAGGATATTCCAAAATAGAAATGTCACGTATTTTACTGATTATGTGAGCTCATGACTAAAAAAGGCGAATCTGCTAAAGAAAAGGTTGCCTAAAGATAAAGTGATCAAAACATCCAGGGGAATGGTCTAAAGCCAATAATAAAGTTCATCATGGTGGAAACTCAACCTAGTTTACTTGGAGATCCCAAGATCTAGGTTCAATGGGACAATGAAATTATGGTGAGTTCTAAAGTTACTAAGGAGTTTATCTCCTATCCATTCGTAAGGTGAGTAGAGTGACCTAGGTTGTGATTTAGGAAAAGCAATGTGTTTTTAATAATTTCTATATTTTAAATAAGTCAAAATAGTATAATGAAATACTTTTAATATGAATTACCTATGTTAGTTCGAATGTGGCCAATTCAAAGACAACTCATAAGCTATGTTATCTAAGCATTCATTAAATCAGGCGGTGTCCAAGGCCGAAATGGACACAACAATGAGAACCAGTTTTGTTAGAAAAAAATTGTGTTTGCAGTTGTCTTGGTATACATTCAAAGCTGAATAGTTCAAAGCATCAAGTCCACTAGTCAGCAAGTATATCCGATTGTAATACACTAGAAAAGGTTCAAAGCCAAAAGCTACCCATTTGGATGCAGTTACTTTTATTAGAATACTATAAGTCGTTATTTTTCATATGTGTTGGTAGAATAAATTAGTATAGACCGAATTGTAATTCATGTGGGAGATTGTTGGATATTTTATGTGAATTCAATAGGTATCTCTTTATTCAATTTAAGAGTTAAGATTTGTAACTCTTGATTAACGAATTCATCTTTTTATAAAAAAGATGAATGGATTTTTTGGTGTCATTTGATTAATAAAAAATTATTATCAAAGAATTGCATCGTTTACAGAGAGTTGTTTATAGGTCTATATATAGGAGGTCTTCCAACAATTTCAAATATTGAAAATCTAAATTAAAAAAAAATATTTTTGATCTATCCATTTTCGTTTTTATTCTCTTTGCTTTTATAGTAGAGTCTTTAAGATCGTTTACACTTTGTAGTATTGTAAACAAAAGGCTAGTTCGTTGGGCTTGCTATTATTGTGCTTCTTCAGTAAGTGTGATGGTTTTACCCTGGGAGGCAAACGCTCGAAAGTTCTAAGCTCCAAGGAGATGAGTCAAATCTGTCTTAAGGGAATAGTGTTGAGTACTAGACTCTATCTTTATTCTATTCATTACTGTTACCTTGTTTATGTCAAATCTTTCCAAGTAAGTCTTCGATCAAAAGGGTAATTTTTTATTTAGATCATTAGATTATCTTTACTTTCTATTAATATTTTCAGCATAAGAATTGAATTCTACAAAGATAGCTTGAATCGAATTTGGATTAGTTAGAATTATAATAATTTCTCATGTCATATAATCTAACAGAAAAAATAAGGTAAAAGAAACTGCATTCCAAGAGTGCATAACCAATCCCTATATATAATAGAAAATTAATACTAGAAACTTGTACGAATACATTGATACTTTTTAACTAAGGTACAAGTTTTTTACACATAATTTTACTTTTAAATTCAAACTAAATTCCACACTATGAAATCATTAAATTAATTACTATTAGGTGGATCAAAACGAATTTGATCCAAGGCATCATAAAAGTGTTTAGCTTTCACATTGAGATACTCTTTCCATGTGATTGAGCGGTAAAGTGGGAGCTCTCCATGTTTTACCAACTTCGAAGGCGGAGAAATATCAACATCTTTTGATGGACCTAAAAAATATGCAACTGAGATACGATGTTCGGTTAAATTTACTATAGCCTGGTGCAACGAGCTCTTAAAAATACCATTTGAGAGGATTTGTAAAAGATCACCAACATTAACCACAAGGGAGCCATTCATTGGTGGCACATTGATCCAACCGACTTGGTCATGGTAGAGTTGGAGTCCACTGGTGTTGCTCTGGTACAATACAGTGACTAGTGATGTATCAGTATGAGGCGCTAGACCCATAGCCTAATTTGGTTCTGGACAAATTGGGTAAGAGTTAACTTGAAGAAGACGGTCAGTACATGTGGAGTTTGTATTAGGCGTATACCATTTCACATCATCATTGGTTAAGCCTAATGATGTTAGCATCATACTTAATATCTTTTGAGATAGTTTCTTCATTGCCTCATCATAGTTATTCATCACATTGCTAATTAAAAATAAACAAGTGGTGTTATTAGTAAAATTATAATCAACATAAATAAGACAATGATAATAAAAGATATTCAAAGTTGTATAATAATCATACCAGAAGTTTTCACTAATGTTACACTCTTTAGGCCACAATTGAGAAGCCACATCTGAAAGTGAACCTTGAATGCTAAATCCCTCTGACCACATTAACTTTTTGAAAAATGGTGACATTTT
The DNA here is from genome assembly GCA_027405835.1 of Asclepias syriaca. NCBI lineage: Eukaryota > Viridiplantae > Streptophyta > Magnoliopsida > Gentianales > Apocynaceae > Asclepias > Asclepias syriaca. The sequence goes on from CM049927.1 coordinate 20,129,866, forward strand.
TGCAATGCCATAACCATTACTTTGATCCATAGGTCTTAAAGCTCTGAGCTTTTGTTCAATAGGCAAAGCAAACAAATTTCTTGTTTGATCCTCCATTTGTTGAAGAAGCTCCATGCTTATGCCATGATTAATGAGTTGAAACATTCCCCATTCCTCAAATGCCTTTTTCATAAGAAGAATGGCATTAGAATCAGTCATATCTATCACTGGTAAAACCACATCTACAGGTGATAATTTTGAATGGAATGGATAATCAGAACCTGATTCATCCCAAATATGTGAGTCAGGTAAGTTTGAAAAATTATTAAAATTGATTGGAATATTGTTATTTGGAATAGGGGACTGTATCTTACAAATTTCATCTCTATTCATGTTTGTTTCGGCTCCTTTGAATGTAAAGAAAAGAAAATTATGATTAGGGATGAGTTCTTGTTGGATATAAGATTGTATTATATATAGGTTAAAGTATTCTGGTTAGAGGGAAAAAAAAAGACAATTTTTCTGCTAAGAATTGTGTAATTAAATTTTTGTGTTTTTACCTATATAGGGATGTATAAAGATGGAAAATTTACTAAAAGCGTTACCTTTTCTGCTATGAATTGTGCAATCAAATTTTGTATTTTTACCTATATAGGGATGTATAGAGATGGAAAATTTACCAAAAGTATGCCTTTTCTGCTATGAATTGTGCAATCAAATTTTGTGTTTTTACCTATATAGGGATGTATAGAGATGGAAAATTTACCAAAAATATGCCTTTTCTGCTATAAATTGTGTAATCAAATTTTGTGTTTTTACCTATATAGGGATGTATAAAAATGAAAAGAATTTCCAAGTGGTTGTGATCCAAGGATCATTAATATCTCATTGATTTTTCCTTTTCAAAATTAAGCAAATGTATTTCTAAAATTTATATGTTAATTTTTCTTTTCTAAAAGGATACCTTTTACACTAAGAATTGTGTAAACAAATTTTATGTTTTTACCTATATAGGGATGTATAAAGATGAAATATTTTTCAAAAACATAAATTTTCTTCTAAAAATTGGGCAATCAAATTTTGTGTTTTTTACTTGTATAGAGATGTATAGAGATGGAAAATTTATCAAAAAGTTACATTTTCTAATAAGAATTGTTGCAATCACATTTTGTATTTTTACCTATATAGGGATGTATAAAGATATAATATTTTTCAAAAAGATATATTTGTTGTCAAGAATTGTGTAATCAAATTTTGTATTTTTACCAATCTAGGGACGTATAAAGATGAAAAATTTACCAAAAAAATTACCTTTTCTTCTAAGAATTGTGAAATTGAATTTTGTATTTTTAACTATATAAGGATGTATAAAGATGGAAAATTTATCAAAAAGTTACCTTTTTTTTTGCTAAGAATTGTGCAATCAAATTTTGTGTTTTTATCTATATAGGAATGTATTAAGATGGAAAATTTATCAAAAAGTTACCTTTTCGGCTAAGAATTGTGTAATCAAATTTTGTGTTTTTACCTATATACGAATGTATAGAAATGAAAGAATTACCAAAAGGTTACCTTTTCTTCTAAGAATTATTAAATCAAATTTTTTGTCTTTACATCAAAAAGTTAAACATACCTTTTCTTCTAAGAATTTTGTAATCAAATTTTGTGTTATTTTGTGTTTTTTACCTGTATAGGGATGTATAGAGATGAAAAATTTATCAAAAAGTTACATTTTCTACTAAGAATTATGCTATTAAATTTTGTGTTTTTACCTATGCAGGGATACGTAAAGATTGAATATTCTACTAATAATTTTGCAATTAATTTTGTGTCTATATATATTATATATATTATATATATATATATATGACGTATAAAGAGAATTATGGAATCAAATTTTGTGTTTTTACCTAGATAAAAATAAAATAAAAATTCAAGCGGCTGTGATCCAAGGATCATTAATATCTCATTGACTTTTCCTTTTCAAAATTAAGCAAATGTATTTCTAAAATTTATCTGTTAATTTTCCTTTTCTAAAAGAATACCTTTTATACTAAAAATCGTGTAATCAAATTTTGTGTTTTTACCTATATAGGGATGTATAAAAATAAAAAATTTACCAAAAAATTACCTTTTCTTCTAAAAATTGTGCAATCAAATTTTGTGTTTTTCCTATATAAGGATGTATAAAAATGGAAACTTTATCAAAAAGTTACCTTTTCTGCAAAGAATTGTGTAATCAAACTTCGTATTTTTTTACTTGTATAAAAATGTATAGAGATAAAAAATTTATCAAAATGTCACCTTTTCTGCTAAGAATTGTGTAATCAAATTTTGTGTTTTTACCCGTATAGAAATGTATATAGATTATCCTTAATAATAATAATAATTTTTTTAAAAAAAGGTAAAATAGTTCATAAATTATAGACTATTGGTTTAAAAAATAAAAAATAAAAAAAATAATAGAATCGATTACTATATTATACAAGTGTAAAATTGATTCTTTTATATAAAAATTTGCTAAAACAAACATTAGTCTTAAAAAATAAAAATAAAAATAAAAAAATTTAAAACATTTTTATTAGTAAAATTTTTTAATATACTTAATAATGTGAAGGTAAGTTGATAAGGAGTTCTCATAAATTTAATGAGATGAAAATTTTAATTCTTAATTCATATATACAGCTATTTAAAATTTGTTGCTAAAGTTTTTTAAAACATAATAAAAAAATATATTATGTTATGTAATTATTCAAACTTTTGAATAAACATTTTATGAAATAAATTGATTCTATGGTTTTATTAAATTTTAGTTGATAATATAAGTTTAGGTTTTATAAATAGTTAATGATATCAAATACTTTTTTATTTACAAGAAAATATTTTTGATAAATGGAATATGAAATTTGAATTTAATTATGTTAATTCATATATATGATTTTATAGAAAATAAAAGAATATTTTAATATATATATATATATATATATATATATATATATATATATATATATATATATATATATCATATTCTTTTATTAAAATAAAAGAGTTGATTATTTTTATTATCTAAAGGTGGGATGAGTATAAAATACTTAATAGGGCACACCAATTCTTTTTTTAAAAATCTTTAATTTAAAAATAAGTATTTTTATAACAAAATAATAAATACTTTCTAATATTTTTATTTATAAATCAAAAAATTATAAATAAATAGTTAATTTTAAAATAATAATAATAATAATAATAACAATAAATACCTTCCAACACTTTTATCTATAAATAGAAAATAAATCTTTCATAATAAATTTGTAAATAATTAAATTTAATTTTATATTTAAAATATATAATTAAATTTTATTTTTTTATTAAGAGTATCTCTAAAGTGACACATAAATATAATTAAATTTTGTTTTTTTAAGAAATCATCTATCATATAGTGACACTTGGCACGCTCTTAGCCAAGTGATTCTTGACATCTCAACTATAAATAGAGAGCCAAATTTCATTTTTTGAAAGAAGAAAGGAAGCGGAGAAAGGAAGCTGAAAAAGAAGCTATGAGAAGAGGAAGCTGACAGAAGTAGAAATTCTGTCAAAATCCATTTCAAGAAGATCAAAAGTCTTTGAAGAAAAATTTAGAAGCTCTCGGAAGAAATCCCACGAAGTTGGATTCAGTCCGAGATCAGTCCAAAACGTCCCTCGGATAAATCAGAATCCATTGGATCGAGATCAAGCCCAAAAAGGCCCTAGAACCCACGACGGATTGAATCAGCGGATCGATAGAAATAGAGCCCAAAAGAAATTATTGTAATTATATTACGTGTAACTCATTTTTCTTGTAATTTTCAATTTTCAGGAAATATACGAGAAAGAAAATTTGTTCACAAATTGGCACGCTCAATGGGACCATTTCTACCGCTCATCTCTTTCCGTCAAAATCAAAAAATTCGCAATTGACGGTGTCAACATAAAAAATTTCACAAACGACGGCATCCACATCAAAAAAGTGATAGATGACAGCATCCGCATCAAAAAGGTGACGCATCAAAAAAGTGATAGACGATGGCGTCCGCATCAGAAAAGTGATAGACGACGGCGTCCGCATCAGAAAAGTGATAGACGACGGCGTCCGCATCAGAAAAGTGATAGACGACGGCGTCCGCATCAGAAAAGTGATAGATGATGGCGTCAGCATCATAAAATTTACAAACGATAACATCATCAAAGTCGCAGATAATGACATCATCAAAGTCGACGACAACATCAGCAAAGTCGCAAACAACGACATCATCAAAGTCGTAGACAACGACATCATCAATGTCGTAGACAATGACATCATCATCGTCGCAGACATCAAAGTCAACATCAGCAAAGTTCAGAGTCACAAACGACGACATTAGTAAAGTCGCAAACGACGACATCAGCAAAGTTGTAGACAACGATGGAATCAAAAAGGGATGTCAACAAAGCAGACTCAAAGAATGTTGATGTAGATGATGGCGTCAACAGGGTTGATTCAGAGAACGTTGCTACAGACGTGAGTGTCAACATTCCAACATTCAAAGCATATGTTGGTCCTACCACTAGAAGCAAAGGAAGAGTGTTCGTTGACCAGCAGAAGAAATCAGTTAGCAATACAGATCTCAAGTACAAAAATCCATGCTTCGATGTGACTTCGATATAGGATCAATCTCAAGGTATTGTAGGTGGAATGGTGTAAAAGAAGCTTGCAATGCTGGAAGGAAAACATGGTGAGGATAAGTTAGCATCAGAAAATGAAGATGTTGATTCCACGAGTGCCTCCCACCATGATCAAGTAAGCAGTGATGAAGAATATGAAGAGTCCTCTGCAAACATCTTTGCAATGCTTGTAATGATGGCAGATGCGTCAACAATAGAAGAGCAATTGGCAAATTTGACAAAGTTGGTGGAAAGTCTCGCAATGCATTCAGCGAAACAAGATCGTATCCTCACTCAATTAATGAACAACGCTGTCGAGTCAAGTCAAAAACGTGCCAAACAAAGGTGTTACCCTCAACCAAGGAGAAGGATCAAGCAACCCTGAACCGATCAAAGTTGCTGAAAATCAATCAAAGTATGTTGGCGGATCTGAAATGGTCAGACAAGAAAGGATTGTTCACATTTCATCAGATGGATTCATCCCTATTGACAAACTGAGAAACTTCATCGAAGGAACGATAAAAGACAAGTACGAAGGAAGTTCTAAATCTTCCTTTGCATATTCCAAACCTTATTCAAGGAGAATTGACAATCTGAAAATGCCAATGGGCTATCAACCTCCAAAGTTCCAGTAGTTCGATGGTAAGGGTAATCCAAAGCAACATGTTGCTCATTTCGTTGAAACATGCAGCAACGCGGGGACTGAAGGTGATCTCCTGATCAAGCAATTTGTCAGATCGCTCAAAGGAAACACATTCGATTGGTACACTAACTTAGCTCTGGGATCAATCGACAGTTGGCATCAACTGGAAGCTAAATTCTTGAATCGCTTCCACAGCACCCAGAGAACTGTAAGTATGCTTGAATTTAGTCACACAAAGCAGTGGAAAGATGAACCTGTCGCTGACTACATCAATCGATGGAGGAGTTTAAGTCTGAATTGCAGAGATAGATTATGTGAGAAATCTGCAATCGAAATGTGCATTCAAGGGATGCAATGGAGCCTTCAATACATCTTGAAAGGAATCCAACCAAATACGTTTGAAGAGTTAGCTACTCGCGTCCATGACATGGAATTGAGTATCAAGACTCACGGAGATCAGGGGTCCTTTGTTGCTGAACCTCACAAAAGAGACGTAGCATACTTCAAGAAAACAAGTAAGCAACCTTCTAAGCCATTTGTAAAAGAGTCACATACAATTATTGTTGCCCTGGTCAAAATTGCAGCAAATGTGAGTAGAAACTCTATAGAGCGAAATAACATTCCGACAAATTTACCAAGAAGGAGGCTTGGAGGAAAGACAAGAGCAAAGTTATCCTTTCCTTGATTCAGATGTATCAGAAATGTTTGATGATTTAATGATTGCCGGTTTGATTGAGTTGCCTGAAATAAAGCGACCACAACAAGCGAAACAAACGGATGATCCAAACTACTGTAAATATCATCGTCTCGTTAGTCATCCTATTGAACGATGTTTCATCTTAAAAAATAAAGTAATGGAGTTGGTGCACAAAGGAAAATAGTGTTGGAGGAAGAAAAGGTAACGACTAATAAAATATGTGCATGTTTTTCCGTTCATGCAGAAAAAGTCAATAATGTTGTTGGAGTGCTTCTTGGCGAATATAGACACTTGCATAACTACGATTAACTTCACAGATGATAATTTGTTACTAGGATCAAAGCCACACAATAGACCATTATTTTTGTTTGGCTACATACGACAGAAGAGGATGAATCGGATATTACTTGACTTGGGCTCTGTAGTTAATATTCTTCCATTGCGTATGTTGAAGGAATTCGATATTCCCATTGAAGAACTTTCACATAGTCGTCTCATGATTCAAGGTTTTAATCAAGGAGGGCAAAGAGCTGTTGGTGAAATATGACTTGACCTTCAAATGGAAGAAATGACGACAAGTGTACTTCTACATGTAGTGGACTGCAAAACTTCTTACAACATGTTACTAGGGAGACCATGGTTGCATGACAATGGTGTGGTACCTTCAACGTTGCACCAATGCTTCAAGTATGTAAGTAACGAATCAGTAAAGAAGGTTGTTGCAGATGATAAACCTTTCACGAAAGCTGAAGCGTACATTGCATACGCCAAATTCTACTCTTGAGATAAGACTGCAACACTCTTCAGTGAACAGTTGATACCGTCGGTAACAATGCATCAGAAAGATAATCCATCTTCCAGCAAAGAAGCTTTGTCAACAAAGAAAGTTTTGATTGAAACAAGCTTGCAAAAACAAGGTAAGGATGAAAATGAAGTGTTTGCTCCAAATGTCCTGTGTTACGTACCTAAATCAAGAAGGAAAGAAGGACAATTACCTTTTACAAAAATTAAAGCATTGGAAGACCTTACTATACCGTTGATGAAAATTGCAGCAATCAAGCAGACAAGTTTAACTCTAACAGACTTCATATAACCTGTAGAAGGGAAGAAAGTCGAGCATGGTCAATTACCTGAATGAAGGACCAAAGAAGGATTTGATCCCAACCCCTACAAATTGTTGGCGAAGGCAGGATACAATGATGAATCTAAAGATATGTTAGGAAAACTTCCTATGGTAGCGATGGATGCAAAGATTCAAGGAAGTATTAAAATGCAGCATAATTCACGAGTCGGTCTTGGGTATGTTCAACCTCCTCCAGTTCGGATCATGATAAGACGTGCATTTAATTACTACATCTTTGTTGAAGATGAAGAGTCATGTATGGCAAGAAAGTCCGTCTTTGATCATTTGGGAGAAGTTAATTCACAAGCATCTTCGTTGAATAAAACAGTCTCAACAACAACTGAAAGAAACAAATGCAAGAAGTATGGAATATCTAACGATTCAAAGAAGATTCAAAAGCGTGAAAAGTCGCTTTGTTGGGATAAACTGCTTAGCATATTTCCTTTAAGAATGGTAAGACGTCAAGTTCTCGTCATGGATTGTGGTCCAATGTTAAAGGCAAAATTCCACACTATAGTTATTACTAATCCAAGGGAGGAAGATGAAGAAAGCATAGGGTCATCATACCATATTACTATCATTGACGAAAAATGCATTGAAGAAGAAGATGCAAGAGATGCTCCTCCCAAGCTTGAAGAAGGCATGAAAGCTACTGATAACGAGTTGAAAGAAATCAACTTAGGAACAGAGGAAAATCACAAACCAATTTACATTAGTGCACTTCTATCTATAGAAGAGGAGATGAAGTATGTTGAACTTCTACAACAATTCAAAGATGATTTTGCTTGGTCATACAAGGAAATGCCTGGTTTAGATCCAAAAGTTGTTGTCCATCATTTGGCTATTAAACGAGGGGCAAGACCTATGAAGCAAGCTCAATGATGCTTTTGGCCTAAATTAGTCCCATCAAAAGAAAATGAGGTAGGCAAACTCATTGAAGCAGAATTTATACGAGAAGTCAAGTATCCCACTTGGATATCTAGCATTGTACCTGTTAGAAAGAAGAATAGACAAATCCGAGTCTATGTTGAATTCAGAGACCTAAACAATGTTTGTCCAAAAGATGATTTTCCACTTCCTATTACAGAGTTGATGGTTGATGCTACAACGGGGCATGAAGCGTTATTCTTCATGGATGGTTCATCCGGATACAATCAACTTCGCATGGCACTTGAAGATGAAGAGAAGACTGCATTCAGAACACCTAAGGGAATTTATTGATACAAGGTAATGCCATTTGGACTAAAAAATGCAAGGGAAACTTACCAAAGAGCAATGCAAAGGATCTTCGATGATATGTTACACAAACATGTAGAATGTTATGTTGATGACTTAGTTATAAAGTCAAAGAGACGACAAAACCACCATGAAGATTTGAAGTGTGTGTTTGAGCGGCTTTGTCATTTTCAATTAAAGATGAACCCTTTGAAATGTGCACTTGGTGTTACCTCTGGAAAATCCTTGGCTTTGTCGTACGACAATAAGGAATCAAGATAGACCAAGCTAAAGTCAATACAATTGTGAATATGCCAGAACCACGCAATGTGCATGAAGTGAGAAGTTTACAAGGTAGATTAGCATACTTGCGCCGCTTTATCTCAAATTTGGCTGGAAGATGTCAACCATTCAGTCGATTGATGTGAAAGAATGAACCTTTTGAATGGGATGAAGCATGCAACAATGCTTTTGAAAGCATAAAGTCTTACCTAGTGAAATCTCTGGTACTTGCAGCACAAATTTCGGGAAAACCGTTGTTACTCTACATTTCAGCCCAAGAACGTTCTATTGGAGCTTTGCTTGCACAAGAAAATGACAAAGGCAAAGAAAGTGCATTGTACTATTTAAGTCGCATGATGACTCTAATGAGTTGAATTATTCTCCAATTGAAAAGTTGTGTCTGGCTCTCATCTTTGTCATTTAGAAGTTGAAACACTACTTTCAAGCTCACACAGTGAAGTTGATTTCAAAAGCAAATTCGATCAAATATGTAATGGCAAAACTAGTACTTTCTGGCCGGTTAGCAAGATGGTACTTGCAATTACAACAGTTTAATATTACTTACATGCCTCAAAAGGCTGTAAAAGGACAAGTCTTGGCAGATTTCCTTGTGGATCATCCTATGCTAGCTGAATGGGAGTTAACAGACCAGTTACCAGATGAAGATGTTCTTTTAATTGAAGTCATGCCCCAATGGAAAATGTACTTTGATGGAGCAGTGTATCGAAATGGCTCTGGAGTGGGAGTGATCTTCGTCACATCTGATGGGGTTGTCCTACCTTACTCTTAACGCAAAAGTGTTCCAACAATATGGCAGAATACCAAGCACTCATTCTTGGTTTGGAGATGGCTGTTGATATGAAACAACTGCAGCTGGAAGTTTATGGAGATTCGAAGTTAGTAATGAATCAACTTCTTGGTGAATATGAGGTAAGGAAAGATGAATTAATCCCTTACCATAAATATGCTAGAAGGCTTATGGGATGGTTAGGTGATGTGTCCCTTGAACATGTGCCAAGAAAGTATAATCAACAAGTAGATGCGTTAGCCAAATTAGCTTCACTTCTTGCAACATCATATGCAAGCATTCAAATTCCTGTTTGTCAGAGTTGGGTTGTCCCTCCATTATTCGATGACAATGATGGCGACAATGATGACAGTGTTGATGTAGAATTTGTGGTCAATGCAATATCTGAGCTTGAGGAGAAAGATTGGCGTTTACCAATCATTGATTACTTAGCCTACGGTATTCTACCATCAGATGGAAAGAAAAGAAGTGAGATTCGACGATTTGCACCAAGATTCGTCTATTTTAAGCAAGTACTTTATCGAGGCTCATTTGAAGGAATATTGTTACGATGTTTCGCAAATGATGAAATAAGACAAACGTTAAAGGAAGTACATGCTGGAGTTTGCGAAGCTCATCAATCTAGACCGAAGTTACATTTTCGAATAAAAAGGATGGGATATTATTGGCCTACCATGGTAAAAGATTGTTTGGATCATTCTCGAAGATGTAAAGCTTGTCAATTCCATGCAAATTACCTCCATCAGCAACCAGAACCATTGCATCCAACAGTTGCATCATGGCCATTTGATGCATGGGGACTTGTTGTAGTTGGTCCGTTACCGCCGTCATCTGATGGACATCTCTATATCCTTGCAGCCACTGATTACTTCTCAAAATGGGCTGAAGCTGTTGCATTGAAGGAAGTGAAGAAGGAGGATGTTGTGAAATTTATACATGTGAACATCACATTTCACTACGGAGTTCCAAGGTATATCATCATTGACAATGGTAAGCCATTCTTTAACAAATTGGTGAAGCAACTTTGCGACAAATTTGAGTTCAAACAATTCTTCTCATCAATGTATTATGCGCCTGCTAATGGTCTTGCTGAGGCATTCAACAAAACACTTTGCAATTTGTTGAAGAAGGTAATTGCAAAATTGGAAAGACTGGCATATGAGAATTGAAGAAGCTTTGTTGGCATATCGTACAACGTTTTGAACTCCTATGCAGTCAACTCCTTATGCATTGGTTTATGTTGTTGAGGCTGTTTTACCTTTGGAACGTCAAATACCTTCACTAAGGATAGCAATTCAAGAAGAACTTACCACTGAGGAGAATGCTCATCTCTTGATGAGTTGGAAGCCTTGGATGAAAAAAGATTGGAAGCTCAACAAAGGTTAGAATGTTATCAAGCTTGTTTGCCAAAAGCCTTCAACAAAAAAGTTAGCATTCGTTCCTTCTAAATTGGTGATATGGTACTTGCAGTTTGAAGGCCAATCATCATTCCACAAAAGATAAAGAAGTTTGAACCAAAATGGGACGGTCCTTATGTTGTAATCCAAGTGCATTCAAGTGGTTCATATAAGCTCGTTGACAAAGATGGTGATGAAGTTGGACCAATCAACGGGAAATATTTGAAGCTCTATTATGCTTAAAGCGAAGACTCTCGAAGATGCACGAGGTTAAACTACACGTTACTCCTTAACACGAGTACAAAATTGTCTACAACTGACGAAAATGCTCTTGACATGAGTATAAACTGTCTGCATGACAAAATGATGAAGGGAAAGCCCTCCTAGATGCACGAGGTTAAACTACATGTTACTCCAACACATGAATATAAACCGTATCCATGATAAAATAATGAAAAAAAGTCCTCCAAGATGCACGAGGTTAAACTGCATTGTTACTCCTTAATGCGAGTATAAATTGTTTACTATTGATGAAGGCTCCTTGACACGAGTATAAAACTGTCTACAACTGATGAAGATGTTCCTTGACACGAGTGTAAACTATCTGCAAAGTTGAAAAGAAGGCTCCTTGACACGAGTGTAAACTGTCTGCAAAGCTGAAAAGAATGCTCATTGACACGAGTGTAAATTGTCTGCAATGCTGAAAAGAAAGCTCCTTGGTACAAGTGTAAACTGTCTACAATGAAGTGAAACTCCTCAGCACGAGATTAAACTGTTTGCAAGAGAAAAAAAAATTTCTTGACGCACGAGTTAAAAGTGCATTGTCACTCCTTTGATGCATGAGTTTAAACTACAACTCTAAACTACGTTAGACTTGATTCCTTCGCAGGATACGTAGGCAGCTTAGATAAATTCTAAGTTCAATCAAAACATAATAAAAAAATTATCCTCATAAAAAATGGGTGAAAATTGTAATTCTGAAAAAGGAAATTATCTGTCGTCGCCAGTTTTGGAAAAAGGAAATTGTCTGTCCTCGCCAGTTCTGAAAAAAGAAATTGTTTGTCGTCACCAGTTCTAAAAAAGAGGGAATTATCTAAGTTGTCGCCAGTTCTGAAAAAGAGGGAATTATCTAGGTCATCGTCAGTTCTGGAAGAAGGAATTGTCTCTGTCGTCACCAATTCTGAAAAAAAAATAGAATTGTCTCTGTCATCGCCAATTCTAAAAAAAAAGAATTGTCTTGGTCGTCGCCAATTCTGTAAAAAAGGAATTGTCTTTGTCGTCGGCAATTCTGAAAAAAGGAAGAATTGTCTTTGTCTTCGCCAATTCTAAAAAAAAGAATTATCTTGGTCATCTCCAATTTGGAAAAAAAAAGAATTGTCTTTGTCGTCGCCAATTCTGAAAATAAATAAAAATTGTCTCTGTCGTCGCGAAAAAAAGAATTATCTGTCGTCACCCATTTGAAAGAGAGAATTGTCTCTATCATCGCCAGTTCTGAAAAAGGAAATTGTCTCTGTCATCGCCAGTTCTGAAAAAGAGAATTGTCTCTGTCGTTGCCTTTTCTAAAAAAAAATGGAATTGTCTCTGTTGTAGTGACTTCTAAAAAGGAAAGTGTCTTATGTCGTCGCCAATTCTGAAAAAGTAAGTCGTCTATGTCGTCTCCAGTTCTAAAAAAAAAGAAAAAGAAAAGAGAATACTTACTTATACTTACCAAAAATGATGAGTTTGGAGAGAAATTTGAAGAAGACATTCTGATTCTTTAAGTACATCTTCCGTTAAAATGCGTAGGCTTTTTGAAAGATTGGGAAGTTGTTTCATATGATTTGAATACAGATTGAATCAAATAGGAAGCAGAATAATTGGTGTCGAAATTTCTCACGAGATTGTTGATGTCCTCCAATATGTTAATCAAGGAACATTGTCTTCAGAAATCATTGATGAACAAGATCGTAAGGAAATGGAATTTGGCATAGGAGGATCTTCAAGTCAACTCAATCATAGTCAACCCTGTGAAGAAAATATATATACCTTTCTTCGATTTTCATACTAACGTCAGCGATTGAAGACCGACAAGGCCAAATTAGTTGTTGTCCCAATGCATGTTCATCGTGATGTAGGGAAGCTCATTTTCAAGAGAAGAAAATGAAGGGGTCTCCAATTCTGAAAGCGAAGCATGTCTCTAATACTTCTGAAAGCAAAGCGGTACTTCTGAAAGCGGGTCTCCAATTCTGAAAATGGGACCGTTTGCCATCGCTAATAGATAAATTTTTGCTTCCTAAAAAAAAAAAAAAAAATATATATATATATATATATATATACACTTACCAAGACTTAAAGGTGAGGTTGATGAAGAAAGGAATCTACTACATGGGTTGTGGACACCAGCAAACTTACCTCTTTAGTGGACAATGCTAAGGATGAAGAATAAATGTTTCGAGTTGTCGCTGGAGACCATTCACTAATACGATGATAGTCTATAATTCTTCGAGACTCAAGTGCATATGGGCCAGATCCAGCTTCACGTACTCCCAGATTCAATAGATTAATGCGAGATCTGTTACGATGATAAAAAAATAACGATATGTGGATAAGGGGTCGCCAACATCTCTAATGTCCATGATTGATCCTTGGCTGGAAAAAAAAGGTCAAGAGAGAGATTAAAGTCAAGATAAATTCTCTTGCGTTTTCGAGAGACAATCTTTTTGGCTCTTCAACATAAGGTTGAAAGAATGAGATTCACCCTTTTTATAGACTCAGAATTCTATCGCAAATTTTCCGATCAATTTAAATCTGATTTTAAATTTTGGATTAGTTCAAATTTAACATTTTTTAAAAAAAATTAAAAAAAATTTATATATATATATATATATATATATTCAGATTGATATAGTTATATATACATATTTCTCGAAAAAAAATTTGAAATTTATTTCGGATTCAAAGTTCTTAAATCTCGAAAACAAATTTCAAAGCAGCAATGTGTAGATAATTAAATTTAATTATATATTTTATATATATAATTAAATTTTATTTTTTATTGACAGATTATCTCTCAAAAAGTTACGCATAACATATATATATATATAATATATATATATATAATAATTAAATTTTATTTTTTGAGAGTAGACATGAAGGAGGGAAGAAAAGAAGCTGAAAAAGAATTATGAGAAGAAGAAGCTGACAGAAGTAGAAACTCTGTCAAAATCTATTCCGAGAAGATCAAAAATCCAGAAGCCCTCGGAAGAAATACCTCGAAGTTGGATCCAATCCGAGATCAACCCAAAATGCCCATCAAATAAATCAGAATCTATTGGATCGAGATTAAGCCCAAAAAGGCCCTCCAACCCACGACGGATCGAATAAGTGGATCGATAGAAATAGAGCTCAAAAGAAATTATTGTAATTATATTACATATAACTCATTTTTTCAATTTTCAAGAAATATACCAGAAAGAAAATTTGTACACAAAATTATTCAAAAACCTGCATAGTTCATAACAACAGAAAATAAACATCCAATCAATATCTTTTCTTTTCTTTGCTTTTCATAGAATGTTTCACGAATGAGTTTTAACTGATATTCGTTCTTAACTTTATACCCGTTAGGAAAGGACTTTACTTATACTTGTTGGCTGTTTGTCCATACTAATCTTTTATATATATATATATATATATATTATTATATATATAGAGAGAGAGAGAGAGAGAGTAGAACATGTTCATCCCATTCCTATCCATCAAGTTAATCCCAGAGATTATAAAAATTCATTTAACTTACTTTTATAAAATTTCAGTATAAAACATTTAACATTATATATATATATATATATATATATATATATATATATATATATATAGTCTTTATTTTAAAATAATAACTCAATCAAAACTATATAAAAGACTATAGACGATGTAATTTAAAACTTTACTAAATATACTTTAAAAAAATATCAGAATACTAATCAAAACATAAAAAAATTTAAAATTATGAAATCCTAAATTTTTAATAACTAGAACTTAAAAAACAAACTTTTACTTAATAGTAAAAAAAATCAAAGGCATAAAACCAGAAACCAATTCAAAATCATAAATTTTGCACAAATTAAAACTTGTCCAAATCTTAAAACTTGTTCAAAATCTTAATATTTAGTTTCAAAAATATCATATATTAATACTAAATCATTCCACAGTCGTATTCTTCAAATTTAATATCTTTAAAAAAATTTATATTCGATTACAATAAATAAAACAAAAAACGATGAAGGATCGTCCACCTACCTTAATTGATAACTTGCGTAGATTCAAATATTCTGCTTCTAAATTTCCTTCAAACTCTACCAATAATCCATTTAATAAAAATTATGACTTAATTCATAACTATATCCTAATTATATAATCTACTCTTTTATTATATTCAAAAGTATTAGAAAGAACTTACTTTTTTATCAACTTTTTCACCAATGTCAATTAGAGAAGGTGATAACATAAATATTTTGAATTTTTTTGGAAAAAATCAATTTTACAAATTTTTTATAGTTTGTGGACTATTTATATGAATCTGCTTATTATTACATATATTTAAATAATGTAGTGATATAAATACTGTTATAATTTTTTACTTAACGAATTATTTAATAGAATTTTTAACGAAAAATCCAATATTATAATTTTTTTTTAATTTAAGGACGAATGTCAGTAAACCTTTATAATTTTTTTAGTATGCCAATTTGCCTTCTCTAATTGATCAAATTAAATTCAAAAGGCAACAGAGATATGAGTCATTATAAATTGAATAATATACTGTCTTCATCTCTGAATCATTATGGTGGATTTTTGTTTTTTTTTTTTTTTTCCTTTTATAGAATAAGGATTTAATTAATAAAGGAAAATTACATTAACTGTAATGGCCATCTCTAAATCCACTGCGGGCACGAGAAAGGAATTTGAAAAGGACGGAAAGACTGAAGAGACACACGTTAGGCAGACAGGCGAAAGAATGGAAAATAATATTATTTTACAATGAAAAATCATCAAATTGTTTCTGAAAATGTGTTATTAGTCCAAGTCCACCATTGACAACTTCAAGGTTGGAAATTTCCATCTGTACCACGTTGCCATTTTTCGTCACCGTCCAACATTTGTGTCTTTGTCCAATCCCAGTGGATAAAATCCATTGTCTCTAAAATCTCTTTCCAAGTTTTGGAGAAGTTTTTTTCTTCAATCCATTTAAGAAAGAACCCAATTTCAAGAAATGGCGGAGTCAATTATGCCAGCCTGATTTCTCGATGTGCTGTGAAATTCAACAGCAATTCAACTTGTTTCTTACCCTTCTTTTTCTTCTAAATCTTGACTAGAAACAGGAGAAGAAAGGAGGGTTTTGGGGGGAAATATAGAAAAAGGGAGAAATGTGTGGGATTTTTGCATACTTGAATTACAATGTGAATAGAGAACGGAGATATATATTGGAAGTTTTGTTTAATGGTCTTCGACGGTTGGAGTATAGGGGTTATGATTCAGCTGGAATTTCCATTGATGCTTCTTCAGTTTCCAATTCGAATTGCATTCTCCCTCTTGTGTTTCGACAAGAAGGCAAGATTGAATCCCTTGTCAAATCCGTTTATCAAGGTAAATTTTTTAATTTTAATTGATTTTTTTATGGTGATCGATCCCTGAGGAAGGATGTGACTTTCTTGTTCGTTTATTCTCTTTGATTATTATTTGGGTGATTCCAGTATTCAGGAGAACCGGAATGAGGTAAGGATTGAGGCACAGGGTTTATTACGAAAGGATCCAGCTGGGTTAACTTCCTACATAAACAGAAACAGTGTGATTTCAGATGTTTTTAAGGATTTTGTAACGGCAGGAGAAATTTGTTTGCACAATTAGAAACAATGTTAAAGTTGTGTGCTTTTTTAGAGACTAACTTAGATGGTATACTAGGGTTTTTAATCAATGCGGAAGGAGATATTAATAAATAAAGATTACATACATATATGTTTTGATGACCAGAATATAATGTTTGTGCTTTTTTGGTTGTTTTGGAATAAAACATTGTCATTTTGTAAAGTTCATGCTTTCAAGATTCATTTCTCTTTTGTGGAGAAGAATAATGTTTGGAAATTCTGCTAAATTACCATCTGATATGATTCCAGAGGTTGCTGAGACTGAGTTGAATTTAGAAGAATCATTTTCTACTCATTCTGGTATAGCACACACTCGTTGGGCTACACATGGTGAACCAGCTCCAAGGAATAGCCACCCACAGAGCTCTGGAGATGAAAATGATTTTCTGGTTGTTCACAATGGCATTATCACAAATTATGAGGTAACCAAGATCACTTGGTCATACATCATTACCATTTTAATCTATTGTGGTCTGGGTTTTCCGCTAAAAGAAGTATGCAATGTGTGTCTTGTTAAGTGGTTCCCTGCTGTATACATTCTGATCTTCTGGTGTTCTAGGATCATGCTTTCTGGATTTTACCACTGTTCTAGTCAGTGTATATGTTAGATGTGTCAAATTTTTGTATGAATTTGGTCTTGGACGCAAAACCAAATTATCTTCTAAATTTTGTCCTATGTTTATAATCTTGATGTCAAGGCTGATTTTTGGGAAGTTTAAAAGCAAAAAGCATATCTTGCTCTGAAATAAATATTTGGAATTAACAAATATAACTCCAGAGGTTACCATAGCAGTACCCTGCTGCAGCATATTCAATGTACTTTGAGTATAATATTCAATGGAGCTTCTTATTTAAATCTACTCAATCTGGTGAACAGTTCCATCTTTGAAGCATCGTACCAAAATGATGAGATTTATGATTATCATACTCCTTAATTACAAAGTTTTTCCTTGAAGTCTATTGTAATTTTAGCAATTTAACCGAGTGTTCTGGTTGTTGTTACTGCTGATCACATGAATGGTGGTCTATAAGAGTTTAGAGAAAGTTTGGGGAAGACATCGAAGAGAAGTGTGATTAGTTATGGGTTTTACTCACTCACACATACTTGAATTTGATATCCTTGTCTATGTGAGCATTTTCTTCTCCTTAGAGACATTTATGGCACCACTAAAGTGGTGTTCTGAAGAGCAAATTTTATGTCCCAATATGCATCTTTGTCTTTGGAAATGTCTGGTTTCCTTTTCTTTAAATTTGCATGTGTTATGAGAATCCCTGTGTCTGTCATATGAACTTTTTCTTTACTGGGACCTATGGTATTTGTGCATATTTTTAGGGTGTATTGTTTCATCCAGATCATATGCATCTGTGGGTATCTGTTTTTTTGGTGGATTTATTTTCTATTATTCATAATGGTACGGGTGGGGGCTTTGCTGTGATAGATATTTACATCCATATGTATTGAATACACTATTTATTAGTTTTTTACCACATGATTATGTGCTCAAAGTGGTTTGTATCCTTATAAGCTATGGTTTTTTCCTCTAGTGTAATATTTGTTTCAGGCTCCTGTATTCCACTATTATTTTTTTCCTTGCTTAAAAATGCTCCTTGAATTTGGTACTATAGTTCAAGCTTATTTTAACTTTCCATTTCTTATCCCTAGTGCGTTCCAATTTTCTTAATAACTTTTCTGGCTTTTTAGGTCTTGAAAGAGACCTTAGTCCGACATGGTTTCACCTTTGAATCCGAAACTGATACTGAGGTGATCCCAAAGCTTGCTAAATTTGTTTTCGACAAAGCAAATGAAGAAGGTAATAATAATTTATGAGCCTACTAACGGGTTCTGGTATACAGAGTTCTTGTTGTTCATGTTTATCTTCCTTGTTGTCTTCCAAATTCTTCTCTTGGCCATTCTTTAGTTTGATTTATGTTAAGATCACATTTGATGAATTACTAGTGCTTTAATGGTTTGAGTATTTGCTGCAGGTGATCAGAGTGTCACTTTTAGTCAAGTTGTGCTTGAAGTGATGAGGCATCTAGAGGGAGCATATGCACTTATCTTCAAAAGTTGGCATTATCCAAATGAGTTGATTGCTTGTAAGCGTGGCAGCCCACTACTTCTTGGTGTGAAAGTAAGTTTATAGCATAGTTCATCTTTGAGAATGAATCTTATGGTTCTCGTAGTGTTTCTTAGTTTCTGAACAAGCAGATGTTTATGTACATATATGTATGAATGTTGCTTACGTTATAATAATGGGCACTTGACGTGATTCGGATTATTCAACATGCTCTTACTATCAGGACTTTGAAACAGTGCCCAACGTCTCATTTACTGATGCTAACTTTCTATCGAGCAATCGGCAACCGAAAGAATTATTCTTTTCAAGTGACGCCAGTGCTCTTGTTGAACACACTAAGAAAGTCTTGGTAATTGAGGACGGTGAAGTTATTCACTTAAAGGTACATTTCCTGTTTGATCTTGAGGTGTTGTGCCCCATTCCTCTTATGGACCAAAGTGCTTTAAGTGCCATCAATAACTTTGCCATTTCTTTCAATTCAGGATGGTGTTGCATCAATTTTCAAGCTTGATGACAGCAAAGGTAAACGTGGAGGCACTCTTTCTAGACCTGGTTCCGTGCAACGTGCATTATCTGTTCTTGAGATGGAAGTTGAGCAAATAAACAAAGGCAAATATGAGCATTATATGCAGAAAGAAATCCACGAGCAACCAGAATCTTTAACAACAACAATGAGAGGTAGGTTAATACGTGGAGGATCATGCAAAGCCAAGACCGTGCTATTAGGAGGGCTGAAGGATCACCTCAAAACCATCAGAAGAAGTAGACGGATTGTTTTTGTTGGTTGCGGCACAAGCTATATTGCAGCTTTAGCTGCCAGACCTATTGTGGAAGAACTTTCTGGTAAGAAGTAATAACATTACCATGTAATGGATAAAGTGAATCTTTTTCTCTGTCAAATATTTACTGGCACTTGATGTTTTTACAGGTATTCCTGTAACAATGGAGAATGCTAGTGACTTGGTGGATAGGCAGGGACCTATTTACAGAGAAGATACAGCTGTTTTTGTCAGTCAGTCAGGAGAAACTGCTGACACTCTGCTTGCATTAGATTATGCTTTAGAAAATGGTGCACTGTGTGTTGGTATCACGAACACTGTTGGAAGTGCTCTTGCTAGGAAGACTCATTGCGGTGTCCACATAAATGCCGGCTGTGAAATCGGTGTAGCAAGCACCAAGGTACGTAATAATATTAGCTTTCTATGTGAATTTCCTCTCCTTTCTGTGATATAACTATCAACAGGCATATACTAGCCAAATTGTGGTGATGGCTATGTTGGCTCTTGCAATCGGAGGCGATACACTTTCAAGTCAAGCAAGAAGAGAAGCAATCATAGATGGCCTATTTGACTTACCAAGTACGTTTTAGTCGATTATTTGGCATGCAATTACGATATTCTATCTCATATATGGCGAAACAGAGATTTAACATAGGTGGTTCCCCTTATAACATGGTCTTTTTTGTATGTCTTATTTATGCTATGTTGACAACAGGTAAAGTGAGAGAGGTTCTCAAGCTTGACCAGGAAATGAAGAATCTTGCACAGCTATTGATCAACGAGCAATCACTTCTCGTCTTCGGAAGAGGATACAACTATGCAACTGCTTTAGAAGGTGCTTTGAAGGTAAAGGAGGTGGCGCTTATGCACAGCGAGGGAATTCTTGCGGGTGAAATGAAACATGGTCCTTTGGCACTAGTTGATCATAACCTTTCAATAGTTGTGATTGCTACTCGTGACGGTTGTTTCAGGTTCATTGATCATTCGGTTCAATAACTTCCATCTTTGTATAATATTATTTTATTTTAACTCCCATTATCTAACATTTATACCCGGTGGCAGCAAACAACAATCAGTCATTCAGCAACTTCATGCTCGAAAAGGTCGGCTCATAGTCATGTGTACAGAAGGTGATGCAGCATCTGTATCCGTGGGCGGATCTTGTCGAGTCATTGAAGTTCCTCATATGGAAGACTGTCTACAGCCTGTAATTAACATAATCCCATTGCAGGTGTATATATATTTATCTACTCCATCTTAGAATGCCTGATTGTTCTGTCAGTTTTATGTAAATTCTTACTCTCTCATTTTCTGGGTGCAGTTATTGGCATACCATTTAACTGTGCTACGAGGACACAATGTTGATCAGCCTCGAAATCTTGCTAAGAGTGTCACTACTCAATAGGTCTGCCTGCTGCTATTTCTTTCATTTACGGCTTCAATATTGTCTGTTCCTCGTTGTAGTCGGAGTAGTTAGTTTTTCCTTCTTGCCTCGGTTTCCCCTTACAGCAGGCATTGGTGTGGGATTTAATGTTGAATGATGATCATATATATATATATTATATATATATATATATATATATATATATATATATATATATATAGTAAAAAGAAAGAAGAAGAAAAAAATGTCGAGAAATTCTTGTAAAAATACAAGTATGTATGTTTGAAGACCTGTGGGATTCTACTGGTAATTAGATATGCTTTATTTCTCCGATCACTTTTATCTTTCTTTTTATTTTATTTATTTTTTAAAAATTATTTTGTTAAGAAGAGTTATGAGTTCGGAATTCGAAATATTTATATATATATATATATATATATATATATGTATGTATATGAATAGATTTTTGAAAAAATTGTTATATTTAGCTGTTTCTAATTTATTTAAACATGTTTTCATCGAGATTTTGAATTAGGGCAGTGTTGACTATCACAAATATTCCGAACCGGTCTTGCCTTTCACAAATAAATATGAATATATAAATATAGTTATCCATAAACGTATGAAAAGGAATTAAAATAATCACAAGATGGCGGCAGGCAACTTGTGGGAATCTACCCAGCACACTATGTGAAAAAATTACGAACAGTGTAATAATGGAGACTTCGTACTTCTTTCTTTCTTAGTCAACCATCCGAGCAATAGGATTTGCATTTTTATTGCTCAGCTTTGATGAATTAAATTGCAAACCCATCTCAATCCGTAAATCGCTTTACATCTTATTTTCTTCTATTGAGTTCATTCTTTGAGTCTGCAATTTTCCTCTGAATTCTATCAGAAGGTGAGGGGTGGAAAATGGCTGTTGCAGAGCTCTTTCTGTCTCCACTTCTTCAGGTGCTTTTTGAGAAGTTAGCTTCTGCTGCGTTAAAGCAGTTCGCGAGGCAAGAGAGAATTCTTTCCCTGCTCAAGAAATGGACGAACATGTTGTCTATGATTCAAGCTGTGATCCATGATGCTGAGGATAAGCAAATAACACATGAACCGACAAAACTATGGCTGGAATCACTCATGAATTTGGCTTACGACTTGGATGACGTAGTAGATGAGATGACAACGGAAGCATTACGTCGAGATTTGATGGAGCCTAAACCTAACAGAAGCAGGGTAAGCAAATTTCTCCTTGGATGTTATAATTTTTCACCCTGGGCTATTAGATCCAGTGCTAAGATGATGACTAAAATAAAGAATGTTACAGTGAAATTTGATGAAATTATTAAGCAAAAGAATGATTTGAATTTGACTGTGGATATTGGAAGAGGGATTTCAAATAGAATGGATAAAAGATTGCCTACCACTTCATTAGTAAATGAATCTCTTGTTTATGGAAGAGAAATAGAAAGGGAACAAATTCTAAAAATGTTGCTAAGTAAAGAAGAATTTCAAGATGATGTCTGTGTGATTCCTATTGTTGGTATGGGTGGAATTGGGAAAACTACTCTTGCTCAACTTGTATATAATGATGAGGAGGTAAAAACTAGCTTTAATCTTAAAGCATGGGTTTGTGTTACAGAAGAATTTGATGTCTTAACCATATCAAGAATAATCTATGAATCAGTAATGCAAAGAAGTGGTGATTCAAAGGCCTTGAATTTGCTTCAAGAGGATTTGAAGGAGAAACTTTCCAAATCAAAGTTTCTTCTCATTTTAGATGATGTTTGGAATGAGGAATACGAAAAGTGGGATCTGTTAAGACGCCCTTTCCAAGTTGGGCTTCCTGGGAGTAAGGTAATCGTCACAACTCGTATCAGTCGCGTTGCATCACTAGTTGGTTCTGTACCAGCTTACCACCTATCCCAGCTGACAAATGATGATTGCCTTTCTTTATTAGCTCAACATGCATTAGGGAGAAAAAACTTTGATGCACATCCTGATTTGAAGGGCATTGGTGAGGGTTTGGCTAGAAAATGTGGAGGGTTGCCTTTAGCAGCAAAGGCACTTGGAGGCATTTTGCGCTCCAAGTTCCATCCTAATGAATGGGAAGAAGTTCTGACCAGTAAAATATGGGACTTACCTAAAGAAAGTAATATCCTTCCAGTTTTAAGGTTAAGTTATCATCATCTTCCTTCAGGTTTGAAGCAGCTGTTTGCATATTGTTCCATATTTCCAAAGGATTACGAGTTTGACAAGTGTGAGCTTGTGCTTTTATGGATGGGTGAAGGCTTTTTGCAGCTACCACAAGGGAAGATAAAGAAAAGAGTGGAAGAATTTGGATTCCAATGTTTCGATGAGCTTGAATCCAGGTCATTTTTCCAGCGCTTAAGTGGCCCTGGTTCGCATTTTGTCATGCATGATCTCATCAATGATTTGGCTCAATTTGTTGCAGGAAAAACATGCCATAGATTAGATGAGAAAGCAGATATATATGAATGGCAGAAAGTATCAGAAAACACTCGGCATTCTTCATTTCTTCGCCATGAGTATGAAGTGTTCAAAAAGTTTCAGGCTTTATATAAAGTTCGTGGCCTTCGAACTTACCTGCCGATGCCAGTGCAAAACTCACATGTTTGGCCACCTTTTTATCTCTCAAACAGAATTTTGCATACCTTATTACCTGAGTTAAGCTGCTTAAGAGTTCTTTCTCTGAGTGGATATTCAGTTAGTGAGCTTCCAAGCTCCATTTGCAACTTGATACATCTGAGATATCTTAACTTATCTGGTACTTCTATAGTATCTTTGCCTGATTCTTTGAGTAATCTGTACAATTTACAAACATTATCAATACGGAACTGCAGATTTATCTGCAGGCTGCCAGAAACAGTTGGAGATTTGGTTAACTTGCGACATCTTGATAATACAAATACTGATCATCTGAATGAAATGCCAGTGGGAATAGGTAAGCTGACAAGCTTGCAGACTTTACCTAAGATTGCTGTGGGTAATGGCTGTGGTTTTGGACTATCTGATTTGAGAAATCTTTTGCAATTACGTGGGATACTAAGTTTGGTGGAACTACAGAATGTAGAAGATGTTCAGGAAGCAAAAGAGGCAAAGTTAATGGACAAGAACATTGAGGAGCTGCAACTGACATGGAGCAACAATCCTCATTGTTCTCGAGATGAAGATTTAGAACAGGGTGTTCTTGATATGTTAGAACCTCACAGAAGTTTGGAAAGGCTAAAGATTGATTTTTTTGGTGGGTCAAGATTTCCGAATTGGCTTGGAAATCCATCGTTTGATAAATTAGAGAATATCAGTCTCACTAATTGTCACTGTACTTCTCTGCCACATTTGGGACGGCTTCCTATGCTCAAACACTTGCGGATTGGGAGTATGCTTGAAGTGAAATGTATTGGCATTGAATTTTTTATGGACTATTACACACTGGAACAATCATTTCCATCTCTGGAGACTCTGCGATTTGAATGCATGCCAGAATGGGAGAACTGGTCTTTTATGGTTGACAATGAGGAGTCTGAAATGCAATTCCCTCGCCTGTATCAACTTACTATGTTTAAATGTCCCAAATTGACAAAAGTTTCAAAGATGAAACTTCCTCTTCTTCGTGAACTGGATCTTGAAGAATGCAACAGAGTGGTTCTTGACAGCTTCATGAATATGACGTCTGTGACATACTTGAAACTTGAGTCTGTAATGGGGTTGACATATCTTCCAACAGAATTTATACAATTTGCAGCTACACTTGAAGTTCTTGAGATTTGCAACTGCAATGAAGTTTCAAGATTGTGGGAAGATGGATTCTCTGTACAATCTTTGATCTGTTTAAGACGTCTTGTAATTGCAGATTGTTCTGAATTGGTATCTTTTGCTGAAGAGGACGATGATGATCATCAGCTGCTACCTTTGAATCTTGAAACTCTGGAGCTTTTCCGTTGTATGAATCTGGAATCCCTGCCTTCTGAACTGAGCAATATTGCATCTTTAAGAGAGTTAATGATTAAATATTTGCCACTCGAGAAATTTCCAGAAACTGGTCTCCCAACTACTCTCAGACGGCTAGAGATACAGGGCTGTAATGCCCTGAAATCACTACCTAGTTGCATGTTTGGCCTTGAAAGATTGGAGATCAAGGATTGCTTGTTACTCAAGTCATGGCCAACCAGTAATTTTCCTCCCAGCCTGAAGAAATTTGCTATAAAAGACTCTGAACATCTGGAACCAGTATCAGTGGAGATATTTCAGCAGAACAATAAAATATATCTGGAAGAGCTTAATGTCTCAAACTGGGAGAATTTCAGAAATTTGCTTCAGTATATGCATAAATTTTCTTGTCTGGTTGAACTGTACATATCTGAATGTGATTCTTTAGAGTGTTTTCCAGGGCAAAGCTTACCAACTCCAAGCCTGAAGATTCTTTGTATTGAAAAATGTTCAAATCTTAAGTCTGTGCAGCTTCAGAGAATCTCAGCCCTTGTATCACTGGAAGTGCGTAGCTGTCAAAACCTCGAGAACTTCCCCGAGGGTGAGTTCCCTTCGAGCTTGACAAAACTTCGAATCTCAGATTCTAGAAAGCTCAGACCTCTACAAGAATGGCATCTTCATAAACTGAACTCGCTTCAAGAAATTTCCATTTATGGTGGATTCCCAAAGCTCGATTGTTTTCAAGACGAAAACCTCTTTCCTTCTACAGTAACAAAATTTTCTATTGCGAGATTCCCAAAGCTGAAATCTCTTCACGTGGGACTTGATCGGCTAACCTCACTTCAACATCTGTCAATCATGAATTGCCCTAAATTGCTGGTATTGCCAAGTGAAGATCTTCTCGACAAACTTTGGCATCTGGAAATCAGTGGCTGTCCACACATGAAACAACGGTGTCAGAGAGATAAAGGCGAGTATTGGCAGAAGATCTCTGGCATTCCATGTGTGGAGATTGATGGTTCTTATGTCTACAAACAGAGTTCTGATTGATTTCTGCTTTACTTTTACCCAAAATAAACTTGTATGTAAAAATTAAAACTGTTAGATGAATATAGAAATGGCAACCAGATATTTTTCATTAACATCTCAGATTTATTCTCTTGGAAATTGGAAGAGGTTAACAAGAAAAAACCTCTGTACAAAAAAAAAAAAATGAAGAATTAGCTGTGGAGAAGCATAAACTCCATATATGTATGGATATGGATTATCCATTTTTTTTTTTTTTCATTCTCTGGTCCTCTGTACACCAACCCATCTTGCATAATCAACCCACCTGTAAAGACAGTTTTTCAGAGATTGGAGAAAAAGAAAACAAAAATGAAGTTAAAAAGAATTTAGAAGAATTCTCACATCAATGAGCCCAAAAAGGTATTTCCAGTTCTCACAGCAAAGCATACTGCACTTAGTAATAGCTTCT
The DNA here is from genome assembly GCA_027405835.1 of Asclepias syriaca. Lineage (NCBI taxonomy): Eukaryota > Viridiplantae > Streptophyta > Magnoliopsida > Gentianales > Apocynaceae > Asclepias > Asclepias syriaca. The sequence goes on from CM049927.1 coordinate 20,156,247, forward strand.
GGTTGTGTAGCAAAGGTTCCAATAGTCTCTGTTCAATAACTCCAGCAATTATTTGGTACCTATGCCACCAACATAGGAACATGAACATGAACATGAACACGACCACAAACAGGAAAAATGTTTACAAGAACATGATAATCTTGTAAAAGACAATACCTTAGATTACTCGAAACTGACATATAAACGCCATATGCAGCACTAGTAGCAAACATTGGAAGATCTTCAGCTTCACCTGCAAATGTTTTATCTACAGCTTTTCTTGCAGCTATGAGTCCGTTTGTAACACCTGTACCAATCTGGAGAAAGGGGGAATTGGACGTTCAATTACAAACATGATTATTGTCAAATATTACAGCACAAAAATATGAACTTATCCCACCAGAGATGCACTCGTCCCAACTGCAAAAAGCTTGGCTCCATTTCTCTGCAGGACGGAAAAATCAAAAATTTGTAGCTTCACTGGTTCAATTTAGGAAGAGAAAATGGTTAAATCTAGAATACTATACCACTATGGCACCAATTCTTTGTATTAACGAATAGGACGAGCCAGCCAAAGCAACCTGCAAAATAAAAAACTTGTTCCATTACAGAAGGAAAATTCTCTTGCACAAAATCAAGTCAAGTATTATAACCTGAAATGCGTTGTCCGGACAGCTGTAGAAGAACTTGCTAAGACGTCCAGCACTCACTGCTAGGGGTGGTTTGAGAGAAACAGTAGGTGCAGGAAGCCAGACTAGCATAAAGTCTGCAACAATGGCCATCACCTAAACAATCAAAGACACTCATAAACTCTACAGCCTTTTCATGTTCAAATTTCTATTTCTAAAGTGCAAGGAAAAAAGGCAAATGCTAATAATACTAATTGCATATATATATATATATATATATATAGGGAAGTAAAATACCACATCGGCAAAGACAAAGTCTAGTTCCTTGCTAAAGTTTTCTTTGCGCTTTTCCAATTCTGCAGCAGTCTAGCAAACAGAAGTTAAAAGGTTAATACTCTGAGAATTCATTTTGCATACATAACAATATCACTTTTATCAGTTAAACATTTTTAAATGTTTAATGATCTAAACTTAAAATGAAGAAAGTACAAACCTTTGTGAAGACTCCAACGCCACACTCAATGCCAACCTTAGTCAAGAAAAGATCATCCGCCAGCAATCTTTCCTTAAACCCTCCAAAATTAAGCAGCCATCGGAGCACCGGTGACTTCTCCAACTCAAAATACCTAACAATTATGGATCCCGGAATCCTCCCACCCTCTATGGCTGTAGCCAAATCTTTAGGAATGCTATCTAACGATCTTCCAGCCTCAGCCAAAGCCATAAATGCATCTGCCCTGTTTCTTTCCCCTGCATCTCCACTTTCTCCCTCACCGCCACTTCCTCCTCCACCACCACCACCACCTCCACTATTACCACCACCAGCGTGACCATGATCACCACCGTTTCCATGGGAGGAAAAGACAAGGAATGAAGAAGAAGAAGAAGAGGGTTGGAACGGGGTCTTGAGTGACGTAGTGAGTGAGAGAGTCTTGGAGATAAAACTACGACGAGTGAGTAAAGAAAAAGTGAGATGGCGGCTGTGGTGGTGGTTTGTCGGCGGCGAAAAAAGGAGAGAACCGGTGGTGGTGAGGGAGGAAAAAGTGGTGGTAGCCATCACTCACTGACTGGTGGTTCTGATTCAGCTATGGAAAATGTGAAGCTTTTCGGTTGTCTGGTGGTGCGGAATTTGGACTGCACAATAACTGTAAAGACACAGTTGACGTTGACTTTTGACTCTGTTTTTTTTAATAATAAAAAAAAAAGTAGCAGTCAGATTTTTTTTTTTTTTTGGTTTTAAAATGTTCCTATTTTTATAATTAATATTTTCTATTAAAAAATATTTTAATTTTTAAAATTATATATTAATTTTTATTAAAAGTTATATATTTTTAAAATAATAGTTAGTCACTAGTCATATTAAAAATTAAAATAAAAAATGTATAGTTGAGCTGTATAAATTCGAGACAAAGAAGGATTAAAATATTTTAAAATTTTAAAAAAAATTATAAATATAAAAAATATTAGAAGAATTTAAAAGAAAGAATAATTGGTGAGTTTGATCTCAAACAAATTTATATTTGGCAAGTTGAGTCCCAAAATATTTTTTTTAACTTTTAAGGTCCCAAATTTTTTTTTGTAAAGAATAATAAAGTCCTTCTTGACGGATTCTGTCAAAATTTCTAAAATTTTAACGGTTGTTTGTCTTTAGTTAATTAAAGACAATGATAAAAAAATATTACATGTGAAAATAAAGAAATAAAATAATAATAATAATAAAATATTTAAACGTAGAGATAAAAATGTCCTCATATTTTTTAAATTTTTATTTTAAAAATATTCTCATATTTAAAATTTTAAAAATAAAAAATTTATCAAAATAGTAAAAATATAAAAAATCGTCGTCAATCTTCTTCTTCTCCGGTTAATCTTCTTCTTCTTCTCTCTGACACAAGATTTTTATATTTTTCTAACATCTTTGAAGAAAGGAAAAAGAAAAAAAAAGTAATTGAAGAAGAGGTCTGTATAGAAAGAAAAAAGAAAAAATGAGAAAGAGATATTTAGGAAATTCAAATTTTAACCAATGAAAAGAAATAAAGTTACTTTGTTTCAAGAGAAAGAGGACAGTGGTGATATTGAAATACTCAGTGAATCTTCAATCATTAAAACTCATTTGACAAATCAAAGTTGTTCTAAACGACAAGAAACGAATTCAAGTGTGAGCAAAAATGGAATATTAAATTCAAAGACATTTGAATCGATGTTTGAGTAAGTATTCGTATTCCTTATTTTGAGTAAGTATTTAAAGATCTATGGGTAAGAACGGAATGAACCAGAATTTAAACTCAAATTCATATTAGAATTTTTCTTTTTTTGTTTTTCTTTGTCTTTCTACAAAGACGCTCTTATTCTTCTCTATTTTTTTCTTTTTTCTTTCTTCAAATATGTCAAAAACGGATAAAAATTTTGTGGGAAAGAAGAAGATTGACGAAAGATTTTGATATCCTTTGATAAATTTTTTATTTTTAAAATTTTAAATTTTAAATGTGAGGACATTTTTATTCCTTGTTTAAATATTTCTTTATTTATTTTCACATGTAATGACTTTTTTATCCTTGTCTTTAATTAACTAAAGACAAATAACCGTTAAAATTTTAGAAATTTTGACAGAATCTGTCAAGAATGACCTTATTATTCACTACAAAAAAAGTTTGGGACCTTAAAAGTTAAAATAAATATTTTGAGACTTAACTTACCAAAGCTAGATTTGTTTGGGATCAAACTCACCAATTATTCTTAAAAGAAAAAAAAAAGTAAATGAGAGTGAAGAATAGGAAAGGGTCTAAATTGATGAAAGGAAAAGTTTAGGGACTAAATTTGTCAATAAAGAATCAGGATTGAGAAATACGTAAAATATGAAAAATCCTCTCGAATTATTATTGACATAAAAAGTTATTTATTTTTTTTTTTTTTAATTTAAGATATATTTATCTCTTTTATATCTTAAATTCATGATCTTAAATTCACAATCTTAAAATTATAAATGAGACTACTATCAACTGAACTATATATTTATTTTTATTATTGACCAAAATTAACCATGAATATAAATATAATACAAAAAATTAAACATTTATTTTCATTATATTATGTGTCAAAATAATATAGTGAAAATATGTGAAATGAACTGTTTCATTGATCAAGATTAGTGACATTGATCTATTTTCATTTGAGTCGGAGACATGAGTAGGATGAATTAATTATAAATTATTATCAATATACAGTATTAAATGACTCTAACAAGTTGATTGTTAAAATACTATGCATACGTTACTCATGAGTTAGCAAACTCGCATACACTTTCTAAGTATTCTATTCTTATTGGTAAGTGCAAACTATACGAGATACTATCATTCTAAACTCATTTATTACTCTCAAGTTTGATATATAGTAGACACAAAACACCTTAAAATAAAAAAAATAAAAAATTTGATCAAAAGAAGAATTATAATTTTTTTTTTATTATATATATATATATATATATATATATATACAAATATAATAATTTTGTTAGGCAATGAAGAATGAAAAGGAGGAAAAGAGGAAGCAAAATGAAGACTATTGTCCCCTAATGCATGCTCAAGGCAATGCATCTTTTGCACAGTTGTCCCAACTTTCTTTTATACCAATTCTTACCATTCAAATGCCACCCTTAGGAAGAGTGATTGTCTTTTGTGTTTGAATAAACAACATAATCAATTCAAATATATATATATATATATATATTATGGCTAGGAGTAATCATTTATTTATAGAGAAAGAGAGAGAATAAAGAGATGGAAAACAAAAACAAGACAATATAACTATCTCATTCCATGAGAACAACATGATGATTATTAAGCTAGAGAAATGCCCCTAAAAAGGGACTGCAAAAATTAAACAATTAGGTATAGAAAATTAAGAGATACAATGAGAATAGTCTTTTTTTTTTGATGCATGCGCAATAGAATTACTATTGTTGTGTTTTAATTTGTGCAACAATGATCAGCCCTACCATGCCAATGTGGTCGGGAATCCCTCTAATATGTAATTTTTATCTCTATTCTTTTTTTTGATTTAATCTCATTTAAAATTTTAAAATTATAATAAAATTTTAAAACAAATTTTATTTGTGATTATACTGATCAGTGATTATTCCCTCTCTCGTGCCTTTTGTTCACACTCGCATTTTTATCATTCCATATATATATATATATATGGAAGTTGTTGTTCAATTCATAGAAATAGCAGTTTCTCTTGGACAGCCTTTTCTTCCCTCTCATAGTTCCATTCAAATGTCATGGAATTTTCCTTCCTTATAGAGCAATGCAGCATCCATATATATATATATATATATATATACACGCATACACTTTTATTCTATATGTTGCTCTTGGTCGGATTGATTTTTTTCTTTGCTTCATTTATAGAAGACGTGTTGATCAATTCTTTTCGCCTTGATTCAAATGCTGGTAAGATTTTTAGTATTGTTCTTGGCGTCCTATTATTTTAGAGAAACAAAATTTTCTTCACTCTCAGCTGCATAAATTAGACTACTGTTCCATTGATACAATAGTGTGTCTATATATATATATATATATATAATATATATTATATATATATATGTATGAATTATATTTCACACACTATTTCTACACTTTTACACCTATACTATGTAAGTACTTAAATTTATAATCCAGCTAAAACTAACTATGAATTACAAATAAGACCATTATAACTTAAATCAGATTTCATATTTAAATTTAAGTCGACATATGTTTATCTAAGTCTATATACAAATAATTTTAGTCTGACGTATAATTACAATTTACTCACTCATATACAAACTAATTATATTATACGTTAATTTGATTCATTAAACGTTTTGATGGAGAATGAAATTGAGAAAGCGATATTGGTATGGTTCAATCCGAAGACGTATTTACGTTTGAAGCGTAAACAACGATCTCAGATTGAGCCGCGCCAATATCACTTTCCATAATATAATTTTTTTTTAACTCTAATGTTTATATTTTTTATGATTTTGCCAATAGTTTGGAGTATAAATCAATATTTATATTTAATCAATGTTATGCTATAACATAACCCGATAGTTTGGAGGAGTTGATAGATGACAAATGATCGAGAATTCGAAACATTAAAAACTTTGTTGGCTCTCTCTGAGTAATTGTTGAAACAATTTCTTTCCCCTCCTTCCAAAACTAACCATCCTAATTTCTGTTGATTTGTTAAAAATATAATTTATTAATTATTTTTATTAATGTCCCTACCATTTAAAATTAAATTGAATAACCACGAGTCACCCACATTTTTTTTTTTTATGATCTTAAATAAACTCCAAAATAGACCCATATTTTTAGGAAGGAAACGCAAAATTTTAATATCCCATAATTAAATATTGAAACTTAAAATTGTAGGGGAATTCCCAAAGAGGAAAACACCCTTCAAAAATTGGCGTATGCCGCTATTATGTGACGTGCACACGGTATTCTTTAGTAAAAGGCGAAAGAATAGTTCGCTTTGTGCACACCACACGGCTCCGTAAGTTAACTGGAGGCAGCGTGCTTCCGTTTTATAAGGCCCGTGGCTCAAGCACCTCTTCTCTCGTTTCCGATGTGGGATAGCAATGTTATTTTCTTTCTATAATGTACAACATACTGTGTGTATATATATTTCTATAATTTTATTTTTAATTTCTTTTTATAACTATTTTAAAATTTAAAAATTGAGAAATATATATGTAAATAAGCCATGTGGATAGAGATTGATAAATCCACACAGAAATGATTCATTCTTAACCAGATAAAGTCGAATTCTTGAAAAACCATGGCTTCCTCTGTTACACCCTCTACTCTCACATTATCTTCAGTACTATCCCAAGAAATCCATCCCATCACTTCTTCGATCTCCTTCCGCCCTAAGCCAAACTTCTCTAATTCCAGAAAGAATTTCTCTTTTTTCCCACTTGTGGTGAGATTCGGAGAAAGAAACACACCAATTAGTCCCTGGAATGCTGATGGCTCATCCTCTATCAAGTCCCTTGTTGTAACGGCGGTAGCTGAAGCCGGGGTTGCTGAGGCTCTGGAGGACCAAGAAGGTGACGGTGACGGTGACGGTGACGGACTTGTTGTTTCTACTCCTCCTCCTCCTGCAACAAAACCCAAGAAAGGCAAGGCTGCATTGCCTCTGAAGAGGGACAGGGTATGTATTGAATTTTGTCTCCTTGTTTGTTTATATATTCGATGGTAGTGATAGGATTTTTTTCATGTTTACCTAGGTTTTGCAATAGTTTGAGTGTATTGTTCTTGCATTTGTCTTGTGAAATTATGTTTTGATTGAAGATGTTTCATAATAGTATGATGAAGATAAAAATAGTGTGGGAAATACTAAATATAAATAGGTTAAGGATAGGAAGAGGGATAGAGATATAAGTGTAGTTACACTCCATGTTCTACACAAATGTGCAAGTAAGAAGTGTAATAAAAATTTTTGCTAATATGTAGTTGTAGTGGTGAACACTACTTAGTACAAAAGTGAGTGTATACCTTTAGTCCATATAATGTATATATAATTTTTTGTAAATGTGTCTATAATCCAGATATAATTTTAATGTCTAAAATGATAGTATCTATTTTTTTGGTTTGACATGCATAAACCAACTTTTAAAACACGAATACTGCTATTGAATACTATAAACATATTTCAGTTCTTTTCTACTAAAAATTGTGATCTCATCTGCTATTTTTCCATTGATTCTTAAATCTTTCTTGTTGATATGTTTTAGTTACGGTCCAAGAGATTCTTGGAAATTCAGCAATTGAGAGAAAACAAAAAAGACTATGACTTGCCAACCGCAATATCATTGCTCAAGCAAACAGCCAAAACAAAGTTTATAGAAACAGCAGAAGCTCATTTCCGACTCAACATTGACCCAAAGTATAACGATCAACAACTTAGAGCCACTGTGGGTTTCCCCTTCTCATAGCTTCAAGTGTTGCATACAAAGTCATTAGCTCTTTGGTGCTTTTTTAAAATTGTTTATCCAATCTTATGATCTTCTACTATAGGTGAATTTGCCCAAGGGAACTGGTCAAACAATTAAAGTTGCAGTGCTTACTCAAGGTATCTAATTCTGTATCTACATATGTTTTGTTGTAGATTGGTTTATGCATCTTTTATCTTACATGAAATTCAAATATTGTATGTCATTAATGGTAACACATGACTCAAACGTGTGAAATTTGCAAGAGCAAACTCTAGGTTCATTGTTTCATGCAATGGGGCTTTCTTTTGCATTCTCATCTTTGATGCCAAGGATTGTTTGAAAAACTGATATAGAAAGATATGATGTTTTCTTTACCATGTAAATCAAATGAAAATAGTCTAGACACAGTGGAAAGGAGGTAAATGGAAACTATTGTTCTAATGGTAAATTCAAATCAAAGTGAAAGGATGGAATCTCCCTAAATATCCAAACAGGGAAGATATGTTACTTTGGAATTAGGAAATATATAAACTTTAAAAACAGCATAAGATGGTATCTGATTAATAAATCTGAATGACCTGTGGGTTGATTTCTCCATTAACAGATGGAGAGGAGAGAAAGTCTTGTTGGCTTATTATACATGCTTTAGCAGTTGCATCTGCTTCATATTTGTTCCTTGATGTAATTTTCTTGCACAATACAATTTTTGCGTAGTCATTTTGATGATTTTGCTTCAGGCTGTATCCCGAGCACAAGCTAAATCATTATTCTCACCCATGAAGTAAGCACTTAAAAGATACGGGAATATATATATATATATATATATATATATATATTTGCAATGGATGAATGGTATCGCACAATTAGGTTATAGAAATTTAACCATATAATCTATAAAATATCCAGGCAATTTGAAAACACAGATGTTGCATCTTCTTTATAGAATAGCTTTCCGTAGATGTTGTGTTTCATAGTGTAATCTTAGTATTACATTGTTGAAATTGTATAGGTGAAAAATTTGATGAGGCGAAAAATGCTGGAGCTGACTTGGTTGGTGGAGAGGACTTGATAGAAGAAATTAAAAAGGGATTCATGAATTTTGATAAACTAATTGCGACACCAGATATGATGCCTAAGGTGTGTTTTTGCTTTACCTTTTATGACTTCTCACATACACTTACACGCGTATTCTCATCTGGATTCATGATTATACTATCGACCAGTTCCTGGCACTTATATATATATTTTTGCTTTACTTGGATCAGGTTGCTAGTCTCGGAAGGATCTTAGGACCAAGAGGACTCATGCCTAACCCCAAAGCTGGAACTGTAACTACAAATATACCTCAGGTAAGTTGGATTATGAACTGTAACTAATAGTTTTGTATCAGAAATTAATTTGGCCTACCTCTGTCGTTACGGCTGTTTTATATGGTTTTTGAAGGTCTATTTTTCTTTCTCTTTTCAGGCCATATCAGAATTCAAGAAGGGAAAAGTTGAATACAGAGCAGATAAAACTGGAATTGTCCACTTACCATTTGGGAAAGTAAGCTTTTCAGATGATGACCTTATTGACAATTTCCTTGCTGCTGTGGTAAGTAAACCATATTATTTGTTCTGCAGATATTCTTATATTATCAATTCATATTCTTATTATGAATTTTTTTTTACAGAAATCAATAGAAGCAAACAAGCCATCAGGAGCAAAAGGTGTATACTGGAAAAGTGCACATGTATGTTCATCCATGGGACCTTCTATTCGTTTAAATATTAGGGAAATGTTGGATTATAAGAAAGCTTAGAAATAGGCATTATGTAAATTATATCTTCTGCCATCATCATCAACAACCTCAGAGAAAAAATACATTAGAAGAAGGTAGGACAAAATCTTGACTTTGTTCAAGAAGCTCAAATTTCATTTCTTTTTTTCCTTTTTTTTTGAGAGTGCTACATCTTGTTATATCTTTTATGCTTATACAATTATCATATTTCAGATATCTCTCTTTTCCTCCAACATTTTTAGTTAGAGAAAATTATAGAAATAGTTCGAAATAGAATATGTTACAACAAAAAGGATAATAGTTTCTGAATATACTACAATCTAGCTAGCTGCTGTTGTTCTATACAAGGATCTCCTTAGCTATTAATATCTCTCAAAGTAATCCCATTATTGCTCCATAGCTTTTACCCCTGCTCCATACTACAAATAAGAGAATGGGAAGACAAAGATATCAATAAATCAATCAACAAAATAAACTAAGGAGATCAAAGGTAGAGAGGTAGCTGGAATATGTTGTTGTGTTCAAACCTTTTGATGACTGCTCAATCCAAGGCCCGTTCATCACTGTCAAGATACTGCAAGCCTCACTGTATTCTAGACTTGGAAGCAACTTTGGTGTAAGTAAAAAGCACCTGCATAACATTTTTAATATGTGGGCATACTTGCAGAAAGATAGGAGATTTGTATTATAATGTAAAGAACCGTAAATCCACTGGTGATCACTTAATATATATATATATATATATATATATTGGAAGAACAAAAGTGCAAAGCACTTACTGTGGTGTACTAGGCTGGCTAGCCGCTCTGACTAACTGTTGAAACATCTTTCTCTCGTTTATAGGGTCCATACCTTAAGCAAATCCATGCGTATAAATGAATTATCCACTCACAATTTTTTTATCTATCTAAGAAAACTTATTCCAGATGATGACCAACCTTGGTTTATCTCATCAACTACCCTAAATGGGCAGTTCGTGAGGTCTTGCAAAGAAACCAGGTAAAGAATAGTTGAAACTGATCGTTCCTATTACAAAGAAACCAGGAAAAGGATAGTTGAAACTGATCATTCCTAGAATGATAAGAGACAGAAATAAGGTGAAAAGAACAAAACAAAAATGAACTTGAAATCAAGTGAATTATCATACCCCACCGGACTGGTGGTTAGCACTGAGAACCTGCAATTGTCCTGCCTGTCTGTGAACAGAAAAAAATGTCCAAATGAGTGAAGATTAGAGAAAGCTACAAGCTTTGGCTGCAGAACTTATGCATGCTCTAGGTCTAAAGACAGAATGATCTCGTGAGTCATCTCTGCATATTGTTAAATATAATGTCTAACATCAAAGGAATGTAAGATTCTTCAATTTTTCTAGTCATATCCAAGATTTCATCAATTACATAATGGGAATGTAAATCATAGTCTAACGTTTCTTAAGCAGGTTAGGTATAATCAACTATGAGTCGAGCTACTTCCAAGAAACTAACCAGTCAAGAAAAATGACAAAAAGAGTTACATATAATATTATGTTTAAATCCAAAACATATTTTCTAGTGGAAAGGGCCACGAATTAACTCCTACAGCAAGTGCTATCAATTAGCTTACACATCACAGGAATGAGAAACCAGAATGCAGTAAGAGATGACGATGAAGGAAAAATTGTTCAGTTGTACTATATAACTTCTCACAGAAACGATGTTAAAGAAATATAGGGGGAAGAAAAACAAAATTTAAGAAATGAGGATCACATACCTAAACTTTACTTTAATTAGTATGCCATATTGATCAAAATCCATGTCATGCTCATCTGAAAGAAAAACCAATCAATATAATAAAAAAAAGGCAACCAACAGAAACAAATCTTTTGTAAAACAGAAGGGTACCTAGGGAAACTTCTCCAGCCACAGCCATTTCCTGAAAATTGTGACTAAAAGTTCCATTTATTTGAGCTACAAGGTTTCTTAGAGTTGGAAGCCAATCACCCTGCAAAATTGATAAAAAAACACTGAGTTATGTAAGCAGACCTTGACAGAATGTAATGAAGGTTAATTTCCAAGTAGATATAACCTTGGGGTGAAGAATTATAGTAGGGAATATGGAAAGGTACAACCATTTAAGTACAAAACCTCAATACATAATAACTAGGTAAAGAAAATATCACTAACTGCATAAGAAACTCATTGCCTACTTGCCTTCAATGAATTGATCTCATCTAAGCATGTATTTAAATCCTTCTCATCTGCTTCTTGTTTCTTCGTAAGGGCTTCTATCTGTGAACATATTCAATTAGACCTGAAATATGTTCAAATATTTAAACAAAACCAAATACATACTTTTTGTTGACGGTTTTCATATTCTTCTAAAATGTTTTGATTAAGAAACATAATCGAATTGGCCTGAGATCTAAGATCTTCGATTGCATTCTCCAACTCCTCAATTGTGCCTGGCATCTGCAAGTTTTATATACCAATGAAGTTGAAATGTACTTGAAAGTTGACAAAACAAATATTTGTAGTTAAGTGGCTAGTTCACATCCTTCCTCAGTTTATATATATATATATATATATATATATATAATAATAATAATAATATAATAACAATTATCCATATAAAATAAAAAATTCTGAAAAAAATTCATGGAACTGCACACGGCTAAGGATGGCAATTACAAAATGGTAAATGATATTTACAATGTGACTCCGCAGCATTCCCAAGCACAAGATGGCAGTGAAAATATTGTTCTAGAAAATTGAAACCCAACTGCTAAATACTATTAAAAAACCACATCTGCATGTTACACTAAAATACTTCCACAAGATAAGAGCACACTTTGACAAGTATCTTCTTTTAATTTTTTGGGTTTTCATTTGAAAATCTAAAAACAATACAATATATTTCTAAATATATATATATATAGAAAATGTGGTTCTCAAATATTTTTTCTAAGTATATAACTTTGTTAATTGAGAAGTATGTGAATACTATTTACTCATTTTGGAATTCCATGAACTACATCAATATAATTGATTTACTCAATTAGTTATGGAAAAGCTTCTATATTTTAAAAAATCTGAAAGAAATCCATGGTTCTCAAAACAATTCATGGAGATTTTTCTATATGATTCTTAGAAATTAATTCTATTTATAACACAATCTAAACAAAACACTTGAACTCACAACATAGATTACATTCACAATGTAATTGTTTATTCAATTTATTGAGTTTGCTTCGTCATTTTTTATTGCATTTCTTCTTTTATCTAATAAGATAAAGACACTCTAATCAAGCTTTAGCAGTTCCTGTCTTCACCTTGCTTTCTTCAGGGATTAGCACTATCACCCTCATTCCGCTAGGAAAATTACCTTCTTTAACTGCTAAACAGAAAGATGTACACAGAATATGCATGGGAGTGCTACTAGATCTCAGAGCAACTACAAGGTGAATTTGTGAGTGCCATTTATCATTCTTCCACCATAAACTCAGTTATCACATGGGGACTTGTGTCGTAAAATTACAGTTGAGAATTATGGATTATTTTCATCTTTGTGGAAAAGTTCTAACAGCAACTACGGACACATCAGCATAACCCAACGATCTTGCTAAACCTAGTACAGATGTCAGACAAATAAATACATGGACAATTAATTTCATATGGATATTTGTTTAAGTTACAAGCAACTTTTATATTTTCACCTCCCATCAGACAAATTTATAAGTCACTAGAACCTGATACAGGTCAAATATAAATTAACTTCTTCTCTTATCTTATTATGTGTTGGATGATGAAGGACCTTTATGTCAGCTTTCAAATCCTATGTGTTAGCACTTCAACCCAAATTTTCAGTAAACTTTTGAACCCTAAAAATATTCCAATGCTTTTCACATGAAGGAAAACACCTCAATTTCTAGCATGAGAATTCTTCCCCATACATCACCCCCTCCTGGCAGGGGGTGACAATTGGGACACACAAAAAGATAAGCTAATTACAAGGACTTGACACTTCAAAACAAATTCAAGATACGCATAACTGTACAGATAACATCACAATCACTTGTAGCTTTGCTCAGCACTAAAGTAAAGCAGTACATTCTATATAATTTTATGCACAGACCTTACGAAATGCCGCCTTACGTTCCTCGTTTAGTTTAGCAATGGATTCAGCATTATCTTTGGCAGATTCAAGTCGTTGATGACAAGCCATCACTTCATGTTTACCTTATCATTGAATAGATACCCAGTTTAGTAGGAAAAAACTGGGAATAATATAGATCAGTGCAATTCATTGTATTACTCATTGACATGTGATCATCTGAAAGATAATTAGAAATGTCTTGTGCATGCAGATTTAAAATATCAAATAGTTAAGAACATTGCTAGAAAACAAATACATAACCACCAGAAAAATGTAAAACCCCCTCACTTATTGAAGGCAATTTATATGAGTTAAACTAATTAATGGAGGAATATAAAAACAGAGAGATGATCATTTCAACATTAACATGCAGAAAAAAATACAATGAGAACATTAACAAGGCTGAAAATCAAGGGAGCAAGAAGAACAAAAGAAAAAATAGCAGCTATATACCATATAGGGAGCAAATACCTAAACTTGGGACTTTGATGTCAATAGAAATTTAGTTTCAAGACTCATGGAGCTAGAAAGTTGGTTTACTGGACAATAGAAGGGGAGCATGATTTACCAAACCAATTATCGAGTTGTTTGTCACATTTAAGTATCTTTTAGGTTTTCCGCTTTGAGCTGCTCTCTTGCTTTTTTCTTGCTGCTTTTAACTTCATTTTTTTTAAAGGGAAGCTATAGAATAGATTTTTAAAAAAACCTACCCTAGGGAATCTTTTAAACAGTTTTTGCTTATTATATTGATAAAAATAAAAATGTTATATAAAAACTAGAAGACTTTTTGAAATCACTTATTTCAACAGCTTATAAAGGCTTCATCAACCAGAAGCAAGCATTACAGCTTTAGCTCAGGTTATTAATTAAGGTTTCTATCAACTTGCCATTAGCAATAAGTACCACTTTGGTATCTTCAAAATTCTTCCTTGCTTCAATGAACATGCTATAAGAGTTCATTCAAGGAGGAAGACGAGAATTGAAAATTGATCATAAATGGGCAGCCAAAATAATTCAAACAAATTAGAGCAGCTAAAATATTTCATTATCATGGAGCTCTAATTTATAAAAAAAGTAACATAGTGTTTTATATTAATTCAAAGGGGTATACTTACAATTCTCAAAATGAAGTGTTGCTTGCACGGCAAGCTTTTCCTGCTGTTTTGCATTGGCTTCCATCTCTTTAATCTAAAAGTTTTCAAGACCCAAAAAGAATAAAAATCCAAGAAAATCGTACCAAAAAATCCAAGCTCTTGAGGAAACATATAGCAGGATTACAATATAAAAAATATCCTCAATGTTCAAACAGACTTTCAATTCTGTTTGTGAAAAGAATAGCTCCAGTAGATACATGGCACGAGAAGCCCATGCTTGGCCACTTAAAACCTTCCTTATGTACAGAAGTTACAAGTATCAATTATGTTCATAATCATGTCCGGTCTATCTCCACAAACTACAAACATAAAAAGGTGGAATCTATCTGAAAAAATAATAATTAATCATAACATATGCAAGTACTTTACTGGTAACTCCAAAAGCCATTTGTGAAGTAAGCTTTCCTATGTAGGGTTTAAAAAGCACAAAAAATTAACAGCAACTAGCATCATGAACAGAATTACCTTAGCCTCAAGTTCTATTGTAATCATGCTCTTTTCAGCGAAGCTTCTTCTGCAAGCTACAGCCTCCATCAACAAATGCTGTTAAAAAAATACAGAAAAAGTGATCAATATATCATCGAATATAATAATGCACCATTGTCGGCACTTCACAAATAACAAGACTTGGTATAAAATTTAACCTTAATTTTAGTTGCGAGCTGAAAGCGCTGAATTTTCATTTCTTTGACTTTTGCAGTGTGCTCAGCTAAGGTGATATTGGGACATTCCTCCTTCTTGATAGATTCCAACTTTGATTTCCGTTGACCTAGAGTTAGTGAATGGTTAACTTACCAGAGCCAAAATAGGTTTCAAAAAGAAGAATAACCCCAAGTTGGTGGATACAAGATACTCACTGACAAGGTTTTCCATAGTACGTCGTTTCATCCGCTGATTCTGCACTACATTGAGGATCTCCTCCTAAACAGTTCCCATAAAAATGTACTTATTGTGAAAAAAGAGATACAAACATATTTAAGGAAATATAATTAAAATGAACAGCCTGGCTAATATTAATTAAGAAAAATGAATGCTACTTAAGAAAGAGGAGGTTAGAACTCCAGGAAAAAGAAGGATACTGATAAACATACCGATAGCAGACAATAGTATGAAACAGGAAATGAAATGCAAAGGAATACTCAAATATAATTAATTAATATAAACAACTTGCCTTAACAATCAAAAACCTATTCACAGTGCAAAAGTGTATGACTTGCATAATGAACATAATTATATATAAGTAATTACAACCCATTATCAAGCTTAAATTAATGGAGCTCACAAGTAGGCCAGAAACACAAATTTTTACCCCCTAGTTCCATGAGTGCATAAATTTTCTACAATTGGTGGCAACAAAATGTAAACATGGACAAATGTAGTGAATTTAATCAATAAATAAAGATTTCTTAAAGTTAAATTTCCATCCTATTTATACACTTCATACACTCATTCCATGTGGACCAAACATGAAATTTTAGGACAGGGCCCCCAGCATGCACATTAACTTTATAATAGCTGACACGAGAATTAACACAAGACCTTCCACTGGGTACAATATCAAGTTACTGCCATTTTATAAACTTAATAACTAACATAGCATAAAATGCTCCATGAGTATCTTTCCAGTTTCCTTGGACTTGGCAATACAAATGCATTTTGTCCTGTTCAATCAAACTGCCCCGAAAGATGTTCATTCAAGACACATCTTGCATCCCATAATATCTACAAGTTCAGTACATCATCTCCCGCAATCATGCAGAATTTCAGGCTACCAAACCAATCATACAAAGTAGAAAGGGCTTGAGAGTGACATGTATCAATGATTAACAAGCCCATATACTTATCGTATTCATATGTGTCCTCACTTTGGCAGTAAAAGAAAATCTATACATGCACTTTTACATAGTATAGGTATTTCCATATGTTTATAGACTCGAAGATCATTATTAAACCTTCTATACTAAATTACATAGATTCATAGAGGTATTCTTACAGTTTCCCACTCATCTACATGGCAGTCCAGAGAATTTGCAATTTTGCAGTTAAAGTATGACCAACTTGATACATCTAACTATAGTTATCTGATTGTCCAACTCTTTCACAGAAAACCACACCTAGCTTCTGTCTTCCTGGTATATTAAGAGTGGGGCAGTAATATCCCAATCCTACACATGTAATGTGGGTAGGTGTCCACATGATCATTTGTGTGCTAACTTGTACCCTATAGCAATAAAATATTCAAAAAATTAATTTACTTGTTGTATGCACAAAAAACCCACAAGGCAAGAATAAAAAGTTTCAGAACCACACCATCCAGACACTTAAATAAACTGTATGTGAAACCTACACAAACAGAAACAACACAGCCATCATTGACGTAATAATTATTTGTCTTTTAACCATAATAAAATTCTCCGGACCTCCAAGAGACGACATAGTAGTGCAAGCATGAAGGACTTCCAAGAGACAACATAGTGCCTCAACCCACAATGTGAACATGCTAGAGTATTTACAGATTAACATAATACATGATTAAAACTCATGCTTAGTCACATAGATTAATTCTCCCAACATCCATTTTATGTAACTTTAAGTACAAAAATTTTCTCCATTGTATCTGTCTTATTAGAAAATAAGTGCTGAACTTAGTCACATAGATTAATTCTCCCAACATCCATTTTATATCTAACTTTTAGTACAAAAATTTCCCCCACTGCATCTGTCTTATTAGAAAATAAGTGGTGAACTTATTGTCATTTTTTTTTCTAATCTACCTATTTAATAGAATCCATTATTCTATATAAGTTTAAATGTAAAGAAGTGAACTACTAGCAGAGTAGTTTTTATATTTAAGTACATCTAATAAGGAGAGCTTAGAGAAGGGTTGAATTTAATCATTTAATGGGGGTTAAAAAAGGAAGATATTTTACCTAGGAAGTTATATATGTAGAACCTCATTCCAGTATTTATTTCATAGTATATCTTAATCAAAGTATGAATATGTAGGAGTTTATATAAAAACAGCCATTGTTACATTAGTTCTGTTTATATGGTTACAGAAAAGTCACTGTTAAAAACAATTTTTATTAAACATTTGCTCCGAATCATGAATAATCTAATGCAGTTTTAATCAATTCAATTCAAGTACTTTTTACTTTAAAACTCTTTCTATCTTAGAATGACAAATATAAGTGCCCCACAATTATTTCTTTTCAACTATTAATGTTTTTATCTAATACCCAATTAAATATATCTCTTTTGCAACTAGATGCACTAGGAACTTCCCATAACAATGCTTTAACCTTTTAAAAATTTAGAAAAGGTCTTTACATTCTTTTGCTTACGAAAGACCCCGAAAAGAGGCATAGCAATGTTATCAACAAATAAAAATAGATTCCACTAACCCGTTCCTTCTCAAGCATAGCTCTTTCATCCTCCACATGTCTTAGTTTGCTCTGATGCGCTTTGATCTCATTATCTAGAGAAGAAATCTCATCTTCAAGCTCCATCTTCCTAGATTTCAGCTTCTCAATTTCCCCAGCATCCGCATCTGCTTAGAGGTAGGATTGGCACTCGAAACATTATAAGCCTATATACTAGAATTTTCAGATATCATACTCGTGTTCAAGAAACATACTGCATATAATAAGACGAGATGGGTCGACAGAGTCAACTGATGCAGAAACATGATTGCCATATCTTGACGTCTTCCAACGATAATGATTTTCTGGAGTCCAGAGATCCATAATTCCCAATCTAAGGACCGCATCAGCCTTCTTGTCAGTCTCTCTAGACCCAATATACTGAGAGAAAGAATTCTAGAATCAGAATAGCATTTGTTGCTGGTAAAGTAAAGCTAACTTCAGCAAACACGTGAAACACAGTGGTGGAATATTTAATTTCGGATGAATGCAATTACATAAATGGTTTTCCAAAAGGAATTTTCTAAAATGCACCTTTAAAATCGAAATGTTATTTGGTCATAAAAATACTTGGAACTTTTTGGTAAATAATCTAAAACTCAAAATAAATATCTAATGGACAGCATTACCTACTTCATGCTTTGCTTGAATCAAGCTAAATCCAAGGAGTGGATAGAAAAACATAAACTTGGCATCAAATAAAAATACAGTATTTAGTGAGTTCCAGTAATCTCCAGGTGCTTAGAACACTTAACACCCAGAATACTTCAATTATTAAAACATCAAGTATGCTCAATGACAGTCAAAAATAAAATTACATTTTGATGTTTCACAAATCTGTGTTGCATGTATCAACTCATTAAAGATACCAAGAGAGCACATTTTCCTTTAGCACAATTAAATGCTTTCTCAAAATTCATAAGAAGCTGAAAGATATCAAATATTTGACAAAGCTGCTGCCAAGGAAACATCTACTTTTCAATTAAAATAATGCCTTCAATTAAGGAAAAAATTGTTCCATCTGATCCTCTAGCAGAAACTATTTCTTTAAAACAAAAAATTCGACAATATAGTCCCGGTTTTCTTTTAGACGCTTTTGTCCTTAGTCTTTGTTTTTAACTTCTTTTTTTTTACCCCGAGTAATTAATCGTGAATTCCTTCACTGAAATGTCACAAGAAAAGATAGAATACGCTGCAATACTGCATGAATTAGTGAAATGATCACACAAATTACCTACCTTGTCCATAAAGAATCATATGCATCATACACGTAATAATTTGTTTAAAATGTTCAGAATTTAACCTCTCTATAAGCTTAATCTATTAGAGGAGGTAACAATTTACCTCCATTTAAGAAATAAAATCACAGTAAATTGTCAACGGGACAAAAGAAGTAGTTTAGGGAGTAAAAATTTTTTAAGTAAAGATCAAGGACCAAAGTGTCCTTTAGGGACTAAATTAGCTAAATTTCAACCAAAATATTACCCATTACAATCATCCATATTTAATGCAAAAAATGTATCTGAAAAATCTTATTTTGGGATAAAAGACTTGAGAACTCTTTGATATACAATTTTTTTTTTTTTCCTTTTTGTTTTCGGAAAGTACATTCCAGAGAAGCTATCCAGTTGGTTTCTTTTGGAAGTTCAGCTTCTAAGGAAGTACATTTCAAGTTATCACGGAGTACACATTCTCCAAAAGGGCCTGCATCTCTAGGACTCTACTTAAGAAGTTGCCAAAAGCACACTCAACTTTCCAGACATCACCACAAAAACTGGAAAATAAGATTCAGAGAACACATACAGAATGGTCCAGTGCAAATTGGCTGATTAAAACGTCTCTGACAGCAGCAGGAGCATCAAATACTTGGTCTAGCCTGGACTTGATACCAAGCATTTTCATCTGTTTTAGATAATAAAAGGATACATAAATAAACACTAGATGAATCATTCAAACATAACTCCAGTTCAACACAATTAAATACCTCCCGAGTAACTTGAAAAGAAACCTCATGACTGCTTTCATTACCGACATGATTTATAATTGGAACATTAAACAGCTTCAATTTGCCAAAAAGCAAGTCTCGGTCATCAGGGTCCTGAGTTATAAAGGCCTGAATGAAATAGCCAAGTCAGGAAATAAGTAAAACCACATCATTTAATCATAAGGATATAAATGCCTAAATGAAATAGAGAAAATTATTAAATAAGTAGTATGAATATGGGTATCATAACAACGTGGCCACAAGAAACAATTACTTGGCAAAAGAACCATATACTTGATATGAGGATGTAAATAGGAAAGAAATGCTACTAAAGCAACACCTTACACTATAATAATTTGAATGGGAGAGTGTGCAAAACTTGCAAAGAAACAAGAAACAGATTTCTCAAGATTCAATCACAAAACTGTACAAAATGAACTATATGCACACATGTGGACCACAGATATTCTCCAAATTTGTCCTATTAATTATCTTTAATTCAAAACATTTTTTCAATAAGAAAACAATCAGCTCAAGTTGAATTGCTCCCTTCATTTTTTGCAGACCCATATATTTATATCTAAGTATACTTTTTAACACTATTTACTGTAAATCATATATTAAACAGTCAATGATCAATAATTTAACATGTAATGAATAATATTCAAATCAATCAAATATTCAAACACAATTTATTATCAAACCCAAACATATTTCTAGATTCATTTCCAACCTAAAAAGAGTTTTTATTCTAAAATTCAATCCAAATATATATTCACCAATATATGTATGTATACACATGCATATACATATCCAGCATCAAGTATCAAAAATAAAAGAACTTGTAATACCAGGATATCATAGTTCAAATCTCAACTTAAACAGATTAGTGTACCTTCCATACGTAGTGTGCAATATGACCTTCTAAATAGGCTGCATTTTGCTGATCCGTAACATTGACCTCCAGTTTCAATGATAAAAAGAATATTAGACCATAAATAGGATCAATAACATATGGATGTATGAAGTTCTCACTGCTATACCTCAATTAAAACTGGACCATAAACCTCTCTCTTGAATTCATGACGATGTTCTTGAACCCAATCATAAGCCTCAAATATTTTATCAGCACCTGACCTCTGTAAAGCATGTAAACGTTTATTCTTGGTGCTTTCCATACTCTTCAACCTGTCAATTTTATAGAGTTAAGTGTTATAAAAAGTACACTAGTATAAAGCATAAAAATCATGAAGAAGGCAGCAACCTGTCCAAACACTGCCTCAGGCTCTGCGAACATTTATTTACTTGCTTTTCTCTTTCTGCCTTCTGAGACTTTATTACTTTGGTGATCGCTTCACGTTCACACATTTGAGCAGTTAATCCTTCCTAAAATCAGCAACCAATACACAAGAATAAAAACTGGAATCAAGACAATGATCATCCTGAAACAATGTCAAGAATTTGTTCAGTAGCACGAATCAATGGATCTTTGTTTAAGTTCAACAAAGTTTTGTGATTTCTTGCCTAGATATAATTTAGAATCACTCTAGTTGTTAAGAAACTGCAGAAATTTTGAGGAACTTGTGACTAATGGATCAAAGGTGAATCATACTATTTTATCCTTAGGAGGTTCAACGGTAGGGAGATTTGCAAGTTCCAGCTCAGCAGCAGCAAGGGCTTCGTTTGCTTGAGATATTCTTTGTTGACGAGATGCTTCTTGCCTGCCCAGATCTTCCATCTCATTATACTTTCTTTTAATTTGAGCAACCTGTAGAATTGTAAGTGGAAATACAAAGCAGTTATACATGTGTTATGTAATAAAAGCTTAGTCTCATAACAAATTACACAAAATGAATAAGTTTGTACCAGTCGATTGTCATCCTCCAGAATTTGCATTCGTTTCTTCATATTGGAATCTAAAAGGCCATTTAGTTTTTTAGATTTAGCTGAATGTGCTGTTTTATCTTGTTTTAGTTTCCTGGAACCAAGTAAATTAGCTCCTTCAATGTCTATGAAGTTTCCTTGCTTGGATAGAAAAATCAAAAGAGTTAACCAGATAAATAACTGAACATGTACCATACGATAAAAGCAAAATACAGAGTAGAAAAGAAAAGGAAAGTTGAAGCAAATTTACTCAATAGGTGTTGTAAGTTCATTTAAAGTTTTAGCAGCCTCATCTAGTTTCTCCTTTGCATCTCTCTCTTGCTGTTTAGCCTCCGTATATTCAGACTTTATACTGTCATACTTGAGCCACGGTAACTTCTCCTCCATTAATTTAACCTACAAAACCACCAAAAGAAAACCCTCAACAAATTGCATTTCCCCCAAAAGAATGAGAAGCAAACCCAAAAATTCAACCTGTCTAAGAAGCTCATCTCTTTGGCGAACACGTTCAACATCTCTCTCTAATTCAGCATTAACTGCTTTTAGCTGTTGCAGAGACTCCTTATTGCTTTCAACAGCCTTAAGCACATGACAGTAAAATTAAACCCAGTTTTTATAAGGCAGAAATGCTGTCAAATTTTTAGATACTCCCAGAAGGAAAAGATATGCAGAAATAGATAGAAAAGCTACTCACACGTTCAAATTTCTTTATTTCTTGACTCTTAGCAATCAGAGCACGATGAAGAACAGGCAATCTGGGATCACCAACAGCTTTCTCAGTTTCTTCAAGTAGTTGTATGGGCGTTAACTTTGCAAATTCACAAACCCTGTCTTGTGGAAGAAACTATTCCAAATCATGGGAAAAAAATATATTATATATTTAGAAATAGCTATATAAGGAAAAGATGGGGGTGGGAAATCTTCATGAAAAAAAAACAAAAACAGGAAATTTCTATGTACACAATATTTCTTTCATTTGTCTTAAGAAGAAAGTAGTCTTACCGAACAGGAGTGAAGAGCATCACATTAAGTCTCAAGATAGGAAACAAGCATATATGCAGAATAAAATGAAAATTAAATCAATATTTGTTTTTACCTCTTTGGTTAATATTAAACCGAACAGATGAAAAGATGTACAAAGTCAAGCATTCTTTACAAAATATAAAATATCATTTCTTACTTCTCTTTCCTAATCACAGAAGATACAAATGATCTGCAGATAGAGCAACATCATTTGTTTCCTATTGTTCTCTTCAGTATATTATGTAGAAATTACTCAATGTAATCCAGAATTTCAAGAGAATTCAATCAAAACTTACTTGAGTCAAATTGTTAACTTGGATATTGAACCTTTGGATAACATCAATCAGGTCCTTTTTCGGCACAACGTTTCCTGAAGAGAAAAGAATTCAGTAATGAAATTTTATAATATTTTCATAAATGCTCAGGCACCATAGATATATCAAAATGATTTGAAAGAATTGTTTAAAGAGGTGATCCATGTTTATGAGTTGTTTAATCGCAAGGAAAATGGAAAACAGGGAATATAAATTATGTAAAGACAGACAATGGGAGAGAGCATAAAAATGTTCTAAAAAGACTATAGATAAAATGAGAGAAATGAAAACCAAAAGCTTTTTAAGTTTGGAGAGCATAGATATAAAAAAAGAGTAACAGAAATACCTTAACAGAAGTAGAATGGCATCAACTATTTCTGAATCACAAGAAGTTAGAAGAGAAACTCAACCAAAGAATAATTGTAGGGTATGCTTAGACAAGCTTTTAAAGTAAGAAATACATTTTCCCAGACACATTTTCTACATAAAGGTTTTTTTAAAATATGAACCAACTTTTAATACTTATTTTAAAAAGCCAATTATACTCTAAATAACTAACTACATAAATTTCAAATTTTAAAAATGTACAATCAAAATTTAGAAGTACTTTCCCTCCTATAAAAGATTTTCCAAACCCAAACCTCCTTTAGAATGAAAGAAAAACTCGTGTGCACAAAATATAAGTAGGTACCATTTATTAAGTAGGATGTCAAAGTAGAAAGAACATACATGTTCTCCAAATATATCCTAACTTTAGTCTACGTGATGATAATCACCAATGAGCTTAGATATATCAGGATTCACAAGCTCAGAATTCTACTTGTTAAAATAGCATAGAGATATTAAGAAAAGGTGTGTATAGTGAACATGAACCAAATGGAGAATGCTAGGACTTTGCCAACTTACACCTCAAGTGTTTTACTAATATGATCCCATCTACTGGCGTCTTTTTCCTCTTTTATTTTTTTTCGTGTGTGTATCTTTAGTACAACAATCCATTTCTGATCAACCATCCTTTCTTTTTCAACAGTAAACTATGGTCAACCTTTATAACCTTCTGAAATTCATAATTTTAGAAGGGAAATTTGGCATCAGAACTTGGTTCACTTCCTTATTTACCCTGTACCCTACTCATGTGATTTATCACACTTTATTTTGCTGAAATATATAGGTATTTATTACTTAAAGCTAACAACTACCCATCAAACTTCAAATTCTCAAGGATGTTGGAGCTTTTAGAATTCCCAAGGGGTATCCAGAAAAGAGTGGGTGATAGATAATGTTAGTAAGAGCTGGAAAAAATGGAGGTAACCCAATTTCTCTAATTAAAATGCCCTTAGAAAATTAAGCATTTGGCAATAGTAGCTTGGTCAGAGCTACTAGAAATATAGAGGTCATGGACAAGTTGGTTGATCAAAAATAGTTTAGGGATTTGGATAATTTAAAAGTACATTAAGAACAGGAACTTGTAGATAAAACAGTTTTTAAGGACTAAATCAGCAAGTTATCCATAACAAGACTAATCATTCTCCTTATTTCATCAAACACATAAGAAAATATATCAACAACTTGAAAGTCAAGAACAATAGTCTTGATGTACCTAAATTTTATGTTTTGGATGCAAAGTTAGGAGTAACAAATTTACTTCTCTATTTCTTTTCTTTTCATTTCATGATACTATAGTTTGTGCAAATCACATCTAAGTAAGTAGTCTGTGCAGAGAAGTTACTTTTCTGAAACTATAGTGCATATTTTAGCTGCAAATAGATAGTTGAAATATTATAATAATTACAAAAATGAAAATTTATCACTACAAATAAATATAGATGTACTAAGATTGCAATTGTTTACTAGTTTCATAATTTGTCAGGATAGAAGGTTTTGGGATTAATTGAACTACTAAAATAATAAATATTATGACATAGTTCTTACAGTAAGTGAGTAATTTCACATTGAGTTTTAAGTATAGTATTATATCCTGTCATGTTTACAGTATCTAGTAAGGAATCGTATATATTGTACGTGAGGAATGGGTGAATACCCTATCGTTTATATTGTGAATTTCATCGTATGCAATTCTAGTTCAGCAATCTTAACTTTATCAATAGAGATATACTCTAAGAGATATGAACGCAAAGCATGTTATTTCTCTCAAACTAATACAACTTACCATTCAAGATCCACTCAGACTTATTACGCGTGTCTATCTTCCGCATAATGGTGATCTTCTCCTCTCTATTGTCCCCTCTCAAGCATATCTTAATGTACCCAGACTCTTCCCCACGTTTTACATAAGCACCAATGCTTGTTGCCCTTCCAAGAACCTAAACAATAAGAAGACTTTCATCTCACAGAATTTTAAAATTTCGCCCCGATTAAGAATGATAAAAACCTTTGTTCAGTACCTGAGGATCACCACCAAGACCAAGTGCAATGGCACATACAAGAGAGCTCTTACCAGACCCATTAGGTCCAATTACAAGGTTTAATCGCGAGCCTGGCTCACACTTCAAATGACTGAATGTCATGAAGTTAGAAAGCTCAATCTCTATTATGTTTCCTGGCATATAGTCATCTTTACCCCTGCAATTCAGAAGGAAAAATAAAGGTTTTAATATGTTGGAACAAAATATATACATAATTTCAGAAATTAAAATCAAAGAAAAATAATGCATAAATCTTGACACTAGTGAGAATATATATTTGTTTTATTCTTCTCAATGTTTTTGGTAAGCATGGGCTAGATCCTTCAAGTCAAATGTGTAACTTCTAAGGAGGAATAAAATAGATAAATGTAAACATTACTAATAGCCAGTTTTATGAGAATCAACTGAATTCTAGTTTAAGTGTAAACATTCTATCAGA
This sequence comes from Asclepias syriaca, assembly GCA_027405835.1. Classification (NCBI taxonomy): domain Eukaryota; kingdom Viridiplantae; phylum Streptophyta; class Magnoliopsida; order Gentianales; family Apocynaceae; genus Asclepias; species Asclepias syriaca. The sequence goes on from CM049927.1 coordinate 20,182,397, forward strand.
ATGAAAACCAAATCTTGAGGAATATATTGAACCAAACTGAAGGTATGCATAGCTGTAAAGGACAAAATTAAAACCAACAGCAATTCAGAAATTAGAACCGATCTAAATATTGCAACCACAAAGGTTGTACATTAATACTCCCTCCTAATTAGCGATCTCCTTTAACTGAATCTAAGTGCATACTAAGGAAACCAATTTTTTAGTTTAAAACTTACACGCACAAAAAAAAAAGAAGCTATTGAATATGTTATAATTTGGTATAGAGCAGTTATACATGAATAGCGTGCAGAATAATTAGAGGTATAGTTGAAAAAACAGTCATTTAATTTCTTTTGGAACTCAAAATTGGGATCAATTTTTTGTGAGAATGGGAAAGAGATTTGGGACAGAGGGGTATGTGAAAGAAAGTTTTTGTGTGCATAAGTGAATTATTAAGACAAAAACAAATCAACGGTGCCTGAAATCAAAACACAAATGACAAAAAATAAATAGTAAACAAATAATTAAAAGTGTCAAATTTTGAAGAAAGTGGAAGATAGAATCTACAAATAATTTTATGCTTTTACTTGAAGTCATATCTCAAGATCACAAATACGTTCATTAAAGATTGAATAAAAATTTCATATCAAGATTTAACTCTGAAAATGATTAAAGTCTACCTTAACAAAACTTAAACAAGTAAAATCTAAACAATCCATCCCAAAGTTCAAAGTTTGAAAATCTTTTCCACAAAATTATAAATTTGATTAAAGAATAGAATAAGCTTTCAATTATATATTTGAGAAAATAACAGAATTAGCTTTCTCCACAATATAATAACGACATGCTCTTGCAGTTTTAGAGCAGCCATAACTAAAAAGACTAGAACAACGACTTCAAATTAGTACTATAAGCTCGAACAAATAAAATTTTACAGACGCAGAAACCTCATCAAGAAAAATGATAAAAATACTAACTTATTGTTATAATTACATATGAGATTGATCGAAAACCAAAAAGGAGAAGAAAATGAGAAATAAGAGCAAGAGTGGTCCGAATAAAATACAAACCTACTGATTTTGGGCCGTTTAACCCGAGGCTCCTCACCCATTGGTGAATTGTCGATAAACTGATTGATGGGAAATTTTCTAAATGTGAGAAATTCTCCGAAGAAGGAGAGAAATGAAGGGGTTAGGGTTCCTGATCAATTTTCACTTTGAAGAGTATCGGAACGGCGACATAGAATTGGCGCGAAAACATGAAGCCTGGCTGTGTTTTCCATTAGTCGTGCATTAGCCGATTAGGATTGACGTTTTCGTTTATATATATTATTTAAAATTAGAATAATTGGTAAGTTTAGTTTCAAATAAATTTATGTGTGACAAGTGTAGTCCTAAAATATTTTTTTTAACTTTTAAGGTGTCAAACATTTTTTTTTAAGTGAACAATAAGGTTTTTTCGATATCAAAAACTCTAAAAATTTAATGATTTTTACATTTAACTAATTAAAAACAAGGGTAAAAAGTCATTATATATAAAAAAAATAAAAATATTTTAAATAATGGGATAAAAATATTTTTATATTTTAAATTTTAAAAATAAAAAATGACAATATCAAAATTCATTTCTTGCTACAAATAAGATTTTATTATTTTCTGGCATTTATAAAAAAAGGAAAAAAAAAGAATGTTTGTAAAAAAAAATTCTATTAAAATATTTTTGTTAAAAGAAAAATATTTATTATTAATAAAAAAATGTTTATTATTAATAAAAAAAATGTTCATACTCTTTTTCTTTTCTTTTCTTTTTTAATATTTTTTTCTTTAAAAATGTAAAAAAAAATCTGATTTGTATTAGAAGAATATGAAGATTAATGAAGAATTTGATAGATTTTTTAAATTTTAAATGTGAGAATATTTTTATCATTTTGTTTAAATATTATTTTTAATTTTGTCTTTTTATAATGACTTTTTATTCTTATTTTTAATTAATTAAATTTAAAAACCATTATATTTTTAATATTTTTGACAGAATTCATCAAGGGCATTTTATTGTTCAATTAAAAAAAAGTTTGAGATCTTAAAACTTAAAAAAAATATTTTCGATTACGTTTGCCAAACATAAATTTGTTTGGGAGCAAAGTCACTAATTATTCTTAAAATAAAAAAATAGTAATAATAATAATAATTGAGGGATTTTTTAAAATAGTTAAAAGTTGTAAAGAATGTGTTTTTTAAAAAAAAATTAAAGTCACAACTTTTTTTAATATTTTAATTAAAAATAAATAAATTATTATTATTTAAATAAAATTATAATTAAAATTTTAAAATTATTATTAAATAATTATTTTGATCAAAAAATTTAAAACAACCGTTCATTTAGAATTTGAAGAGTGTGTAAAAATAAGAAATGTCAAAAATATTTTAAAATTTTAATAATAATATTTATTATATTTGTGTTGATTTTTTTTTTTTTTATTTATTTGTTTTTTTTTTTTGGTTTTTGGTTTTTGAGAATGACACCACCTCTCAGAATAAAATTCGCATGATATTTTTGCTTACATTTTTTCTGCCTCTCTCAGTCTATCCAAAAAAAAGCAGAGTATTCTCTGCAATTTTCATGGCTATTACTGCATATTCTTCTGTATCACTCTCATATTATCCATCTAAATCATGCCGAAAAGCTTCCAACATTCACAATTATCCTCCTCCATTTCTTCTTTCCTCGAAGAGTACTGCAATTGAATTAGTTCCAGTAGCAGCCGCATTAGCAACTCTTATAGCTGTTGAAGAGCGTGCAGCACTAATCCATTCTTCGGGCGAAATGGAAAAGGTTTTGTACGACAGGGAGAATGACAGCGAGGAGGAAATGGATTCCAGAAATGGATCGTTACAGAGGAGGAAGAGGAGGAGAAAAAGGAGACAGCAACAGGAAGTAGAAAATTTGAGTACTGAGAGAAGTGTAATCAATAATCTCCTTTATTCGAAACCTCAAAAAGACGGGCAGTACCTGACGCGTAAAGCTGAAGCCGAATATTCATTTTGCCTTAAGGTATGATTCTAGACGCTTTTGCTTGGTCTGAACCATTTGTTTAGATCATCCTCCTTCCTTCCGATGAATCCGAAATTTTGGTAGGGTTGTATACGCAGAGGGAAGGCTTCACGAGGATTGTTGAATTCGAGATCTTGTGAATCATCTTTTATCACTTGTGTTAAGTCTAAGGACTTAACCATTTAGTGCTATAATAGTCTAGTAATTTTAGGATTCTTGTCTTTTTGTTCCCCCATATTTACAGGAAGAAGCAAGACTTGAAGCTGTGAAAAAGAAGGCAGAAAACAAAAATGGGCGTGAGCTTACCTTATCCCAATGGGCTAAGGCAGCAGGAATGAGTAGAATTAGTCTAGATAAGATATTGTGCAATGGGAGAGAATCACGGGAAAGAATCATTAGGTGCTACAGAAGACTAGTTATTTGTATTGCTACATCTTATCAAGGAAGAGGGTTAAGCATGCAAGATCTAATTCAGGTTCTATTATTATTATTATTTCCAAATACACCTTTATGGATTATGATATCTTGCAATTTTATTTTATTTTTTTCTTGGCAATTTTCCCTTTTGTTTTTTCAAATTATTCTGGTATTGATTACGCAGGAAGGAAATCTTGGACTAATTCGTGGTGCAAAGAAGTTTAATCCACAAAAGGGGTACAAGCTATCAACATATGTTTACTGGTGGATTAGACAAGCTATATCTAGAGCAATAGCAAAGAAGTCCAAAATAACACGGTTACCGGTAAGAACATAAAAAAATGCACCTATTCAGATACTAAATCTCTAAGTATATTCAACAAAAATGGGGGACAAAAAATGACTTATCTTTAATCACTTGTATACTTCTCTTTTAATATTATAAATATAAACACTCATATTAGAATAATTTTTTAGAAAATTAACTAATTTATTCTTATTTTTAAATATAATTTTGTCAATTCAAATTTTTATTCAATAATTCAATAAATTTTTACTAATAAAGTGTTTGTCAATCAGAATGAGTTATTAAGTTTAATTGTCAAAAGACTTTATTAGTGAAATTTTCTTTAAAAATTGATTTAAATTGACTAATTTTCTTCTAACAGAAAACTGAGAGATGAACACATGAGTTCCTGTTTGATAGCTTATAATTGGTGAACGCATTGCTTAGCTTGTCTTGTATAGGGAAGCATAAGTGAGCTGGTTCCAAGGATTTGCGAGGCAAATGCTGTATTAGGCAGAAGACTTGGGAGATTCCCTGCCCATTCAGAAATTGCAACAGAGCTCAACATGAACATCTTAACTGTAGGAGTTGCACTTGAAAGAAACAGAGAGCCAATCTCCTTGGATCAAGCAATATGCCATGGTGATGGTGGTGGTGATGGAGGAGGAGGAAACCGAATATCATTACAGGTCCTTATCCTTCTTCAAAAAAATTTCTTTGGCAATGAAAATTAATTCAATAATTTCTTTATTACAACCGTACGATGTAGGATGTTACACCAGGGCCCGAAGAAACAACACCAGAAGCAATGGTGAAGAAGGAGTTCAGGAAGAGGGACATAGAGATACTTCTTTGTGGACTTTGTGAAAGGGAAATAAAGGTAGTAAAACAGCATTTTGGCCTAACTGGCGAAACGCCAAAGTCGTTTGAAGAAATAGGAAAACACTTGAAGCTTTCAAGAGAAAGAGTTCGGCAGATTAAATGTATTGCATTATCTAAACTACGCCAGAGTAAAATGGCTGATGATCTCATAATGTATATAGAATAATATATAATAACAAGACAACGTAATTAATATAATCACCATAACATTTATTTGTTTTAATCTTTAAAAAATCAATATTGTCTATTTAAAAAAAAAAAGGAAAAAGAAAAAAAGGAAAATCAAAATAAAAATTACCATGACTAATTTACTTCTTTACCCTCTTTATGATAAACCAGGTAAAAGATGTGTTCAAGGTACACAATGTGTTGGTATCACTTCTATAAACTTTACTGATATTATACGTGTATATATAAACAAAATGAAGACAATGAACTTGAACCATTCCCGAGTACTGCGCAATATTGAGCATTGTACAGAAAAGCTCTCTACAATAAAACTTCTATTCTGACTTGTGCAAGTTGTGAAGTATGTACAAGGAAGCTGAAGACAAGAATATGCAAATTGAATAGCTTAACAAATCCATACCAGTAGCTATGGTTACCATCTTGCTTCTTTCAAACATTTTTACTAGCAGAATCATTACAATAACATGTCCTACTTTGGTTTTTAACTCGTCAAGTGAGCTAATTTTCATCCATTTTGGCCTCTCCTGCAAAATTCATAAAATGTGTTCATTGTACCAATCAATTGACAGATGCAAAAGTCATTTTCTGCAAAGCAACAAATGTAGACAAAAATGAAATATCATGAACATTGACCAAAAACTTTTTGATGAATTTCATCCAGTTTACATGTCCTATTCATCACAGAATCCCAAAAGGTAAACAGATGTCCATGAATAATTGCTAATTGGGAAATTTTATCTGTTATCTCCTTGTAAGTACACTTCCATTTCATTCAAGTTTTCTTTACTATTCAGTCGCTGCAAAGTTCTCACAATGTGTAATAAAATTAGAGGATGCCATCACTTTTTTCCTTCTTTCCAGACTAACTTGATTTAAGAATATGGCCTAAATATATCAGGATGCATAGAGTTAGGGATTAGGAAGAAATAAATTGCAAAAAAAATGCATGCAAAGGATCAGAAGATTATTCAAGAAGAGCTGTAATACCTTTAAAGCAAACATCCCAAACAGTGAAGAAACTTTGAGGGCACGATCATGATCAGGAGCTACATCTGGAGAAACATTGCTGATAAATAGCCCATACAGGCCCATGCCAAATATCAACATTACAGTTCCAGCAAGGTAGACATCTGAAAGGAAACATAAACATTAATGAAATAAAGGAGCTAATGGAAGAAAAAAATGTGTAAAATATTTTTTATTGCCAAGAAGGTGAAAGAGTAGATTTGTATTGATCAATGAGTTTATTGGTAATTTTGCTATATCAGATGTCGAATTCAATGCACTAGGAATATAAGAAGAACAAAGCAAAGAAAATAAAAGATAAATGTAGCCCAAATATGCTTTGGTACATGTATTCGTGTGTGGGATTCATAGAATAAAGTCTGGTTTTTCAATCTCACAAAGATATATTAAGCAATAGAGTTTCCTACTTCCACAGTAATTATTGACTATGAGAAAAGGAGGTTCAAATCTAAGTGAGAAATGCAAGTAAATAAAGCCTTTAGCAAAATCCAACCAAATGTAAAGGTTGAGGAACAATCCTCAGGGCTGAACAAGAGGTTACAATCAGAAAACAAAATGGAACAATCACGTCCCCTGAATTCCTAAATACAAAGGTCTGAGAACTCACCAATAGCTTCAACCAGTTTCAGAACCATTTGTCCAGTATGAATTCCTTTCACACAACTTGTCCAGTAAACTTTATAGGCTTCAAATATGTATACACAACCCTGAATGGTGATTTATGTTAGTCAAGTAACAAGAATCAGATCAGTTTACCATGTCAACCAACAATATCTTACTGGCACTCTTTCTACCTGTTAGTTTTCTGTATCTCATGGACCTAGTTGCTTCAACTAAAAGTAAATAGTTTCCAATTTTATAAGTATAAAACGAAAACTAAAAAACATATATCCAGATTCATGCAATGAAAAACCAAATATGACATAACAGAAAATGAAGAAGAAAAATAAGTGTATCTGTTATTCTTGCTGTAGAAAATATCTGATAGAAAAGCAGAAAAAAGGAATTCATGAAAGAATGTTCGCAAAAGTTTCATACAGAGAGTAACTTTATCTCCTTATTATTGGGAGAAAGTATTATAAGCCCTACTCATAAAACTAATCTTGAGGAAACAAAATTTTATTTCACTTCATCCACTTTTGTAATAATACCTATGAGCCAAAAGCAGCATGGAAGAGAGGATTAATTGCTTAGTCCATATGACTATAGGCACAAGGCCAAAGAGCTAAAGCTACTTTATCAAAACTATATTGATATTGTTTGTTTGTTTCTTCTAGATCTATTCTCTTGCAAAATTATTAATATTTGTTTCACAATTATGAGGCTAATGAATAAATAAGAACTCTTAAGTCAACAGAATCTAATATAAACTGCAATGCAACAACTTTGAGTAAAAGTCTACGTATTCATTGATAAGAGGACCTACTATAAAGTTTAAGGATTGGAAAAAAGTATCGAGCCTGAGGAAATGTCATTCAACTTCAAAATTTAAAAGATACACGAAATGGGAATTACATTGAGAAAGCAGAGCACTGAACCAGCCAAAGAACCAGCAACAGCTAGAAGTGCCAAAAAGCGAAAGTCAAATATTACCTGCATCATAACGATGACAACAATAAACTGATAAACTCTTTTTGTAGACTGAAAATAGATCAAAATTTCAAGAGAAAAAAGGGGTAAATCAGATGTTATAAGATTCTCTTAAGGAAAAATTATGACAATTTTTTTTCCTGAAGTCTAGATGGATACAATGACTTGAAACGATACCATCATCAACCGGTCAAAATCTGTGTGGAGGTTCCTGCTGTTTGTGTGTGTACATATTGCATCTGTTGACTAGACCTTAAACCTTACAGAAAACACAATGCATATCAATTATTGCAGCAGCATTATTGCTAGTTTCCCGTAGTTTCGTCCAAACTTCTATTTGAGAATTTCTAGATGATTATGTATTGAGCCAAACTACAGATAACTGAACAAAGTGCAGACTTCACCCTCTGTTTTGTTTTAGTAGAAATGTGTACAGTGTGTACAATTTCATCATGCTAGTTCTTTAGGCTATAATCTTCTTTAGATCATTTCACCTTTCAAAAAGTGCACGTGATTTTGTAGTATTAGTAACCATAAATACACCAATTACCTTAATTGGTTTATTTAAAGATGTAAAGATACCCTAGAAATTTTATGATTTTTGATATTTTACCTTAACTTTATCTCCTCTGGTTTTTGTCTATAAACTTACAAAAATTTATAAAAAGTTCCCTTCCTTTTATAAAATCTAATTGAACTTATATATATATATATATATGAAATTTTTACAGTATGCCATGCAATAGTTGAAACAAGATATTCAGAAATCCTGATGCAAGTATGCATAAACTATGATCATCAGGATTCATTAATATCTGGAAAAGGAATAAAACTCCATCACATTTTTTTTCTATTCTGGATAGTTCATGAAAGCATTTTACAAACTCGATCTCAATATAAAGCACCAACAACAAAAACACAACACATCTAAACCAAAAGAAATTATACGTATATTTTGTGAGTAAATCTTATTATTGAATTGTACCATTCCATATGTATATTTCAATAGAATCAGCACCAAAAACAAAAAGGTCTTTTTACCCTTGCTTACTTACTTACCCTTTCAATTGATGATTCAGGGGACTGAAAAAATCTCACAAGTGGATTTCCACTAGGGGTTGCCAAAACATAATTGAAATCCTTTTCTACATTAGGTTGAGCAGAGTCGACAAACGATGCTTTATTCGGGGGCAGCGTCGCTGATGATGAGGCTTCATGTGAAGAAGAAGAAGGAGATGATGAAGAAGAGCTCAGGGAAGCAAGCGGTTGTAATAGGCGTCTGCTACAAATTCTAGGTCTTTGGTAACTAACTTTTGAAATAGAAAGTGAAGTAACTGGAAGAGACAGTAGAAGTGCCATCGCAGATGGGCCGTGCACGGCGGCGATGATGGGTGGTGGCTGGATTTGAAGTGAAACCAGAGCAGCGAGGGTGTGATTGTTAATGATTTTAAGGCATGTGTGGGGTCCACTGAATTATAGTAAGTTGGATTTGGCGGGTCATTTGTCCAAAGGAAAAAAACACAGTCTTTTCTTTTTCTTTAGATAAGTAGGAAAAAGAAAAACACATTCTACACGTGTAACCTTGGAAGATACTTTATTATTTATTTATTTATTTATTTTAAAAAATTGTTTTGGTTCATAATTTTGGAACTAAGAAATAATTTTGGGTAAAGAAAAAAAAGACAGTTGCTTTTAGTAATATTAATTTCAGTTAATTGAGTCTTGGATGATAAATATAAATATAAAATTTTGAAAAAAATAATTGTTAAAGAAAATTAATACATTGAAATCATTAAATATTAGAAAACACGCGCTAAAATACTCAAAGCGGCTCATTGAATAACAAAACCCTCCTCCATCCTTAAACCCTCTTTCCTCAATTGGCCGAAAGGCAAAAGCCCTAACAGCAGAAGAAGCAAAAGCAGAAGCAAGACCATTGACAAACTGCTTCTTCCTTCATCTTCTTAGCGTGGATAAAGAGAATGGGGATATTTGAGCCATTTAGGGCTATAGGATATATCACTACCAGGGTACCATTTTCTGTGCAGAGACTGGGCACTGAGACCTTCGTCACCGTCAGTGTGGGAAAAGCCTGGCAAATTTACAACGTAATTTGATTCATATAGAAATCATCTCTTTATTTATTTATTTTCAACTTAATGATTTGATTTGTTTTTGAATTCTTGGTTTTGCAGTGTGCGAAGCTTAGTTTGGTGCTTGTTGGTAAGTTTAATATGTTTTTCTTGATGCATTTGATGTATATTTCCTTATATTTTTGGTGAATGTAATAATTCTTTTTTGCATTTGAGCTTCCTGAAATTCTTTGGGTTTTCATCGTTGGAGTCTTTGGGTTTTCATCGTTGGAGTCTTTGGGTTTTCATCGTTGGAGTTCTGGCTTAAAGGTAGAAAATAGAACTATATTGAACTGGGAAGGGATGTTTATACGTCGTGGAGATGGTAGAGTGGAGGGGGATATCTTTTTTCCCTTGGCATATGGGGAATTGGGGTTTATGTTTTTGAATATATAGAGTCTACGATTTATAATTTTAATTTTAAAGCTAATCATGTGGTAGCTCTAGAAAATATCTGAAAGAAATTTGAAAATATATGTAGAATTAAGTTTGCTGCTGCTTGTTGTTGGCCAAAAAAGTTTGATCTTGCAAATGTCTAGTGGTGCTACTATTAGATAGCTTTTAATGAAATACATCAGTCTGCCACGTTTACATGTAAAACCAAAGAAAATCTTGTGGCGAAAGGCAGGGGACTTGTTAAGGCTCTTATTAGAGGATTTTTTACAAACTTCCAAAAGAATATCAAACTTGGCAATTGTTTTGGATATTCTCAACCTATAGAATATTCGCAGGAATCAGGAGCATAGTTTATATACAATATAAGTGGTTTGCAAGGTACGTAAAAATTAGTTTTTCTGCTTGTTAGTGCATGACCATATTTTTCTTTTGACGTTAAGTTTACTCTTGACCGGATTCTCTTTTTGGTGTTAATTATTGTCCCCTATATAAGAACGAGTTAGACAAGTCAATTGTAAAATATTTAGCTATATTTTCATCTTTATTTAACTGTCTTCAAACATATTTACTACTGAAAGTTCTTTGGCAGGTCCACAACTTCCCAAGAAGATACGAGCTCTTGCTTCATATCGTGACTACACATTCGCTGCATATGGGAATGAAATTGCGGTTTTTAAGCGTGTTCATCAGGTTTATAATTGAACTCTAATATGCTCGTTTGATTAGATTTGAACTAATGTGTTTTTGGTAATTATCTGATATGGATGTAATACTCCTTGGTGCTTCACTAATGATTTTTCTTTTCTATTTGAAGAGACTTGTATTTAATTAAAAAGCCTATTGGAATTTGATTTGGCTGTATTGTCTTATTTGTGCGATTATGATCCTGAATTTTGTTTATTCTTAAAAACTTTTGGTTTGGAAGAAAAGCAATTCTTACCCTCATAAGAACTATTATGCATTCAATTTATTGTTGCTTGCTCTACTTTAGAAACTTGAGATGAGACTCCCTGCATTTATCTTCAATGATCTAATAACTCATTTAATATATCTACCCTATGATAAATTATTGTAGGACTTAGTTACTAATTTTTTGCTTTGTGGCAGCTCTGATCCATTAGATACATTTTTTTCCAAAGAAACTGCTGCTTCGTGCATGCAAACATCATTTACGCATATGCACACCTGTATTTGACTGTCATGAAAAGTTGTGTTTTTGTTAGCAAGCAATCATTAGGAAATTTCTTTATTCTAATGCAGGAGCAAGTCCATGTTGGCATGTTAATGGTGGTGGGGATATGAATTGATTAATCATCTTCTGTCTTTGGGTTAGGATTGTTGTGGGTGAGTGTCAATGTGTCAATTGATCTGAATTTAAAATAAACTTAATAATGTGGCTAGACTGCAACTTGTCTCTCATACTCTTTTTAAGGTATCATTCCTCCAAAGAACTATTACATCTTACAAATAGGTTCTTGTGAATTTGGCTTTGTTTTTTGCCTTGTTCATTTATTTTTTCCTCATAATATTCTTCTCTCTTCATCCTTTGCATATGTCATCCTTTCATTCCCTGGTCCACTTTTTCTAAAGCATGTTCTTAGTTGTTCTCTCTTTCTTAAACATGCAATTCTTCCTTTCCTTCCTTTCTCCTTTTTGACAAACTTAATGCCTTAGACAAATGCCATGTTTTTTTCCAGCATGGTATGGTCAAGGAAGTAGAGTTGAAGTAGCCCAGACTTCTGGAAAGGAATGGAAAAAAATCTACACAGTAATAAACTGAGCATGATGTTTGACTTTTCTTCTGCCCTTTAATTAATTAGACAATGTTCATTAACTCCAATATCTAGCATATTGTATTTGCATTCGGGTAAGCATACCTCTTAACTCATAAGTTTTCTTGAGATATATGTGCTGTATGTGCATTGTTTTATTCCTTTCCTCAATGTTAGAACTTCATAGGTAAAAGAAGAAGTGGGAAGCGCTTGACCACTTTAGTAACTGCCCTTCATTCTGGAACTATCTGGTCCCTTATTGCATGAAAAGGTGAATTCGGTATAAGATATTTTCTAAGTGATCCTAAGTATCAATCTTTACAAATTAATAGGTGGGAACATGGAGCAGGCATACTGCCAAAGTCAACAACATCCTTCTTTTCGGTGACCATATCTTGAGTGTTGACATTGAGGGCAACATCTTCATATGGGCATTCAAGGAAATAGAGCAGAACCCTTCTCCTGTAGGACACATTTTGTTGGATGAGAAATTCAGTCCTAGCTGCATAATGCACCCAGATACTTACCTAAACAAGGTATCTTCGTTTTCTTGATTTGATACAATGGCTAAGTGCTTGAATGGGAAATGTGTTTCTCTATTATACCTGTAATTGTCTTCTAATAAGGCACTATTTAATAGGTTATTCTTGGGAGTGAGGAAGGCGCCCTTCAACTTTGGAATATTAGCACCAAGAAAAAAGTTTATGAGTTCAAAGGGTGGAAGTCGTCAGTATGTTGTTGTGTTTCATCTCCTGCTTTAGATGTTGTTGCAATTGGTTGTGGTGATGGAAAGATTCATGTTCATAACATACGTTATGATGAAGAAGTAGTATCCTTCAGCCATTCCACTCGCGGGGCTGTCACTGCCTTATCCTTCAGCACTGATGGGCAGCCCCTTTTAGCTTCTGGAGGTAGTTCTGGTGTCATAAGCATATGGAACCTTGAGAAAAGAAGACTTCAGTGTGTTATTAAGGATGCCCATGACAGCATTATAGTTTCACTTCATTTTTTTGCTAATGAACCAGTGTTGATGAGTTCATCTGCAGATAATTCTGTTAAAATGTGGATTTTTGATACAAGTGATGGTGATCCTCGTTTACTGCGGTTTAGAAGTGGGCATAGTGCTCCTCCACTATGTATCAAGTTCTATGCTAATGGGCGACATGTGTTATCTGCTGGGCAAGACCGTGCATTTCGACTATTTTCTATTGTGCAGGACCAACAAAGTAGAGAGCTTTCTCAGCGTCATGTATCTAAAAGAGCAAAAAAACTTAAGCTGAAAGAGGAAGAAATAAAGTTGAAGCCAGTTATTGCATTTGATGTAGCTGAAATTAGAGAACGCGATTGGTGCAATGTAGTAACATGTCATAAGGATACCTCGCAAGCATATGTATGGAGGCTTCAAAATTTTGTTCTTGGAGAGCATATCCTCACTCCATCTCCAGAAAATCAGGCACCAGTTAAGGCCTGTGCTATCAGTGCTTGTGGCAATTTTGCTGTCTTAGGAACGGCTGGTGGTTGGATTGAGCGATTTAATCTTCAGTCAGGTATTAGTCGGGGCAGTTACATAGATGTATCAGAAGGAAAGAACTGTGGTCATAATGGAGAAATTATTGGCCTTGCATGTGATTCAACAAATACTGTCATGGTAAGTGCAGGATTTCATGGAGATGTAAAAGTTTGGGATTTCAAGGGCCGAGAACTAAAGTCCAGATGGGAAATAGGTTGTTCACTGGTTAAGATTGTTTATCACCGATCAAATGGTCTCCTTGCTACTATAGCTGATGACTTAGTCATTCGCTTGTTTGATGTGATTGCACTAAGACTGGTTCGTAAATTTGAAGGTCACACTGATCGTATCACAGATGTGTGCTTTAGTGAGGATGGTAAGTGGCTTTTGACGTCAAGCATGGATGGGACTCTTAGAATCTGGGATGTAATCCTGGCTAGACAGATAGATGCCATAAAGGTTGATGTGCCAATAACTGCATTGACTTTGTCACCAAACATGGATGTATTAGCAACAGCTCATGTTGATCAAAATGGGGTCTATCTCTGGGTCAATCAGGCAATGTTTTCTGGATCTACTGATATTGAGTCATATGGTAGTGGAAATGATGTTCTGAGCGTGAAGTTGTCATCTGTTGCTTCAGCCAAGGGCTCCCATGAGAATAATTATGAGAAGGCTAGTTCAAACCCCCTACAGATTAGCTTACCCATTTCAGAAAAGCAAATTCCTGATTTAGTTACACTTTCCCTGTTGCCTAAGAGCCAGTGGCAAAGCCTGATCAATTTGGATATTATAAAGGCCCGGAATAAACCAATTGAACCTCCAAAGAAACCTGAAAAGGCTCCTTTTTTCCTGCCTACCATTCCTTCCCTCTCTGGTGAAATCTTATTTAATCAAGGTGAATCCGCAGACCTGGATAGAGATACACAGGCTGTTGAGCATAGAAAACCATCAGGTCTGCCATCAGATGGGTTCTTGCAATTCCTCCAATCTTCAGCTGAAACTAAAAACTGTGAGTTCACAGATTCTTTGCATGTTTTATATGATTTTTGTCATTTGATTCTGATATTACTAAGATCTCAAAGGTCTTTCTAATTGGTGTATGTTGATAAGATATCCTGTTTTGATGCCTAAAATATTTTTTTTATCAATGTGTTGTTGGAGGTGCTTTCTTAAACTAAAGGTTTGCTTACTGAAACCTTTAAAATGAAAAACTCCTTTAAAATAGTTTGTTTCTTCTTTTTTTTGCCTTCTCCAGTAGCCACTTATCTTTTGGTAGCTTGTTATATTCTGGAAAATAATTAGAATAGACTTGTTTTCAGTTACTTACGGCAGTGTGTCCTGCTTTTGCAGTTACCGCATTCACTGATTATATCAAAAGCTTGTCTCCTTCAGCACTGGATATGGAGTTTAGAATGCTTCAAGTAATTGATGATGTAGATTTGCCAGAAGCAGACAAAAGGCCAGAGCTATACTATATTGAACTACTATTGGATTATTTTGTGCACGAGACATCTTGCAGAAACAATTTCGAATTTATACAAGCTCTTATCAGATTGTTCTTAAAGGTATCATGTATTTTTCAATGTTTTTACATAAGGCAGCATTATTATGCGAGTCCATGTTGGCAACAAGCAATTCATTTTTGTATAGGATATCCCATAGAATCATTTACATAAAACTATTTTTTAGTTCCTCATGACTTTTTATATTATGATACTGCCAGATTCACGGTGAAACAATTCGATGCCAGTCAAAGCTACGGGAGAAAGCAAAAAGGCTTCTAGAAATCCAATCCGGAGAATGGCAGAGAGTAGACAAGTTGTTCCAGGGTGCCCGATGCATGCTCACTTTTCTAAGTAATTCACAGTTTTGAGTATATTGATTAACAGATTGCTGTCATTCTTGAAGCTCAACTCCTTCGACTTACTCTGGGATACCACTAGGTGTAAGAATCCTGTTCCTTATTATTTTGTTTTGGGCTGTGAAAGGGAGATGAGCATTAACTGGTACTAGGGAAGAGTAGAATTCGTCCTCACAGCCTACCTATAGTTTTCTGTTTTCAGACACTTAAGCTGTGGTGTATCTTTGATTTGGGAAAGCTACCATTTTTAAGAGAACTCGTAATTGGCAATCTGCTATATTACACTGCGTGTATGTTGCCCCAGAATGAAGGATCAGCAAACAATGAGAATAGAGTTTGTTTCATATTTAGTAGGTACGTGTAATGAATTGCTAGTATAATGGTGTATACTAAAAGAAGATTTCTGAGAAACAAAATGCAAATAAGTTAAATGGCTGAAATGCTGTTAATTTTTATTTGCCCTTATCTATATTTGTAGGTGTATTCTTTCTGTACCAGTTACTAGATCCTGAACTGGGATTCCTGACCTTATATTGTACTTCAATATTTATCTGTAGGAATGAAAATTTTCTGTTCTTTGGTCAAATTTGATCTGGAATTATGATTACCAACATTTTGCTAGAGCATTCTGTGTGAGAGTCAATTATAATATATATATATATATATATATATATATATATATATATATATTATTAATTTTAGATAATATTTTAAAAAATATTTAAGACCACTTTCTAAATTTTTGATGCTTATTCCAACAATGTGCTAAAAAATATTAATTAAATTGAAATTGAGTAAGTATTTTTTGATTAATTAAATTAATATATATCTTAAATCTTAATTTAATTAGTGGGTTAGATATTTAAAATAAAATAAAATAAAATTTAACACTTAAATTATTATAGTAAATATTAATATTTTAGTTTGATTTTTTTAATAAGAAAAATTATCAAAATTAAAATTTGTTTTTTATCAATTAAATATTTTTAAATTAAAGAAAAATTTAAAATATTTTTGCTCAAATAAATTGATAAAAATGGTCCGTGAGAGACTACCGACCCAGCCCATTACCATTAGTAGAGATATTTTTAACAAGGGATCATTTATAAGGATGTCTAAACCCTTTCTTAAACCCTTTCGGATTTCGGAGCGCAGAAATATAACTGTTTCTGCAGCAGGGGCATTTATAAGAACCCTAATTTCAATTCTGTCTATTTGACATCAAATTGAATTAGAAAAAACTCTAGCAACAATGGACGTGGAAGGGACGATTGAGCCGCAGAGAGAAATGATCAACAACGTCATGTGTCAGTTTACGGATGCTGAAGGGGTGACTTTAGGATCTTCTTTGTATCTTCCTCAGAACGCTGGACCCAAAGAGCTAAATCAAATAGTTAATAAGATTCTTCAAAATGTAAGTTAGCATAATTGAATTGGATTATTTTACTCCAAATATTCACTGTTAAATTGGATAACTTTTTCAACTGGAAAAAAAGAAAGAAAAAACTTGTTAGTTTGTAAAGCCTCAAATAAAAAAGAAAAAGCGAACACTTATAAGTTGAGAAAAGTAGTATCGAACTTGTTATTTGGATAAGGTTTTGTAATAAAAATAGTAAGTTTTATAGATGCATAAAGAAGGATTTAGTTATTGGAATATGTTTGAGGGAAGTGAAGTTTGAAAAGTTGAATTGAAGAGAGTTGTTTCACATTTTTTTAAAAAATAATTTTTAAAATTTATCCATAAAAGATATCACTTTTATCTAATGGAAAGTTAATCCTTACATGCCCTAAAATTTGGGTCTAGTAGTTGTTGAAAGTAATTTTTTTTTAGTTCTATTAAAAAGGATGAGTAGTTTCTTTGGTTACATTATATATATATATATACATAGTTATATATTTTTTGAAATTTTAACTGATTTTTTGTCCAAACTTGAGTTAATTCTGGACCATTTTTTGAGAAAGTAATAAATAGGGTTTATCTTAACACATATATTTTCTTTATAACAAAAATTCCAAAATGAATGCATCTTAGTTAGAAAGTTTAAAACTTGAAAATATCTCAAGGTAGAATCTGAAACATGAATTTCTTTAATGGGATAGCATAGATGTCTTTTAGTGAACCTTCAATGACTACAATGTTTTTGTTGTGATCAGGAGGAGAAGTTGCCTTATGCATTTTATATATCAAACCAAGAGCTTGTGGTAGATCTAGGATCCTACTTAACTAAGCACAAAGGTAAAATGTCTTATTTACATTATCTCTCTTCTAGTTGCTTTTTTGTTTTTTTTAAAGCAGCACATGTACAGTGGTTTCAGCTAGCTTATTGTGTGAGTGAATATATTTGCAGTGTCTGTGGAAAAGGTCCTAACTATTGTTTATCAAGCACAAGCAGTTTTCCGTATTCGTCCAGTTAGCCGTTGTTCTGCAACAATTGCAGGTATGATATTTCTGTAGTTCTTGGTATCAGAATATTTGCATGAGTTCTGATTTGTGCAAACTAGAATATTTGTAGTATCTACTGAATTCATATGGTTTTTTATTATTAGTTTTCTGATTAAAAGGAAAAAAGAGAGAGAAAGATAGATCAGTTAGGTGGGTCATGTCATCTTTCCCTTTTTGTTTAAGATTTTATATTTCCAAATTTTATGAATTTATAAAAATGAGAAAACATTTGGTACATAATGAAGCTATTGATATCTCCATTATGTGTAAGACTTGCTCTTATTCATGCATAAAGCTTGTTTTATATGTTCATAAGTTATAATATTAAAACAAGAGAAAAAGAATAGATAAAAAATGATCCTTCTTCCTGAGGAATTTTGACATTCGCCTACAGTTTAGTCTGCTATTGCGTTCCTGATAAGTAAATGTTGTTCCTTCTAACTAATAGTTTCATCATTCATTTCCATAATTAAGTCGTACCATCCTTCTGATCTTATAATTGAGCAGCATTTAATATTTTGCTGCTTCTTTGTCTTCTATTTTCTGGTCCTATCATTGTAGGTCACACAGAGGCTGTACTCTCAGTTGCTTTTAGTCCTGACGGACAGAAATTAGCCAGTGGGTCAGGTGACACCACTGTTCGTTTGTGGGATCTAAATACCCAGACACCAATGTTCACATGCAAAGGTTAGTTGGTTGACCTCTAAGGGGACTTTATTGATTTACTTTACTAAGTAGGTGGAATGTTGATGTTAAAAGAAAATATGTAATTAACACACTGCTGATACATGTCTTATAGTGAACTTTATTGACTTGTGCTTAAATGACAAAACATATATGTGAGGATTGATTTTATGCGAATCTGGGATTTGTATCAACAAGTAATACTGCGTACAAATGGCTAAAAATGGAAAGATTGATTAAATTTTCATTTTCTCAACTTTCCTAGTTCATATTTTTAATATTTTGTTGAACACATGTCACTTTCTTTACCAATCTTTGAAAGTAGCTTGGGATTGTACATTATGCATGTTGATTTGGTTCCTACAGATTTTTAGTCTACTATATATAATGTTAAAGGTCACATTTTATGTACTTTGGATGGGGACATGATTATTATGGGCTTGATATATGAGAGCCTTGCGAATATTATCCTTTTACATCTCAATGGAAAAGAAAGCAGATCTTTTTACTAGACTTTGTTTGTTTTCTGCTGGCTTTGTTGGCTTTTAACTCTAAACAAAATCAGTTCCTAACACATGAACTCACATGCACATGGAAGTAAAGACACTGCAGAAATACATCCTGGTGTCCAAAAAGATTTGTATATGTAAATATGTTCTGGAAATTTGCTTATTTGGTAACTCTGGGCAGGGCATAAGGTTGCCATAGTAATTAATTATATGATGCATATTTACAAATTTTAGTTCCATGATTTTGCTCTTGTCCAGGACACAAGAACTGGGTTCTTTGTATTGCATGGTCACCAGATGGAAAACACCTTGTTAGTGGCAGTAAGGCTGGAGAAATTCAATGCTGGGACCCCCAGACTGGGAGTCCATCAGGAAACCCGCTTATTGTAGGTCTCACCTTTTCATTCTTGTTTTAACTACTGATTCCTTCGTACCCCCTCCCCAATTCTCTTTTGTTCTCTTCTTGACTAAATATGTATGATTCTAATTCAAAAAGGGTATATGCTTCTTATTCCATTCCCAAGAGAGCATCAAACATTAATAATTGGTAAAGTTGATACAGGAAACAGACAGAATCGATATTATCTGCAGAGAAAAGAATATGCTCATCCACTATTAGAGAAGACTACAGTCATCCTTCACTTTGCTTTCAGCCTTTGAGGTTCTGTTTTATGGTTGCAGTTTATAGTTTAGCAGAAAATCCTAATCTCCTAGGGGAAGCTTTTGTAAGTGATGAAGAGTTTAAGATCTTTTTCTGGTTTTCCAAATAGTTACATAGAGAGAGCTTTGTTTTAACTCTTTTTCAAACTGTCAAAAGTAATTCCTATGTGTATGACGAGCATTTTCAAACATGATAATAAACATGAATGCGATGTAGACTCAAAGAGACAACAATGACTTGGACTCTGAAAGATCCTATCTCTAGGTTCTCGAAAAGTAATTGCATATTTCTGATTCACATACAATATATTATTTCTCAGGGTCATAAGAAATGGATAACTGGGATATCATGGGAACCAGTGCACCTAAACGCTCCATGTCGCCGATTTGTCAGTGCTAGTAAAGATGGCGATGCTCGAATTTGGGATGTGTCGTTGAGGAAATGTGTTATCTGTCTTACTGGCCATACACTTGCAGTTACCTGTGTGAAATGGAGTGGGGATGGCGTGATATATACTGGGTATAGCTACATTATTTTCTATTTTACTTGAATTAGATATTACCTCTTATTGTTTCTCTAAGCTGACCAGAAGATGCATTCATTCTAATGTTGTTCCTCCTTCCTGCTCTCTAATAACCAACTAGCACACACATGCATGAGTTTGGATCAAATTTACCACCTGTCATTGATATGGTTATTTGGACTCACTTTTTTATTGTGAGAAAGTCAGAGGTGGCTCATCATCAAAAGTTTATTATTTCTGCTTATTATTTGGTCCTTCTCTCTTATAATAAGTGGTTATTTGGCCATTTGTTCATATTAAGGATGACCATGTAACAATAAATGTTGTTACGTAAACTGTCAAATATGGCTTAATAAATAATCCTCTCTCTCCAATTTAATTACTTTTAACACTATCTCTTTCAATTATATTAACTCATTGTATAAGTAGGAAAAGCTTTAGAATTATTGCATAAAAAAGTGTAAATGACCATCTATTTTGAATGGGAAGGTTTATTTATTTTGAATAGACAAGTTAACTTTATTTATTTTAGAAGTATGATGAAAATCTAAGCTGGTTAATACTCAAAATTCTCATTCTTATTTTTGCAGATCTCAAGATTGTACAATCAAAGTATGGGAAACAACACAGGGGAAGCTAATTCGTGAACTGAAGGTAAAAGCTACTTAATTTTGCAATCTGATTTGGTATATTCTGGATCTTCCTGCTTGCCAATTTTATACTCTTTTCTTTTCCCCTTTGCCATGTATATAACCCATGATATTTTAGTTGTATTCACAATATTTATTCATACTAGATGTCTGTTAACAGAATATTCAATTTAAATTTACTTTTTGAGTTATCTGTGAATTGCTAACAAATTTGTGAACTCTTTTACAATTGGTGCGTTATTCTGTTTGTTCTTTGCATTTTTATTTTTTTTGACATGATTCTATCTCTGCCATTTAAATATTAGTGTGTAATTTTGTTAATAGGTGAAACTCATATGTTTTCACACATTTATTTTGGGCAAAACATCTTAGATATGCTTAAGCTTTTGAGAAACTCTAGTTTTCAGCTTGCGCAAATATTCATCCAGCTTTTGCCTTAAAAATTTAAAATTTTCAGCTCTTGCTCTTCTGTCATAAGTTCTATTAAGTTTCTGTTTTTGTTAATACTGTGCAGATTTTGTGGTTTTTTCTTTGGGGTTTTTTTTTTTGTCCTTACAAAAAGCATATAAATTTAACAGAATTTCAGAAATCTTCTCTTCTTTCCTTTCCATTTCATTGATGTTTTTATTCCTTTACTTCTACCTTATAGTTGGCTTTAAAATGCTGCCGTAAAACTACCATGGATGCCATTAAAATACCTTTTCAACATTTTTTCCCCCATGGGATCAATGGCTCTTTATGGTCAGTCTAAAGTATGATTGCAATTCAGGTTTGAAGGGTTCACATCAGGAAGAACAGAACCCAAGGAAACCATATAACAATATCTCCATACCAAAAAAAGAAAGTCAGCTTCCATAGATCTAAACACATATGTGAAAAGATCACTTTTTCTATCTAAAGCTTCAAGATTGCAAACACTCTCAATCTTAGTATCAAGGGGAAATTCATTGTTCCAAGAATCATTTCGCTGCAGAAATTGTGTAAAGAAGAAAGGCTCGCGAAAAAAGAAGTGAAAAGTTTTCTGAAGTCTTGTTGAATGTACATATTTTTTTGCAATAACAAAAGTACTCTACAGAATATGCAATATGTGCACGAATTTAACAGGAAAGTAACTTAATAGTAACTTCCAATTGAAGGGTAAGATATGACACTTTTAATAGTTTGAGTACAAATGTTGGACAAAAGATTTTGAGTTAGATTTTTGTAAAGTTTAAATTTTATGAATAATTTGCCATATATTTTTTTAGATAACCTATTTCTCTGTAGTACAGAAAGACAGCTTGTTACTCTTATGTTATTTATTTCTTATCTTATATATAGGTATTGAGAATTCTATGTGAAGTTCATGGTGTTTTCTCTTCGTAGATGTTTCATCTCCTTATAAATATACAGGAACTTGATTTTGTGCTCTTTTTCCTCAAGATATAATACATACATGATTCTTGCTCAGTGGAAGTCTCATTTCCTGCCTGTCAATGAAGGAAAAAAAAGACACTTGCATTTTTCCCCTATCTCTCTGGTATTTATTTTCTAATTTTGTTAATGAATGTAGGGTCATGGACATTGGGTTAATTCTTTGGCATTGAGCACTGAGTATGTTCTACGTACTGGTGCATTTGATCACACTGGAAAAAAATTTGCATCACCTGAGGAAATGAAGAAGGTATCTCATCATTCAACTTCCTTTTGAACCTTATCCATTTGTTCAGTGAATAAGCTAAATGAAAGAAAAGAAAAAGAAAAAAAAAAAAAAGAAACTCTATTTCACTTGGATTTTAATGTGTTAAATAAGGTTCCTTTTTTCAGTTTTTGTGTTCATCCTTACCGTAGATATTTTGTTATTTTATCTTCTTTCTCTTTCTCCAGGTAGCTCTAGAAAGGTACAATAAAACGAAGGGTACTGCTCCAGAGAGATTGGTTTCAGGTTCGGATGATTTCACCATGTTCTTGTGGGAGCCTGGTGTGAGCAAACACCCCAAGACTCGCATGACTGGACATCAGCAAGTACGCCGCTCTCTAATTTTAGGCACTATTTCCTTTACATAAGCATATGTGTATATATATATTCAGTTAGAAATACATTTAATTTTTGTTTAAGCGCCATCTTTAAATGGGTAATGCAGCATACCATGAAGTGTAGATGAACATGTCTTTAGTGTGTGAGCTTGAGGACCAAAATGTTGGTGACCTTTCTTAATGAACAGTGGGATTTGTCTCTGCTAAATAAATGATAAATTTTCAAATTTGTTGGCAGTATAAGACAGGGTTTTGGAACGTCAGTTTATTTTTTGTTTTCCTCCATGTTTTCTGAAGAGTTCAAACTTTTGCTACAATTTTTGCCCATGCTACTGGGAATAATTATCACCCATTTTAAAGGACTATCACCCTTTATAGGTTTCCTTTTGTATCACAAATATTTTGGTCTGTATGGAGTGATTATTTGTTTTGGTTCCCTCTTAATGTGGATACTAAAATAAAATTTTCTTTTGCAGCTTGTCAATCATGTTTACTTTTCTCCCGATGGTCAATGGATTGCAAGTGCTTCGTTTGACAAGTCTGTCAAGCTGTGGAACGGGATTACAGGGCAGTTTGTTGCTGTTTTCCGAGGTCATGTTGGGCCTGTCTATCAAATAAGGTTGGTACTCTATTCTTGTGTGCTTATTTATCTATTTGGTGAGGATACCCTGTTCACTGTTTTACCTTTTTGCAGCTGGTCTGCTGACAGTAGGCTGCTTTTGAGCGGGAGCAAAGACTCTACTTTGAAGGTAAGGATGAAAACCACCTCTTCCTGATTGGCAACATTTTTGTCCATTGTTTTTTCTTGCTTTAATGGTGATATATTAAATATTCATGTTAAATATGAAGCTAAACTGTGAGATAGTTGGTAATATGAACATTTGATACATTTACATTTGTAATTACTCCCTCAACACCATCAATATTTGACCCCTTTCCTTTTTCATGAAGATTTAGGTTTTTTGGAATTACATGATATATTATAGTATTATACCAAAACTATTCTTATTAATATTTCTTAAAAGCTTCAAACCTCCTTAATCTTGGGTGAAAAAAGGTCGAGCTGGTAAAAGTTTGTAATTAATTTTATATTGAAATAGACATTTATTTTCTGATATTAGTGTTGTTGAAAATATGAGAGTATTAATGTATATGTAAATAAAGGTAGGATTGGAGAAAGAAAATCATAGATTAATCTTTATATAGGAAGAGGATTAGTCCTTTGAGCAACCCAATTGAACAAAAAATTCTGGCATGCAGGAGAGTGTATGATGGGGGTTACTTTTTCCTCCCATATAGTAAGACACTTGATCTTTAGTCAAAATCAACAAGAAATCAGAATCGATGGATGCTTGCTTATAGGGGTTTTTTTCAACTGTTGTTTGTTGTGTTTTCTTTGGTCTGCATATTGGGGTTTTAGGGGGAGGGGGCCGGGTTTTGGTAATGGAAAGGTTAGTAATCCAGGCCAGACCTTTTCTTGTCCAACAAATAGCAAGACTAATTTCAGTTTCACTTTTTCAGGTTTGGGATATTCGAACTCAGAAGTTAAAACAAGACCTTCCTGGCCATGCTGATGAGGTATGAAGTCTCCAAAAGTTAGGTTTCACCTATTTCCTCCAACTGTGACAGTAGTTAATTTTTGTTTAATGTTTTGCAAATTTAAAAGGTTTTTGCAGTAGACTGGAGTCCTGATGGTGAGAAAGTAGCATCTGGCGGTAGAGATAGGGTTCTGAAATTATGGATGGGATAGAAAATGCCCTACGGATAAATATGCAAAATCATAATGTACGTGTAAAATTCATGGGTTTCCTGCATAAATTGCAAAATTAAGGGGAACTGGATTGTGTAAAGTACCTGAAGTGTAGTTGGGCGGCGTGCTGTGATGGTTTGTTGAGTCTCGAAGTTGTTGAAGACTCCATGGTTGTTGCAGCAAAATCCATGGAGCTCAGAGGCCAACTTCATAATCTGATCATTTGGTGAGTTTCTAGTCCACATTCATCATTCTTCAGGAGCAGGCATAAAGTAAAAAAACCTGCGACAGTCATATGTACAGAAAAGATCGATTGAAGTCTGCAGTATCTGTACCTGGGGATCATTTGCCCAAATTTTGCAGGGGTTAATTTAATTACATTTTTGTTGAATTGATTCAGATTTCTATATTTTGTTTAGTTTTAGATAATCGCTGCTGTTTGATTATTAATTACAAATTTACAATAGAACCCTGGAACTATTTTAATTGCTGCTGTTTGAATTGAAAAATAGAAAAAACTCAATATATATATCCTATGTCTTCAATGTGAAACTGAAGTTGATTTTTCTTTCTTTAGTCCAGTAAGCTACCAAATTAGTTAAATATAAAATGTTGCATATGGTTGACTTGAAAAACATTTTTACTTTGACTAATTATTTTTTTTGTTTACAACAACGTTATCCAGAAACGGTCAATTCTTTTTATAAGGATGCCGCGTTGAAAAAGAATTTTTTTTTCTTGTAAATCAAGAAATTAATGAATATTAAGTTAAATAAGTATAGAAAGGAGAACATCAGTTCATGTTGTTGTTATTGTTGTTTGTTGTCATCATTTGTCGATCAGCATGATGAAGATGTTTCCGGACACATTTATTATTATTTTAGTCCTTTTTCAGGTGGTATTCAGGCAGGCATGTTTTACTGATGCACAAATTCTTACTTGTTCTGATACTGAAGTTGCAGCTCTTCTGGACTTCAAAAATGGCCTCAAAGATTCCGAGAACCGGCGGCTGTCGTCCTGGAGAGGTGGTAGCAACAACTGTTGTTCTTGGAAGGGGATTGATTGTGATAATCAGACTGGAGATGTTATCAAGATTGACCTGCACAACCCGTATCCAGTTAGTATTAGAGCCAGGTATGGTTTCTGGAACTTGAGTGGAGAGATTAGACCTTCATTGCTCAAACTAATGAACTTAAGATACTTAGATTTGAGCTTCAATACATTTGATGGAATCCCAATTCCTGAATTCATTGGTTCTTTAAAGAAATTGCAGTATCTGAATTTATCCAGAGCTGGATTTAGTGGTACTGTACCTGCAAATTTGGGAAATCTTTCCAGCTTGCAGTATCTTGATGTTTCTTCTGATCTCTTTTCTGGTTTAACTGTTGCTGACTTAAATTGGGTCAGCAATCTTATTTCTCTAAAACATCTTGAGATGAACCAGGTTGATCTTTCCTCTGTGAATTCGGATTGGCTTGACCGTTATAATATGCTTCCAAATTTAACTGAGCTTCATCTTTCGGGATGTAGTTTGCCTAATCTTGCTTCGTCCCTGAATTTCATTAACTTCACTTCACTTGCTGTTCTTGATCTTAGCATGAATGCATTTGATTCCGATTTCCCATATTGGCTTCAAAATCTCAGCAGCCTTGAATATGTTGATCTAAACAGCTGTGGACTCAAAGGAAGGATCCCACTTGGGATAGGGGAGCTTCCACGGCTAAGATTTTTAGACCTTGCTTTAAATTATAATCTCAGTGCGAATTTTCGTGCATTGTTTACTGGAAGCTGGAAAAGTATTGAAGTTCTGTCATTAGCTTCAAACAAGATCCATGGAAAACTTCCTGCAAATATTGGGAACAAGACAGTTCTCATTAGTTTTGATCTATCTGATAATAATATTGAAGGTGGAATACCAAGTACTATTGGCAAGCTATGCAATTTAGTCATTCTTGATATATCTGGAAACAACTTAACGGAAAGCTTACCTGAAGAACTGGATGGAAGTGGAACCTGTGCGCCTTCCGAGACTACTTTGCCTAACTTGAAGTACTTGTTATTAAGCAATAACAGGATAGCTGGTAAATTACCTGAATGGTTAGGCATGGTTAAGAATCTCACAGAATTTAGTTTGGATTTCAATTTGTTAGAAGGAAATATACCGGATTCTTTAGGGACACTACAAAATCTAACCAATATAGGATTATCAGGGAACAAATTGCAGGGGACATTACCAGAGAGTATTGGTGGTCTTTCTCAGCTGTCTGTTCTTGATGTTTCTTCCAATCAGTTGACAGGTAT
The DNA here is from genome assembly GCA_027405835.1 of Asclepias syriaca. Classification (NCBI taxonomy): domain Eukaryota; kingdom Viridiplantae; phylum Streptophyta; class Magnoliopsida; order Gentianales; family Apocynaceae; genus Asclepias; species Asclepias syriaca. The sequence continues at coordinate 20,209,028 of CM049927.1, forward strand.
TCTTAAGGAAGCTCATTTTGGTAAGCTGAGAAAGCTTAAAATCTTACGCCTGTCTTCGAATTCCTTCACATTAAATGTTACTTCAACTTGGCTGCCTTCATTTCAAATACGAAATCTAGACATGGGTTCATGCAAATTAGGTCCTTTATTTCCTGCTTGGCTTCAATCCCAAAAGGGGCTTCGGTTTCTTGACATTTCAAATGCAAGTATCTCAGATTTTATTCCGACCTGGTTTTGGGATATTTCTTCTAATCTGTCACTGCTAAATGTTTCTGTCAATCAGTTAAAAGGTCAGATACCAACTCCATTTGAAGTATCTCCTTTTGCAGATGTTGATCTTAGCTCCAATCAATTCACAGGCTCCATTCCTGTTGCTCCAGTGGAGTTGCTTGATCTGTCAAACAATCATTTTCATGGTTCCATACCTGAGAATATCAGTGAAATAATGCCCTATTTGATCTTCTTTTCTCTTTCAAGTAACAATCTCTCAGGTGAAATACCAAGAACCATTGGTGAAATGACATCCCTGCAAGTGATTGATCTCTCAATAAATAATCTCACAGGAAGAATCCCTTCAAGCATAGGAAACTGCTCTTACCTGAAAGTTTTAGACCTAGGAAACAACAATTTATCCGGCGAAATTCCTGAGTCTTTAGGGCAACTGAACCAGCTTATCTCTTTGCACTTGAATGACAACATGTTCTCAAGCGAACTTCCTTCTTCACTGCAAAATTTGTCAAGTTTGGAGACTCTTGATCTCGGAAACAACAAATTATCTGGTAGAATTCCATCATGGTTTGCGGATAGTTATACAAACATCAGAATCCTCCGATTAAGGTCAAATTCCTTTTCCGGTACACTGCCATTGGAGCTTTCAAATTTGACTTCACTTCAGATTCTTGATCTTGCAGAAAACAAATTGATTGGCACAATTCCAGCAGACTTAGGGAACCTAAAAGCCATGTCAGAAGAACAAAAAATAAATGAATATCTATTCTATGGTGCATACAGAGGTATTTACTATGAGGAAAGACTGGTTATCAATCTGAAGAATCAAATGCAGAAGTATACCAAAACGCTTTCTCTTTTGACATCCATAGATTTATCCGGGAACAATTTTTCCGGTGATTTCCCTGCTCAAATTTCAAAATTATCTGGCCTGATGGTCCTGAACCTGTCACGAAACCAAATCAATGGCCAAATCCCAGAAAACATTTCCAATTTGCGCGAGTTGACATCCCTTGATCTCTCAGATAACAAGCTCAATGGTGTCATCCCACCAACTATGGCCGCACTGTCATTCCTGAGCTACCTAAATCTATCCAACAATAATTTTTCAGGCTTAATTCCATTTACAGGGCAACTATCGACTTTTACCGAGTCATCGTTTGACGGAAACCCTGGTCTTTGTGGAGCTCCACTGGTGATAAAATGCCCGAATACAGATTCAGGCAATGATGGATCTGAAGAGGACGACGACGACGATGGATCAAAAATCATTGACCAATGGTTCTTTCTGAGCATTGGATTAGGATTTATAGTAGGAATCATAATCCCCTACCTGATTTTCGCCATTAAAAAACCTTGGAGTGATGCATACTTTGGGTTTGTGGAGGGAGTTGTTCTGAGCTTGCCGCCATTCATGAACAGCAGGAAGACAAAAACAAGATCATCCTTACATGTAAGAAGGACTACATCTCTGCAATAGAATCTCGTATGCAATTTCCAATATCTTCCCAACAATCCCAAATCTTTATGAATAAATACGAAAAATTTCTTCAATCACTACATTTGATGTTTTAGTCCCAAAACTATTACTTTTCATATAATTTAATCTTTTTTGTCTCATAACTACTATTAATTTTTTTGGCCTAAATTAATCCTTTCACTAAAATTTTCCCAAAATTAATACATTGTTCATCTATAAGTTCTCAATATGATTGAACCCTAGAAATGCTTATACAGAAATTAAAATTTGATCCCCGAATAAAAATTTAAAATTAAATTTTTTTCCTTCTCAATATTCCTATAATTTATAACTAATATTTTATAACTTCATAATTATTTTTTTTGAAGAAGTGCAAAAAAACAAACCGGGTAGTAACTTTTCATAAAAGGACAGGAATAAAACCAAAGCCGTTTTGAGTCTCCTTTTGGAATCTTCTTATAGAACTCAATCACATCTATAATTGACGATTATTGATTATCAGCAACTGATACTGAAATTTCAATCTTCTATTCCAAACATGAAGAAATCAAAGTTGTTTTTGTTGCTTATAATTTTTCCCCTACTCCTAAGTGTTTCATCTTCTTCATCGTCAATTCTAGAATCGGGAGCCATTGATGCTTTGCAGCGACGTTTGGACGCCAAAAAGCCACATTCGTCTGTGCAAGAAGCTGCAGCTAAAGGGGTTCTTCAGAGATTGCTTCCCACCCATTTGTCCAGTTTCGAATTCCAGATTGTCTCCAAGGTTTATTACTTTTTCCAGTATTCTTCAATTTATTTATATTTTTTGGGGTTCGTCATTTTGTGCCAATTATTTTATTTTCACTGAGAATTCATATCAGTATTGCTCTTGTTTTTTCAACTAGTTATGTTTTACCTAATAGAAGATCAATAGGATAAAATTGCTAACTTCTTAAGCATATCTACTGTAGACTTAAACTTGTGAACGAGTTGAATCTAATGACTTTATTTTAAATGAGAAAATATTACTTAAAAAGATTATTATTAAAAACATCATTGTTGAACTACAAGTTCTTGACAAACAGCATATTAATCTATTATATTAAATTTGAAAATTTTCATATTCTATTTATAATTCTAAATCTTGAAACTAAGATCAGTAGAAACAAAACATATTAATTTAATTAATTGTAAAAACTATAAAAAATAATTTAATCCACTCATAAAACTTTATTATACGCTTAAATTCTTTAAGGATAATATAAACCCTTCTATGATTGTATTAATTAAAGGACAGATTCAAAGACAAATTCTCCAAAACTATTCACGGAGATGATGACTAAAATTTATCATTTGGATATTATATCATATAATATAATGTTTAATTATTTTGCATAGAAATTGTGTAATTATACATAAAGAAGTGGGTGAACCAATTTTGGAGATGCATATATTTTCCTAATGTCAGTGAAAACAATATTTATAATTTTAATGAAAAAGTTAAATCATAATTTTTATTTTAAAATTTTCAAATCATGATTAAAATATTTTATTTTATTTATTTATTTATTTTTGAAATCACAAATATTGATTTAATTCTTTAGTTTTGCCACGTGCAAATCATTTATTAGATAATGTTTTAGAGGATGCTGCTCCATTTTGGGGACCATTGACAGGTCTAGGTATAATGATACTTTCTTTTCTAACTGCTTTCTACTGAGGGCGGGAAGTTATATAGATTCTTTTGAGCATTACATGGATTGCTGTGAATTCCCAATAACTCTTTAAAATAAAGTTGAAAACTTAGTGTCAGATTGATAATGTTAATCATGTTGTATATGTCACAACTTTGGCGACTACAGTTTGGATTGTTTATCTATTCTAATACCAATTGTCACGATTTTGCAACCAGGGGCTTCTAGCAGGCTCATGATGTGACTATAGGTCTATTAGTACCACAGATAAGTAAGTGACATTGTCTATATTGGGCCAAGATATTTTGTATTGACAATATCTATAGGTTGGATGTGATATCACAATATTTGTATTAGGTCTTTCTGTTTATAGTATAGTGTCATAACTGACATGAAGTTTCATATTTTATATTATTTCAAATGATTACTGTGGTTTGTTATCTTTCTTTCTAGCTACACATGCTGCATTTGCATTTGTTCTAATATAAGCTTTTTGTTGTGTGGTTTTGTTCTTCACACCCCTTAAAAAAGCGAAGGATACTTGTGGTGGACGAAGTTGCTTCCGGATAAGCAATTACAAAGGCTCAAGCAGACATTCTCCTGAAATACTGTAGGTTTAATTTTATGTATAGTGGTTTTTTTTAAGTATAGATTACCTCTATTTACTTCTCATAGGTCTGATACTTAGTCTATGCTCAATTGATGCATTGTCTGAAACAATTTTTGATTTTGGATTTACCTTTCTTTTAATTTTTCTCCCTCTCCACTATTTCTCCAGGAAGATAGTTGGAACCTTCGTTGTTTTGCCTGCATTTTGCTCATGTGCATACTATCATTTTTCTGCTTCTGTATGATAGTTCCAGCTCACTTCTGAGATCATGAATGTTATGAAATTCGACATCCTACAAACTTGGATTTCATAGTTATTTCAGTCTTTAAGATTAGCCAAATTTGTTTGGAATTTTTGTAAATATAAGACTATATTACTATCCCTCAATTATGCTTTAATTGTATATTGAAGCTACTGTTAGATCTGGTTAGAAAAATCACAGCTTATTTTCACCTTTATTTCTCCTCTGAATGTTAATTCATGTGTGCATAATAACAGCTTGAGTATGAATTAAATGCATAATTAGTGATTGTGAAGCTTTGTTCAGATTTTTCCTCCTTTCTGCTATAGAATTGAAGGAACTACTGCAACTGAAATTGTATCTGGCCTGCACTGGTATTTGAAGTATTGGTCCCATGCTCATATTTCATGGGAAAAAACAGGTGGCATTCAAATAGCTTCAGTTCCTAAGCCAGGATCACTACCTCTTGTAAGCGCTGATGGAGTGATAGTTCAGCGGGTGGTGGCATGGAACTATTACCAAAATGTTGTGACGTCCAGCTGTATGTGTAACATCTTCTCAGTTTTCTTTCCTTTTGGTTTCAGAAACTGCTCTCTCAATCACTTGGATATAACCCCTCCTGTTAAACACTACTAGTAAGTAGAGGAAAGAAGCAAAAAAAAAAAAAAAAAAAAAAAAAAGAAGAAGAAAAAAAATAAATAAAAGAAGGAATAAAATGGGAAGAAAAATAGAGTTAACAATTTTACTTTTCATGACCTTTAATAGTAATCTGTTTCAAAGGCATAACCTCTGCTTCTATTAGTGAGATGTGATTTTCTTGGCACCTAATCCACTTGCTCCTCATATTGTTATCTATTAAAATGTTCTAAAAAATATAACTTTTCCAGCCATGATTCTTAGAGGCACTGAAACAACTAGTTATTAGATAAATTTTGATGTGTCGAAAGAGGAAAGTAGTTCAGAAGCTGCAGGAGCATCAAGTTTCTAAACAACATTGTAGAATATGCATTTGCATATTAATGCATGCTGTGACCTAGATTTTCCTGGATATGCAAGCTCTTAAAAATGAATAGTAACTAGCAGCCTTATTTAATTTCTTCTTTTCTTGGCACCAAGGTTTTTCAGCTTTTCAGCTTTTCAACTATGATCTTATATGTTTATTTCTTGAGATGGATATTTTCTGTGGCAATTTATGGTTTTGGACATCTTTGATGTGCTGCAGGAAGAACGGTTTTTATGATACGCTGAATTAGTTTCGTATCCACTATATTTTCTTTATTATTTTTCTAGTTTTCTCAAAGTTGCAGATTTACAGACCAAATAAGTCATAAAATGAATATATTGGCCTTTATTTTTCCATTTTCTCTTCTGGTTTTCTTATATTACTGTTGGATTTTGATTAAAATGGTCCCATAAAGTGAGCGTGTTCATACTGCAGTAAACCAGTATTTGGGGCATTTGCTATTTTGCTCATGCTGCTCTGAATAACTTAAACACAGTTTTTCACTTGCTTTGCAGATTCCTATGTTTGGTGGGACTGGGAAAGATGGGAGAAGGAAATAGATTGGATGGCACTTCAAGGAATTAACTTACCTCTGGCATTTACAGGCCAAGAGGCCATCTGGCAAAAAGTTTTTGCGGTATTTTTTTCATAACTGTTATTGAGGAAAAGTTTACCTGCTGATTCAATTGGTCCGGTTACTTTGCATAAATCTTTAGTAATCTGTAATTGGAGCTATTATAAATTTTTATTCTTTTTTTCTTTTTAGAATTCAGTCCTTTCATTGTATTCAAAAGTTAGTCGTATAACCTTCATTTCCAATTTTGCACATTGTCATCATCAGCTCATTAGTAAGTTGCATTGGAAATCTTTTATACCATTTCTTCAAAGATATTGATTATGGTGGTATTTGTTTTTACAAAGAACAATTCAATCACCTATAATCATCAATCGATTCTTACCTTTATATTTTGCTACAATTAGCACTTCATTGACTAGTCTTCTGATGGTTGCTTCTTTCACTGGTATAAGATCATGGTTAGTTCTAGTAAAAATATCAATGCAGTTACTTTTCTAGTATCTCTTCAGTGGAAAGTAAATCATTGTGTTATTTTTCTAGGTCCATTTTCTGGCATGATAGAAACTCATATGATTAAGGTGGCATCTTCACATTATGTTTACTGGTTTAAGATATTAGTTTTTCAGTTTTCCTTCTGTCTTCCTATTATTTGATGAATGCATTTCTTTACTTTTGTCATTTCTCAGCTTTGTTTGCTTGCTCCAGGATTTTAATATAACTGCAGCAGAATTGAATAATTTTTTTGGTGGTCCTGCATTTCTTGCTTGGGCTCGCATGGGAAACTTACATGGGTGAGAAGATAGATTTCATGAAGATATATATGCATATCTACCACTTTGTATTGTTTTCTTATCTATTGAAAAATCATATTTGAATAAACAATCATGAGAAAACATAGTTATACTCTTATTTAGAGTTTAACCTCTAAAAGAGTGCTTAAAATTCCTGCTCAGGACCTTGGGGCAAATTGATTTTGATTGGGAGTTTGCAGATCACTGGTGGGAAGAAATGGTAGTTACTTATATTATTTTTGTCACTAAATGAATTCTGGAAAAGCATATTCAATAGATTTCGGCTTATCCCTTATTTTTGGTTCGCTTCTTTGTGACAAACAATCTATAAATATTAATCCAATAAAATGTTGTCATTGCATGCATATAAAACGTAGCTATATAATAGGGTGTGGCCTTTGTCTAAGAGGAAAAATTGGAGAATGTAGCTAATTTGGTCTCTATGCTAACTATGATTGGCTGCTTTTGGTCTTTAATTTTAACTGTTTTCATTCTCAAACAAAGTATGATTAGACTATTTAGTCCTTTAACTGGTGTGCCAGTAATTGGTAAAAATTTGCATGTGTTCATGCTTATATTGAGTGAACAAAAATTATCCAATTTAATCCTTCAACTATTTCGTTCAAGCTAATTTGGTATGTAATCTTTAATTTTTAACTATTTTGATCCTTGACCTATTTGTCAACTACTGTCTTATTTTCTTTTTGACCAAATTCACACTAATTCCTTATGAGTTAAAAGTACTTATAATTTTAAATTCGTCTGTGTGTGAAAGGTGAGATAATTAGTGATATCCACTTTCTATTTTTTCTCCTCTCTCTCTCTCTTGTTTCAGAAAAGGAACCAACTGAAACGTTTCTTATGACATATTCTTTAAAAGATGTTATGATATATATATATTGCACTGATGAAATGAAGTGTTTTTCATTAAAGATTGATAATCCAAGTCTGAAACAAATATATCAATACCTTTTCTCTTGACATAGATTCTTTAAGAAATATCATGATATAATTGCTCTGATTAAATGAAGGGTTCTTTTGCTGGTGAAGGATAGTCCAAACCTCAGTATAGTATGTGGAAAACATATTCTTATAAGGGTGCCAACTGCATAATAGTCTGTACTAGAAGGCTGAAACCTATCAATGTAACATCCACTGTGAAATCTGAGTAATCACGTATACTGTGTTCTTTAGCTTGAATTACAGTGGATCATAGCATTGGAAGATCAATAAGTTACTCTAGGATTTTACTTTCGGTACTCTGCTGGGACTCATTTGCTTTATTTTTGACCTAACAGTCTTCTTCACACTTTCTAAAAAGTAAATTGGATGTCTTTTATATTGCAGGTGGGGTGGGCCGTTATCTCAAAATTGGTTGGACCAACAACTGCGGTTGCAAAAACAAATATTATCTCGAATGATAGACTTAGGCATGACTCCAGGTATGCTTCAGCGCTCAATCGTTGTTTGACACATACTTTTTTATTATGAATTTATATAATTTTCTATTTTCTATTACCAGTTCTTCCTTCATTTTCTGGCAATGTTCCAGCTGCACTGAAAGCAATATTTCCATCTGCTAATATAACTCAACTTGGGGACTGGTATAGCATTTTTTTATTATTTTAATATAGCTATATCTTCCCATCCCAGTCTTTAGTGCTTTCTTTCTGATTCATTGTTATCGTCATTTCAATAACATCTTTTTGTTCTTGTTCTTTTATTTGAAAGGATGTGGACCCTATATCATCCTTATGATACTTCAATATAGTTATATTTTTCCATTCCTGTCTTTTAGTACTTTCTTTCCTATTCATGTGTACCTTCAATTCAGTTACATTTTCATTCTTATACTTCTATTAAACAAACCTTTGGACCCCAGTTGAATTTACACACAAAAAGCCTTGAAGTTTTTTCTATCAGATCCTCCATTTCAAGTTTATATTCTATCTTTTGCTATCAGTTCCTCAGTTTCCATTGTTAGTAGTGAAAACTTCTTTAATAAAACTAAAAGAGAGAAGGTCATTACTACATGGTTAATCAAATGCAGAACATGGTCTTCATTACTAGTTAACCGTCTTTTACTTTCTAACAGTATTCATATGGATCTGTTGATGCATGGAAGTTTGGAAGCAAGTTCATGTTGATCCTCTTTTTCTGATAACTTTAAGATAGTTCCAACTGTGATTGTGAAATGGGGAGCACTTTGCATGTGTAAAATAGATCTAGTTGTTTGCTGAAAACCTTCTAAATATGTCTTTTCTGGTTTTAGTTGTTTGAAGTAGCCTTGAATTCCATATTATTGTGACATAAGATATCATCTGATAAAGTTACTTATTTTATGATTTTCATAGGAACACAGTTAATGGTGACCCTCAATGGTGTTGTACTTTCCTTCTTGATCCTTCTGATCCTTTATTTATTGAAATTGGGGAGGCATTTATCAAGCAACTGTTCAAAGGTGAGTTTCTTTTATTCAAGTTAATTTTCCTTCCATGGATCTTTTTCTCTCTCTATTTATTCAAAATCCAGGAATGATATTTGGCACAAAAACATAGCTGCCTGACGTAAATAAAGTGGAAAAAAGAGAATTTTTGTTTATTATATATATCTCTTAATTACTGCTATTTGGTATCTCATTTCCAGTGTACACTATGTAACTCTTCGTCAACTTTGAAAAAGGACAAACCCAATTTTTATTTATTTATTTTGAAATTAAACATTGGCTAAAATATTTGAAGTGTCTCTTAATATTTATGTTACTCAACTACATCATGTCATGATGTTTAGTCCTTCTTTGGCATTGAACTTGGAAATAGAAAATTGTTGTCTTTTATATTTTGATCATAAATGGTTTTTTATATTGTTGTGGTAATGTACTATTAAACATAAAATTGAAGGAAGATACCTGGGTTCTGTTGTTTCTTGCTTACCTTCTGTAAATAAACAGTTTAGGCAAACAATGACCATGAAAAATAAACTTCACTATATTTCCCTTTTGATTTTTCTGTCCTGTAAGATGAGAATTCTTCCTGATATACTGTGATATGCATGGGTAAATTAGAAATGTCATCTAGCATTCTTTTGTGCTATAGAAAATACTTCTGTAGTTTCAGTTCTTTGTTGGTTATGCATAATTTAAATTTCTTCCTTTCTTTATTGCAGAGTTTGGAGATATCACTGATATTTATAGCTGGTATGTCTTTCATTTCTAGTAGATCAGATTATACTCTGTGTATAATAAGAAATAGTTTCCTTAGTTTTCTTCCTTGATTGGGTTCTAATCTTGTGACTATTTCTCTTATCTGTTTTTCATAGATGGTTTGTATTTGGATGGGTTGAAATTATTGATAAAGCACAAAACTTGTAGTTTTCTGTTTTGTTTACAAGCTTTTCTTATACACACAACATTTTAGGTAAGAAGAGTACAATGCACCTACTTTAATTGACTGTTGCACATGCTTTTGCATTATATTTTGTTATGTAGAGATCCCTCAGATGTATTATTGTTTTCTGTTGTAATTATTTTGGCTGTTGGCAATTAAAGGATAAAGCTATGGAACTTATATACAATTATGAGATGCTCATTGTAGCTATTAAGTAGTCTGAATTAAATCCTCATAATGTTGTGGCAGACAGAGAAGGTGGAATATTTAAGACTATCTATTGTGTCATGATGATATTGACTAGCAAAGAATGAAAATTTTCAGAAGTTTGGTTTCACTCATGTAATACTCAAATAGTAAACTAATCAATCATTAGATATTCATTCACTTATGAACAAACATCAATGTATTAAAACAAAAAACATATCCGTAGGCTGCTCTCCTGTACTGCTGGCCAGACTCTCCTAGGCTGAGTTGTTCACTTAATTACTGCTGAACTTTCATCCTCTTAATCTATTAATTTCATTATGGTGCCTTGTGCGGTTATACACAAAAATGAAAGAAAAGCTTGGAAGTGTTTGATGCATTCAATATTTACCCATGAAAAACTTCAGTTTTAAACTAGTAGTACAAGCAAAATAGATTATATCTTTGCTTATCCTTCTCAATCTGTTAAATTGGTAACAATTTGGTTTTTATTTATTTCTTCTCTCTCTTTATTTTCTATTTTTTGGATAAAATTTTTACTCTTCCTTCTAGAAGCTCTGGTATGAGATGAGTGGCAGTTTAGATGAGGAAAAAGATATTCAGTTTTTAGTTTATATTATATTATAGTGCTTCTCGAAGGCTTCATGTAAATTTCTGTAAAAGAAAGAAAAGATGTAGTCTAATGTTTTTCCCATATTATAAATTCTCAACAAACCAATAGGCAGCATCGGTAAGTTTTAGTTCTTTATCCTAACTCCAGAAATGCATAACACATGAACAGTTTACTAATTCATTTATTTGACACTTTTTCTTGTCACTTTTTTTTTTTTTTTTTCTTTCAGACTTGTGTCTATAAATTCTGTCTTTGACCATTTTTGCTGGAAATTTCTAAATGTCATTGCTATCATCATTAACAACTGCCTGTTTCTTCTTTTCCTTTATTCCCTCCTGTACTGTGGTCATTCATTCATCTATATCTTCCTTTGAAAATGCTCAAGAAAGTCAACTTTTGACATTTGAATTTTTCTTTTATCTTCACTTGAAACTTTTTCTTTTATCTTCCTTTTTGGTTAGGGTGGAAGTATTATATTCTTGTTTACATAAGATCATGTTTATGCAGTGATACATTCAATGAGAACTCTCCTCCCACTAATGATCCAAAGTACATTTCTTCTCTTGGTTCATCTGTTTATAAAGCAATGTCTAAAGCAGATAAGGATGCAGTTTGGCTCATGCAAGTATGTGCTCTACATTTCTACTATCCTCTACTAATTTTCACTTCTTTATCTGATAATGTTTTAAATGTCAGTTTTATTCATCAGTTCACATTTATTATCTTCTTCATGCTCTATGATTTATTTGGGACATGATCACTACTAAAAGGGTGGATATTACTAAAAGAATTCATACAATGTTTATTCAAGAGTTTAAATGACCTTTGGTTCTATTATTCAAAAGCTATCAAGATATGCAGAGGTTAATAATTGATTACAAGCAGGAAACGAAGACATAAAAGTGAACCTTGGGAAATTTCTCCCTGCCATATGCTTCTGTGCTTTGGCTGTAGATGTTTGCTAATTGAAAATTGTAAGTTTGAAATGAATATTAGCTTACCATAGTTTTATGTTCAAGTTGAATTATTTATTTGCTGGAATAGGAAAAATGAAATTAGGTCTGTAACTATTAGTGTTTATTAAATTGTAAATAGATGTTATATTTTGAAGATAAACTCTTAAACAGAGGAAGAACTGAAAAGTTCTACTTTTTGAAGTGCATTTACTACCTCCAACCTGGAGTTACATTTACCAGCCACGAATTTTGGGTACCTGATGGCTTATCTCTAGCAACTTGATCTAGTAAAACAGTACAACCCGAAAATAAAAGATTGATCTTTTCTGTCTTTCCACTTTTCTTCTTTTACTGATGCATGGGGTTGTTTGACCTTCCTGGTGTGTCTACTACTAGTCAATGCCTTTTGTGATAAATTAAGATGCTTGCTGGTTACAATCTTCAGGGTTGGCTATTTTATTCAGATTCGAAATTCTGGAAACCACCACAGATGAAGGTATGTCTCCTAAAAGTAGAACTTCAATAGTTTATTGTGATATTATATTTTGATAGGCATATTCATTTAGTGTATCCTGATATCGAAGTTCCTATTTCAGGCTTAATTTTCTTGGATCAACAGAAAGTTATATTTTAACTTCCTCGCCCCAGTCTTTAAATTATGTTGGAGGGAGTCTAGTTCCCGCTATTGATTGAAAACAATATATAATTAGTGTTACAGCAAACCTTCGTAGTTTCTGTACATTATTGATTAAAAGTATTGAGTATATATAGCTATACTAAGGTTCTAAACTAGGAAATGTTACTAATTATCTCTAAGATTAACTTCTATAAATGGGCTTGAGACGAGGATGTATACGACTAAGCTAATTACAGATTTCGTGTCATATTTACAGATACATAACAATTTGAATCTTAAACAGAAACCCTTGTTCACAACATTAATTTTATATTATTTGTTGCATCCAAACTTCTTTTGAGGGGAAAGCTTTTGTGCCTAACAAAAATTTCAGGATGGATTATTCTTCTTTGTTCAGGGATCCAATGTTGTTAGTTCACTACAAAAAGTAATATTCTTACTTTGTAAATAGTCTTTGTATTACAATAAGGAATTCGACTCCTATTGTCAGAAAACCTATATCATTTGAATCTCTATAGAAAAACATTGTTGATAAGATCAAGTTTATCTTTGTCATTTGGAGCTATTCTCTTAGGTGAACCTTTGTGCCTTCATGGGATTTTACAAGAATCTCGGGATTGATCATTATTTTTGTTAAGAAAGGGATCTATCAAGACTTCTGTTAAATTGTGAATAAACTTTCAAAATAATATTTCTTCTACATTTTTTCATGAATATAATGTTTACATGTTATTAGATATTTTGTGTTTTTATTTAAAGTTATAAGAAAAAGGAATACAAAAGAAGTGTTAAATTACCACAGTGCTAAATATTTAAGTTGATAAAAAGAGAACACCCTCTTATGTGTGGGCCGAACTCAAGTTCTCAATCGTAGGTTCAACACGTGCACAATAATCAATGAATGAGAAGGAACCTAGGCTCAAATCTGATACGATGTTAAATTATGATATGCTCTAGAAGTCTTAAGCTAATACAGAGTAGTAAAATTTAATCACTTAACAAGAGGATTTTAAGATTTTCTCAAAGTTCTTTTTCCCATGTGTCGGTGAATAATTTATCTTTGAATTGTACATTGATACATACATATATATATATATAAATATGTAATTTCATCTATGTGAAAATGCAGTTTTCTTCGGTACAATTGCAAATTTTATGTTGGTTTTATTTTTAAATTTAGCTTATATCTCACAGGCACTTCTTCATTCTGTTCCTTTTGGGAAGATGATAGTTCTCGATCTATTTGCTGAAGTGAAACCAATATGGAAGTCATCTTCACAGTTTTATGGCACTCCATATATATGGTAGTTGAAATATTGCTGCAGTCTAGCAATTTTCAATTCTTTACATGTTACTTTTTGAGGTCATCTCTGTCTCTTTGTGATTATGGATTAGGTGTATGCTGCACAATTTTGGTGGGAACATTGAAATGTATGGTGTATTAGATGCTGTTGCTTCAGGTCCTATTGATGCCCGAGTTAGCGAAAATTCAACAATGGTATACTTTACACAATTTTAAGAAAAGTATCTGCTTAGCTAGGTCTTAGTAATATAAGCTACAAAAAAACTGTACATAAAACAGAAAGCATCTTTTACTTAATGATAGTTGAACAGTGTGTCATTGATTTCTCTGCAAGTCCCTTCAATTGAATGTTTTTTATTGTAGGAGTTCTCATGAGTTCATTTCTTCACATAATAATACTCATTCAGCAATGAAGATCAATCCTACTAAGAGATTTTTCATTTTATGTTTCAATGGTTAAACAAGATTACAATACTATGCATTGCATAGGTTTGAAATATCCATTAGTATGGCTATGATACCAAGGTTTTATCACTTTCCTATGCAAGTATTTTTGTATCAACAGTTAAAAGCATTTTCACTTTACCCTTTACCCTTTACCCCACACTTTTTGAATGCTTCATCCTCTTGAATCTGTGCTGTTCCCAAAATAGAACCATGCAAATAAATCTTTAATGTGCTCCATTTCAAAGTATTATCCTAGATGTGGTTCTCATCTGATTAAAGCTTAAAACCTTGATACTTATAACTTCTGTTGGATGGACTACCCTTGCTTTAGATATTTACCCTGTATAGCAAAATGTTCATATCATACTAAGTGAATGGGAGCTTTCTGTTACCCAAAAAAGTATGAAATTTTAGATGTTTAAAATCATACTAATTTAGATGTTTGAAATTATAAATACTCCATCCCTTTTTTCTTAATTGTAACATTAGTAAATCAAGGTGACAATCCCTATTATTAATGTTTTACAACTAAAACTTATTAATTATTTTTTATAAAACAATGTGAAGCTTACGAATATTTTAGCCTTATTAATAAAAAAGATAACTTGTATTTTCTTTAAAGATGTGAAAGCTTGTCTATGACATGTAAACAAAAAATGGAGGGAGTACTTAAAATCTTCTCTAGTTAGATAATGTAGTGTCTGAGGGGTGAATCTACAAACTGGTGAAATCCTACTCCTTGTTAGATTTATTTAATATTATGTCCGAGTTGTATGTGTTGTTAATGGTTTATTTTAGCTATTAATAAGCAAATAATTATCTAAGGTTATGCTTTTTCTGGACAGGTTGGTGTGGGGATGTGCATGGAAGGAATTGAACATAATCCAGTTGTTTATGAGCTTATGTCTGAAATGGCATACAGAAGTGATGATTTCCAACTTGAGGTAACATATTTCTGTATTATGATCAAGTTAAGATAAAAGAATCTTCATTTGGTAGCAACCATGTCAAAGCTGGTCCTTCAGACTAGGTCAGTGTTGATCTCATGTGTTTCTGAAGGAACACAGGCATAGGCTTCTCGAACTTCAGTGATGTAGTAGAGTAGAAGTGCTCATCCTTGTTATTCTATAGGATGGTAATGTTGATTGTTTCTTGAAGTAGATGTGCTTATAGAAGCTTGATATCACTTCAGTCATCAGAAATTTTCAGATTCCTATTGTATTCACTGGGTAAAATTTATAGGCCTGGAGAAAATCTGGGGTTCATAGTCTGAATTTCGTCAAACAGAGTCTAATTTTTCAACTGTTATCACGGCTATCAAACATATTTGTTAAATAGAAATGCAAACTTGAGTGAAGTTTCTGAAAGTATTAATATTATTACATGCTCCAAAAAAAGGAAAACAAAAATCTGGGTTGATACCTGTACAGGAGATAGTGGTGGGGGAAGACTTGGACCATATGAGAAGATTTTAGCAGAATATGATGAAGAATTTTCCACTAAATTCTGTACAATTGCTGCATGATCCTTTGCTTTATGGTGAATTTTTGCCTAGAAATTTATGTTTACGTTTAATTCTAGGGTTTCATTGCATTTTGATATTGTTTATGTAGCATTTTTATTCTATTTGATATCTCAGGAATGGTTGAAAATCTACAGTCGTAGACGCTATGGTAAAGCTGTTGATCAGGTTGAAGCTGCTTGGAAAATTCTTCACGAGACAATTTATAATTGCACTGATGGAATAGCTGTAAGTTTCTTTCATAAATCACTTACTAACTCCTATTAAAAGCTAGTGGTTTATAGTTTTATTATGAAAGAGGACTCAACAACTAACGACTTATAATACTTCAAACAAACTTTTCATTTTTTCAGTGTCAGAGATATGGCAATTTATGTCATTTTATGGAAAGGGCCTAAAGATTTATATGTATTCTCATTGAATAATTGTTCACCTTTTGATGTTTAGGTTTTTTGCTTGAAATGATTTAGTACATTACTCTAAGGTGGTGTAACTGTCTGGTGACCTCCCATGTTTTCCAAATCTAAAAAGATTAAAAGGTGGAGCCAAATGGCTGGCAAGTAGAAACTGATCTTTTCTCTTGGCATCTTAACTTCTTTAGAGTTAGCAGCTGTCCTGAAAAGGCTGTTCGGGATGAGCATGAATAGAACTGGGCACTGGGATTGCATGTGTGTCTTTGCGACTCTTTTACTTATGGAGTATAACTTTTGGTCCTGTGCTAGTAGAAAATCATCTGTATACACATGAAACAGTCGTATTCTTTGAATCTGCTTGATATTTTCTATTACCTTAAAGAATTACTGAACTATTTTTCCCGTCCTTTTTATATGCAGGATCACAATACAGATTACATAGCCAAATTCCCTGATTGGGATCCATCTGCAAATACCAGATCTTACGTGCATCAACAAAATCAGATGCAAAAACTTGTTGGAATTGGCAGAAACAGAAGGGCCATGCTGGAAGAAGCAGGCTCCTCTTTACCTAAGCCCCATTTATGGTATAACACTCTAGATGCCATTACTGCATTAAAGCTATTTCTTGATGCAGGAAATGAGCTTTCTGGAAGCCTCACGTATAGGTAACTAAGTTTCTGGAAGAACTTATCAAAAAAATCAAATATCTTTCTGTCTCGTATGTTTAATGATTGTTTACTTGGACATGTTCCCTTCCCCATCAGGGGAAAAACAAAAGAATAAATAGAATAGAAAGAAATTGTAAGGCAGCATTCTTAAATAAATAGAATTGATCAACAGGTATGATTTGGTTGACATGACCAGACAATCATTGTCAAAGCTTGCAAACCAGATATATCTGGATGCTGTAACTGCTTTTCAAGACAAGGATCTACAAGCCTTGAGGTCAAATAGCCAGAAATTCCTAGAACTCATTGTGGACATTGATGAACTTCTTGCTACAGATGATAATTTTTTACTTGGTACTTGGCTTGAAAGTGCAAAAAAGCTGGCTGTTAACACTGAAGAGGAGAAGCAGGTCAGAATAATATAATATGATTTACTTTTCCATTGCTTCAACCAATATATCCGAGTGTAAACCCAAGAGCGTTCTTTGTCTCTCGAGAGATGAAGACTGTTACCTGGGGAAGTTCACTCTCTCTATATACACATTCTGAATCACCAAAATGAACGTACCATTAGTAATAATCTATTGATCCTAAACCAGTAAAAGATATATGCCAGGGTATGTTTAAATTCAATATTACTACATTTAACTTTCTGTTTTGCTTGTTTTACAAATGTGGGTTCAGTATGAATGGAATGCTAGGACACAAGTGACAATGTGGTATGATAACACAAAATTAAATCAAAGCCAACTTCATGATTATGGTAAACACACTTTTTCTACAATCAAAGTTGCCACTTGTATGATGTGAGTTTCTATTCCATGGTTGACGTTTATACTTTCAGCAAATAAATTCTGGAGTGGGCTGCTGAAAAGCTATTATCTGCCACGCGCTTCTATGTACTTCAGACGATTGTCAGAAAGCTTAAGAGAAAACAAGGAATTCAAGGTAGAGGAATGGAGAAAAGAATGGATTGCATTTTCAAACAAGTGGCAAGCAGGTAGAGAGCAGTACCCGGTAAAGGCCAAAGGGAATGCCCTTGCTCTTGCTACTGATTTGTATAAGAAATACCTAACCTGATCTATTGGTTGAGGAAGATGCATAAATTTATTTTTGTACAATGCTCCTTTTAATGTAAAATTAAAATAACTTTTGTGCAATGACTGAGTTTGGCCCTGGAATTCGATGCACTAAATTAGCATTGACATAAAGTCCATGGTTATCTTTCTTTTGAAGAAAGTAATATTTTATCTTCATATAAAAGAGACATTCTTTTTGTGCAAATCATCCAACCAGGTGTTGGCAAAATGGATTCTAATCCAATTAAATGAAAATTAACTTGACTTATCTGCATGCTCATAAAATATTCAAATAAACATGACAATAATGGAGCAGCAGCTGACTACAGAATGAATTATATACCTACCTACTGTAGCAGTAAATCAATACTAATCATCATCATATGCAAAAATCATACCGGTTTCCTGCTCCCTTCTCCATTCGGAATAGGGGTAGTAATCTTTTTAGTTCCCGCGCAATCAACCGAACCCTGCAAGCTGGAGCTAGCTTTCTCGCCTGCCAAACTGCTTTCTTCACTAGAACGAGTCTTGTCCCCCCGTCCATTTAGTCATAAGAAGGCGTCTGGAAGTCCCAACTTTTTACTACTAAGACATTTTCTATTCATATCACATTTATGTAGATTTGAAACTGCATCTGTCTGCGTTAGTGTTAATAGAAATGTTTGATTCTCGCCTTTCTTTCCCCCCTTATTCTTCCTTATTTCTTCCAATAAACCTCTACTTGTCTCTATACCTGTTCAATAAAAAATGATATGGGATCATTACACTATATATATATATATATATATATATAATAAATTTGAATGCGGAAAAATAGTCTATTTGATTTCTCACCTGAAAGATAACCTCCATGGACATACCCACTAAATTTTTCACTCGTGTGTTCTCCTGTGAAAAGTATTCTTCCTACTGGTGCCTGTCCAAAAAAGAAAGATAAAATTAAACTTAAGTGTTACCATGAATTTTATTTTTGTATACTGCAAAGTATGTACATAATTTCAGGAATTTGCATACCTTAATATCATTGACAAGTTGATGATTAACATAAATTGGATAGTTACTGTAACTGCCACGCTGGAAGCGATTATTCCACCACCGTGGCACGAGAATATCAGTGGCATCTGGTATGTCAGGACCAAACATGTTCCTCAATACTTCCATGGCTTCTTCCAATGTTTCTTGATCTGATTGAGCTTCAATTCTTTTTGACTCTCCGTTTGTCAGTGTTACAACAAGAATATTGGATCCAGGGTAAGCATTCTCCATGTGCTGGTGATGAACAAAGTACCAGGTCAAACCAATTTATATTAGTTTGATTATATATTCATCTATAGAGAACAATATGTTATCCTTGATATTTTTTTTTTCCTTTCTCCAATGGTAAGTATACCCATATCTCGAACAGAAACAAAACAGGTCACATGCATACAGAAGATTATATAATTTCTTAAACAACTTTTATGATCTTTCAAGTTATAATTAATCTAGACTACATAAGCAAAGATCAAGTCGTACTAAGTGATAAAGGTGCGGATAATTTGGGTGGCTGCTCGCAAAGAAACTATCCAACATTGGACTATCACTGCTAATGTTTAATGTAAAGAACTATATTCTACATGTATCTGTACAGAGTTTCAAAGTTTTGGGATCAGTAAATTTCACGTATCTAATAGCAGATTGTGATCAATGAGTTTGGAGGAAAAAATTCTCAGCCTGCCATAACAGTCCTATCCATTTAGCTAAAACAAATATTAAGAAGCAAGCAAAGTTTTGTATTTGAAGTTCAGCAATAGAAATCATGACCAGTCACTGCCATCAATCAACAGTTAAACAAGTAGAATAACTACGAAGGACTACATTAATAATGGGTCAATCAAACAAAGTGGATGTGTACATATATATATAGATATTTCAATCACATCCAGTAATCAAGCTCAATAAAGAATAGGATAAGTTGGAGCCAGAAAACAAAAGCAGAACACAGCAAAATCCAGAATTTTCCATAGCACAGTAGGGTTGGCTTCATTTCAAGAAAAACCAGAATGCATTTATTTATATATATGAAAGTTCAAATGGAATACCTGCCAGAATGTGTAGTACCCTCTCCTTTCATGGGCATAGATGAAAAACTCCTTTTCAGCCTCACAAGGCCAAAACTTGTATGGAAACTTTAGGAAGATTTTTGTGTAAACCATTATCTCACAATTGTTAATGGCATCTGTTTTCCATCTCTGTCCATTATTAGAACTAAGCATTAGTATTTAATTTCATAAAGAAAATGACTGCAATATTTTTTCTTTTTCTTATTTTTGTGCCAAGTATTATGTACCGCAAACAAAGAGCATATCTTTTTTGAAATAATAAGAAACGGTTGTGTCACATCATATTCTCAATTCTTGGACAAGACACATTAACAGCAATTGTTTTTGTCTTCCATTTTTTTTTTTTCATTTTTTGTAATTCAGGTGTCTAACTAGTCAAGAAGGTATTCATTATGACACGATGAATTTATATAAATATGGGTACAATCTTACTCAACCTTGTGGCAGGATCCAGCTCATTTTTTATTTTTAGTTTTTTTGTTACCTATTCCTAGTGTTCTCTGAATTAGAAGCAGAGTGCCAGAGAGTGAGGGACAGAGTGGCTGGGGGTGGGTTCAATATTTATCAAAATGCTTGTGCAACTCTCTCCCATTTAAAACAATTCAAGTCCACCACATTTATCAAAAACTAGGGGCCTGGTATTTTGCACTAGAACCAAAGAACATCTTTGATATTGCTCCTCAACCACCTCCCTCCTCTTTCATTTCAATCTGTGAAACTCAATTAATAA
The DNA here is from genome assembly GCA_027405835.1 of Asclepias syriaca. Taxonomy (NCBI): domain Eukaryota; kingdom Viridiplantae; phylum Streptophyta; class Magnoliopsida; order Gentianales; family Apocynaceae; genus Asclepias; species Asclepias syriaca. The sequence continues at coordinate 20,229,697 of CM049927.1, forward strand.
GGTAGCTAACTGTCCATCAACATTGACCCCTCTAACCTACGGTGGGCATTTAATATCTAGTACATAGCTAGCATTTTTATAACATACACACAAAATGAGAAAGAACCTTCTCAGTGCAGATAATAAAACCATTTAGGATTGTCCTAACCCCATCAGTGACCCCATCCCAACCATGTCCAATTAATGACCACACTTGAGAAGTAGGCATATTTAATGTCACAAATACTGAATAGTACTTTCAAGATCCCACACTAGAACCCCTTTTTGCATCCAAGGCCTCTCATTACTCTAATCGGTAAGTTTGAAGATTTTGAAACCTTAATCAAACAAACAAACAAGGAAAAAAAGAGGGGTGGGGGGAGTGTAGGGCAATAATTTAGTCATTATTAGAAAAATTCAAATAAGCAAGAAGCACAAGCATGATCCACATGGTACGTAGTAGTAATAAAGAAAGAAAAAGAGAAGAGAGGTAAATACAGGTAAGGGAGGTCGAAAGCAGATAAGGTCACTTTGGAGGACACCAATGCTAACGGACAAGATCACGTAATTGGCTTCGTAAACGCAACCATCCTCTGTAGTCACTGAAACGCCGTTTCTCGAGTGCTGCAACTCCCGAACAACCTGCCATAATTTCATCGTCAAAACAGAGTAAAAATCCATAGTTGAACGAGAAAAAACAAGGGAAAAAATGGATGTTTTACCTAACTAGATCAAGAAAAAAAAATGGCCCGACACACAAAACTAAGGAAGAAAAATCCAAAAAGATTCCTAGTCAAACCAAGAAAATCTGTGCCAGAAGACCTTCTTTTGTCTTCTAGTCTTTAAAAGAAGGAAGAGAAAAAGAAGAAAAAAAAAAACAAGATCATCTTCATTTTTTTACCTGGATTCGATACATAGAAATCAGTAAAAATCATAATTCAAGAAATCAGTTGAAACAGTTTCCAACAATGATTACAAAGTAAAATTCACTTGATGGAAATCAGTGGTGAAATTTTTTTTCAGAAAATAAAAAAGGCTAAAAGCACAGTAGAATAGGCAACCTTCCCCTTCCTAGTAGATGATCTTAATTAAGGGGAGAGAGAGAGAGAAGCAATTGACAATGAATTTAATGAAGAAAATGACAAGACCCTTTTATTTCAACATGGCCATGGCTCCATATTTTGGATTGACATGTCCACCTACCTGAATTCCTTCGTTGTCTTGGATAACTCAAAAGGAAAGTTACCTTCATATTTCCGAATTCTCATCTCTCTTTGGCATATTTTCATGTTGAAATAAAGAGTTTCCTACATTCAGTGTAGTATTAATAGCATCTTCAACTTTTTCTTCTTCATTTTTCTAACTACCTATCTTTAAGAGTTTTAACTCTAAGACTTCATTTAATCTATTTAAAAAGGATAAAAAAAAAGGTATTTTAGACATCAAAATAAATAATTTTGGAACGCAGAAGAGAAGGAAAAGATTTATAAATATACAAAATGGTGGTAGTAAACTAGACGGACCACTAAATACAATTCATGTGCATCGATTTCTCGTTTTTACATCCAAAAATAATGTCCTAATTTCTGTTTTTATGTGAAAAATATTTTATTTGGATTTAGCGTCTAACAGCTGTGATTTAATAAGAATAGATAAGTGCTGGTGAGATTAAGTCTAGGGACAACATTTATATTATTTAGGCTAGACAAAGAATAATTCAGTAACGTAATTACGAATTTAAAAGATAATTCACTGTTTTCTATATTTTAATTTTAATTTTATCTAAAAATATATTATGTAATATAAGATGTGTATAGTTATTATTAAATTATAATATCTTTTCAGTTTACAAATTAGTGTTTCGGTTGACCCATTGGTATAAAAACCTATCTTGGGAAAGGGAACACCATCTGGAAACCTCTACAAATAATACCCTCGGAAAGTCTGCGCTCATAAAAGCCCTATTTTTGTCTTCTAGTCTTAAAAGCCAAGAGCACCTTCTTCCCTTCTCATTGCTAAAAGTTTCAAAAAGTCCTGTTTTCAGATTTATTATTATTATTATTATTGATAATTATCTAGTTCCTAGAAATAGTAGCTCCATAATTCTGAATGTCTTCATCCATGTATGTATTATTTTCTCAAAAGAGTCTAGAAAGATAAATAATCAAGAAAAAATCAAACTTCAACACTACCTAATAAACCACTAACTACCTCACTAGAAGAAGATTCTTACCAGAAGAAACTGTTAAAAAAAAGAAGAATGGAAATAAGAAACTTATTGGCAGCCCCGCATTACAACATAAACTTTAAAGTAATACTTGCCTACCAAAACCACACAAAATGCTCCCACTTCACCAATTCTGAACTCACGTTGAGATATTCTCAATTTGAAAAAGTTGGAGTGAAAAATATTCTAATGGGAAATTGCAGAGGGTTCCAAAACAGGCTGACAGTAGCAAATAGGTATTTTATATGTATAGGTGTGTGTAAACAACCAGTGAATTAGCAAGTCTTTTTTTAAAATAGAAAAGATAGCTTTAAGAAAATGTCTTTGTCTGAAAAAGCTTTTAAAAGTAGCATGATCAATCTCAACAGCCACACAACAAATTAAGAAATAAATCCATGGATACAATAAAAATAGAAACTTGGAGTCTGCATTAATAATTCTCATTCCGTCTCTTTCTTTTTCTTTACCCAACAGTAGTTTAAAACGTGTCTATCTATTCCATCTTTTGATTGGTTTATTTTCACAAAGAAACAAAAACACAAAAGTGTAAATAAATCTAAAAAGAGTTTATGTTCAAAAGTTAATGGAAGTATGATGTTGGAAATTCTATCAAAATTAAATAATGGTTACCCTTTCTCTCTCTTTCTGTATATATATATGTATATGGTCCATACAATGATGGTTTGGTTTATCTTTGAACAAAGTTTTAAATTCAAAATTTGTGTATATATCACCTGAATCAAAATCCTGACCGATCTATTAAAAAGACAACTAAAAATACCTCAAACTTAAAAATAGTTCAACAGTATACTTACTGTATTAAGTTTTAAACGGCTGTCCAAGATTTTACCATCAGATGTAGAAAGGAAGGTTTCTGCCATTTTGTAGAGCAAGTGTTCGTAGCCTCTTTCATCAGCAACTAAGAACTCTCTGTCTCCAAAATCCACATATGTTGATATGGGTTCAACCTCTATACCAGAAGAAAAGAAAAGAAGAATTAAAATCACTACAATAATAAAAACAAAAGCCAAAGAAAGAATGTGTAAAAATTGGATTATAATAGTACTTAAATATTTTTTTTTCAAAAAAAAAAAAAGCCTTACCTGCCATTTCAAAATCATGTAGAATGAAATCAATTGCCAACTCAATAGGTGTTTTTGGAATACTGCAAAAAAAAATAAAATAAATAAATAATAATTAAAAAATTAAAAAAGAAACAAATCAAACTATAAGACAAAACATTGAAATATGAATGTGTTCACAAAAGATAGCATAGTAATAGAATTTTATTTATTCCAATGACTTTTTTTTCGAAAAAAAAAGAGTTAAAATGAAGAATACTAACGAGGCGGTTTCAGCAAGAACGGACACATCGTGAGCAGTGGAAGAGTCATGACTTGCTTCCTGAGACCTCAACTTCTGAATTGCAGAATTCACAGCCTTCTTGTAAGAATCCGCAGCTATGCCACTAGGAAATATCTTCCCACTGTAACCATAAAAACAAACAAATAAATAAAAATTATCAATACTATCACCATCATCATCATCATCATCCTCATCCTCAAAACTTATCAAATTTAAATTAACAGGAAGAAAAAACTAAAAATTCCCCCTCCGATCTAAGAAAACGATTAGCGAGAATATTTAATTTTAATGTACCTGCGGTCGTAGATATTATAGCGGGCATAGCTATAATCAGAAAAACAAGTACGAAGATTTGATTGACAGGCGAGTTCCCAAACAGGGTTAGATTGTTTTCCTCCGACACCAGCAATCCAACCGGCACCGAGCTCCACCGTTACATTACCAAATTCCTCTTTCCTTATCCTACCACCTATTCTATCCGTACCTTCAAGTATCAATATATCATCCACACCATTCTCCGTCAAAACCTTCGCCGCCGCTAGCCCTGCAATCAATCAATCAATCAATCAATCAATTAATTAATTAATGCACGAGCACAAACACAAACACATTAGCATCATCAAGTATCGCAATGATGATGATGATGATCATCGTGTGAGTTCGAATTGTACCTGAGATTCCTGCCCCGACTATTATGACTGATCGAGAATTGCAACGAATTGTTTCGGTTTCCATGAGAGAAGAAAAAAGAGATATATATCACACAATTGAAGGCAGAGACAAATTTTGGAAGGGAAGGAGAGGTATATAGAGAGAGAAGAATAATGAATCTGTATATCAATTGAAGAGAGAGAAAGGGAGAAGACAGTTTAGTTATTCTATGATGAGTGAGAGATTTTCGGTTAGGGAATGAGCGGAGATAGAAGATGAAGAAGAAGAAATAGCGGGAGATGATTTTTATATCAATTCCTTCCCCACTCCTGTTCCTTCCCAAAATCTATTTCTATTATTATTTAATATTATAATTATTTTTCTTTTCTTTTTTTTTTTGAATTTTTTTAATATTCTTATAATAATATTTAAAATTCATTTAAAGATAAGTTTTTTATTTCAATTTTCAAAATATTCAAATTAGTAAATTATATTTAATTATATTTTTAAAAACACAACAATTTAAAAAGAAAAAAACATAAACTTTTATTTTTGGAGTAGGGTAGATTAGTCATTAAAGAAGGGTAGTTTAGGAAATTGAAAAGGAAAGGTGAGATTAAGAACGAGGGCAAATTAGTAATTTATTATGGAAAACGAATTTCATGGAGAAGTCAAAATGGGAAGGTGAAAGGCATTGAAGCAGCGACAGAGGGGACCAAACACGTGTGTGGGAACACGTGAGGTTTTTTAAATACTTTCATTTCGCTGTATATTTTTTATTTCGATTCTGTCCGTAACAGTCTTCAATAAAAGTTCAATTCTATTACATAAACCTTTTTTTTTTTAAGTAATAAAAAATATAAGAATTTAATTATCCAAACATAAAACGTAAGAACTCATTTATCTGAATAAAAATAATTTAAAAACTAAAACAAATAATTTCATGTTGAATTAAATTAATATTAATAGTATCTTGGTACAAAATTTTGTGGTGTCCCTAAAAGCATAATAATAAATTTATGATATGTGTTTTTACGTTAATTTTTTTTTAATATTATTGTCACATAAATTAAATTAAAATTTACGTTAAAAAAAAACATGTAAAAAAAAAAGCATGTGTTATAACTATAAGTTTACGTTAATTATAATAGGTAACAAAGGTGCCCCAAGCTTAAAAAATATAACACGTTGGCTACGGGATTGGAGAAGGAAATTAGCTCTGGGCTGTTCCTTGTACCAAAAAAAGGCGCCCCTCCCAGACGGCCCCACATCATTAGGAGAGGAGGTAAATCACGGTGACTCAGGGTTCCACAGGCAGGGGGACGCACCTGGAGCTCTGGGCTGTTCCTAAGTCGGCACAAGGCGGTATTACTGTATTTCTGCTATAGAATAGTTTTGGCATGTGATATATATACATATATATTTATATATACTGACGGACGTAAGAAAAATAACAGAAATGTAAAGAAATGACACACATAACAGAAATGTAAAGAAATGACACACAGATTTAACGTGGTTCACCAACAATGTGTTGGCTACCACCTAACAGAAGAGGAGAGAACTTTTACTGATTTTGAGAGAGATTACAAAGGTAGTTGTAGGTGACTACAATACCATGAATGCTTTACAAATGAACTTATTTATAGGAAAGATGACAGCTACCTTTGAATATAAAATAAATCTAGAATATAAAATATTATATTAGTCAAATATTATAATATTTGACTAACTTCTTAATCCCAATGAGAAGTAACAGATTTGACTAATTCAAGGTATTCTAACATATACTAGGATTGTTGTGGTATTATTATGCTATATAAATATAGTTTATTATTAAAAAAAATTATATTATATATTATAGACATTTAAATTTAATTATATATTTGAATAATTGGTGACTTTGATTCCAAATAAATTTATGTTTGACAAGTTTAGTCTCAAAATATTTTTTTAACTTTTAAGGTCTCAAATATTTTTTTAAGTGAACAATAAAGTCCTCACTTTTTGACGAATTCTGTCAAAAACCCAAAAAATTTAACTGTTTTTACATTTAGTTAGTTAAAATTAAGGATAAAAAATTCATTACATGTAAAAAGAAAAAAAATATAATAAAAATTTAAATTTAAAGGGATAAATATATTTTTATTATTTTCTGACATCTCTGGAGAAGAAAAAAAAATCTTTGTAAAAACAAAAATTTTCTACTAAAATATTTTTGTTGGGAGAAAAACTTTCATTATTAATAAAAAGAAATGTTCATTCTCTTTTATATATATATATATATATATATATATATATATATATATATATATATATATATATATATATATTTTAAAAAAGTTAGAAAACGATAAAAATCGAATTTGTATTTGAAGAAGATGAATATTGACGAAGAATTTGATAAATTTTTTATTTTTTAAATTTTAAATTTTAAATGTGAGGATATTTTTATCCTTTTGTTTAAATATTATTTTTAATTTTGTCCTTTTGTAATAACTTTTTATCCTTATTTTTAATTAATTAAATTTTAAAACCGTTAAATTTTTAAAGTTTTTGACAGAATCCATCTAAGGGGACTTCATTGTTCACTTTAAAAAAAGTTTGGGACCTTAAAAGTTAAAAAAAATATTTTGGGACTAAAGTTGCCAAACATAAATTTATTTGGGACCAAAGTCACCAATTATTATTATATATTTAAAATATATAATTAAATCTTATTTTAATATTTTAATATATAAATATTTATATATTAAGATATTAGAGATTTATTTCTCATATTAGTGACACTTGTATCATAACAGACAATTGAGATGTAAACGATCTGAAAAAAGAGACACGGGGAGAAGCCGAGGAAATTATACAGAACAAATTCTGTCAAAATTTATTTCGAGAAAATCAAAGGTCTCTAAAGAAAAGTCATAAGCCCTAGAAATTCATAATTGTTTAATGAATCGAGATCAAACCAACGACACTCAAAATTGGATCCAATTCGATATCAGCCCAAAACATCCTTCAAATAAATCAGAATCTATTGAATCGAAATCAAGTCAAAAAAAGCCCTTAACCCACGAATTGAATCTAGTCTGATATCAGCCCAAAACATCCCTCCAATAAATTAAAATCCATTAGATCCAGGTCAAGCTCAAAAAGGCCTTCCACCCATGACGGATCGAATCAACTGATGAATAGAAATAAAACCTAAAAATAAATTATTATAATTATATTACGTGTAATTTATTTATTTTTAATTTCGATTTACAAAAAATACACGAAAAAAAAGAAACTTGTTCATATATATATATATATATATATATATATAAAATCATGAATTATAAATTTTGAATATAAGAAATATTCGAATATATCAAATCTATTATACCAAAATTTAAAATAGTTTTGTAAATAAAAGTCTAATCATAGTATATATATATATATATATATATATATATTATATGGAAACGTTATATATATATATATATATATGCTAATTTTAAGAAAGAAAGAAAATATTAAGCATTCATGTTTAGTTAATTCACATTTCCATTATAAGATTTTTCCTTTTAACATTTCAACCTAAAATTTTATTTTATTTTATTTAAAAAAAAAACAAATATAAAATTATAACATATTGTCCACTATGCTACATCCAAGAAATCTTGTACGAAAGCTAAGTGGATTCTTCTGAAATTAATAATTAGAGATTAAAAAGTTTAAGAAGCTACTATGGACAAATTTGAATGCCACTTAGTCAATTAATTACTTAATTAAATATTCATTAGTATCAAAATCTTATCTCACCAACTTTTATACATATCTATCTATATATATATATATATATCACTAAGCCTAACACATTGTAAAAAAAGAAGACAGAAAGTTGAAAATATAAAATTTGTTAAAGAGATGGTGGCTTCATCTTTTGGGACAAAATGGTATGAAATTAATTACTTTTTATGGGGGGAATTATATGTATATATATATAATAAAAACTTAAGTTTAATTATTAGTGCATATCATTGAGATGTTACTTTCATGTCCTAATAGATGCATACGTAAAAGAGAATGATAATTTTTCTCTTATATATTCTCATTCCATCTCATGTTGTCGGATAAGAGATCTTCCAAATTATTTTTTTCAAAATTGTTTTTATGGCTCTTGAATTCCAAAAATGTCTCTCCTCTATTCTATTGACGGAGAGAGTATTTATAATTTATATAATAATATAAATTTCCTAAATTAACGGAGAAGGTATTTATAATTTATATAATAATATAAATTTCCTAAATTACCCTTAACTAAAAGGATATACTATATATATATATATATATATATATACCATCAAATTAAAAAACAAAAAAGATTTCGAATTTTAATTAATTAAATTAAAATATTAAAATGAAATAATTAACGAATAAAGATTAAGAAATAATTAACTAATTTTGAGATTTCCTATAATTTAATCTATTAGTATTTTAGTTTCTATTTTCGAAATCATATTGTTATTTTTCAAAATAAAAATAGAACAAATTTTTGTCTTTTTCTTTTTATCGTCCAAATTTATCAATTCAAAAAAAGAAAGTTTTCGCGGGCGAATATTTACCTAAAAGTTTTAAGTTACTTCCATTGGTTGATTCTCTTTCAATCTTACATAAGATATTCCTCTTTTGCATTATATAATATTGTTTACGAACAATCCATGAAACAACTGATCATATGAGACGATCCAAAATATCTCATGAATCTTCACCTAATGCCATGGATTCTCTCTCTCTCTCTCTCTCTCTCTCTCTATATATATATATTATATATATATATATATATATATATAGAGGAAGAGTAAATATATATACTGTGAATTTAATTTGGATTACTTAAATATATATATATATATATAGAGGAAGAGTAAAATATATATACTGTGAATTTAATTTGGATTACTTAAATTCTGAAATTGTTTTTCTCATGCTACTTAATTAGTCTTCTTTCTTTCTTTCTTTCTTTTCTGGTCCACGAGAAAGCGGCGAAATGTCTTTGTAAGACAAAGAAAATTTCAACTTTGGGGGATTAATCATAATTTGTATTATACACATAATATATATATATATATATATATATATATATATATATATTTGTCTTAACCTTGGAAAATGATGGATATATAATGCTAGGAAAATTCCTTGGATGATTTAGTATCTTTAGTCTATGGGGAAAATCTTTGCATCATTTCAATGTGAAAGGCAAGACAAGACATGGAAAAAAATGGCTGTCTCAATAATCATTTTAGAATACACAACCATACTTTAAATAATTGATAATAGTACCAATAAGTTTATCAGTGTGACTTACATTTTATATTTAAATACTTTAATCTAATCACTTATTATTATGTAAAAAATTTAGATTTGATTCAATGTAAGAATAATTCAGTGTTACATTTCAATATGTTATTGTCTTATGAAAATAATTGTGTAAATTTTTTAAAAAATTCATATTTGGCGTGATTCATTTTTTTAATTGAATATTTGAACCTTGTTATTTATAAATAAAAAATTTTAAATTCAATTTAATTTAAAGACGATCATGTATCATATTTCTATATATATAATTTTAAAGAAGTGTTGTTAATGAATATAAACCCTAACTAAAAAGTATGAATTTTGATGAACACAAGATTGTGGATTAACTATAGCGTCAAGGAAACCAAAGAAAAGAAAAGAAAAGTAAAATCCCTACACATATTGGATCCAAAGTTTGCATAGAAAAAAATGAAGAAGATAACAAAGAGAAGATAATATATATATATATATATATATATATTATATATCGTATTATTAATGGCCTCTTAATTATTGTGGCTCAAGTAAATTAAAGCAATATAGTGGACATGATATAATAATAATAATAATAATAATAATAATATATATATATAAAATTCTTTAAGATCAAAACTGTGTATCGCAGCATTATATTTTTCTTGAAACAGCAACGTGTGGTAAATAAATTTGTTAATTAATCAAGGAATAATTTGTACTTAGCTTTCATTCATTGAATAATATATATATACACATATATAGTTTTATTGTTTTCGGTATGCAGCTTTTCTAGAATCATATTGAACTTATATATATATATATATATATATATATATATATATATATATATATATATATATTTGTGTCTATTACTGCTTCTACTACGCCCATAGATTTTCCAAATGCTGACGTTTTCATGTCCTATTTTTTTCATTTTTTTACTTACCATGCATGCATGTGTATTCCACTTATTGGCTTGTTTTTTGTTAGGAATTTGGTGGCCATGGTTTGCATCATCTTGCAACATTATTTTCTCTAGATATATATATATATATATATATGTATGGTTTTGATCAAACTAGGAGTACTTATATAGATACATTAGTGAAGAAAATTTCTGCTGCACTGTTGATTAAATTGAATCCAATGCGAATTTAAAAATTGGACATTTAATTCAATTTTGTTTGTTTTTATTCAGACATGTTGTCCATAACGTCTGGGAAAAAAGACTTGAAATGGAAAGAGATTGACAAAGAAATTGTCCCAAAGTTTCCAAAAACAAATATTTAACTAATATCTAATTGATGTAATAGATGTGCCCTTTCTCTGAAGCTCTAATTAATGGCCTCCTGATGTTGATGTTTCTTGGAATAATTAATATTGACATTTAACACTTAGTTGTCTTCAAGATCGTCATCATCATATACATACATACATACACATACATACATACATATACATACATACATACATACATATATATATATATATATATATTTAAAAAAATTGTGTTGTAATGAATTGAATGGATGAACTCATCAAGATTCTTAATTCCTAACCATCATCTCTTACAAGGTGTGTGATGACTATGGATATGATGGATGCTTTCATTTTATTATTTATAGTAATTTGACCATATTTTTAATCAAAAATTATTCATTTTGATCTCTCTTTAATTATATTTCATAAATATAATTTTATTGTCTTTCATTTTGTGCACATTAAAATAAAGTTGACTTTATTGAAAAAAAAAATCGAAAAAGGTGTATCTCTAAAAAAAAATGGGAAACAAGAAAAATAAATATGACATGTTTGGTCGGTTCCTAACTAATGATTTTTGTTTGAAGAAGTTTTATTACATAAACAAAAGGAGAAAAAAATTTGGTATTTCTGACCAAACATTGTTTTTTTTTTTTTTTTTTGTGTGGTTGGAAGAAAGTAAATACTCATTTGATTAATTTGTTCATCAAACTGCTCCCTTAATTTTTTCAGAATTATTTTCCCTATCCATCCATTTAGTTTAATAAATTACAAATTATATATATATATATATGTAGAATCTAGAATAAGTTGGTGGACGTATCGGAATTAATTATCATTACCAAGGCAAATGACTTCCGTTGACCTTAATGTTTTAATATTTATTTGACTTTGAACACTTATTTGATGCAAAAAGGTATAATATGTTTCTTTGATTCAAAGGGAGAAAAAAGAAATTAGTGGAATTATAATAATTGTATATATAGAAACTTTCTCCTTGGGTTTTGCTTCAAGTAAGTTTTATATTTATATATATATATATATATATATATATATATGACACAATTTGATTATCTTTAAAGAAATTTTCTCGAGAGAAAAAAAAATGTAATGCATGCAAATTTTCAGTTTACAAGTAAAAAATTGATTAATTTTAGCAATTTTATTTCAATTTTATTTTAGCAAGAAAAAAAAATGAGGGGGTTGGGAGGGCAAGAACGACTTTTTCATGTGTAATTAGATTAATGTAAATTAAAAGGTAGGGGTACTTTCGGTATTAGTTAAGGGATTTATACTTGTGTCTCAAGTTTCCTGGTAAACCTAGGAAATAGGAAAATTAGATTCTGCTTTTAAACAGAAGATTTTTCCTTTTAATTTTTATTTATGCATAGAATTAATAATAATATTAATAAATAATAATTTGACTTTTTTACTATTTATAAATTTGTTAAAATACCATAATATAATTTTTAATTTATATTTTATATAATATAGTGTAATATTAATTTATGATCTATTGAATATAAAAAAAAGTAAATTATCTTACGAACACTTAACTTTTCAACAATTCAACTTTTGCACATGTATTTATTTTTGCTTTGAAGTGACACTTGAACTATAAAATATCACCTCATTTGTCCTTCCGTCCAAAATTTCCGTCAAACTTAATTTTCAATCCAATTCTTAAGGGCATTTTTATCTTTTAAAATCATTAATATTTTAAAATTATTAAGGTTTTATTTTTAAAGGTAATTTATCTTTTTATAAAATTTTAAAAAATCTGAAAAATCTTCTTAAATTTTTCATCCAATTCTTAAGGGCATTTTTATCTTTTAAAATCATTAATATTTTAAAATTATTAACATTTTATTTTTAAGGATAATTTTGTATTTTCATAAAATTTTAAAAAATCTGATTTTTTTATCGTAAATTGAAGGAATTCGATCCCTCAACTACCCAAATGACAAAATTATATTAACCCATGAAGAAACTATTAACATGTTAACTTGTATGAAACTTATATTTTATATTTCATACTAGATGATGCTAAAATAAATTAACATAATTATATGTGTGAACCCCTAGATTTGAATCAAAACCTTATAAACAATAAATAAGAATTCACCATTTGGACAAATACAAAAATTTATATTATTTGAAAATTATATTAAATATAAAGATTCTGATAAAATATTATCCAAACAACACAATTTAAACCATATGTCTTCGTAGTCATTCCCTTTTTCAAGCCTTGAATTTATTTTTTTTAACTTTGAATTCGTTGCAAAATACAAAATTTGAGTTTTTTTTACAATGACATTATTACATTATTACTGTCAGCAATGACATTGTATAAAAAAACACCTCAAATTCATATTTTCCGACGAATTCAAAATAAAAGAGTTAAAGAAGAATTTCAGTGCAAGGTTTGAAGAAGGTGACAATAAAAAAACTTGTAGTTTGAATTATGTCATTTAATAATATTTTTTTGAATTTATATTTAATATAATTTATATTTAAAATATAAAATATAATCGCCATCTAAAATTCGAATTTATTATTTTTGTAATTACAATATAAAATATAAGTTCTAAATAAATTTATATATTTATAGTTTTTTCATGGGTATATATAATTAAAAAATGCTTATAATTGTAAAAAGACAAAAATACATTTAAGAATTGAACGTAAAATAAAGTATGACAGAAATTTTAGACCGAAGGGTAAATTAGGTAATATTTTATAGTTCAAGTGTCAGTTCAAAACAAAAATAAATACAGATGTAAAAGTTGATTTTTTTGAAAAATTCAAGTGTTATTAAGATAATTTATTAAAAAAAAAAAATTACATAGAATAATAAAAAATAAATTAAAAGAAATCCTGAAAGTGGGGTTGACCGGGTCAAATTGAAGGGAACACGCAAGAAACTGGGAAACGTTTTTCTTTATTTTCACAAGAAATGATGCCATATTGAAAACGGCAGGAGCAAGAACGCTTTGTGGTCCATGACAAATTTTAATGGTACCAACACGTTTTCTTTCTACCTAAAAAATTGTTTTTTCACAAAATTTTCCCAATTTATTATTTTGTAAAATAAAATTTTTGTCCAATAATATTATCCCAATTGTTTTTTTTTTAATTGTCGAAACTTTATTTAAATAATATTTATATTTATAAATGAAATGGGAAAAATGTTTCATGACACACCTATGCATAGGTGAGATGATTGGTATGTAGTACAATATGGGTGGCTATATATATATATATATATATATATATATATATATATATATATATATAGAATAGATTGCATACAAAATTATTTAAAATAATCGCAAAAATAAATCTACACTTGTCGGATTTGACTGTGGTCTTAATTGTATTCTTAATCATCATAGATTGATGACAAGAATTTGCAAAGTGCAAAATGAACTTTAAGTAAGGATAATTATTTGTCATCGTTCGTTTTTTTTTTCTCAATCGAAAAAGATTGGGACATTTAATTCAATAATTTCGGCTTTCAAAATCTGAAACTGATTTGGAGAGAGTATTCGTCTGATGGCAATCATTTGATCAAACACTATAATTATGGATATTCTCACTTTTCATTATATTAAATAGATAAATAGATAGCCATGTGAATTTTCCTGTCAAAGATTCGAGTTTTAGTTTGAAATTTTTTATAGTCTCCAGACTTATTTTCAGGTTTTCATGAATCCAAGGATAGTGATTTAGAAAAAAAATAATAAAATGCTAACCTTTATCCATCTATTCTTGTATATTTAAGATGCGTAGCATATTTATTATTCCTACAAATTTAATTTTGAAATATATATTTTTTAAAAGAATCCAATATGGATAGTCATTTCGAATTTTTACTAGTAATAGAATCCAAAATATTCTATAAATTTGAGTAGAAGAACCAAAGTTATAAAATTTAAAATGTATGACTAAACTAGAAAAACAAAAACAATTAGAGAACCAAAGTTCTAAAAGATTTATAAAGGGATAGAAGTTTCCTAATTCTAAAATTGTTGGACATAAAATTACTGTGTGTATATTTAATCTGTGGCGTAATTCAAAAAACAATATATAATAAAATTGCTGGTGAGATATTTACTTTAGATATGGTTAAATGAAGATAGACAACCAAACTTTGGCATGTAGGAAAGGAGTATTTAACATTTCAAGTTCTCATGATGGAGCATTTGAACTGAAACTCTTCACTCATAACCAAAATTGCTACACTGGAAAATGCATATAGTGTTGAACTTATGAATAATTGAGAAGTGGATGACTGTTGCATGTGCTTGTGTCACAAATTATAATAATTAGAAAATTAACGCAATCTTAATAAGTGCAAATATACATCGGTCAACAAGTAATATATGTACCTAAATATAAGATTATCGATCTCACAAGGACTAAGTTTGCCAATTACAAATGCAAATTTGATTGTGCAAATAGTTATCCAAACCAAACAAAATAATGATGAGTGTTATCTAAAACTACTGAAAATAAATTTAAACTAAATGTTAGATGTTAACTTACTAGAGACAACCTCGAAGCAGTGTAGATAATAAAATGAAGTAAAAACGCAAGTATAAGATGTTATGTATGAACCAGTAGTGAATCAGAATAAGCCATAAAATATACCCAGTTTTATGATTAATGCTACAGCAATACGGACGTTACTAGTCCATAACGCAAATACAATTGTGATCTAGAACAACACTAGGTAGAGGACATCTCTGTCTTCACATTAATTTGAACGCAATCTCTTGCTGCCCAAACTAGTGTCATTCAATTATCATGTCCATTAGTTCCATTTCTCTCGAATGATAAACACAATTCAATGTGCTATTCGATAGTCGTAACCACAAATAACACTATCCTTTAAGTAATTGAATTAATAAAATCACATATGCCCAATACAAATATTAATAAAAAAAAATCACATCAATATTCAAGCAAGTTCATCAACAGTTTTAACGATTCAAAATCTGTTCATACACAACTTAACAGCAACAAATCTGAAATATAATGTTGTTGTACAATGCTGGAAAATAGAAGATAAAGGAATGAGGAAATTGATAAAAAACTACTAATCTCTTAGCGAGTATTTTACCCAAAACAATTTAATCAAACCAATCTCTTCAGAAATTTATATTTAAAACTAAACATAAATTCATTAATGAAGTAAGGAGAGTGAGGAAATGGGTAGAAAATTACTAATCTCTTAGTTAATCCTTCTGCCCAAATCAAATTAATCACAAACCCAGCTTCTTTCCTCCTCCAGATTCTGCCGCTGCTCTTTGACGCTCAGCTTGCGGTTTCTGCTTTAGATTTCTCTTCCTTTCTCTCGGTTTTTTCTCTTATAGTTAGTCTACGGCTAAAATCCTAATTTTTCTCTATGAATTTTCTCTCAAAATCTATCCAGAATTCTCTACCCTCTCAACTTCCTCTTTACTGTCGACTCTCTCTATTTCTTCTTGCTGCTTTCTCTCGGTTCTCCTCCCCTATTTATACTCCTCCATTTGTTTCCTTTTCTCCCGAATGACTCAGCTCTTCTCCAGAATTTTCTCAAAACTTCCAGCTCCATAAATTTTTTTGTTGTTTTCTCTTGATGTAGAAATTTCTGGATTTTATTAGAATAAACTCCATAATTTCTCCTTTAATTTCTCAAGATTTCACCCGAATCATTTGTCTCTTTTGTCCAACTTTTGTCCAACTAGTCTTTGTATATATATATATATATATATAAAAGACAACAATTCCAGCTCCTTTAATTTCCCTTAAATAAATCTAATTGATTTCCAATTTCTTCCGATGATATACTCCTCAATCGCTCACTCTTTTTATCCAAATTTCTTTCACCAATTTCAGAGTCTTTTCTTAAAATGACCCAACTTTTTAAAATTTATCCCGATTTAACCTAGTTTATAAAACTATTTCCCAAACTAACTTTAACTCATTCTCCAAATGAGTTTTAATGGGACCTACTAAATTTTTTTTAAAATTTCCTCTTTTTTCTTTTTCTATTTTTATCTCTCTCTTTTATTTAAAAAATTATCCTCTCCGTTTCCTCTCTCCGTTTCCGTTTCCCCTCTCCTTCTCTTTTCTTTTCATTTTTTTTATTTCTTTTCCCTTTCATTATCACCTTCTCCCCACTTTGCCTTTTCTTTTCATTTTTTTGAAATTCTCCATTCCACCTCCCTCTTCTTTCCTTTTTTTTTTATTATTTTCTCTTCTCCTCTTCAGTCCCTCTCAATTCCATCTCCTCTCCAGTCCATCTCAATTCCACCTCCAGACGTCCCTCTTCTTTCTTTTTTTTTCTCTAACCGAAATAACGATGGATGTTGATTTTGTATTTCACTTGTTTTTATAAAAAACTCATTGTTGTACTTTTATTTTATATATATATTATGATGGACTCAGTATGATTTATATATTTATAATTGACCTTATGTTCCACATAATTTTCAAACGTGATCCCGTACTGAATTATAGAATGCATTCTGGCGACGAATTCTCGTACTGAATTATAGGACGCATTGAGAGGATGAGTCCTAATGTTTCACATAATTTTTAAACGTGATAAATTCCAGTACTAAATTATAGGACTCATTGAGAAGATGAGTCCTAATGCTGAATTATAGGACTCATTGAGAAGATGAGTCCTAATGTTTCACATAATTTTCAATACCGAATTATAGGACTCATTGAGAAGATGAGTCCTAATGTTTCACATAATTTTCAAACGTGATAAATTCCAGTACTCAATTATAGGACTCATTGAGAAGATGAGTCCTAATGTTTCACATAATTTTCAAACGTGATAAATTCCAGTACTGAATTATAGGACTTATTGAGAAGATGAGTCATAATGTTCCACATAATTTTCAAACATGATAAATTCCAGAACTGAATTATAGGACTCATTGAGAAGATGAGTCCTAATGTTTCACATAATTTTCAAACCTGATCAATTCCAGTACTAAATTATAGGACTCATTGAGAAGATGAGTCCTAATGTTTCACATAATTTTCAAACGTGATAAATTCCAGAACTAAATTATAGGACTCATTGAGAAGATGAGTCCTAATGTTTCACATAATTTTCAAACGTGATAAATTCCAGTACTAAATTATAGGACTCATTGAGAAGATGAGTCCTAATGTTTCACATAATTTTCAAACGTGATAAATTCCAGTACTCAATTATAGGACTCATTGAGAAGATGAGTCCTAATGTTTCACATAATTTTCAAACGTGATAAATTCCAGAACTGAATTATAGGACTCATTGAGAAGATGAGTCCTAATGTTTCACATAATTTTCAAACCTGATCAATTCCAGTACTAAATTATAGGACTCATTGAGAAGATGAGTCCTAATGCTGAATTATAGGACTCATTGAGAAGATGAGTCCTAATGTTTCACATAATATAAATAAT
This sequence comes from Asclepias syriaca, assembly GCA_027405835.1. Lineage (NCBI taxonomy): Eukaryota > Viridiplantae > Streptophyta > Magnoliopsida > Gentianales > Apocynaceae > Asclepias > Asclepias syriaca. The sequence goes on from CM049927.1 coordinate 20,247,953, forward strand.
ATTCACATCATTACAGAAATAAGTACTACTAACCAAATTATTATATGCTGAAAAACAAAAACAAAAAAAACTTTTAAAATAATTTTTGCTGATATTATTATCAAATAAATTAACATAAATTTTTTTACTTGAAAGTGGAAACAGTTTCACTTTTTAAGATTCCCGGTCCATCTACCAAGTTGGACTTGGGAATAGAAAAGTCTCTAGGGATGAGAGAGAGAGAGATTACACGTTTAAGGAAAAGTGCCCAATAAAACAAGAATCCATGCAGTATGAAAAAAATCAATCTAAACCCTAATTTAAGGAAGTGGGGTCATAAACCCTAATTTAAGGAAGTAGGGTCATAAAAAGATATTCTCTAATTAAACTTAATTAACTATAAACCCTAAAATTCTGGTCTGTGTTTTTTTTTCTTTTTAGTTCTAACCCTGAATTCATCCATCCATTCATTCTTCTAGCTAGAAATTAAGGAAGAATATATAGAATTAAAATTTAAGAAGAAGATGACAGGATCTGGTTCACCTTGTGGTGCGTGTAAATTTCTGAGAAGAAAATGTGTTAGAGGTTGTGTATTTGCACCTTACTTCTGCTTTATGGATGGAGCATGCAATTTTGCAGCCATTCATAAAGTTTTTGGAGCCAGTAATTTCTCCAAACAGCTTGCTCATGTTCCCATCACTTATCGTTGTGAAGCTGCTGTTACCATCGCTTATGAAGCTCAAGCCAGACTTCAAGATCCCATTTATGGCTGTGTCTCAGAAATCGTTTCCCTCCAACAACAGGTATATATATATATATACTTCCTTCATTCATTCCAACCCCCCAATAAATATATACATATACATATATATACATACATACATATATATATATAATCAAACTCACGATTTCGTGTAACGTCCACATGTAGTGAATCTACAAGCACAACTAGCATCACTAAAGGAACAAGCAGCAGCAGCAGCTCAGTGTAGAATAAATATAAATGGTACAAACAATACAAACCCTAATAAATATCTTCCACAAGATCTTCTTCATCAGTATGGTTGGTTTCAATCAGAAAATTCAGGGATGCATCACCAATTTGAAAATATGATTTCCAATTTCTCCAATCCACTACTTTTCAGTAATAATGATAATTCAGCAGTGGAACAAATTTATGTTTCTTGTCACGATGAACAACAACCAAATGAGCAGCAATGGGTTTTGCCGGACGACGACAACAACATGGATGATCTACAACGCGAACGTCTTGGATGTGCAATGGGAATATCCCTCAATGACATGGGTGAAATATTTATCTCTTTTATTTATTTTTTTCAAAATTATTTACAAAATATTCATACTATCTATATATATACTTTTTTTTTGCTATAGATGTAGCTCTACATCCTGAAGCACACCAGAATTTCCGAATCCTTGCTGAAAGAATGGTGTTGGGTTTCTCTGGTGGTGTCTCTGCTTCTGGTGGCGATCTTTGGACACCAATTTCTGGAAATGGCATAGCTGATGTAAGGATTATGAGAAGGAAAAATCTCAGAAATATTGGTGTACCAACTGGTCTTACAATAAGTGCTTCTTTTTGTTCTTGGCTTCCAACTTTGCCTAAAATCGTATTCGAGTATTTGCGTAATTACAAGAATCGATCCGAGGTACAACTTGATGCTTTTATTCAATACTATTATATCCATATTTTAGTTTTTTTGATAAGCACACAGTATAATTTCTTGTGATATTATAACGAGTAAACTTTTTTTTTTTGTTTTAGTGGGACATTATAAGCTTTAATGGTTATGTGAAAGAAATTCTTTACATGGGAAGTGGATCGGAAGATGGCAATTGTGTATCTATCTTACAAGTTACAGTAAGATATATATGAACCCTAAATTTCATCTTGTTTTTTTTTAGTGAATTTGTTCAAATTAGGGCATGGAAAATCTAATTTTTTTGTTTATATTGGAAAAGGGTCCAAGAACAGATCATGGAGGTGTGTTCATCTTTCAAGAAAGCAGATGTGAACCAACAACTTCATTCATAGTTTATGCACCGTTGGACGTGACAACGGCGAAAGTGTTATTCGGCGGTGGAGATCTTGAGATTATTCAACTTCTTCCTTCTGGTTTCACCATTATTCCCAGTGGACCTCCCTTGGATCATCCTGCTGCTGCTGCTGCTATTTGTGATGCTGATCTTCAAAATGGAACGCTTCTCACAATTTCTTTTCAAATTGTTGTGGATTCTAATCCTTTAGCCAATGTTTCTGATGAGGCTCTCGATAATGTTAGTAAGCTTCTGCAGTATACAATGCATAACATTGAGGTGACTCTTGCTCCCTTTTACCTTTGAGAGAAACAGGTATGTTTTTTACCCTAGAATATATATATATATGTATGTTTGTATGTGTTGAAAATTTATTTCTTTTTTGATTTATTTTTCGCAGGAATGGAAGTGTTTGAGGAGGTGGAAACAAGTCTTGATTTTAGGGTTTAATTTCTATGTAAAGTTTGTATATATTAGGACTTTGTAATAAACAGTTTTGTTGGAACTCAAGAGTTCCCCTTTTTATCTTTCCAGTAGTTTTTATTTCTTCAAGACTTAATAAATATGTTTTTTTCAGTACTCTATCTAATACTACATATATATATATATATATATATATATATATATATATATCATGTGGTTTCCCCTTCAGACTCTTAGTTTTTTATACTTTTACATGGAACATATATATATATATATATATATATATATATATATATATTTGATGCATTAAATTTGTATTGGTTCCGTCATTCATAGATAATGGTAAAATAATCAATACATTGCCAAATATATATTTGTTTAAACGATTCAAATCCTATACTTTTGTTACAAACTACTTAATATATATATATATATATATATCTTCTTCTTAACAAAACTAGTCTTTTGATTAATTCCTTAGTGTATCAATTCCAAGTCAATCAATAGGAAAATTAATGTTTCACATAATTTTCAAACGTGATAAATTCCAGTACTAAATTATAGGACTCATTGAGAAGACGAGTCCTAATGTTTCACATAATTTTCAAACATGATAAATTCCAGTACTCAATTATAGGACTCATTGATAAGATGAGTCCTAATGTTTCACATTTATAGGACTCATTGATAAGATGAGTCCTATAATTGAGTACTGAAATTTATCACGTTTGAAAATTATGTGAAACATTAGGACTCATCTTCTCAATGAGTCCTATAATTCAGCATAAATTCCCGTAATTTTCAAATGTGATAAATTCCCGTACTGAATTATAGGACTCATTGAGAAGATGAGTCCTAATCACTACTAGAAAAATCAAGTTTAGCGACGAATATTTGCGACGGCCTCAAAGCCGTTGCTAATAGCGACCGAATTTGCTATACACAATAGCGACGGATTCTATGTGAAACATTAGGACTCATCTTCTCAATGAGTCCTATAATTCAGTACTGGAATTTATCACGTTTGAAAATTATGTGAAACATTAGGACTCATCTTCTCAATGAGTCCTATAATTGAGTACTGGAATTTATCACGTTTGAAAATTATGTGAAACATTAGGACTCATCTTCTCAATGAGTCCTATAATTCAGTATTGAAAATTATGTGAAACATTAGGACTCATCTTCTCAATGAGTCCTATAATTCAGCATTAGGACTCATCTTCTCAATGAGTCTTATAATTTAGTACTGGAATTTATCATGTTTAAAAATTATGTGAAACATTAGGACTCATCCTCTCAATGCGTCCTATAATTCAGTACGGGAATTCGTCGCCAGAATGCATTCTATAATTCAGTACGGGAATTCAGTACGGGATCACGTTTGAAAATTATGTGGAACATAAGGTCAATTATAAATATATAAATCATACTGAGTCCATCATAATATATATATAAAAAATAAAAGTACAACAATGAGTTTTTTATAAAAACAAGTGAAATACAAAATCAACATCCATCGTTATTTTAGTTAGAGAAAAAAAAAAGGAAAGAAGAGGGACGTCTGGAGGTGGAATTGAGATGGACTGGAGAGGAGATGGAATTGAGATGGACTGAAGAGGAGAAGAGAAAATAATTAAAAAAAAAAAAGGAAAGAAGAGGGAGGTGGAATGGAGAATTTCAAAAAAATGAAAAGAAAAGGCAAAGTGGGGAGAAGGTGATAATGAAAGGGAAAAGAAATAAAAAAAAATGAAAAGAAAAGAGAAGGAGAGGGGAAACGGAAACGGAGAGAGGAAACAGAGAGGATAATTTTTTAAAATAAAGAGAGAGATAAAAATAGAAAAAGAAAAAAGAGGAAATTTTAAAAAACATTTAGTAGGTCCCATTAAAATTCATTTTGAGAATGAGTTAAAGTTAGTTTGGGAATTAGTTTTATAAACTAGGTTAAACCGGGACAAATTTTAAAAAGTTGGGTCATTTTAGGAAAAGACTCCCAATTTCAGCTAGTACAATTCCTCTTTTACCCTTGATAAATTGATCCAAAGAATTTCATTTTTTTTTCCAAGGCGCTGCAATAAAATTAAAGTCAAAGAAAGTCAAAATTCAATTTTAATACAATGTGGAATTTTATCCAATAAATCGGGCCTTTTGGCATTAAATCAATAGAATTAAATGTGTAAAGGGAATTGTGCAAATTAAAGTATTTAACCCAAAATCAAGAGACAAATTATGCAAATAATCTAGAAAGTAAGCAAAATATGTGCAAATAACTCTACTATTGTAGAGTTATCACACCCCCAAACTTAAACCATTGCTCATCCTGATCAATGTTGTAGCAAAAGATAGACCAATTAACCTTAACCAAAACAGCACAACAATCATGTTCAGAATCATCCAACAATCATAGGCAAATTTGGATTCATATTTTCAAATCAAAGATATGAAACAAAACTCTAGTGCATTCATGACCCAAGTTCCTCAAATATCAGAACATTAACTAAATGAAGCTCAAAAATTTGCTCCCGTGTATGTGAATAGTCTTTTCTTTTCAATCTCTCATTCGTAAGTCAACATATGGTAATCCTAAGATTCATTTTGCATCTTCAAACTCAATCTATTACACCACTCTCCACTAATGTAACAAATTTAACAATAAAGATCAAAGAGGTCTTAGTTTGGTTGTAATGTAGGCTAGGGCTAAGGTGAGAAAAATATAGATGTAAAGTAGGCTCAAAACTTAGTCCTAGTCTGCCTTGAACTAACCAGATGCTATCAATTTTTCATTTTCCTTTCACAACTCAAGAAGCATAAACATTTACACCTTGCTTCAGTAATAAATGCAGCATTTAACCACAATCAGTATATAGCATTTAACATTTGACCACAAAGAAGCATAATATATACTTCCCTTTTCTCTTTTTGTTCTTCTTTCTTTTTTTTTTGTGTAAAGAGGGTTCTTTCATTTTTTATACACATACCCTCAATACATAGAGCATACATAACACAATTTCAGAATTCAATTAACTACCACTGATCCAAATAAAAATGATATTGCTGCAACATTGTGCTATAACATTTCTATGCTCCTCATCACAGCATTCTCAGCATACCCCCAAACTTATGTTTAACAGTGTTCATAGCAAACTAAGATCAAGTTTAGGGAAAACAAAGAATGGATACATGCAAAACATTTAGGATAAGTGCTGTCATTCAATAAGGGTGTCAAGAAAATAGGTTAGGCTCAACTTGGTTTACTAGGAAAAATAATGCATCAAGGTAAGCTAGAAAGGCTCAAACGAATCAAGAACATGCCTTAATCATTTCTATATTACCAAATCTACTAGGATTGCACCTCAAGAGATATAATAAACGAGTCTAAAAATTCTGAACCTTCATACCAAAGCTAACTCTTTTTATAAACATGAAATCTCCAAGTAAGACTATCTGCAAAAATTTTGATGGGAGCAAAAATTTTCACATAAATCTAGCTAATATCAACATATTCTAGGTACTAAAGGCTCACTAACATACAAGAGTTATGCAATCACATCAACATGAATTATCATCATAAGTAATCTTCTCAAATTTACACAATCATGCTAGAATAACTCACTACAATCATGCTAGGAATATTCAATAGATATTACGGGAGCAATAAACTCATTCATTTAGCACCTTCATGAAAAAATACCGCAATAAATGCATTCATTCAGCTTAATAATGAAAAACAAACAAAAAAAATATTATGGACTTGCAAAAGGACATCCTCCCCCAAACATAAAGAGGAGCAATGTCTCCATTGTTGTAGCAGAGAACAACAAAGGGAAATCATGCGATTGGACTAATAATAAAAGGGAAAACTAGTTCAACCCTAAGCACGGAAAATGAACAGAGATAAAGACATAAGAGTACAAATTATTGAAAAAGAGTTCAGCGGGAAGAAAAGAAAATGCAAGATAAAAACCACTCCTAAAAGGCCAGGAGTGTTATAATTTGTTGTTGCCGTCATCCTCCATGTTCTGAGGAGTGTTCAGCAAAATCTGGAGTGGAAAAGGTGGCCATGGTGCCCCGGCTTGCTGGCATTGTCACGGCAAAGAGCAAAAATGCGCAACATCTCTGTCGCGAACATACTGCCAATACAACTGTTGTTGGTCATGCATCCGGGAGAGGGTTGTTGCTACTGCATTGAGAATTTGAAAAGAAATTAAAGACTAAAAAGCCATTAACGCCAAATTGAGGCACCTGAAAATAAAAGAACAACAATTAAAACAAACTAAGGAAAAGAAATCGAATGCTGAGAAAATAAAAACAAACAAGACGAGATAAAACAAAAGAAATAAATAATAACGAATTGCAATAAACTAAAAATGAAAGTGTTCACTTATAGATTGTGTGCAGGTCGGGTCCAATTAACTCCTTGGCATCAACAAGTGTTATAGGTGAAAAATTGTGCATAATGTCGCCTCCCCGATAGTGTTTCAACCTATGACCATTCACTTTGAATGCTAAACCATTCTTTCCCTTGATTAAAATTGCTCCATATGGAAATACTTGTTCCACCGTGAATGGGCCTGACCACCGTGATCTCAACTTTTCCGAAAATAGTCGGAACCTTGAATTGAACAAAAGAACATTTTGTCCAACTTCAAAATTCGTGTCTTGGATGTGTTTATCATGCTATTTTTTGTTTTTTCCTTGTATAATTTGGCATTCTCATATGAAAATAATTTTAACTCATCCAATTCTGAGAGTTGCAGCATTCGTTTGTCTCTGGCAGCATTCATGTCCAAATTAAGCTGTTGTAATGCCCAGTATGCATCATCTAGTCTCCTTGACCAATCTTTCCTGTTGGGATTAACCACCTTCTCAAGTATACCTTTGATGATCCGGTTAGACAATTCGACTTGCCCATTTGTTTGAGGATGATATGGTAGAGCAATTCTGTGACCAACATTGTATTTGGCTAGTGATAACTCTAAAATAATAGAGTTATTCACATCCAATTTGCGACATTTTATTCTTGTATTAACTAATTTTATTTGGAAAATGGAATAAAAATGTGTCGATTTGACATTTTCTCTCTTTTAACCTAAAAATGTGGATTTATGGTTAAAAGTTAATTTAATTGAATAAATTTCTCAAAATGTGGATGAGCTGTATTATTTGTTATTATTTAGGAATTTATTTGAATTGATTTATTGTGACAAGGGTAAAAAGGGAATGTTGATGGATGACATTGGTGAAAGAAAGTTGGATAAAAGTTGACTGAGAGGAAAGTGAAGAATGTGTGGATAATTTGCATCTAGACATATATATATATATATATATATATATATACATATATATATATATAATATACACCCACACACTATTTGTCACTTAAAAATCCAGCTGGGCATATTAAAGCTGAACTTGCGGTACCATGCATTTATTTCCTTTGTCCTATCCGTTTTACATACACACACACATATATATATATGTGTGTGTGTGTGTGTTTGTTTCTTTGCATGGCGACAAGGGGGACAAAAAGTAGAAGAAAAGGTCAAGAATTTCAGAAAAGCAGTTGGAATATTGCTGCTGACCCTGCAGCCGTCAGAGGAAAAAGACAAATCTCCTGCAGAAAGTTCTGAAATTCTGCTGCAGATCCTGCGGCTGTCAGAAGAAAAAGACAAAAACTCTGCTGCAAATGCTGCAGCATCAGAGGAAAACGACAAAGACCACAGAAAGCGGCGGGAGACCGACTGTAAATGCTGCAGCATTCAGAGGAAGAAGACAACAACTCCAGAAAAGCATCTGGAACTTATTTTGACTATTTGCTGGAATTTTTGGAGAAAATTCCAGAATTATGGACAAATGGCAGCTGGGTAATGGCTCTCGGTACACAAAGAGGCTATATGTATGTGAAGAATCGAGAGGAATGAGTTTGGCTAGTCTTGGAGAGTTTGAGAGCTAGTCTTTGTTAGTTTTAGTTTGGCTTTTGGCCGACACAGAGAGATTGGTTTTTCTTCTTAGTTTTCTTAGATAGTTTAGTAGTGTTTCTTCTTAGTTTTAGACTAACTTTTAGTAGGGAAAGAACCCGAGAGTAAGCAGTGTGACTTGCTGAAGCATTCATAGCTGAGCAGTAGAGACGCAGCAGCATCAAGCAGAGGAAACGAAGGGCAGCAGTACATTGATTAAACCGATTTGGGCAGTAGGGTGATCTCCGACCAGAGTAATCCTCTCTCCATTTCCTCAATTTACTACTATTTTTGTGACTAAATTTTCTTTGTAATATGAGAATGTTTGCATGGGTTCAAGGATTGATTAAAAATGTTTTGGGAGTAATATGTTTTCCGTCTTAGGATTGACTCCGTTGATTGGTGTCACTATGGACCTAGGGACTATTTTTCCTATTACATTAGTCCTTGTCTTTCATGATTCTTGGTTCAAGGATTGATTAAAAATGTTTTGGGAGTGATATATTTTCCGTCTTAGGATTGACTCCGTTGATTGGTGTCACTATGGACCTAGGGACTATTTTTCCTATTACGTTGATTCTTGTTTTCCATGATTCGTTTCAGCAAAACATATATTTTTAACCTGAAGATGTTATGGCGTAGTTAAGTATGAGCATGTTGAATACAATGTTTTGATTATGATGACGAGTATGCTGCATCATTGCTTTCCATTTTTATGTTTAATGCTTGTATGGGGCGATGCTTGGTTTATTCATGTAATTACATTAAATTGAGTTAACATCACTTGCGGTTACGATTGTCCAATGTATGAATCGAGCTAGTGTCTGGCCTTCTAGCGGAGGGGAACTAGTAGACGTGATAATTATGTGGCACTAGATTTGAGGACTGCGTAACCAGTGGTAAAGACACGAGAGTGCACTCAATATTACAGTGGAAATGACCAAATTCACTGACTAGCTTTGCGCTAGGTCCACGGTACTTCGTACTCTATGAGACGATGTTATCGGGGATCTAGACTAGTAGATCAAGTAGTCTGGGTGGAACCAGATATGCTGTAGCATTGATATGGAAACTGAAAGCATGCTTTGTATATTTAGATTCATCTCTGGTTTGTACTTACATTTTTGGCGTGAATGCCGCAGCATTGTATTACCTGCAGTACTCTTGTGGTTATTTCCAGTAGGCTAACCTTTAACTGTTAGTTTAGTTAGGAGTAGGAATGCCGTAGCATTATACCAATCTCTGATTCATGATTTATCATTCTTTATTCTTTTATTCTTTCTTATTCATTATTCTTTATTCTTTTATTCTTTTAACCATTTATACAATCATATTTGCATTTGTAATTGGCATACATAGTCCCTGTGGGATCGATAATCTTGTACTTAGGTACATATATTACTTATTGACCGGTGTATACTTGCACTTGTTAAGATTGCGTTGATTTATTCTATTTTCTTTATCTTTACAAATTGTGACACACGCACACAACGCAACAAGTTTTTGGTGCCGTTGCCGGGGACTTTGGAGTCAATTTGATTGTAAATATTGATTGTTTGCATTTGGTTACTTTTATTTTTCAGTTTATTTTTATACTCATTCTTGAGCTTATGAGATTATTGAAATGATTGTATGAGGTACGAATAAATTATGCATGAGCTGAACTATTTTGTGGATTTATTGATCTGAATTATTTGCTAAATGTCAGCTTATGTATCATTCATTCCTTAAAGTGTGCTATTTTGCATGAGTAAAATGTGCAAGGGCTCTCAAGAGATGAGGAGCAGACCACAAGGATCACTTCCGAGCGATACAGAAAATCCAAGAAGAGAAGGAAAGAACATTGCAAGGCGGTAACACTACGAAGTGGCAGAATACTGGACAAGCCAAAAATAAAGTCTGGAGCAGCTGAGTCGACCAGTGAGTCCATCCAGAATGCAGAAATTCCAGTAGCTGCAAAAGAATCAGTAGAGCCAAATGCTGCAGCATCGCAAATGCCGCAGCAAAGCACCATTCCAGAACAGCCGGATGCTACAGCATCAGAACCACCAATGCCGCAGCAATGCAATATTCCAGAGAGCAAACCAGTACAGCAAAGAATGCCTTTTCCACCGAGGTTTACCAAAAAGAAACAAGATGAGCAGTTCAAGAAGTTCTTGGACATTTTAAAACAGCTGCACATCAACATTCCATTGGTGGATTCCATAGAACAAATGCCCAACTATGCAAAATTCATGAAGGATATCCTTACAAAGAAGAGAAAGTTGGGAGAGTATAAAATTGTTTCACTAACCAAAGAATGCAGTTTCTTTTTGCAGGATAAGCTGCCCCCTAAAATGAAAGATCCGGGGAGCTTTAATATTCCTTGTTCTATTGGAGACTCATATTGTGGTATGGCCTTATGTGATCTTGGTGCTAGCATAAATTTGATGCCTATGTCAGTGTTTAAGCAATTGGGCATAGGAAAGGTAAGACCTACGACGGTAACATTGCAATTGGCGGATAGGTCTATAGCTCACCCCGATGGAAAGATTGAAGATGTCCTGGTAAGGGTTGATAAATTTATTTTTCCATCTGACTTTATTGTTCTTGATTATGAAGCAGATAGAGAAGTTCCAATTATTTTGGGGAGACCTTTCCTTGCTACGGGGAGGACCCTCATTGATGCTCAAAAAGGAGAACTTACCATGAGGTTTCAAGATGATAAAGTCACGTTCAATGTATTCAAGGCCATGAAATTCCATGATGAAGGCGAGGATTGTTTTCGCATATCCACTGTTGATGCTTTGACAAGTGATGATGAAGAGTGGAGGAACTATGGAGATGATGCATTGGAAATAGTGTTGATGGAGGAAATGTTGCACTATGGTAATGAAGAAGAAGAGGAATACTCAGCGTGGTTAGAAGCCAATTCTCATGGTTTCAAGTTTCGTGCACAATTTGAATCCTTGGACTTGTCTTCTCGGGAGATCAAAGTGACAAAGCCTTTTGTGGAAGAACCACCTGAACTGGAACTGAAGTTATTGTCGCAGCATTTGAAGTACGGATTTCTGGGAGCAGACTCAACTCTGCCTGTGATTATTTCAGCACTGCTGGATGTTGAACAAGAAGAAAAATTACTTGGAGTTCTGAGGCAGCATAAGAGGGCTATGGGCTGGACCATAGCTGACATAAAAGGTATAAGTCTAACCTTATGCATGCATAAAATCATTTTGGAAGAAAATTCCAAAAATTCAGTTGAGGGGCAAATAAGATTAAATCCTATTATGAAGGAAGTGGTAAAGGAGCAGATTATCAAGTGGCTGGATTTTGGCATAATCTATCCTATTTCTGACAGTTCTTGGGTAAGTCCTATACAATGTGTGCCCAAGAAAGAGGGAATCACTGTGGTGCAAAATGAAGATAATGAATTGATTCCCACTAGAACCATCACGGGATGGAGGATTTGCATTGACTATAGAAAGCTCAACAAAGCCACACGGAAAGACCACTTCCCACTACCCTTCATGGATCAAATGTTGGATAGGTTGGCTGGACGTGATTACTACTATTTTTTGGATGGTTATTCTGGTTACAACCAGATTGCTGTAGCACCAGGGGACCAGGACAAAACTACTTTCACTTGTCCCTATGGCACATTTGCTTTCAGAAGGATGCCATTTGGATTATGCAATGCTCCAGCAACGTTCCAACGCTGTATGATGGCCATTTTCACAGATATGGTGGAGCAGTACTTAGAGGTTTTTATGGATGACTTCTCCGTATTTGGGGATTCTTTTGATGAATGTTTAGAGAATTTGGCCAAGGTGCTTAAACGTTGTGAGGACACCAACTTAGTCCTCAACTGGGAGAAGTGTCACTTTATGGTTAGAGAAGGAATTGTGTTGGGACACCAGATTTCAAAGAAAGGTCTTGAAGTGGACCGAGCCAAGATAGAAGTAATTGAAAAGCTACCAACCCCAACAATTGTTAAACACATTCGAAGCTTCTTGGGACATGCGAGCTTCTATCGACGATTCATCAAAGACTTTTCAAAGGTATCTAAGCCCTTATGTAAATTATAGGAAAAAGATAATGTGTTTTCTTTTGATGCAGCCTGTGCCGCAGCATTTGAGGAGCTTAAACAGAAGCTTATTTCAGCCCCCATTATCATAGCACCCGATTGGAGTTTACCATTTGAGCTAATGTGTGATGCTAGTGACTATGTAGTAGGTGCAGTTTTGGAGCAGCGGCGTAATAACATTTTTCATTCCATCTATTACGCAAGCAAGACACTCACGGAGGCTCAAGTAAATTATACTGTTACTGAAAAAGAGTTGCTTGCTGTTGTGTTTGCCTTTGATAAATTCAGGTCCTATTTGGTGGGCACGAAAGTGATAGTCTACACCGATCATTCTGCCATAAAATATTTACTTGCAAAGAAGGACTCAAAACCAAGGCACATTAGATGGATTCTACTCCTACAAGAATTTGATGTGGAAATCAAGGACAAGAAGGGAGTAGAAAATCAAGTGGCTGATCATTTGTCTCGATTGGAACAACAAGAGGGATTCTAGATCCCAATTAACGAACATTTTCCTGATGAACAATTGCTGGAAATTTTAGAAACTGGGCGTTGCAGCATCTCAATCTGGACATGGATGCTGCTGGAAACAAGAGAATGCTGCAACTTTCTGAACTGGATGAGCTGAGGTTCTTTTCTTATGAAATGCCAAGTTATACAAGGAGAAGACTAAGAGATGGTATGACAAACACATCCAGCCAAGAAATTTTGAAGTTGGGCAACAAGTTTTGATTTTTAATTCAAGATTGAGATAATTTCCAAGCAAGTTGAAATCGAGATGGACCGGACCATACACAATTGAACAAATTTATCTTTATGGAGTGGTCTCGGTTGTGGGCAAAAAGGGGATCAAATTTAAAGTCAACGGGCATAGACTAAAACTCTACAGAGATGGAGACCAAGAGCAAACCGTTGCTTCTCTATTATTGGTCAATGATTAAGTGGATCCAACACAAGTGAAAAATTCAAGTGAACACTTTTCAATTTTGTTTTATTTTATGTTTTTCTTTTCTTTCTGTTTATTTATTTATTTCTGTTTTTTTCTTTCCTTTCTTTCTTTTTGTTTTGTTGTTTTCTTTGTTTTTCTTTCAGATTGAGGGATGATGTACGAGCTGTAAGACCCGGATAGAATGGATGACGATGTCATCATACCTTGATGTACTCCCATAGAGACGGGAGTAGTTCTTAACCCTACCCTCCTTTACTTTTATGTTTTTGGCTTGTACTTTAATTGCCTGCTGTGCAGGTCTTGAACAACTTTACTTATCTTTTGTTTTGATTTGTTTTCTTAGATTGTTGTTTTGTTTAGACTCATTTGTTTTGTTTTATTTTGTTTTATTTTTGGTACATTGCTTTGCCTGCTGTCTGAAATTCTATGTTAAAGCAATGAGGACATTGCTTCCCCTTAAGTTTGGGGGAGGGTGTCCTCTTATGGCAAAAAGTTCAAAAATTGTGCTAATTTTAAAATTTTTCCTGCTGTCTTTTGAATGCATGACATCTTATTTGCTGAAATTCGGAGTGATCTATTTGAATGCATAGATGCCTTGTCTGAAAAATTGTTTTAGGATGTCTTATAAATTGATTGATCTAGCATAGAAGACATGTTTTCATGAATGCGGCAGCATTATCATATGACCCATTAGAACCTTAGTTTTAGCAGTATTAGCGTAGACTTTTGGAACCCGATTTATGATGTTATCTTAAAATAAAAAGTACATTCTCGTAGACTTTGTACCTTCTTTTCGGAATAACTAGGTATTAGTTGACTTTAAGTGAGAATTATTTCTACTTCCTATCTTTTGCACATAGTCTTACTTGGAAATTTCATGATCATAAAAAGAGTTAGCTTTGGTATGAAGGTTCAGAATTTTTAGGCTCATTTGTTATATTTCTTGAGGCGAAATCCTAGTAGATTTGGTAATAAAGAATGATTGAGGCATGTTCTTGAATCGTTTGAGCCTTTCTAGCCTACCCTAATGTATGTTGCTTCCTTAGTTGACCCAAGTTGAGCATAAGCCTAATTTCTTGACACCCTTATCAAAGAGCCACTTATCCTAAATGATTTGCATGTATCCATTCTTTGTCTTCCCTAAAACTTGATCTTAGTCTGCTGTGAACATTGTTGAACATAAGTTTGGGGGTATGCTGAGAATGCTATGAGGAGGAACATAGGAATGCTGCAGCTCAATGCTGCAGCATTATCATTTTTATGGGATTAGTGGTATTTAAGGAAAGTTTGAACTTCTGATATAAATGCTCCACGTATTGAGGGTATGTGTATGAAAACATGTGTGAAAAAAAATGAAAGCACCCTCTTTACTTTAAAAAGAAAAAGAAGAACAAAAGAGAGCAAAAAGGAAATACGTGTTATGCTTCTTTGAGGTCAAATGTTATATACTGATTGTGGTCAAATGTTGCACGTATTTCTGAAACAAGGTGTAAATTTTTATGCTCCGTGGGACTGACTCAAAAAAAAATCTGGGAAGTGATAGCATTGGGTAGAAGCTCATGGCAGACTAGGACTAAGTTTTGAGCCTACTTTTTATCCATATTTTTCATACCTTAGCCCTAGCCTACATTACAACCAAATTAAGACCTCTTTGATCTTTATTGCTGGATTTGCTACATTAGTGGAGAGGGGTGTAATCAATTGAGTTTGAGGATACAAAATGAACCTTAGGATTACCATATGTTGACTTATGAATGAGAAATTGAAAAGGAAGGACTATTCACACATACACTTTGGAGTGGAAATTCTTTGAGCTTGGGTTAGTTAATATTTGGTTATTCACCTAAGGATGGAACATTATGTCTACTTGAATTTTGAATTTTCTCTTTCTGAAATCATTGGTCCCAGGTTTGACTGAACTTGCTGAACAAAGTTTTTATGTGGGTATGTATAGTCCTGTTGCTTCCGCATTGCTGCAGCATTGCTCGGGACGAGCAATGACCTAAGTTTGGGGGTGTGATAACTCTAAAATAATAGAGTTATTCACATCTAATTTGCCACATTTTATTCTTGTATAAACTGATTTTATTTGAAAAATGGAATAAAAATGTGTTGATTTGACATTTTCTCTCTTTTTACCTAAAAATGTGGATTTATTGTTAAAAAGTCAATTTAATTGAATAAATTTCTCAAAATGTGGATGAGGTGTATTATTTGGGAATTTATTTGAATTGATTTATTGTGACAAGGGTAAAAAGGGAATGTTGATGGATGGCATTGGTGAAAGAAAGTTGGATAAAAGTTGACCGAGAGGAAAGTGAAGAATGTGTGGATAATTTGCATCTAGACATATATATATATCTATATATAATATACACCCACACACTATTTGTCACTTAAAAATCCAACTGGGCATATTAAAGCTGAACTTGAGGTACCATGCATTTATTTCCTTTGTCCTATCCATTTTACATATATACACACACACACACACATATATATATATATATATGTGTGTGTGTGTTTGTTTCTTTGCATGGCGACAAGGGGGACAAAAAGTAGAAGAAAAGATCAAGAATTTCAGAAAAGTAGTTGGAATGTTGTTGCTGACCCTGCAGCTGTCAGAGGAAAAAGACAAAGCTCATGCAGAAAGTTCTGAAATTCTGCTGCAGATCCTGCGGCTGTCAGAAGAAAAAGACAAAAACTCTGCTGCAAATGCTGCAGCATCAGAGGAAAACGACAAAGACCACAGAAAGCGGCGGGAGACCGGCTGCAAATGCTGCAGCATTCAGAGGAAGAAGACAACAACTCCAGAAAAGCAGCTGGAACTTATTTTGACTATTTACTAGAATTTTTGGAGAAAATTCCAGAATTATGGACAAATAGCAGCTGGGTAATGGCTCTCGGTACACAAAGAGGCTATATGTATGTGAAGAACCGAGAGGAATGAGTTTGGCTAGTCTTGGAGAGTTTGAGAGCTAGTCTTTGTTAGTTTTAGTTTGGCTTTTGGCCGACACAAAGAGATTTTTTTTTCTTCTTAGTTTTCTTAGATAGTTTAGTAGTGTTTCTTCTTAGTTTTAGACTAACTTTTAGTAGGGAAAGAACCCGAGAGTGAGCAGGGTGACTTGCTGAAGCATTCATAACTGAGTAGTAGAGACGCAGTAGCATCAAGCAGAGGAAATGAAGGGCAACAGTACGTTGATTAAACCGATTTGGGCAGTAGGGTGATCTTCGACCAGAGTAATCCTCTCTCCATTTCCTCAATTTACTACTGTTTTTGTGACTAAATGTTCTTTGTAATATGAGAATGTTTGCATGGGTTCAAGGATTGATTAAAAATGTTTTGGGAGTAATATGTTTTCCGTCTTAGGATTGACTCTATTGATTGGTGTCACTAAGGACCTAGGGACTATTTTTCCTATTACGTTAGTCCTTGTCTTTCATGATTCTTGGTTCAAGGATTGATTAAAAATGTTTTGGGAGAGATATGTTTTCCGTCTTAGGATTGACTCCGTTGATCGGTGTCACTATGGACCTAGGGACTATTTTTCCTATTATGTTGATTCTTGTTTTCCCTAATTCGTTTCAGCAAAATATATATTTTTAACCTGAAGATGTTATGGCGTAGTTAAGTATGAGCATGTTGAATACAATGTTTTGATTATGATGGCGAGTATGCTGCAATATTGCTTTATGTTTTTATGTTTAATGCTTGTATGTGGCGATGCTTGGTTTATTCATGTAATTACATTAAATTGAGTTAACATCACTTGCGGTTACAACTGTCCAATGTATGAATCAAGCTAATGTCTGGCCTTCTAGCGGAGGGGAACTAGTGGACGTGATAATTATGTGGCGCTAGATTTGAGATCTGCGTAACCAGCGGTAAAGACACGAGAGTGCACTCAATATTGCAGTGGAAATGACCAAATTCACTGACTAGCGTTGCGCTAGGTCGACGGTACTTCGTACTCCATGAGACGATGTTATCGGGGATCTAGACTAGTTGATCAAGTAGTGTGGGTGGAACCAGACATGCTGTAGCATTGATATGGAAACTGAAAGCATGCTTTGTATATTTAGATTTATCTCTGGTTTGTACTTACATTTTTGGCGTGAATGCCGCAACATTGTATTACATGCAGTACTCTTGTGGTTATTTCCAGTAGGCTAACCTTTAACTGTTAGTTTAGTTAGGAGTAGGAATGCCGTAGCATTATACCAATCTCTGATTCATAATTTATCATTCTTTATTCTTTTATTCTTTCTTATTCATTATTCTTTATTCTTTTATTCTTTCTTATTCATTATTCTTTATTCTTTTATTCTTTTAAACATTTGTACAATCATATTTGCATTTGTAATTGGCATACATAGTCCCTTTGAGATCGATAATCTTGTACTTAGGTACATATATTACTTATTGACCGGTGTATACTTGCACTTGTTAAGATTGCGTTGATTTATTCTATGTTCTTTATTTTTACAAATTGTGACACACGCACACAACGCAACAGCTAGCATAGCACCTAACCATTTGTTGATAAAGTGAGAGCCTTCATCACTAATAATTGCTCTTGGAGTTCCAAAGCGTATAAAAATAATTTTTCTGAGGTAGTTCATCATCACTTTAGAATCATTAGTGGGGAATGTTGCAGCTTCCACCCACTTGGATACATAGTACACTGCCACTAAGATATAAGAATTCCCAAAACAATGGAGAAATGGTCTCATGAAGTCAATACCTCATACATCAAAAAGTTTAACTTATAAGATATTAGTAAGGGGCATTTCTTTTCTTCGTGAGAGATTTCTGACCCTTTGGCAGCGGTCACACTTTGCCACGAACTCATAGCAATCTTTGAATAATGAAGGCCAAAAGAAACCAGATTGTAATTCCTTTGCTGCAGTTTTGGACCCTCCAAAATGGCCTCCACAAGGTGAGTTGTGACATTGAAACATAATATCATCAATTTCATCACCGCTTACACATCTTCAGATCATTTGGTCTGCACACTATTTGAATAGAAAGGGCTCTTTCCAAAAATAACTCTTCACATCATGGAGGAACCTCTTTCGTTCTTGATATGAAAAATCCGACGGCATTGCACCACTGGCCAAATAATTCGCTAGATCAACATACCATGGCACGCTCATGTTTACCTGGATTTTCAGCAGTTTCTCATTTGGAAAATGTTCATTGATGGGAACCTGAAATTTCCCTTGTTGCTCTAGCCGAGACAAATGATCAGCTACTTGATTCTCTACTTCTTTCTTGTCCTTTATTTCCACATCAAATTCTTGTAGGAGTAGAATCCATCTAATAAGCCTTGGTTTAGAATCCTTCTTTGAAATCAAATATTTGATGACAAAATGATCGGTGTAAACTATTACTTTCGTGCCCACCAAATATGACATGAATTTATCAAAGGCAAATACAACAACAAGCAACTCTTTTTCAGTAACATTATAATTTAACTGTGCTCCAGTGAGTGTCTTGCTGGCGTAATAGATGGAATGAAACACTTTGTTTCTTCGCTACTCCAAAACTACACCAACTGCGTAGTCACTGACATCACACATAAGTTCAAATGGTAGACTCCAGTCTGGTGCTACGATAATGGAGGCTGAAATCAACTTCAGCTTCAACTCCTCAAATGCTGCTTTACATGCTGCATCACTATCTTTTTCTAATAAGGTGCATAAGTGCTTTGATACCTTTAAAAAATCCTTGATAAATCTTCTGTAGAAGCCCGCATGCCCTAAGAAATTTCTAATGTGTTTTACTGTAGTAGGGGTAGGCAACTTCAAGGCCTTTCTTTGAAATTCGGTATCCTAACACAATGTCTTCTCGAACCGTAAAGTAATAATTTTCCCAATTGATGATTAAGTTGGTGTTCTCACAATGTTTAAGCACCTTGGCCAAATTTTCTAAGCATTCTTCAAAAGAGTCCCCAAATATGGAGAAGTCATTCATGAAAACCTCTAAATATTGCTCCACTATATCTGTGAAAATGGCCATCATACATCGTTGGAACGTTGTTGGAGCATTACACAGTCCAAATGACATTCTTCTGAATGCAAAAGTACCATAAGGACAAGTAAAAGTTGTTTTGTCCTGGTCCTCTAGTGCTACAGCAATCTGATTGTAACCAGAATAACCATCCATAAAATAATAATAATCTCGTCCAGCCAACCTATCCAACATTTGATCAATGAAAGGCAGTGGGAAGTGGTCTTTCCTTGTGGCCTTGTTCAGCTTCTTGTAATCCATGCAAATTCTCCATACTGTGACGGTTCTGGTGGGAATTAATTCATTGTCTTCATTTTACCATAGTAATTCTCCATTTCTTGGACACACACTGTACATGACTTACCCAAAAGCTATCAGAGATAGAATAAATAATGTCAAAATCTAACCACTTAATGATTTATTCCTTCACCATTTCCTTCATAATGGAATTTAATCTTCTCTGTCTTTTAATTGAATTTTTGGAATTATCTTCCAAAATAATCTTATGCATGCATAAGGTTGGATTTATACCTTTGATGTCAGCTATGATCCAGCTCATAACTCTCTTATGCTGCCGCAAAACTCCAAGCAGTTTTTCCTCCTGCTCCGCACTCAGCAATGCTGAAATAATCACAGACAGTGTTAATTCTGCCCCCAGAAATTCATACTTCAGATGTTGCGGCAATGACTTTAATTCCAGCTTTGGTGGTTCTTTCACAGAAGGCTTTGTCACTTTAAAGTCCCTAGAAAACAAGTCCAAAAATTCAAATTGAGCTCTGAATTTGAAACCTTGAGAGTTTGCTTCTAGCCAAGCTGAATATTCCTCATCCTCCTCATTGCCATCATCATGCAAATTTTCCTCCACCAACACTCTTTCCAATGCATCGTCACCATACTTCTTTTGCTCTTCCTCCTTTATTGCCAATGAATCAATAATAGATACTTGAAAACAATCCTCACCTTCATCAGGAAACTTCATGGCTTTAAACACGTTAAATATGACTTTATCATCTTGAACTCACATTTTGAGTTCACCCTTTTGTACATCAATGAGACTTCTTCTTGTAGCAAGAAAGGGTCTCTCCAAAATGATAGGAACGTCTCTGCCTGTTTCATAGTTAGGAACAATAATGTCAGCCAGAAAAATAAACTTATCAACTATTACCAAGACATCCTCAATTTTATCGTCCGGATGGGCAATAGACCTGTCTGATAGTTGTAGCATTACTGTTGTAGGTCTTAAACACTGACATAGACATGAGGTTAATGTTGGCGCCAAGATCACACAAAGTCATGCCACAATATGAGTCTCCTATTGAGCAAGGAATGTTGAAGCTCCCTGGATCTTTCGTTTTAGGGGGCAGCTTATCCTGCAAAAAGAAACTACATTTTTTGGTTAGTGAAACAATTTCATACTCACCCAACCTCATTTTCTTAGTAAGGATATCCTTCATTAATTTTGCGTAGTTATGCATTTGCTCGATTGCTTCTACTAAGGGGATGTTTGTTAGGATAACAAAATTCACACACTATATCTAGATAAAGAACACAATGAATAGGGGAGAAAATACGAGGAGAAATATATGTGGTAGCACTGGGATGGTAAACTCCACGGCGGCTAGGTATTTTATTGATGATTTTAGATATATACAGTTGTAGAGAAAATCACATTTTTTGCCTTCCATATCTACCCCTATTTATAGTCATCTAGGGATGAGTAGGGTTTAGAGTCATGCTCACGGGCCTTTAACAGGCCACGTCCCACTAGGGCACCATTAGGGTTCCCTTAGCCATCTAGTAAACTTAACCCATCAAGCTCCACAACCTAACAATTCTCCCACTTGGAGACTGATCAGTCACCCAAAAGATTGTATTCAAAAAATTGAATCCCAACATCATCAATATTTTCACCGCACTGCAACATCTGTAGAAACTACTACAGAAGGCCAACTGAGGTTTTGCACAACCCCAGTTTCCCAACATCAACATATTTAGTCAACATGTCTGCTGGATTCTTTGCACCCTCTATCTTCTCCAAGCACATATCTCCTTCCTCCACTGCCCTGCAAGTGAAATGATAGCGTCTTCTAATGTGCTTTGTCTTAGAATGATAGACTGGATTCTTCAACAACTGTATGGCACTCTGGCTATCTGAGTAAAGAATCTTCTCGCTCTGTTTCTTACCCAACTCTTCTAGATAATCTGCCAGCCATATCATCTCCTTCCCAGCTTCAGCTATTGCCACATACTCAGCCTCAATAGATGAAAGAGCAACGCACTTCTGAAGCTTGGACATCCAACTCACTGCTGTACCACCTATGGTGTAAAGGTAACCAGATGTGCTCTTGCTCGAGTCTACGTCACCACCAAAATCAGCATCCACAAAGCCATGTAGAATAACTTTGTTTTTCCCCAA
The DNA here is from genome assembly GCA_027405835.1 of Asclepias syriaca. Classification (NCBI taxonomy): domain Eukaryota; kingdom Viridiplantae; phylum Streptophyta; class Magnoliopsida; order Gentianales; family Apocynaceae; genus Asclepias; species Asclepias syriaca. The sequence continues at coordinate 20,269,811 of CM049927.1, forward strand.
ACAAAGTGAAGTACTGGATGTACCTCTCAGATATCTTAGAAGCCACTTCACAGCTTCCCAATGCTCTTTCCCCGAATTTTCCATGTACCTGCTAACAACTCCTACTGCATGTGCTATATCAGGTTTGGTGCAGACTATAACATACATTAAACTTCCAACTGCTGAAGCATATGGAACAAGTGCCATATGCTCACGTGCCTAAGTTGTCTTGGGTGACTGCTCCTTTGACAATTTTAAGTGGTTTGCCAATGGAGTAGTCCTGGGTTTAGCATCAGTCATCTTGAATCTGGCCAACACTTTCTCAATGTACTGCTCCTGGGATAGATTTAAAGTGCCAGCAGATCTATCCCGAGAAATCTTCATCCCCAGAATCTGCTTCGCTGCACCCAAATCCTTCATCTCAAATGCTGAAGACAACCTCGCCTTCAGATTGTTGATCTCCCTCATACTGGATCCTACGATCAACATATCATCCACATACAAGAGTAGAAAGACATAAGAATCAGTGTACTTCTTGAAGTAACAACACTGATCCTTTTCAGCCTTGTAAAAGCCACTCTTAGTCATGAAGGAGTCAAACTTCTTGTACCACTGCCTTGGTGCTTGCTTCAGTCCATACAAGCTCCTGTTGAGCTTGCACACCATGTGTTCCTTGCCAGGAACAATAAATCCTTCCGGTTGCTGCATATAGATCTCTTTGTCCAGATCGCCATGTAAAAACACTATTTTTACATCCATTTGCTCAAGATGCAAATTCTCCGATGCAACAATGCTCAACAGAATTTGGATAGAGTTAACTTCACAACAGGAGAAAATATTTCAACATAATCAATACATTTCCTTTGAGAATATCCTTTAACCTCTAACCGAGCCTTGAACCTTCTTTTGCCATCTGGTTCAGCTTTGATTCTGAACACCCACTTGTTCAACAAAGCTCTTTTCCCTACAGGCAACTCAGTCAACACCCAAGTGTTATTCTTCTCAAGTGAGCTCATCTCATCATCCATGGCTTGCTCCCACTTGATTGAATCCTCCACATGTAGGGCTTCATCAAAAGATTCTAGTTCCCCTTCATCAGTCAACAACAGATAGTGTAATGAAGGTGAATACCTATCTGGTGCTCTGATGGTTCTCGATGATCTCCTCAACACCTGCTCAGGTGTCACTTGCTCTATCTCAGGCTCTTCAGCAACAGTGTCTGGAGTTAGTTGAGTTTCTGATGCAACATCTCTGGGTGTACTCTTTTGCAACTCAATCTCAACTCTCACTTGCTTCGTAGTCTCTGCAACCTTCTGCTCTCTGTCCTTGTATAGAACAGACTCAGCAAATGTCACATCACAATGTCTCAGAATCTTTTTATTCTTGTCATCCCAAAACCTGTAACCAAACATGTCAGAACCATAGCCTATAAAGTAACACTTTACAGCCTTAGCATCAAGCTTGTCCCTCTTCTCTGAATCAACATGAACATAAGCAGTGCAACCAAAAGTTCTCAAGTGTGAGTACTTGAGTTCCTTTTCTGTCCACACTTCCTCTGGAATCTTGAACCCCAAGGGAACTGATGGTCCCATATTGATCAAGTATGCAGTTGTGCTTACAGCATCTACCCAGAACATCTTGGGCAGCCCACAGTGTATCCTCATGCTCCTTGCATGCTCATTCAATGTTCTGTTCATCCTTTCAGCAACTCCATTCTGTCTTGCCTTCCCGGGAACTGTCCTCATCAATCTGATTCCCTCAGCAGCACAAAATGCTTTAAATTCTGACTTGTCATATTCTCCCCCATTGTCAGACCTCAAGCATTTGATCTTTAAGCCAGTCCGATTCTCAACTTCAGCTTTCCACCTCTTGAAAGTTTAAAACACGTCTTATTTATGTTTCAAGAAGTAAACCCATACATTCCTGCTAAAGTCATCAATGAAGGTGACATAGAACCTGGATCTTCCAAGTGATGAAACTGGAGATGGTCCCCAAACATCTGTATGGACCATTTCTAACCGCACTTTCTTTGGCTCTCTTGGAGTCTTTGTGAAGCTAACTCTTTTATGTTTACCCATAACACAACTCTCACAAAAATCTATATCAACAGACTTTAGGCCCTCTAAAGCTCCTTTTGCAACCAGTATCTTCATTCCCTTGGCACTCATGTGTCCAAGTCTGTTGTGCCACAGACATGAACCAGAAGTATTTTCAGCAACAACAGCCATGTTGATACACCTTGCAGTGGTGTACAAGGTTCCAGATTTTGTGCCACGAGCAACAACCATAGCACCCTTCACAATCTTCCACGAACCTTTCCCAAAATTTGTAGCATAGCCCGTGCTATCCAACTGACCAACAGAGATCAGATTCTTCTTGAGCCCTGGAATAAATCTGACATCCTCCAATGTCCACTGGTTTCCCGACGGAGTCTTAATGCAGACATCCCCTTTTCCTTCAATCTCCAAAGCTTTGTTGTCAGCAAGATACACCTTTCCAAAATTTTCAGATTTGAAAGTTTGGAATAATTCCTTGCTTGGAGACGAATAAAAAGATGCACCTGAATCCAAAATCCAAGATTCAACCGGGCTGTCCACACTAAGGATTAGAGCATCCCCAACGTCCTCTGCTGAATTTACAGAATCATTGTCATCTCCAGATCTTTGATTCTGCTTCTTCTTTGGCTTTTTACAATCTGTCCAAATGTGCCCTTTATCTCTACAGTTCCAACAAGTTATGTTTGATCTGTTCAGAGATTTTCCTCGATTCTTTGATTTTGATCGACCATGTTGATGTTGGTCCTTCTACTTGCTTCTCCCCCTTTGGTCAACGCTAAGAGCACTGCCCGATGAATCTCCTACTTCTCGTTTACGAATACTTTCGTTGAGAACAACATCACGAATTTCATCGAACTTCAGCTTCTCAGATCCACTGGAACTGCTAATCGCAGCAACAACAGTATCCCAAGACTAGAGCTGAGATGACATCAAAATCAACGCTTTAATTTCATCTTCGAAGTTAATTTCCACAGAACTCAGTTGACTTACAATCATATTGAAATCGTTTATATGATCAGCAACAGAACCACTTTCAGACATTTGTAAATTTAATAATCTACGCATCAAATATACCTTGTTCATCGCAGATGGTTTTTTTTACATATTTGATAGAGCCTTTAACAGACCGGCTGTAGTCTTCTCTTTCACGATATTAAACGCCACGTTTCTCGACAAAGTCAATCGGATCATCCCCAATGTTTGACGATCCTTGAGCTTCCACTGCTCCTCTGTCATGGAATCCGGCTTCACCCCAGTCAAGGGTTCGTGAAGATCTTTCTGGTACAGATAATCTTCGATCTGCATCTTCCAGAAACTGAAATCGGATCCATCAAACTTCTCGATCCCTAACTTTGAACTTTCCATCATTTCAGATCGTAATAAATCTCTCCTAGGCTCTGATACCAGTTGTTAGGATAACAAAATTCACACACTATATCTAGATAAAGAACACAATTAATAGGGGAGAAAATACGAGGAGAAATATACGTGGTAACACCGGGATGGTAAACTCTACGGCGACTAGGTATTTTATTAATGATTTTAGATATATACAATTGTAGAGAAAATCACATTTTTTGCCTTCCCTATCTACCCCTATTTATAGTCATCTAGGGATGAGTAGGGTTCAGAGTCATGCTCACGGGCCTTTAACGGGCCACGGCCCACGACCCACTAGGGCACCATTAGGGTTCCCTTAGCCATCTAGTAAACTTAACCCATCAGGCTCCACAACCTAACAATGTTGATGTGCAGTTGTTTCAAAATGTCTAAAAATTTCTTGAACTGTTCATCTTGCTTCTTCTTAACAAACATTTGCGAAAAAGGCATCCTAGGTTGCACTGATTTGCTCTCTGGAACTTTGCTTTGCTGTGGCACATGTGATGCTGCAGCATCAGGCTCCACTATAGCGAGTTCAGCTACTAGACTCTCCTCTGCTTTGTCCTCCTTGCTGGGTTCACTGGATTTCTCCACTGCTCCAGGTTTGATTCTTGGTTCATCTAGTACTTTTTCACTTCGTAGTGTCACTGTCTTGCAATGCTCCTTGCCATCCCTTTTAGGATTCTCGATATCACTTGGAAGTGTTCCTTGTGGTCTATTCTTTAATTCTTGGGCCAATTACCCCATTTGGTTTTCTAAGTTTCTTACCATGGATGACAAGCCTTAAATAGCTGTTTCTGTTCTTGCCATAAACTCTTTCATCATGCTTTCTAAAGAATTTGAAGGTGTTGGTTGTTGTTGAGGCCTTTACTGTTGTTGAAGTTGTTGTTGTTGCTGCTGGGGGTATTGCTGTTGCTGAAACATTGACCTCTGGTTCATACCTTGGATGTTTTGCATCCCTTAGTCTCTCCAAGAAATGTTGGGATGCTGTCGCCAAGTAGGTTGTATGAATTTGACTACAAATTATTGCCCGTGTTCTGGTTCCCCATGTAGTATACTGATGTTGGATTGTGAATACAATCCTCAAAAGAATCTCTTTCACCACAGCAAACACATCACACATCTTGTAGTTGGCTTACATTAGGCTGAATTGATTGTTCAACCATCTGTCCGCCATGCTGCTGCATACTCGTTGTTTTCAGCATGTTGGACATGGATGAAACTTGAGCTGAAAGTGAAGTTAATGTGTCTAACTCCAAGATTTCAGCCACTCTTCTTCCACTAAGCAGTCTAGTTGTAGGCCATTGATAGTTGTTGTTGGAAATTCTCTCTCTGTTCATAAGCTTCATTATAGGTCTTTACCAATAATGCACCATTTGCTGAAGCATCAACTATCAAGCAAAAGTTTCTTTTTTCATTATTAAACTGAATGAATGCATTTATTGCTGTAATTTCTCATGAAAGTGCTAAATGAATGAATTTATTACTCCCGTAATATCTATTGAATATTCCTAGCATTATTGTAGTGAGTTATTCTAGCATGATTGTGTAAATTTGAGAAGATTACTTATGATAATAATTCATGTTGATGTGATTGCATAACTCTTGTATGGTAGTGAGCCTTTAGTACTTAGAATATGTTGATATTAACCAGATTTAGGTGAAAAGTTTTGCTCCCACCAAAATTTTTGCACATAGTCTTACTTGGAAATTTCATGTTTATAAAAAGAGTTAACTTTGGTATGAAGGTTCAGAATCTTTAGACTCATTTATTATATCCCTTGAGGTGAAATCCTAGTAGATTTGGTAATATAGAAATGCTTAAGGCATGCTCTTGATTTGTTTGAGCCTTTCTAGCTTACCTTGATGCATTATTTTCCCTAGTAAATCAAGTTGAGCCTAGCCTATTTTCTTGACATCCTTATTGAATGACATCACTTATCCTAAATGTTTTGCATCTATCCATTCTTTGTTTCCCTTAAACTTGATTTTAGCCTGCTATGAACGCTATTAAACATAAGTTTGGGGGTATGCTGAGAATGTTGTGATGAGGAGCATAGAAATGTTGTAGCACAATTCTGCAGCAATATCATTTTTATCTGGATCAGTGGTAGTTAATTGCATTCTGAAATTGTGTTATGTATGCTCTATGTATTGAGGGTATGTGTATAAAAAAAATTGGAAAAAAATGAAAGAACTCTCTTTACACAAAAAAAAAAGAGAAAGAAGAACAAAAAGAGAAAAAGTAAGTGCATATTATGCTTCTTTGTGGTCAAATGTTAAATGCTATATACTGATTGTGGTTAAATGCTGCATTTATTACTGAAGCATGGTGTAAATGTTTATGCTCCTTGAGTTGTGAAAGGAAAAATGAAAAAGTGATAGCATCTGGTTAGTTCAAGGCAGACTAGGACTAAATTTTGTAGGCTACAACCAAACTAAGACCTCTTTGATCTTTATTGCTAAATTTACTACATTAGTGGAGAGTGGTGTAATAGATTGAGTTTGAAGATTCAAAATGAATCTTAGGATTACCCTATGTTGACTTATGAATGAGAGATTGAAAAGGAAAGACTATTCACACACACGGGAGTAAATTTTTGAGATTGATTTAGTTAATGTTATGATATTTAAGGAACTTGGGTCATGAACGTACTAGAGTTTTATTTCACATCTTTGATCTGAAAATATGAACCCAAATTTTCCTATGATTGCTGGATGATTTTGAACATGATTGTTGTGCTGTTTTGGGTAAGGTTAATTGGTCTATCTTTTGCTACAGCATTGCTCGGGACGAGCAATGGTTTAAGTTTGGGAGTGTAATAACTCTACGATAGTAGAGTTATTTGCACATGTTTTGCTTACTTTCAGGCTTTAATTGCATAATTTGTCTCTTGATTTTGGGTTAAATACTTTAATTTGCACAATTCCCTTTCCAAATTTAATTATATCGATTTAATGCCAAAAGACCCGATTTATTGAATAAAATTCCACCTTTTATTAAAATTGAATTTTGAATTTCTTTGACTTTAATTTTATTGCAGCGCCTTGAAAAAAATGAAAATTTTTGGATCAATTTATCAAGGGTAAAAGAGGAATTGTACTGGCTGAAATTGGTGAAAGAAATTTGGATAAAAAGAGTGACCGATTGAGGAGTATATCATTGGAAGAAATTGGAAATCAATTGGATTTATTTAAGGGAAATTAAACTAGCTGGAATTGTTGTATATATATATCTGTGTGTGTGTACACGGTAAGTTTCCAGCTGGATAAAAAACAAAATGAAGGAAAATGGGCAGAGGGAAAATTTGTCCTATCCATATATATATATATATATATATAATATATATATATATATATATATATATATATATATTTATTTATTTATTTATTTATTTATGTTGCGTTGTACCCTGAATAACCATCCAGAAAATAATAATACTCATGTCCAGCTAACCTGTCCAACATTTGGTTAATGAAAGGCAATGGAAAGTGGTCTTTCCTCGTGGCTTTGTTAAGTCTCCTATAATCAATGCATATGCGCCATCCCGTGACTGTTCTAGTAGGAATCAATTCATTGTCTTCATTTGTTTCCACTGTAATTCCTCCTTTCTTGGGCACACATTGTACAGGACTTACCCAAGAACTGTCAAAGATGGGGTAGATTATGCCAAAATCCAGCCACTTGATGATTTGTTCCTTCACCACTTCTTTCATAATTGGATTCAATCGTCGCTGCCCTTCTATTGAATTTTTGGAACCTTCTTCCAAAATGATTTTGTGCATGCATAAGGTTGGACTTATACCTTTTATGTCAGCTATGGTCCAGCCCATAGCTCTCTTATGCTGCCGTAGTACTCCAAGAAATTTCTCCTCCTGTTCATCATCAAGGAAGGCTGAAATGATTACTAGCAGCGTTGAGTCTGCCCCTAGAAAACCATACTTCAAATGATGCGGCAATTGCTTCAATTCTAGCTGTGGTGGTTCTTCAACTGAAGGTTTTGTTAACTTGAAATCTCTAGAAGACAACTCCAAGGATTCATATTGAGCTCGAAATTTGAACCCTTGGGGGATTGCTTCTAACCAAGCTGAATGTGCTTCGGTCTCTATATTGCCATCATCATGTATACTTTCCTCCGTCAATGCATCCTCTGCATCCTCATCTTGCTCTTCATCTTTTTCTTCCCAAGAATCACTGGTGGTGATTTGAAAACACTCCTCACCTTCATCATGGAATTTCATGGCTTTGAATACGTTGAATGTGACTTTATCGTCTTGGAATCTCATAGTGAGTTCCCCTTTCTGCACATCAATAAGAGTCCTTCCCGTAGCAAGGAAAGGTCTCCCTAAAATAATGGGAACTTCCATGTCTGCTTCATAATCAAGAACAATAAAATTAGCTGGAAAAATAAACTTATCAACTCTTACCAGGACATCCTCAATTTTTCCATCGGGGTGAGCTATAGACCTATCTGCTAATTGTAATGTTATCGTCGTAGGTCTTACTTTACCTATGCCCAACTGTTTAAAAACAGACATAGGCATCAAGTTGATGCTAGCACCAAGATCACATAAGGTCATACCACAATATGAGTTTCCAATAGAACAAAGAATATTAAAGCTCCCCAGATCTTTCATTTTAGGGGGCAACTTGTCCCGCAAAAAGAAACTGCATTCTTTGGTTAATGAAATAATTTCATATTCTCCCAACTTTCTTTTCTTTGTAAGGATATCCTTCATGAATTTGGCATAGTTGGGCATTTGTTCTATTGCTTCTACCAATGGAATGTTGATGTGCAGCTGCTTTAAAATGTCCAAGAACTTCTTGAACTGCTCATCCTGTTTCTTTTTGGCAATCCTCTGTGGAAAAGGCATTCGTTGCTGTACTGGTTTGCTCTCTGGAATATTGCATTGCTGCGGCATCGGTGATGCTGCAACATCGGTCGGTTTTGGAATGGTTCTTTGCTGCGGCATTTGAGATGCTGCAGCATTCAGCTATTTTGGAATGGTGCTCTGCTGCGGCATTTGCGATGCTGCAGCATTTATCTCCACTGGTTCTGGTTCAGCTACTGGAATTTCTGCATTCTGGTTGGGCTCACTGGTCTTCTCAGCTGCTCTAGACTTCATTTTTGGTTCGTCCAGTATTCTGCCACTCCGCAATGTAACTGCCTTGCAATGTTCCTTTCCTTCTCTTCTTGGATTCTTCGTATTGCTTAGAAGTGATCCTTGTGGTCTGCTCCTCGTCTCATGAGCTAACTGCCCCAATTGGCTTTCCAAGTTCCGCACAGTAGAGGATAATCCCTCTACTTACAGTATGGTTGTAAGTATTTGATTGAAGACCGTTGCCCCCTGTTTTGATTCCCCATGTAACAGATTGATGCAGGATTGTGAACATAATCCTCAAATAGGTGCCCCTCTCCACAATAAACACAGCACACGTCTTGTACTTGGCTTACATTGGGCTAGTTTGATGGTTCTGCCACCTGCCCGCCATGTTGTTGCATACTTAGTGTTTTGAGCATGTTGGACATTGTTGACACTTGGGCTGAGAGTGAAGTGAGTGGATCCAACTACAATACTCCAGCAACTCTTCTTCCACTAGGTAGTCTTGTTGTAGGCCACTGATAGTTGTTGTTGGCAATTCTTTCAACTAGTTCATAGGCTTCATTATATGTCTTTGCCAAAAGTGCTCCATTTGTTGAAGCATCAACCACCATGCGTGTGTGTGCGTTTAACCCGTTATAAAATGTCTCCATTTGAATACAATGTGGGATTCCATGTTGTGGACATCTCCTTAAAAACTCTTTGAATCTTTCCCATGCCTCATACAATGATTCATCTTCTAATTGATGAAAAGAAGTGATTTCATTTCTTAACCTAGCATTTTTAGTTGGAGGAAAATATTTCATCAATTTTTTTTCAGTAAGTTGCTGCCATGATGTTACACTACCCGAGGGTAGATAGTTTAGCCATGCTCTCGCCTTGTCTCTTAGGGAGTACGGGAACAATTTCAGCCTCAACACTTCATCTGCTATCTCTGGTAGCTTAAAACAGTCACTGACTTCCATGAAAAGTCATAGGTGCAAGTGTGGATCTTTAGCAGGTAATCTACCAAACTGCCCTACCGTTTGCAACATTTGAAACATCACTGGTTTCAGCTTGAACTGGGCTGCAGTAATCTCTGATCTTACAATGCTTGGATTCAATTAATTAAACATAGTGAGTGCATACTGTCGGATAGCATGGTCCCTATCGTCTGCCAACACCACAGGATTATAGACAGGTTCATTTTCTACAACACGCTGCTCAGCCATGTCTACCTTATCCTTGGTTTGTTTCTTTTTCCTCAACGCCTTGGTCGTTCTCTCAATCTCTGGATCTAGTGGCAGCACTGTAGCTTGAGATCCCTTGTGCGTTTTACTCATGCAAAACAACACACGTTAAGGAATGAATGATACACAAGTTGAAATTTAACAAATAATTAAGATCAATAATTCACAAAAACAGTTCAGCCCATGCAAAATTATTCGTCCCTCATACATCATTTCAATAATCTCATAAGCTCAAGAATGAGTATAACATAAAACAACAAAAGTAACCAAATGCAAACAATATTTACAAACAATTGACTCCAAAATCCCCGGCAACGGCGCCAAAAACTTGTTGCATTGTGTGCGTGTGTCACAAATTGAGAAGATAAGAAAATAAAATAAATCAACGCAATCTTAACAAGTGCAAGTATACACCGGTCAACAAGTAATATATGTACCTAAGTACAAGATTATCGATCACACAGGGATTTAGTATGCCAATTATACATGCAAACATGATTTACATCTGGTTAAAAGAATAAAGAATAAAGAATAATGAAGGGATATTCGGAGATTAAGCTACTGCTATGATATTGCTGCAGCAACGGAAATGCTGCAGCATCACCAATGCCGCAGCAATACTAACTAACTACTACAGTACAGCCTACTGGAAAATCACCATAAGAATACAACAGGTAATACAGTGCTGTAAAAATCAAGCCAAAGATGCAAATATAAATTAGTAGTGAATCCAAAAATGCTAAGCATGCTTTTCGGTTTCCAAATTAACACTACAGCGGTCTGGCTCTACCCAGACTACTTAGCCTATTAGTTTAAACCCCCAATAACATCGTCTCATGGAGTACGAAGTACTATAAACCTCGAACAACACCAGGCAGTGAAATTGGTCGTGTCCCCTGCAATATTGACCGCACGGTCATGCGCCTCAAGCAAGTGCCATGTAATTATCTTGTCAACTAGACCCCTTCCTGTTAGAAAGCCAGATACTAGTTCGATACATAACTTGGACAGTCGTAACCGCAACTTATTCCTAATCCGTTTAAGTAATTGTATGAACAAACTAAGTATGCCCCATACAAGCATCAATAAGGAAAACAATACACAAAACTTATGCATTATTATCATCTTATGCCACATTACGTTTTTCCACATATTTATGATTTACTAGGCTACAGCACCTTCAGGTTATGAATAGACATTTTGCTGAAACGAATCATGAAATACAAGGATCAACGTAATAGGAAAAATAGTCCCTAGGTTCATAGTGAATAAATCAATCCCAGAACGGTAAACATATCAATCCCAAAACAGTATTTAATTAATCCTTGAATCCATGTAAATATTCTCATGTTACAAAGAATACTTAATCATAAAACAGTAGTAAATTGAAGAAATGGAAAGAGGGTTACTCTGGGTCGGAGATCACCCTACTGCCCAAATCAAATTTAATCAACGTACTGCTGCCCATTGTTTCCTCTGCGTGGTGCTACCACCCTCAGTTATGCACAACTCATAAAATTCCAGCAAAGTCGCCCCAGCCTTCTCAGGTTCTTTTCCACTCTATCTAAGCTAAAAGACACTCTAAAACAAGCTACCTACTGCCCCTATGCTAAACAAACCCGACACTAAATACAAAAGAAGTAAAACTACTGCTATTCTATCACTCTATCACTATAGTATCTCCGTTTTTCTCCCTATTTTCTGTCTTACCCGTCTAGCTCTCTCCAACCCCCTCTCTCTTCTGCTCTCCCTTGTATTTATCTTTTCTCTTTGATGCTCCCAGAACTTCATTTGTCCACCGATTGATAGTGGACATCTGTCCCTTGCTTCAAACAATACTCACATTGCTTCTGCCCCAAAAATTGTACAGCTACCGGTTTCCTTGATGATTTATGCTACCAGCTGGGATGATTCTTGTATGTATATGTGTGTGTGTATATATATATATATATAACAAACTGCTGCTCATTTGTCTCTTTTCCTCCTGAAAACCCGCGAGCAATAGGCCTCAACCGACTGGAAATTTCAGCAGGAAATGTGTGTACGTAAAAATATATATATATATATATATATATGTAAATAGAGTTAACAGTTCCAGCACATCACTCGTTGTCACTTTTCCTTTTTGCCTTTTTGTCCATTTGTCAGCATGCATGTGTGTGTATATATACATAACAATATATATATATATATATATATATATATATACATAAATTCCCATCTTCCTCGGTACAATTCCCTCAATCGGTTGACCATATTTTTGACCAACCAACTTCCCATTTTACCCTTAGTCAATTGGTTCATAAAAATTCCACTTTTAAAGTGCTGCAATTACACATCAAAGAAAATCAGAATTTAATTTAAATAACAGTAGAATTCTTATCAAATAGACTAAATTGGTAAAATTGATTGTAAAAAGGGGAAAATGTAAAATGTAGAGCATTTCATTCAAAATTAAGGGACAACTTCTACAATTTATGCTAGAAGTGAGGCAAAATATGTGCAAATAACTCTACTATCGTAGAGTTATCACACAAAAACTTGTTGCATTGTGTGCGTGTGTCACAGATTGAATAGATAATAAAATAGAATAAATCAACGCAATCTTAACAAGTGCAAGTATACACCGGTCAACAAGTTATATATGTACCTAAGTACAAGATTATCGATCCCACAGAGATTTAGTATGCCAATTATACATGCAAACATGATTTACATCTAGTTAAAAGAATAAAGAATGATGAATAATGAAGGGATATTCGGAGATTAAGCTACTGCTATAATACTGCTGCAGCAACGGAAATGCTGCAGCATCACCAATGCCGCAACAATACTAACTACTACAGTACATCCTACTGGAAAATCACCATAAGAATACAACAGGAAATACAGTGCTGTAAAAATCAAGCCAAAGATGCAAATATAAACCAGTAGTGAATCCAAGAATGCTAAGCATGCTTTTCGATTTCCAAATTAACACTACAGCGGTCTGGTTCTACCCAGACTACTTAGCTTACTAGTCTAAACCCCCGATAACATCGTCTCATGGAGTACGAAGTACCGTGAACCTAGAACAACACAAGGCAATGAAATTGGTCGTGTCCCTTGCAATATTGACCGCACGGTCATGCGCCTCAAGCAAGTGTCATGCAATTATCTTGTCAACTAGACCCCTTCCAGTTAGAAAGCCAGATACTAGTTCGATACATAACTTGGACAGTCATAACCGCAAGTTATTCCTAATCCGTTTAAGTAATTGCATGAATAAACTAAGTATGCCCCATACAAGCATCAATAATGAAAACAATACACAAAACTTATGCATTATTATCATCTTATGCCACATTATGTTTTTCCACATGTTTATGATTTACTAGACTACAACACCTTCAGGTTATGAATATATATTTTACTGAAACGAATCATGAAAGACAAGGATCAACGTAATAGGAAAAACAGTCCCTAGATTCATAGTGAATAAATCAATCCCAGAACGGTAAACATATCAATCCCAAAACAGTATTTAATTAATCCTTGAATCCATGTAAATATTCTCATGTTACAAAGAATACTTAATCATAAAACAGTAGCAAATTGAAGAAATTGAGAGAGGGTTACTCTGGGTCAGAGATCACCTTACTGCCCAAATCGAATTTAATCAACGTACTGCTATCATTTGTTTCCTCTGTGTGGTGCTGCTGCCCTCGGTTATGCACAGCTTGTAAAATTCCAGCAAAGTTGTCCCAGCCTTCTCAAGTTCTTTTCCACTCGATCTAAGCTAAAAGACACTCTAAAACAAGCTACCCACTACTCCTATTCTAAGCAAACCCGACACTAGTTACAAATGAAATAAATCTACTGCTATTCTATCACTCTATCTTGCTATAGTTTCTCCGTTTTCTCCATATTTTCTGTCTAACCCGTCTAACTCTTTCCAACCCCCCTCTCTTTTGCTTTTTCTTGTATTTATCTTTGTCTTTGATGCTCCCAGAACTTCATTTGTCCACCGATTGATAGTGGACAGCTGTCCTTTGCTTCAAACAATACTCACATTATTTCTGTCCCAAAAATTGTACAGCTGCCGGTTTCCTTGATTCCTTGATGATTTATGCTGCCAGCTGGGATGATTCTTGGATGTATATGTGTGTATATATATTAATATATATATATATAATAATATATTATAATATATATATATATATAAATAGAGTTAAAAGTTCCAGCACATCATTCCTTGTCACTTTGCCTTTTTGTCTTTTTGTCCACTTGTCAACATGCATGTGTGTGTATATATACATAACAATATATATATATAACATAAATTTCCCTCTTCCTCGGTACAATTTCCTTATTCGGTTGACCATATTTTTGACCAGCCAACTTCCCATTTTACCCTTGGTCAATTTGTTCAAACAAATTCCATTATCTTTTATGTGAAATCCTGCACAAATTTAAATCTTAACAATGAAATAATAAAATTTAGGAATATCTTCAATTAAAATGACACTTTTTAACAATTAATCCATAAAATTAAAATTGGGAAAAGAATTATGCAATTTAACAAAATCTAACTCAAAATCATAGACAAGTCAAGCAAATAGAGTTAGAAAATAGGCAAAGCAAGTGCAAATAACTCTATTATCGTAGAGTTATCGCACCCTCAAACTTAAACCATTGCTCGTCCCGAGCAATGCTGCCATAATGCAAGGAGAGAAATGTGTCAATCATCCAACAATCAGTTCAGAAGCACCTAGCTAACTTGGGACTTGTGATTTCAGATTTAGAAAATTGTGAAACTCAAGTGGAGATCAAGTTCCAATCTTTCAAATACCAAATACTAACCAAATCAAGATCCAATAACCAATTTACTCCAGTGTGTGTATAGTCCATCCCTACTTAATTCTTGCTCATGAATCAGCAAATGATAATCCCTAGATTCATTTTGCATAATTAAACTCCAATTCATCATACCTTTCTCCACTAATGTAGTAGTCTCAATAGCAAGGATCAAAGAGGTCTTACTCTGCTTGTAATGTTGGCTAAGGGTCAGGTGTGATATTTTTGGGTGCATAGTAGGCTCAAACTCAGCCTCAACCTGCCCTGAACACATTAAGCACAAACAATTCTTTCTATCTACCACAATTTGCATCTTTGTAATACTCAAGAAGTAATCTCCCAATAATCAAGTAAAGAGTTTGAGTCTGTTTCTTTTTTCTCTCTTATTAATATATAAATCCCAAAAAAAAACAAACATTATTTTTTTTTTCACACTCTTGAGTACTGAGATGTCTTTTTATACACAGAATTCTAAAAAATGTGTTTTTTTAACATACAACTGCCACAGAGTCAAAAATGTTGAGGCAACATTAGTGCGCCGCAATACCATTGTTGCGGCGATGTTAATGCTGCAGCATCCCTACACCTTTTATGTTACCTTCCTGGCTTACCCCCAAACTTAGTGTTTCAGGCAGATTGAGAAAAAGTCAACGGGTGTCAAAGAAAATGTATACACAAATATTTGGAAACAGTGGCTAGTTAAATGGTTTAAGATGAAAGAAAACATGTTCCAGGCTCAACTTGGCTAACTAGGGAAGTGTAATGCAGTAGGGTCAGCTAGAAAGGCTCAATCGTTTTCAAGAACATGCCTTAATCATTTCATTGCTACTAATTCTACTAGGATTTCGCCTCGAAAGATTTTACCACAGCTAATTTTTGTTATGAGCGAAAACTTTTCTAGGTTAAGACTATTGTGCCAAAACTGTTGGAGTAAAATGCATTATCACCAAATATTAGCTAATATCTATGTATCTTAAAAGACAGTACTTGCCATACAAGAATTTACGTTTTAAAGTTAAAGATATCATCATCAATTTCAATCCCAAGGTTGTTGCAACTAACTTACTACTAGATGAAAAAGCACAAGACTTCTTACTGCAATCATCTACAGTCAAGCATTCATACAATTCAGAAGGAAGTGCCAGCAGAATAACAAAAACAGAAAAAAATTTGCATCATATACATTCATTCATCATTCATAAAAAATAAACCTTCATTTATCATTCATCAACATTCATCCATCAGTCATCAAAAATACACATTCATCCATCATTCATCAAAAATACACATTCATCCCTCATTCATCAACATCAAAAGAGTCATTCATCATCCAGCAAGAGGGCACCCTCCCCCAAACTTAAGAGGGAACAATGTCCTCATTGCGCAGGCAAAAAGAGTGTAGCATTCATAATTCACATATCACAAGGTCAAACCTTCATAGTAAATCAAAATAAAAAAATACAAGTACTGAGGAATAGATAGAGAGAGAAGGGAAGAGAAATAAAACCACTCTCGAAGTGCAGGGAGGGTTGCTCTACAGGTCCTCGTCACTGCCCACAGTGCGATCATCAGGCAGAAGTAGGTCAGGGAAAGTAGGCCATGGTCCTCCAACTTGTTGCATATGTTCTAGCAGTGAGCGGTAGACAGCTGCATCTCGATCTTGCACGTACCTCCAGTACACTTGCAGCTGCGTGTGTAGCTGCTGCATGTCGATCGTTGGAGCATCAAAAGCTGTAGTATGCCAATGCGGGACAGTTGACCTGCATGCTGATTGTGTCCGAGTGTTTGGCCTGGACGGTTGCGCTGAGGTCACAGGCACAATCATGCTCAAGTCATGAGAGGAGATCGTGCCTTGGGCATAGAAGTCACCATCAACGATGGCCACCATCACCCCGGAGGCTCTGCACAGCAAGCAGATGAATGTTGGGAAGTACATTTCTCCAGTCCTCCTGTTGGCACATGCTCTGATCTGGTCACATATGATCTTGCCAACATTGATTGTCTTTCCTTTGAGAATACACGACAACAGTAGTATCATGTCCACATTGATGGTGGACGTGTGTGCAGTGGGCATTAAAGAGTGGCAAATGAAGTAAAACCACACCTTGGCTTCATCAGTAAGGAATTCTTGTCTGCAAGTCTTGTTCCCGTACTGGGAACAAGTTCATTGGGTCCCCGGAACAGTAACGTCCTTCAGTGCTTGGTCCCGGACCTCATCCGTGAGGTTTAAAGATAGTGTGTGGTAATCGCCAGTATCATTAATGAAGTCCTATAGATCAAACAGCTGGTTTATGATTTTCGGGTTCAAAGGAACCTGGCGTTCCCTGACAAATATAGAGTAGACATTGTTAGGCCATAGATTGGAATAAAACTCTCGAATAATAGAGATGTCTGGGGTGATTCTTTGATCGGCGAATTTGGTCCATCCTAAGGTTTCAATCTTGGGTCTGCATTCTGCAGGGAGAGTTAATTCACTATATGTCCTAGTTGAGAGAAATCCCAAGTCAGCTAGAAACTTCTTGTCGCTATATATCTCCTGAAACCTAGTCTCAGCATCCAAAGAGACAAATTTAGCCTTGGTGCATTTCCTTGCCACATGTTTTGTCCTAAGCATCTACAACACGAGCAACCATTAGAGCTGAATGTTACAGCAATTTTGAAACAAATAAGGATCAGTCCGCAAGAAGTGATGCATTAGCTCACACACACATTAAATCAAGTGAACACAATAGGTCATAGAATCATGCATAAGGCAGAGTGTTCTTCACATGTAAGCAGTAAGCTGTCAAAAACATGGTAGAGAAAACCAACCTAGTGCAGCCTGCTATCAACAGAAATGCTGCACTATGGTACGTTTACATTCAGAAGGATGCCATTCAGACTTTGCAACGCTCCAGCAACGTTCCAACGTTGCATGATGGTCATTTTCACTGATATGGTAGAGCAGTATTTAGAAGTTTTTATGGATGACTTTTCCATATTTGGGGATTCTTTTGATAATTGTTTAGAAAATTTGGCCAATGTACTTAAACGTTGTGAGAAAACTAATTTAGTCCTCAACTAGGAGAAGTGTCACTTTATGGTTAGAAAAGGAATTGTGTTGGGTCACAGGATTTCGAAAAAAGGTCTTGAAGTAGACCGAGCAAAAATAGAAGTGATTGAAAAGCTACCAACCCCAACAACTGTGAAACACATTTGAATCTTCTTGGGACATGAGGGCTTCTATCAGAGATTCATCAAAGACTTTTCAAAGGTATCTAAGCCCTTATGTAAATTATTAGAAAAAGATAATGTGTTTTCTTTTGATGCAGCCTGTGCTGCAGCCTTTGAGGATCTTAAGCAGAAATTGATTCCAGCACCAATTATCATAGCACCCGATTGGAGTCTACCATTTGAATTGATGTCTAATGCAAGTAACTATGCAGTAGGTGCAGCTTTAGGGTAGCGGCATAACAAAATTTTTCATTCCATCTATTATGCTAGCATGACACTCATTGAAGCACAAATTAACTATACTGTTACTGAGAAAGAGTTGCTTGATGTTGTGTTTACCTTTAACAAGTTCAGGTCCTACTTGGTGGGGACTAAAGTGATAGTCTACACCGATCATTCCGCCATCAAGTACCTAATCTCAAAGAAGGACTCAAAACCAAGGCTTATTAGATGGATTCTACTCCTGCAAGAATTTAATGTAGAAATCAATGACAAGAAGGGTGTAGAGAATCAAGTAGCTGACCATTTGTCTCGGCTAGAGCAGCATGAGGAATGTCAAATTCCCATAAATGAGCATTTTCCAGATGAACAGCTGCTGAAAATTCAAGATGCACAAGTACTATGGTATGCTGATTTTGCAAACTACTTGGCTAGTGGAGTGTTACCACCAGACCTCTCATATCAAGAAAAGAAGAAGTTCTTCCACGATGTAAAAAGTTACTTTTGGGAGGAACCATTCTTGTTCAAACAATGTGCAGATCAAATGATTCGAAGGTGTGTTAATGATAACGAAATTGAGGATATTATTTTTCATTGTCACAATTCTCCGCGTGGAGGACATTTTGGAGGGTCTCGAACTGCAGCCAAGGTATTACAATCTGGTTTCTTTTGGCCCTCATTATTTAAAGATTGTTATCAATTTGTAACAAAGTGTGACCATTGCCAAAGGGTTAGAAATCTCTCCCATCGGAAGGAAATGCCACTTACTAATATACTAGAAGTTGAACTCTTTGATGTATGGGGCATTGATTTTATGGGACCTTTCCCACCTTCTTTTGGGAATTCATACATTCTAATGGCAGTGGATTATGTGTCTAAGTGGGTGGAAGATGTAGACCCACTAATGATTCCAAGGTTGTGATAAATTTCCTTCGAAAGAACATTTTCTCACGTTTTGGAACACCTAGAGCAATCATCAATGATGAATGTTCTCATTTTGTCAACAAATGGCTAGGAGTTATGCTAGCCAAATACCATGTTCATCACCGAGTTGCCTTGCCATATCATCCTCAAACAAATGGGCAAGTTGAATTGTCTAATCGAATCATCAAAGGTATCCTTGAGAAGGTGGTTAACCCAAACTAAAAAGATTGGTCAAGATGATTAGATGATACTCTATGGGCTTACCGGACAGCTTTCAAGACTTCAATAAGTATGTCTCCTTATAGACTCGTTTTTGGGAAAGCTTTCCACTTACCAGTTGAGTTATAGCACAAAGCATATTGGGCGCTGCAGCATCTCAATCTGGATATGGATGATGCGGGAAACAAGCGAATGCTGCAGCTTTCAGAACTGGATGAGGTGAGGTTATTTTCTTATGAAAATGCCAAATTATACAAAGAAAAGACCAAAAGATGGCATGACAATCACATCCAAGAGAAAAATTTTGAAGTTGGGCAGCAAGTACTAGTTTTTAATTCAAGGCTGAAGCTATTTTCGGGGAAATTGAGGTCAAGATGGACAGGGCCATTCACCATAAAGCAGGTATTCCCATATGGGGTAGTCCTAGTCCAAGATCAGAATGGTGTCCAATTCAAAGTAAATGGGCATCGATTGAAGCATTATAGAGACGCTGATTTTCAACATCAAAGTGCACTTCTAACATTGATTGAAGCAGAAGGCATCATGGACTCAACAGATGAGAAAAATTCCAAGTGACACTTGAAGTTTATTATTTATTTTATTTCTGCTTTCTGTTTTTTTTTTCTTCTTTCAATTTTTTTTTAAATTCTTTTCCCGCGTTTTATATCATAACTGTTTCCTTTCTTTTCTGTCATCTATACTCTATCATCTCTATTCTTTTCTCTCAGATTTTGCCACTTCATTTTTTGGAAACCCACATTTATCTGGCAATGAAGTAATGAATGCAAATCCCAAAAAGTCTAAAAATGGGATTTGGAACACCAACGATCAGCCAATCAAGCCGCATGAAGCATTCCCATTTATTCTCCTCGGGCAGAAGAAGAAAAGGTACACTTCTCTGCTTTCACTACTTTGAAACGCAACCGATAGGGAAAAAGGAGTTTATTTTGCTTCTTAATAACCTCCATTGAGCTAAGAAATCGGAAAAATACTTCTACCCATAACTGTTCTTCTTGAAAATACCCGCCGGTAGTGGTTTAAACTCGCTGATTCGAACTATTCGACGACGAAGCTCTCTGTTCTCAATCACGCTCAGTTGCTAAATCTTGCAAAAAAGGTATGCTTTTCTACTCAACGGGAATGATTAAGCATGATTTTCGCCTATTGAACACGTCCGTGCACCGGATCTTGCTTATACTGAGGAACATATATGAATATGAAAATTAGGGCTTCTAATTTTTTCTTCTCGGTTTTCATTTTTGTTTGTGAGAATGATCTGTTTTATTAACACATGATTGTTGGGAAAATCGGGTAATTTTCCCACTAAGACAACACAACTAGTGAAATGAACTAGTTCCGAACAAATGAACTGGATAGAATACTATTAAAATGCCCGACAAATAATATTGAATACTATAAGAAAAAACTTTGACAACGGAGATCAACCGAGTTGACTTAATCTCCGAGTACCGCTCAAACGGTCTGCTTTTATAAAGATGATAGAAAGAGATACAAATTGGGATGGGACAAATGGGAGGAGGAGGGGGTTAATTTATAACCCCCAACTCTCTTCCCCTCATTTGAACAATTCGATGTGGGATAAAGAAAAAGAAGCCAAAGTCAATAAATCTCCACCTTGGCTTAATTTCAAGTCCCACCAAATACAAATCTTCTCCACCAAAAATAAAAAAGCAGTCTTCGCGGTACTTCCAATTTGGCGTCATGAGACGCCAACTCAAATATGCAAAATATTAACCAAGTTCAAACAGTGTTCAAATTTGGCCCTTGTAACCATCTTGGTTAGCATATCTGCAGGATTCTCCGTAGTATGAATCTTCAGGAGGAGTATCTCCTCTTCTTCGAGAATTTCCTACACAAAATGATAGCGAACGTCAATGTGCTTCGTCCGTGCATGAAAGACTTGATTCTTTGCTAAATGAATCGCACTCTGACTGTCAGAATATACCTCAAATTGTTTCTGACCAACTCCCAAGTCTTCAAGCAACTCGTGAAGCCAAATTGCTTCCTTCATAGCCAACTTAATCATGCATGTACCAACTCAGCAACTGACAATATGCTTAGTTCACTAAGGCATCATGCTAACACACAATCTGATCTTGACAGTAAGCATAGAGTAAGCCAAACAGTGCGTTGTCAACAGTTAAATCTCAACTTAGCAACTGGCCGCAAGCACAAACCGATAAATCATCATTTCAACACAAAATGTGAATTTTGACAGTAAGCAGAGTGAGAAAAATAGTGTGCTTTCAAGATTTTTAAACATAAAACATTAGAACACACAATCTCCTAAACATGAAATATGCTATCATTGTTGACTTTGGCTTCTTTTCCTTTATCCCACATCGAATTGTTCAAATGAGGGGAAGAGAGTTGGGGGTTATAAATTAACCCCCTCCTCCTCCCATTTATCCCATCCCAATTTGTATCTCTTTCCTCCATCTTTATAAAAGCAGACCGTTTGAGCGGTACTCAGAGATTAAGCCAACTCGGCTAAACTCCGTTATCAAAGTTTTTTCTTATAGTATTCAATATTATTTGTCGGGCATTTTAATAGTGTTCTATCCAGTTCATTTGTTCGGAACTGGTTCATTTCACTAGTTGTGTTGTCTTAGTGGAAAAATTGCCCAATTTTTTCAACAAGTGGTATCAGAGTCAGGTTGTACCTATCATATGTGTCCCATTCGGGAATGGTTCTTTGAATTTCAGGAACTCGATGGTGGGATTATTTACATGGGTAATGATAATCCATGTAAAACAGCCGGGATAGGTTCAATCAAGCTGAGGAATCATGATGGGTCCACCAGAATTCTACGGGATGTGCGATACGTGCCAAAGTTGAAGAAGAATCTCATCTCATTGGGGGCTTTAGAATCTAAAGGCCTAGTTGTGACGATGTGAAATGGAGTTCTTAAAACAACTTCAGGAGCATTAGTGATATTGAAAGGTGTGAGAAAGAATAATCTGTATTACTACCAAGGTAGTACAGTAGTGGGGACAGTAGTAGCAGTAGCAACTTCAAGCACTAAAAAGGATGTTGAGGCAACGAAGATGTGGCATATGCGATTGGGACATGCTGGTGAAAAGTCCTTGCAATTCTTTTCCTTTATCCCACATCGAATTGTTCAAATGAGGGGAAGAGAGTTGGGGGTTATAAATTAACCCCCTCCTCCTCCCATTTATCTCATCCCAATTTGTATCTCTTTCTTCCATCTTTAAAAAAACAGTCTTCGCGGTGCTTCCAATTTGGCGCCATGAGACACCAACTCAAATATGCAAAATATTAACCAAGTTCAAACAGTGTTCAAACTTGGCCCTTGTAACCATCTTGGTTAGCATATCTGCAGGAGTCTCCGTAGTATGAATCTTTAGGAGGAGTTCGAACAATTCTTTTCCTTTATCCCACATCAAATTGTTCAAATGAGGGGAAGAGAGTTGGGTGTTATAAATTAACCCCCTCCTCCTCCCATTTATCACATCCCAATTTGTATCTCTTTCTTCCATCTTCAAAAAAATAGTCTTCGCGGTGCTTCCAATTTGGCACCATGAGACGCCAACTCAAATATGCAAAATATTAACCAAGTTCAAACAGTGTTCAAACTTGGCCCTTGTAACCATCTTGGTTAGCATATCTGTAGGATTCTCCGTAGTATGAATCTTCAGGAGGTGTATCTCCTCTTTTTTGAGAATTTCCCGCACAAAATGATAGTGAACGTCAATGTGCTTCGTCCGTGCATGAAAGACTTGATTCTTTGCTAAATGAATCGCACTCCGACTGTCAGAATATACCTCAAGTTATTTCTGACCAACTCCCAAGTCTTCAAGCAACCTGTGAAGCCAAATTGCTTCCTTCACAGCTTCTGTAATCGCCATATACTCTGCCTCTGTTGTAGACAAAGCCATTGTTGACTGCAAGGTAGACTTCCAGCTAACTGGCGCTTTTGCTAAAGTGAACAAATAGCCAGTTGTAGACCATCGCTTATCTAAATCTCCTGCATAATAAGAGTCACAATATCCAACTATGCATTGACCAAGTGATTCATCCCGCTCGAATGCTAATCCAACATCTGCGGTACTTTGGAGGTACCTAAGAATCCATTTCACAATTAGCCAATGACCCTTGCCAGGATCATGCATGTACCTGCTAACAACACTAACAGCTTGTGAAATATCTTGTCTCGTACACACCATTGCATACATCAAACTTCCAACTGTATTTGCATACAGGACTTTCGCCATGTACTCTCGTTCTTCATCAGTTGACGGAGATAAACGGCTACTCAGTTTCAAATGAGGAGCAAGTGGGGTACTTACAGTTTTTGTATCTTCGTGCACACCAAAATATTGTAATATCTTCTACAAATATTGTTTCTATGACAGCCAAAATTTGCCCCTCTCTCTGTCCCTGCTTATCTCCATGCCGAGAATCTTCTTGGCTTCTCCCAAATCCTTCATCTCGAACTCTTTACTTAATTGAGCCTTCAATTTGTCAATTTCAACTTGGCTCTTTGCTGCAATCAACATATCATCAACATATAAAAGTAAGTAGATGTATGAACCATCTTAAAGTCTGCACAAATACACACAATGATCGTATTTGCTCCTCTTGTACTTCTGACCCTTCATGAACCTATCGAATCGTTTGTACCACTGTCTAGGAGATTGTTTTAGTCCATACAATGATTTGCTAAGTTTACAAACCCAATCTTCTTTACTAGCAACCATGTATCCATCTGGCTGAGTCATATAGATTTCCTCCTTCAAATCACCGTGTAGGAACGCAGTCTTTACATCAAGTTGAGCTAGCTCCAAATTCAACTATGCTACCAAGGCTAACAAAATTCTAATGGAGGAATGTTTAACAACTGGAGAAAATACCTCATTATAATCAATTCCCTCCCTCTGAGCATAGCCTTTAGCAACCAACCTTGCCATGTATCGGACGTCTTCTTTGTTAGGAAATCCTTCTTTCTTTGCAAATACTCATTTGCACCCAATTCTTAGTTTTTCCAAAATCTTTAACTTCAAATTCTCGTTTAAAAGAATCTATAACTTCTCGAAGCTCTTCTGGAGTTCCTATGAGATTGATATCGTCAACATAGATAGCAAGAATCACATAACCAAAATCTATTTTCTTAATAAAAACACATGGACAAATTTGGTCATTCTTATATTCTGAATTCAATAAGAATTCACTAAGGCGATTGTACCACATGCGTCCAGGCTGTTTAAGCTCATATAATGACTTCTGTAATTTGATAGAATAATTTTCACGAGGGCCTTTAGAAGCCTTTGGTAATTTGAATCCTTCAGGGATTTTCATATAAATCTCATTTTCAAGGCTTCCATAAAGATAAGATGCAATGACATCCATTAGACGCATGTCCACCTTTTCATAAACTGCCAAACATATAAGATATCGGAGTGTAATAGCATCAATAACGGGTGAATAAGTTTGATCATAATCAATTCCTGGCTTTTGCGAAAAGCCTTGTGCGACGGGTCGTGCTTTATATCTTACGACTTCATTATTCTCATTTCATTTTCGCACAAACACTCATTTATAGCCAACAGGTTTTACATCCTTTGGCGTTTGGACTACAGGTCCAAAAACTTCTGGCTTCGCAAGCGAATTTAACTCTGATTGAATCGCATCTTTCCATTGAGGCCAATCAATTCTATACCGATATTCTTCAACTGATAAAGGATCTAAATCCTCATTATCCTTGAAAATATCAAGGGCTACGTTGTATGCAAAAGCATTATCAATAACAACATTTCTTCGATCTCAACTTTGATTCGAACTGATGTAATTAATAGAGATTTCAAAATTCTCTTCATCATTTGTAGTTGGAATCTTTTCATCAGTTGTCTCTTGGTTTTCTTTTTCTGTTTCATCAATATGATCTTTTGGATCATTTATTCCTCTTTTCTTTCGAGGATTTTTATTTTTCGAAACAATGGGTCGGCCACGCTTCTGGCGTGTTTTTTATTCGAAAGCTATAGGATTAACTTTCTGTCCTTCAGGAACTTCTATCCGTATAGGAGCATCTATAGCTGGAAGATGCGATTTAGTGACTATGCTGAAGTCAGCAAAAGAATCTGGCAGTTAATTTGCAATTTGTTGCAAATGTATAATCTTTTGAACTTCAAATTCACTCATATTTGTGAGTGGATCTAAATGATTCAAAGAAGTTTTCCACGCAAGTTCAATCTTATGACATTTATTCTCTCCCCCTAATTTGGGAAACAAATTTTCATCAAAATGGCAATCAGCAAATCATGCTATAAATACATCCCCCGTCAAAGGTTCAAGATACCTTATAATGGACGGGGAGTCATACCCAACATATATCTCCAATCTTCTCTGCGGACCCATTTTTGTCCGTTGGGGTGGTTCAATTGGGACATATACAGCACACCCAAAAATCCTCAAATAAAAAATATTTGGCTCTGAACCAAAAACCAATTGTATGAAAGAAAATTTATGATAACTCGATGGCCTTAAACGCACAAGTGCTACAGCATGCAAAATTGCATGTCCCCAGGCAGCTGTAGGGAGATTCGTTTTCATCAATAATGGTCTAGCAATTAATTGCAACCTTTTAATAAATGATTCAGCTAGACCATTCTGTGTAAACATGAGCTACAAGATGTTCAACAATTATTCCAATCGACATGCAATAAGAATCAAATGCATGCGAAGAAAATTCACCAGCATTGTCTAGACAGATTTGCTTAATAGGATAATCAGGAAACTACGTTCTTAAGCAAATTATTTGGGCAAGTAATCTCGCAAACGCCAAGTTGCGAGTCGATAATAAACAAACATGCGACCATCGGGTCGATGCATCAATCAAGACCATGAAATATCGAAATTGCTCACATGGTGGACTAATCGATCCACATATATCTCCATGAATCCGTTCTAGAAATGTAGGACTTTTACCTCCTACTTTCAATGGTGATGGTCTTATAATCAATTTCCCTTTAGAACATGCATCACATGAAAGTTTATTAGAAGTCAAAATCCTCTAATTTTTCAAAGGATGAACATGCATTGTCTCAATAATTTTTTGCATCATAATTGATCCCGGATGACCCAAACGGTCATGCCAAACTTTAAAAATAACAGGATTAGTAAACTTCTGGTTTACTAAATGATGCGCCTCAATAGCATTTATTTTTGCATAATATATGTCAGATGATAGAGATGGTAGTTTTTCCAACAAAAACTTATTACTGGAGGTTACTTTTGTGATACCCAAATATTCATGACCATTATCCTCCATAATCTCAACATGATATCCATTACGTCGGATATCTTTAAAACTCAATAAATTTCTTTGAGACTTTAAGGAATATAATGCTTTATCAATAGAAATCATAGTTCCTCCCGGTAATATTATATTAGCTCTTCCGGAGCCTTCAATAAGTTTTGCACTACCATTTATTGTGGTAACACTTGTTTTTCCCACATTCAAATGAGAAAAATATTTCTCATATTTCAGTATGGTGTGCGTAGTTCCACTGTCAACAAGACAGACACTTTCGATATCGTTATTTATACCAAAAAATTGAACAACAGTCATCTATTTTATTAACAAAATATTTACAGAAATAAAAAAAATTAAGCATATCATAACAAAAGTAATATAAACATATAATATTAATATTCTAATTATTTTGGACACTTCCATCTCCAATTAAGTGATCAATTCTTCCTTCTGGATGTTCGAAAAAATCAGTAACATCCAGGTGAGTCACACCAACATCAACATTTTCAAGATCGTCATCATTTCTTTCATGAGATAAATTTTGAGAAGTAAAATTTGCCTCAACATCTTTGCCTTTCTTTTCAATAGATGCTTGATATAAGTAAACAAGATGTTTTGTCGTGCGACAAATACGAGACCAGTGACCTTTCATGCCACAACGATAACATTTATCTTCATAATTTTTCGAAACAATATTTCCTTTCTCATTATGTTTTGTCAATTTCAGGTGGTCATTAACATTTTTGGCACCTATAGTATTATTACGATTGTAAGAGCCAAATTTATCACGGCGTCCATGATCATATTTTCGATCATGACCACGGTAACGACCACGACCACGATCTCTTCTGTGATCATGATTTCTAACAGCATTCACTTCAGGAAATGGAGTAGAACTAGTAGGTCGAGTCTCGTGATTTTTCATTAGTAGTTCATTACTCTATTCTGCAATAAGAAGAAAAGAAATCAATTCAGAGTATTTCTTAAAACCTTTCTCACGATATTGTTGCTGCATGACAATATTCGTGGCATGAAAAGTGGAGTATGTTTTCTCCAGCATATCATCATCCGTTATATCAACTCCACATAGTTTCAATTGTGAAATTATTTTAAACATTGCGGAGTTATACTCACTTATGGATTTGAAATCTTGCAACCTCAGGTACAATCAGTCATACCGTGCTTTTGGGAGAACCACCATCTTTTGGTGGTCGAATCTTTCTTTCAAATTTTCCCACAAAATAAGAGGATCTTTCACGGTAAGATATTTATTTTTCAGATCTTCATTAAGATGATGACGGAGAAATATTATAGCTTTGACACGATCTTGTATTGATGATACATTATTTTGCACAATGGTGTCTGCCAGACCCATCGCAGCAAGATGCATTTCGGCATCTAGTGTCCATGACAAGTAGTTCTTCCCGGTGACATCAAGAGCCATAAATTCTAGTTTAGTAAGATTTGTTATAATAATAATAGAAAACGTACATGTTTGATAAAGTTCAAAAAATATTTTACCCAGTGGTAGACAATCGTGCTGATAACATGTTATAAAATTCTTTCACACATTACAATGGTGCTATTGTGTGTTTATTTATTGGAGAGAGAGAGAGGAGAGAGAGAGCGTTGGTCTCAGGAGAATGAAAAATACAGATTCCAGTAGTAGTCCACCAAGATCTATGCATCACTAATATATATATATATATATATATATATATATTATATATATGTATATATATGTTAGTGGTTAGGTATTAGATATATATATATAGATATATATACATATATATATATATATATATATATATATATATATATATATATGTATATATATATATATATATATATACCTAACCACTAACATATATATACATATATATATATCTATAGATATATATATAGATCTATATATATAGATATATAATCTATAGATATATATATTCTATATATCTATATATATAGAGATATATATCTATAGATATATCTATATATCTATATATCTATATATCTATATATATATCTATATACCTAACCACTAACATATATATATATACATATATATATATGCATCCACTAACACATGTCCAATATTATAAATATTATGTGATATTTATCACCTTACGTAATTTTCTGGGATGAATGGATAATAACGATTATATGATGAACATCCATTAATTTAATGAATCTTCGGGATTCATAACACGTTATCAGCACGATTATCTACAACTGGGTAAAGTATTTTTTGAAATTTATCAAACATGTACGTTTTCTATTATTATTATGACAAATCTTACTAAACTAGAATTTGTGGCTCTTGATGTCACCGGGAAGAACTACTTGTCATGGACACTAGATGCCGAAATGCATCTTGTTGTGATGGGTCTGGCAGACACCATTGTGCAAAATAATGTATCATCAATACAAGATCGTGCCAAAGCTATAATATTTCCCCGTCATCATCTTCATGAAGATCTGAAAAATGAATATCTTACTGTGAAAGATCCTCTCATTTTGTGGAGAAATTTAAAAGAAAGATTCGACCACTAGAAGATGGTCGTTCTCCCAAAAGCACGGTATGACTGGTTGCACCTGAGGTTGCAAGATTTCAAATTCATAAGTGAGTATAACTCCGCAATATTTAAAATAATTTCACAATTGAAACTATGTGGAGTTGATATAACAGATGATGATATGCTGGAGAAAACATACTCCACTTTTCATGCCACGAATATTGTCCTGCAGCAACAATATCGTGAGAAAGGTTTTAAGAAATACTCTGAATTGATTTCTTGTCTTCTTGTTGCAGAACAGAATAATGAACTACTAATGAAAAATCACGAGACTCGACCTACTAGTTCTACTCCATTCCCTGAAGTGAATGCTGTTAGAAATCATGATCCCAGAAGAGATCGTGGTTGTGGTCGTGGTCGTGGTCGTTACCGTGGTCATGGTCGAAAATATGACCATGGACGCCGTGATAAATTTGACTCTTACAATCGTAATAATATTTTAGGTACTAAAAATGTTAATGACCACCTGAAGTGGACAAAACATAATGAGAAAAGAAATATTGTTCCGAAAAATTATGAAGACAAATGTTATCGGTGTGGCATGAAAGGTCACTGGTCTCGTATTTGTCGCACAGCAAAACATCTTGTTGACTTATATCAAGCATCTATTGAAAAGAAAGGCAAAGATGTTGAGGCAAATTTTACTTCTCAAAATTTATCTCATGAAAGAAATGATAACGATCTTGAAAATGTTGATGTTGGTGTGACTCACCTGGATGTTGCTGATTTTTTCGAACATCCAGAAGGAAGAATTGATCACTTAATTAGAGATGGAAGTGTCCAAAATAATTAGAATATTAATATTATATGTTTATATTACTTTTGTTATGATATGCTTAATTTTTTTTATTTCTGTAAATATTTTGTTAATAAAACAAATGGTTGTTGTTCAATTTTCTAGTATAAATAACGATATCGAAAGTGTCTATCTTATTGACAGTGGAATTACGCACACCATACTGAAATATGAGAAATATTTTTCTCATTTGAATGTGGGAGAAACAAGTGTTACCACAATAAATGATAGTGCAAAACTTATTGAAGGCTCCGAAAGAGCTAATAAAATATTACCGGGAGGAACTATGATTGCTATTGATAAAGCATTATATTCCTCAAAGTCTCAAAGAAATTTATTGAGTTTTAAAGATATCCGACGTAATGGATATCATGTTGAGACTGGAGGATAATGGTCATGAATATTTGGGTATCACAAAAGTAACCTCCAGTAATAAGTTTTTGTTGGAAAAACTATCATCTCTATCATCTGGCCTATATTATGCAAAAATAAATGCTATTGAGACGTATCATTTAGTAAACCAGAAGTTTACTAATTCCGTTACTTTTAAAGTTTGGCATGACAGTTTGGGTCATCCGGGATCAATTATGATGCGAAAAATTATTGAGACAACGCATGGTCATCCTTCGAAAAATCAGAAGATTTTGACTTCTGATAAACTTTCATGTGATGCATGTTCTAAAAGGAAATTGATTATAAGATCAGCACCATTGAAAGTAGGAGCTGAAAGTCCTACATTTCTAGAACGGATTCATGGAGATATATGTGGACCAATTAGTCCACCATGTGGGCAATTTCGATATTTCATGGTCTTAATTGATGCATCGACCCGATGGTCGCATGTTTGTTTATTATCGACTCGCAACTTGGCGTTTGCGAGATTACTTGCCCAAATAATTCGCTTAAGAACGCAGTTTCCTGATTATCCTATTAAGCAAATCCGTCTAAACAATGCTGGTGAATTTTCTTCGCATGCATTTGATTCTTATTGCATGTTGATTGGAATAATTGTTGAACAGATTTTGGTTTTGTGATTCTTGCTATATATGTTGACGATATCAATCTCATAGGAACTCTAGAAGAGCTTCGAGAAGCTATAGATTGTTTGAAACGAGAATTTGAAGTTAAAGATTTTGAAAAAAACTAAGTTTTATCTCGGGCTTCAAATTGAACATATGAAAGATGAAATTTTTGTTCATCAGTCAACATATACAGCTAAAGTGTTGAAAAGATTTTTAATGGATAAAGCATATCCATTGAGTATTCCAATAGTCGTAAGGTCGCTAGATATAAATAAAGACATATTTAGACCTCGAGAAAATGATGAAAAACTACTTGGTTCTGAAGTACCATATTTGAGTGCTATTGGTGCACTGATATATCTTACAAATAATACTCGACCTGATATAGCATTTGCTATAAATCTATTAGCAAGATTTAGTTTTTCACCAACACGACGATATTAGAATGGTATTAAACACGTCCTTAGATACCTCCAATGGACAATTGACCTCGGATTATTTTATTCAAATGTAAATGACCCAGAACTAATTAGATATGCAGATACTGGTTATCTTTCGGATCCGCATAAAGCACGTTCTCAAAATGGCTATTTATTTACATATGGTAATACTGCTATATCTTGGCGCTCTACGAAACAAACAATAGCAACAACTTCTTCTAATCATGCTAAGATAATAGACATTCATGAAGCAAGTCGAGAATGTATGGTTGAGGTCAATAATATATTATATTAGAGAGAGTTGCGGTTTATCCTCCAGAAGAAAGATTCCAACTCCTCTATATGAAGATAATGCAGCTTGTATAGCTCAATTAAAAAGAGGATGTATTAAGAGAGATAGGACGAAACACATTTCACCTAAATTCTTCTTTACTCGTGAACTTCAAAAGAATGGTGAAATTGATGTGCTTCAAATTCGATCACGTGATAATCTTGCAAATATATTCACTAAAGCTCTTCCGACAGTAACCTTTAAAAAATTGAGATATAAAATTGATTTGCGTCGGTTTAAAGATTTCGAGAGATCATCTCATCAGGGGGAGAAATCTACACATAAAGAATAGTGTACTTTTTTTTCACTAGAGTTTTTTTTCCCACTGGGTTTTTATCTAGTAAGGTTTTAACGAGGCATATTCTTTATGTAATGGACATCCAAGGGGAAGTGTTATGAATCCCGAAGATTTATTAAATTAATGGATGTCCATCATATAATCGTTATTATCCATTCATCTCAGAAAATTACGTAATGTAATAAATATCACCTAATATTTATAATATTGGACATGTGTTAGTGGATGCATATATATATATATATATGTGTGTGTGTGTGTGTGTGTGTGTGTGTGTGTTAGTTGTTAGGTATATATATATATATTAGTGATGCATAGATCTTGGTGGACTACTATTGGAATCTGCATTTTTCATTCTCCTGAGACCAACGCTCTCTCCCTATTTATTTATTTATTTATTTATTTATTTATATTTATATATATGTATATATATATATACATTTACGTACACACATTTCCTACTGAAATTTTCAGTCGGTTGATGCCTATTGCTCACGGGTTTTCAGGAGGAAAAGAGACAAATTAGCAGCATATATATATATATACATATATATATATATATATACACACACACACACACATACATCCAAGAATCATCCCAGCTGGCAGCATAAATCATCAAGGAAACCGGCAGCTATACAATTTTTGGGGCAGAAGCAATGTGAGTATTGTTGAAGCAAGGGACAGTTGTCCACTATCAATCGGTGGACAAATGAAGTTCTGGGAGCATCAAAGAGAAAAGATAAATACAAGGGAGAGCAGAAGAGAGAGGGGGTTGGAGAGAGCTAGACGGGTAAGACAGAAAATAGGGAGAAAACGGAGATACTATAGTGATAGAGTGATAGAATAGCAGTAGTTTTACTTCTTTTGTATTTAGTGTCGGGTTTGTTTAGCATAGGGACAGTAGGTAGCTTGTTTTAGAGTGTCTTTTAGCTTAGATAGAGTGGAAAAGAACCTGAGAAGGCTGAGGCGACTTCGCTAGAATTTTACGAGCTATGCATAACCGAGGGCGGCAGCACCACGCAGAGAAAATAAAGGGCAGCAGTACGTTGATTAAATTTGATTTGGACAGTAGGGTGATCTCCGACCCAGAGTAACCCTCTTTCCATTTCTTCAATTTGCTACTGTTTTATGATTAAGTATTCTTTGTAACATGATAATATTTACATGGATTCAAGGATTAATTAAATACTATTTTGGGATTGATATGTTTACCGTTCTGGGATTAATTTATTCACTATGAACCTAAGAACTGTTTTTCCTATTACGTTGATCCTTGTATTTCATGATTCGTTTTAGCAAAATATCTATTCATAACTTGAAGGTGTTGTAGCCTAGTAAATCATAAACATGTGGAAAAACGTAATGTGGCATAAGATGATAAGAATGCATAAGTTTTGTGTATTATTTTCCTTATTGATGCTTGTATAGGGCATACTTAATTTATTCATGCAATTACTTAAACGGGTTAGGAATAACTTGCGGTTACGACTGTCCAAGTTATGTATCGAACTAGTATCTGGATTTCTAACAGGAAGGGGTCTAGTTGACAAGATAATTGCATGGCACTTGCTTGAGGCGCATGATCGTGCAGTCAATATTGCAGAGGACACGACCAATTTCACTGCGTGGTGTTGTTCTAGGTTCACGGTACTTCATACTCCATGAGACGATGTTATCGGGGGTTTAGACTAATAGGCTAAATAGTCTGGATAGAACCAGACCACTGTAGTGTTAATTTGGAAACCGAAAAGCATGCTTAGCATTTTTGGATTCACTACTGGTTTATATTTGCATCTTTGGCTTGATTTTTACAGCACTGTATTACCTGTTGTATTCTTATGGTGATTTTCCAGTAGGTTGTACTGTAGTAGTTAGTTAGTATTGTTGCGGCATTGGTGATGCTACAACATTTCCGTTGTTGCAACAATATCATAGCAGTAGCTTAATCTCCGAATATCCCTTCATTATTCATTATTCTTTATTCTTTTAACCAAATGTAAATCATATTTGCATGTATAATTGGCATACTAAATCCATGTGGGATCGATAATCTTATACTTGCACTTGTTAAGATTGCGTTAATTTATTTTATTTTCTTATCTTCTCAATTTGTGACACACGCACACAACGCAACAAGTTTATATATATATATACACACAAAGACCAACTGGACAAAAGAGATAAATGATTCGGGTGAAATCTTGCGAAATTAAAGGAGAAATTCTGGAATTTATTCTAATAAAATTCAGAATTTCTACATCAAGAAAAAACAACAAAAAGATTTATGGACAGCTGCAGGTTTTTGGGAAAATTCTAGAGAAGAGCTACTGAGTCATTCGGGAGAAAAGGAAACAAATGGAGGAATATAAATAGGGGAGGAGAACCGAGAGAAAGCAGCAAGAAGAAATAGAGAGAGTCAGCAATAAAGAGGAAGTAGAGAAGGTAGAGAATTCTAGATAGTTTTTGAGAGAAAATTCATAGAGAGAAATTAGAATTTTATCCGTAGACTAACTATAAGAGGAAAAACCGAGAGAAAAGAAGAGAAATCTAAAGCAGAAACCGCAAGCTAAGCGTCAAAGATGAGCGGCAGAATCTAGATGAGGAAAGAAGCTGGGTTTGTGATTAATTTGATTTGTGCAGAAGGATTAACTAAGAGATTAGTAATTTTTCACTCATTTCCTCACTCTCCTTACTTCATTAATGAGTTTATGTTTAGTTTTAAATATAAATTTCTAAATAGATTGGTTTGATTAAATTGTTTTGGGCAAAATACTCGCTAAGAGATTAGTAGTTTTTTATCCATTTCCTCATTCCTTTATCTTCTATTTTCCAGCATTGTACAACAACATTATATTTCAGATTTGTGGCTGTTAAGTTGTGTATTAACAGATTTTGAATCGTTAAAACTGTTGATGAACTTGCTTGAATGTTGATGTGATTTTTTTGATTAATACTTGTATTGGGCATATGTGATTTTACTCATTTAATTACTTAAAGGATAGTGTTATTTGTAGTTACGACTATCGAATAACACATTGAATTAGTGTCTATCATTCGAGAGAAAGGAAGCTAATGGACATGATAATTGAATGCCACTAGTTTGGGCAGCAAGAGATTGCGTTCAAATTAGTTGGGAGACAGATATGTCCTCTGCCTAGTGTTGTTCTAGATCACAATACATCGTACTCTTCGAGACGATTGTATTTGCGTTCTGGACTAGTAAAGTCCGTATTGCTGTAGCATTAGTCATAAATTGGGTATATTTTTTGGCATGTTCTAATTCACAACTAGTTCATATATAACATATCTTATACTTGCGTTTCTACTTCAATTTATTATCTACACTACTCTCGAGGTTGTCTCTAGTAGGTTAACAACTAACATTTAGTTTAGATTTATTTTCAGTAGTTTTAGATAGCACTCCTCATTATTTTGTTTGGTTTGGATAACCATTTGCACAATCACGTTTGCATTCGTAATTTGCAAACTTAGTCCATGTGGATCGATAATCTTGTACTTAGGTACATATATTACTTGTTGACCGGTGTATACTTGCACTTGTTAAGATTGTATTAATTTTCTAATCATTACAATTTGTGACACACGCATACAACGCAACAAGTTTTTGGCGCCATTGCCAGGGACTTTGGAGTCAATTATTTATGAATATTGATTGTTTGCATTTGGTTATTTTTGTTTTTGTACTCATACTTGTGCTTAAGAGACTATTGAATTGGTGTATGAGTGAAGGATATTTGTACATAGGCTGAATTTTATTTGTTAATTCTTGAGATTGATCATTTATTAATTTTCAGCTTGTGTATATCATATATTTCTTAACGTGTGCTGATTTTGCATGAGTAAAACGAGAATGGGCTCTCAATCTAAATTGCTGCCACTAGATCCAAAAATTGAGAGAACAACCAAAGCGTTAAGGAAGAAAAAGCAAACTACATATAAGGCGGTCATGGCAGAACAAAGAGTTATTCAAGCTGAACCCGTCTACAATCCTGTGGTAATGGCAGATGATAGGGATCATGCTATCCGACAGTATGTTGTCCCTATGTTCAATGAGTTGAACCCAAGCATTGTGCGATCGGAGATTACCGCAGCACAGTTTGAGCTGAAACCAATGATGTTATGATGTTTCAGATGTTTCAGACAGTATGACAATTTGGTGGATTACTTGCTGAAGATCCACACTTGCACCTACATTTATTCATGGAAGTGACTGCTTCAAGTTACCAGGGGTTACAGATGATGCTTTGAGGCTGAAATTATTTCCTTATTCCCTAAGAGATAAAGCTAGAGCATGGTTGAACTCTCTACCCTTGGGTAGTGTGACTACATGGCAGTAGCTCACTGAAAGGTTTTGATAAAGTATTTTCCTCCAACCAAAAATGCAAGGTTGAGGTTGAGAAATGAAATTACTTCTTTTCACCAACTATAAGAAGAATCTTTGTACGAAGCATGAGAGAGATTTAAAGAATTGTTGAGTAGATGTCCACATCACAGAATTCCACACTAATAGAGAGAATTGGGTTAAATACACACACACGCGGATGATAGTTGATCCTTCAGCAAACGATGCCTTATTGGCAAAAACCTATAATGAAGCTTATGAACTAATAGAGAGAATTACCAACAACAACTATCAATGGCCTACAACTAGACTGTCTAGTGGAAGAAAATTGGCTGAAATCTTGGAGTTAGACACACTAACTTCACTTTCAACTCAAGTTTCATCCATGTCCAACATGTTGAAAACAATGAGTATGCAGCAGCATGGCAGACAAATGGCTGAACAATCAATTCAATCTAATGTAAGTCAAGTTCAAGTCTAATGTAAGCCAAGAACCAGTGCAACGTGAGATGCCTTTTTCGCAAAGGTTTGCTAAGAAGAAGCAGGATGAGCAGTTCAAAAAAAATTTAGACATTTTAAAACAGCTGCACATCAACATCCCCTTAGTAGAAGTAATCGAACAAATGTCCAACTACGCTAAATTCATGAAGGATATCCTTACTAAGAAAAGGAGGTTGGGTGAATATGAAATTGTTTCACTAAGGAATGTAGTTTCTTTTTGTAGGATAAGCTACCCTCTAAAATGAAAGATCTAGGGAGCTTCAACATTCCTTGTTCAATAGGAAATTCATATTGTGGCATGACTTTGTATGATCCTGGCGCCAGCATTAACCTCATGTCTATGTCAATGTTTAAGTAATTAGGTATTGGTGAGGTAAGACCTACAAAAGTAACGCTACAATTGGTAGACAGGTCTATTGCCCATCCGAACTGTAAAATTGAAGATGTCTTGGTAAGAGTGGATAAGTTTATTTTTCCTGGTGACTTTATTGTTCTTGACTATGAAACAGACAGAGATGTTCCTATCATTTTGGGAAGACCCTTCCTTGCTACAGGAAGGACTCTCATTGATGTACAAAATGGTGAACTCACGATGAGAGTTCAAGATGATAAAGTCACATTTAACATGTTTAAAGCCATGAAGTTTCCTGATGAAGGTGATGATTGTTTTCAAGTATCTACTATTGATTCATTGGCAATAAAGGAGGAAGAGTAAAAGAAATATGGTGATGATGCATTGGAAAGAGTGTTAGTGGAGAAAAATTTGCATGATGATGGCAATGAGAAGGATGAGGAATATTCAGCTTGGCTAAAAGCAAACTCTCAAGGTTTCAAATTCATATCTCAATTTAAATCTTTGGACTTGTCTTCTAGGACTTTAAAGTGACAAAGCCTTCTGTGGATATTACCTTGTTCCAATGATTGATTCTCAACGTATTTTTAGGTAGAAAGACAATGCTCATACTGCATCAATGTATCAGAAAGCACTGCAGATTACTGCTTGTGATTCACCACTGCAAATATAATAACAATAGTAACATGTTTATAAGCTATGATTCTCAGGGATGGATTGATTCAAGTACACAAGTATTTCACCTTGTTTGTTCAATTTAAGCATGATATAATTTTACCAGAGACATAAAGGTACGAGGTTTTCCTGATTACAAAACCTTGGAAAGAAGTGGAGAAAATGGAAGACATCAAACAATTGTGATGATAGCACATTGAAATTAACTCAAAAGCTTAAATTTGAATGCATCACAGGTTGAAATCTACATAACTTCATAACTGAAGATAAAATTGCAGAACAAGTTTCAGGGAACTGGATTCTCGTCTCATACAAGAATCATTACTGGGAAGAAGCAAAGATTAAAAAATGCATGTAAGACTAATAAAAACATAGCCAAGAAAATTTGTCAGTTACCTTGACAAGGTTGATGTTGTAAAGTTCCTCACTTTTGTCCAAATAAAAATCAATGAAGATATTCCATGAACATAGGTTCCGCACAGAAAGGAATAATCTAACTAAGCAGAGTACATGGGATGTGCAAACTTCATAGATTATTCGGTGATACTAATGGAACAACAAATTTCAAAATCAATTAGATAAAGATAAACAGCTAGAGAGAAAGATCAAAGAAAACATCACCATCGCTACACAATTCAAAGTATATATAGAAAAAGGAAAAGAAAAAGAAATGCAGACAAGATAGAAATTCTTAGAGAAAGTTAGATACTGAATACTTAAATTTTGAACAGAAATTAATAATATTTAACAGGGATTTGGTTATTGGAAGGTAATACCTTGGCATTAATTCCATGAGCAACTGATTTTAAACTTTTAGCTTCATCAATATCCTTCAAATGTCATGCATAACTTTGCAATTGAAGCAGAGATTCCCAGAAGCAGATACTTCGCATGTTATGTGAATGTTCAGGGACATATATAGTAGAAGAGCCTAAATGTAAAACATAAATCAACCAGGGTAAAGCGAAGATAATATACACCTTAAATTAATTACCCCAAGTGGGAAATATAATTAAAATTTTGTCACAGTGATACTCATGGAAGAAGATATAAAAAAATTAAAATAAAATTTTAAAAAAAAAATCTATGTAATAGTAACTTTCCTGCAACACATGATGGACCAACAAATGTTGGTTACATAACATGTAAGAAAACAGCCCCAGAAATTTGTCCAAATGTCTATCCCTATTTGAAACAATCAAACTCTCAGGTAATAGTCAAGAAGCATTAAGGGGACTGTACAAAGCTCATAGAGAATAGTCTAGAGGCACTAGAAGTAAGCAGCCTTTCTCCTACTTACTAACTCAAATGTCCCACTCAATTTTATATGTATCTTAGACGGTAGGACTGCAAGTGATGATGTGAAAAGACATTCAATCATGATTTTTATTATGGTTAAATACATTCAGTAGCTCCATAATGCAGGAAGTTATTACATGCAAATGGTAATCAAGCCAAGAATCATCAAAAGGAAAAGACTATCCAGAAGATCCCCACTCTCGTTGATTTCTAATACATAATAGGACCAGTCTTTTCCAATAACAAACCTCATGTCCAATTGATATGATTTTAATAGACTCAACATTCACAAAAATTTTGAAATCAATTAGTATTATGTGTAAAGTCAAATCAAAGTGTGCCAAAGTTGAGATAAAGACGACAAGAAAGTAGTAGGCATTGCAATTATACAAGCATACTGACAATATTTTTAGTGCAGAATATTGCTTCATCCAGACTTTCTATTAGAAGCTTCCACGATATTAGAGATTTATTAACTAAAGCAAGTAAGAGGAAATCAACACAAGGATTTCCTAACCTTCTTGGCACGGCTGAAGCATAGAACCTTCCCAAATCTTTACTGAGCTTCATGTTGATATAGATCAATATTTCTAGCATCCCAGCAACTTTGTTTCTGAGCAAAAGTCCACAGTATTAACATCCAATCCACACTTACTAAATAGAGTAGTAATGATGCAATTCTCACGAATAATTCAAAAGACAAGCTGCAAAAACAATACTTAT
Source organism: Asclepias syriaca (assembly GCA_027405835.1). Taxonomy (NCBI): domain Eukaryota; kingdom Viridiplantae; phylum Streptophyta; class Magnoliopsida; order Gentianales; family Apocynaceae; genus Asclepias; species Asclepias syriaca. Next base: position 20,309,641 of record CM049927.1, read on the forward strand.
TCTGTTTTACCTCTAACAATGCAAAGAAAATGCTCAGCAGAAGGGAGAGGAATGGCATACCTGAGTTTTCCTTGACGCTAAACACCTTACGGTCCAGATCTTCGGCAGCTTCAGTCATTCCTAAAGCACTATATGTTTGAATCATAGTAGAAAAGGTGATATTGTCAGGTTTACATTTCCATTTTTTCATTTCATGTAACAACTCATTCATTCTACCAACATCACCAGCTCGGCCATAGACACTAATAACACAATTGAAAAATGGTGTATCCAGAACCACATCAGAATTTTCCACTTGCCTCATAATCGATTCAACTTTATTTAAAAGTCCAGCTCTACCATAAGCACTAACAAGTGAGCAATAAGTACGTGAATTGGGTTTCATTCTTTGATGCTTCATTTTCATGAAAGTTTCTTCCATCTTATCAATTATTCCAGCCTTCCCAAATATTTCAATGATTGTATTATAAGTAACTATTGTTGGAGAATAGAACCTTTTCTTCATAAAATCCAAAACAGAACCCATTTTCTCATATTTTCCTGCTTTCCCATATGACTTGATCAGTATGTTAAATGTCACAATGTCAGGTTTTATCCCCATTAGCTGAAATTCATCAAACCAGCTCTGCATTTTCTCAATTTGTCCAGAGTTTCCGTATGCTGCAATTACGGAATTAAAAGTGAAAACATCCGGAAGGCAAGTGTTATTTTCAATCATATCCATCAATAATTCTTCCATTAGCTCAAATACCCCAGCTTTACCATATCCATCAATTATAGTATTGTATGTGATAGTGTTGCATTCAGTTCCCAATTGTGCCATTTCGGCTAAGATACGTCCAATTAAATCTAAGCGATTGAGTTTAACACAACATTTGATAAGGATAGTATAAGTATAGACATCAGGATTGCAACCAGAAACTGACTTCATATGGTCAACAGTACGAAATGCATCTTCAAGGAGCCCATTGAAGCCATATACACCTACAAGAGCTGTATAAACATCAATCGTAGGTTCAAGACCATCAGCTCGCAGTAACTCAAAAAGTAAGTTAGCTTGATTTGGCTGCCCACACTTGCCAAGCATCACCAACAATTTAGTATAAGTCTGGCATTTTGCATCATACCAGCGTTGATTTCGAAGCAGACCGAAAATCTAAGCGGGAAATTCACTCATGTTACTAATTGACTAACAACAATTCAGAAAGCATACTGATTAAATTAAAATTGCGAACACTTTAGAAACATCAAAAGATTTTCATTGTTACCAATAATTTAAAAACATCCTTAAGACAAATAATACACCACAAAATCTGTTTCGCAACCATAAAAAACTAAAAAGAAAGATAATCAGGATAGAACCTACAAACCTTAAGAGCAGATTCCCAGTTATTTTGTTTAATAGCATCAAATAAAGCCTCTAAGACAACCCTAGGCTGGAGATTATTATACTTGGATGAGTTTGCCTTTCTTTCAATAGCTTTAACGGCAGCTTCTGTCCTCAGAATTGTCGATAAGGTTTTGTTAGAGGATTTCTGAAGGCCAATTGAAGTGCTCACTGAATCTTTCTTAGAAGAGTCAATTCTGAAACATATTCGGTTTCTAGGGTAAATGATTGAGGAAGAGAAAAGCTCAGTCGGTTCCAAAAGCTGGAGAAGGTCCATGACAATGGAGGTAACGCAGAACCACCAATCTGAGTCTGAGAGAGTGAATATTGGACGTTGGAGAAGATGGGAAATTAGAAATACTCTGCATAGTGGTGGTGATTGGGCTGGGCTCGGATATGATCATAAATTGGGCCATTAATGAGAAATATCTACGTGCCAAAAATTTGGGATCATTTGGTAAATAATAATTATTAGATTTAATAAAAAATATTTTATAATTGTTATCCATCCCCGAATATTTATTAAATGAGTGGATATTCATCATATAATCGTTATTATCCTTTAATCTTGGAATAATTACGTATATAATGAAATGTGATAAGTGTCATATGATGTCTATCTCTAAGGTGACACATATCACCTAATACTTATAATTTTGGTGACCAGTGTCACCTAACACTTAATATTGAGTGACAAGTGTCACCCTTAGTGCTTATCCTTATCTCTTATTCTCTCTATTTTCTATGTCTCTCGTTTACTTTTCATCTTATTTATTTTATTATTTTTATATAATTTTGTAATAATAATTATATATAAAGAATATTGGGTGTGTGAATATATTCCATGGCAGAGGACCAGGGAGCATATATATATACATACATATATATATATACATACATATATATATATATATATATATATATAATAATATAGGAACAAAAGTTGGACCGGTTTTGATCGGTAATGAATTGAACCGACCAGTGGAAATAATATGTTTCAACAAAAAATTTTAAATTTTCAGAAATTAATTAATATATTGAACAGCCAATAAAGCATAACAATGGTAAAATGGTAACTAAAACTCAAAAGATAACTGCCCTATACTTTGCCAACGCCATAAAGTCATCATTATTTATGTTATTGCGGTAATAAAGAGCAGTTACGACTCAAATCGTAACTCCCACTCAGTCTCAACTCCCTAATTTAAAGTCTGTTTCCTAGCAACGGAAAGAAACGGACTAATGCAATGGGAAGCTCATTCATGATAGAAATTTCCTCAGGTAGACACCTATAAAAAGGGAAACAGCGCAGAAGGTAAGGACAGATTCAAGATATTCAAAATACTGAATACTATACTCTACTAACTTAATCATCGGAAAGTTCACGGAGAATACATCTCCCCATTGAACCTCTTTCGTTTTGCAAGAATTCGGTAAGCCGAAGTACACGGAGAGTCATCCTAATCAACCAACTTTACTGATTCTACATATCTCGAAGTTCATTCAAATATTTCTTAGATCCGAATCACTTGAAATTACCTTTTTTCTCCTTATAATTATTTTGACAAATTTTTGTCGAATCAGTTTGATTCCGTTACCGGGAACCGAAAAAGAGATATCATTCGAAATGATCACCATGTCCCGGCTTTCAGGAGAGGGTCGCACTGCACGCCAGACGTCACTTCATGATGCAGCAACAAGAGTGTCACAATCTTCGGCATCTCCCACCTCTAGCTGCCGCCCGGTTGCAGAAAGACTAGGTCGACAACAAGAGATCTCCAGACATTCTCGAGATTTGAGGGAACAAATCAACTCTAAAAGAATAGATGATGCAGAAAGAGAGCTACAAAGGTTACAGAAGGAAAATGAGCAGCTAAGGCAAGAACAAGAGCTTTCACGATAATGGTTGAAGTTAAGGGCTGAGTTTCGGAAAGTAGGTGCATAACTGCCCCCCCCCCCCCGAAGTTCCTAGATGACCCATATGAACAACCACAACGAACGCAGACCTTAGCCACTAAGAAAGAAGAAAGATGGGGTGCGCGTACAGGCGGAAGCAACTCCAAACATTCAGCGAAATGGGCGAGAGTCACCACACTTCGAAGCCCGTTCCTAAGCGAGGGGCCAAAAGACGACACTCCGATTATACTCCTGAAAAAGAAAAAAGCGCAACAAAAGTTCAAGGACAAGATCTATCGAATTAGGTCCCTTCGCTAAGTGGATTCAGAGTGTTGCCCCCGATTCGAGTCTCAAAATCCCTCAATTCGTTCTATACTCCGGGCAAACACGGCCCCTTGAGCATGTTTATTGTTACAAATCCGCCATGGGATTAGTTACAAATGATGAAGCCATTTTATGTAAGGCTTTCCCAAGTACTTTATCCGATAAAACCTTAACCTGGTTCACTTCACTCAAGTCTGTCACAATTGATTCCTGGTATACTCTAGAAAAGATGTTTTTAGATAAGCCCAAAGATTGTTACCCGCTGCCTCAGATCAACGCGCTAGTGGATTCAACAACTGGATATGAATTTTTAAGTTTCATGGACGCCTTCTCCGGCTATCATCAAATAAAAATGAAGCCCAGTGATCAAATACATACCTCGTTCCGAGCTGCAGGAGCCGTATATTGTTACAATGTCATGCCATTCTGCCTAAAGAATGTAGGGGCCACATATCAACGAATGATGAACCATATCTTCTGAAGCCAAATTGGAAGAAATATAGAGGCTTATGTCGATGATATGGTTGTCAAAACCAAGCACGAAATGTCACATCTAGACGATCTCGAAGAGACTTTCTCCAACCTGGCAAAGTTCAATCTGAAGCTAAATCCGACGAAGTGCACGTTTGGGGTAAAATTTGGAAAGTTTCTAGGGTTTATAACATCTGAGCGAGGAATTGAAGCTAACCCATAAAAGTTGGAAGCCATAGCTCAACTCACCGAACCCCGATGTATTAAAGATATCCAAAGATTAAATGGGTGTATCACCACATTGGGACGTTTTATTTCAAAATCGACAGAAAAATGCTTTCCATTTTTCAAAGCCCTGAGAAACTCAAAGAATGACTTCATATGGACTCCGGAATGTAGCCATGCTTGGAAAAGTTTAAAAGACCACCTGTCAAATCTTCCTCTACTGCGATCGCCAAATGCAGGAGAAACACTTTTCTTATACTTATCCTTCTCTGACTTGGTTGTAGCATCGGTGTTGATAAAGGAGAAAAAGACCAAGCAGTACCCGGTGTATTTCGTAAGCAAAGCCCTGAATGATGCTGAGTCTAGATACTCAAATATTGAAAAACTAGCCTACGCATTAGTAATCTCAACACGAAAACTCAGACCATATTTCGAATCTCATCCCATTGTTGTCTATACTAATGCCCCATTAAGGCAAATTTTTCATAAAATAGATCAATCGGGAAGGATGCTTCGGTGGTCTATCGAATTATGTGGGCAAGAGATCACCTTCAAGCCACGGACGACCATAAAAGCCCAGGCCCTTGCAGATTTCCTAGCAGAAGGATCTTTCACAGAATCGAATGTGGGAAAAAACGAACCACCAGTAGAACCTTGTGAACTAAAGGTAGATGGGGCAGTCAACGCCAGCGGCGTCGAAGTAGGAATTGTGTTAATTTCCCCCAATAAACAATACACTGAAATGCGGGCTATCATGTTGAAGTCCAATCTCTATAACAACCAAGCGGAGTACGAAGTATTACTAATTGGAATGGAATGGGCCCATGGGGCAAATATAATTGTTTTAAGGGTTTTCAACGACTCACAGTTAGTAGTGAATCAAGTACAGGGCACCTACGCAGTACAATCAGTGGGTTTACAACCATATGTTGACAAATCCAAACAATGGAAAGGAAAGTTTAATCCTTTCACCCTATCTTTGATCAGCAAAAAGGATAACCAAGAGGCAGACAGATTGGCTAAAATCGCTTCAGGGGAGACACCAAACGAAGAAGGCATATCGGTGGAGAGAATGTCATCAACCTCAGAGGAGGCTCACCTAATTCAACACTTGCAACCCGCCTCAGAAAATTAGGTTGACGAAATGGTAAATTTTATCCAACAAGGAAATTTACCAAGTGATGACATTCGGGCTAAACAAATACGGCGCCAGTCAGCAAGATATACCATTCACGATTGTATTCTGTATAGACGCTCATTCTCAAGACCTCTGCTTCGTTGCATTACGCCATGCCAAGTAAATGAATTAATTGCCGAGATACACGAGGGGGTATGTGGAGGACATCCGGGAGCTCGGGCACTAGCAGAAAGAATAATCAACCAAGGATACTATTGGCTGACGCTAAGAGAAGATGCTAGGAGGTATGTCAAAAAGTGTAACACTTGCCAAACTTTCGGAAGCATACTGCAATTACCTTCCATTGAACAAACCCCAGTTATAGCAGTGTGGCCATTCGACATGTGGGGAATGGATCTAATGAAAAAATTCCCAAAAACAAGAAATGGCTTCAAATACTTGGTGGTAGCGGTTGATTACTTTTCAAAGTGGATCGAGGCAAAAGCCCTAACACACCCCACTGAAGAAAATGTCTCTAAGTTCTTCCGTGAAAATATTCTATGTTGTTTTGGGATCCCCAGAGCAGTGGTTCCAATTTTCATCAAAATTCACTTCAGAGTGTCAACAATTGTACATAAAGCACTGGAAGTCATCGGTAGCACATCCTCAAGGAAATTGACAAGCAGAAGTTGCCAATAAGTTAGTATTACTGGCTCTTAGAAAGAGCTTGGAAGGAAAGTCTAACAAATGGGCTGACGAATTGAATCCAGCTTTATGGGCAGTTTGGACTTCGAATAGGGGCCCCACAAGAGAAACAGCATATGCACTGGTATATGGATCCAAAGCAATAGCACCAGCCGAAATCGCATTACCCACAGCAAGAGATTTAATGTACAACGAAGACACCAACAGGGAAAAGAGAAACTTAGATCTAGATCTCCCGGAAGAACGAAGAATTGCAAGCCGCCTGAAATCACAGTTGTTCAAGCAAAAGACCAAGAAAGCCCATGATAAGAAGGTATTTAAACGACCAATAAAGATTGGCGATTGGGTACTCCGGAAAATAGAGGGCACTGCCAGGCAAATCAAAGCAAACAAGTTAACACCGAATTGGGAAGGACCGTACCTCGTCAAAAGCGAAGTAAGACCTGGCACCTATATGCTCATGAACAAAAACGGTACTCTTCTCCCAAACTCATAGCATACAAACTACCGGAAGAGGTATTATGTATAAATACTATTCAAGCTATTTCTTTGTTAAGATAATTTTGAAATAATACAAATACCGAGCTAACCTCAGGAATTAGCATTTTACGACTATAGTTGAGTCCCATTATGCTACCATGAAATTAAAACTCGTGGTCAACGTTAAAAGTACCGAGTAAAGCTTGGGAAAATTTTCTAACTAATGGTTTAAAGTACCGAGTCAAACTTGGGAAAATCGTCTAAGTATTACCATTAAGTTAATCATTACAAAGTACCAAGTTAATCTTGGGAAAATCGTCTAAGTATTACCATTAAGTTAATCATTACGAAGTACCGAGTTAATCTTGGGAAAATTTTCTAAAATTACCATTAAGTCAATGGTTACGAAGTACCGAGTTAATCATGGGAAAATTTTCTAAAATTACCATTAAGTCAATGGTTACGAAGTACCAAGTTAATCTTGGAAAAATTTCTAAAATAACCATTAAGTCAATAGGTACGAAGTACCTAGTTAATCTTGGGAAAATCTTCTAAAGTTACCATTAAGTCGATGGTTACAAATTAAACTTGGAAAAATTTAAATCTAAGTGCAAAAATCAAAGTAGCCAAATCAAGACAGTCAAAACAGAGTAAGAGGTTACATTCAGAGGTTCAAAATACAAGATACAAAAATCAAGGAGCATTGCTAGAACCATCAAGCATCTCCCAAAAAGTTGGGGAAGTAGGATTGGGCGGATTCCAGACAGGCCTTCCTCTCTTCTCATCTCGTTCCCGAAGGGCATCCATCTCCTCTGCGATAAAAGGAACAAAGTCTACACCTCGTTTGTAGACCTCGTTGTCAAAGTTGGATTGAAATGTGTGCAGAAGAATAGACTTATCCTCAAAATGAGGATGAAGCTGACGAATAACGTGAATACAACCCTTATCCAAAAATGACTCGGCTTCACGACCAATCTCCTCATGATAGGCAGATGAGCTCTTAAAGTCATCAATAATATTCTTCTTGAACCCATCTGACTTGCAGTATTTAAGTTCCTCTTGGATAGAAAGTCGGGTTGCAATAGCCTCATCCCGAGCTGTATTCAAGTCAGCATTGGCAGATTGCAACTCTACAACTTTCTCCTCCGCCTTGACCAGTTTCTCCTTCAGCTCAGCCACCTCGCTAACCATTTGGAGTTTTTCAGAGGTAGCTAATTCCAAGCGAGTAGCCTAATCGGCAACCTCGGATTCAAGAGTAACCAAATGAGGTTCATTGGTTGCTCGCCATTCTTCGTTGGCTACTGCTCGCTCAGTTTGCTCCGAAGAATGAGAGTTGGCAATATAAAGAATTAATGAAGAAACTTGCCAAACAAAAGAGAAAGGAACGTTTCATACATAGGAAGACACTTAAGAGAAAAAAAAAGTCAATAAGAAATTTACCCGTGCCAGAAGAGCACCAACCCGGTTAGTGGCCTCATCAACTCCCATCGCACCCATTGTGGCTAAGCTCTCTGCATTTGCAGCCCGATTTAAGATGGCACCTCCAAGGAAAGAGGCCACATACCGGTTGGTAAAACGAAGGTTGTTGAGGGGAGGGGTCCTGGTTGAAATCTCAGAAGCCAATACCCTTAGGGCCTCCTCCTCGGTAGGCAGTTCGAACCCCGGTTGTAACCAAGAAGACCCGGAGCTCCCAGTGTCTATCTCAGCTTCGGCGGCAACAGGGGTTGACTCAGATACCCCCCGAACCGTCGACAAAGGCTCCTTCGGAGTATCCGCTTGAATAGACGGAGACAAAGAGGAGACAGCAACAAATTTGGTGGATGGGCGGCGAGGCGAAGTCCTCCGTCTTTGGCGAGGGCGGAGCTGCTCTTCGTCTTCCCCAACCGAAGCTTCAGGAGTTACCTCCCTACGAGACCCAGAGGGGGCAGACCGGTGAGTCTTGTCCCTTACTCCCCTGTCCCTTGCTTGACAAAGGTTCCTACCTCGACCAGGTGTCGGACCAGCCGAAGAAGGGTATGAAAGAATGGTATCCCCTGAGGCACCCCGGTCTATCAGTCTCGGGGGGAATCGAGGCAGAGAGTCCAAATGAGATTGGCGGACATTCCTGCCCTCTTCACGGTTTCCCCAAGCTTTCCCAAACATGGTTGGACCTACAACACATCATCCAAGTCAGACTTTACGAAGCAAATTGTAAAAAAATAAAAAAAAAAAAAAAATTTTTACCCCGGCCATTACGGCAACTGTGGGCAGTATAAGTACACAATTCGCATTGAAAGGAAAAATACCCCCGGGGTGTATAGTCCAATCGTGGTTAGGCCTTTCTTCCTCGAAACCTAACTCCTGTTTCTGGGCATCCAAACCAGCCCCTATACCGCACCACTCCAGGCTGGCATCACTTAGCAAGTCAACGGAAGAGTACACCTGGGATTGACGTTGGCGACTATCCCCTAAGTCCCGAGTAATAGTTTCTAGGAAGGATTTCTCAGAATGACTAAGGGAGGAGGAATTCCAAATTTGAGACCATGGATAGTCCTCACTGATGCACGGACGAAAAGGGAAGCCTATTCGGGACTCTACCATCAACCACCTCCCTTTAAAATCTATTTTGTTTGGAGGAGAGTCAAAGAGTTGGATTTGGTTCCGACTCGAACGAAGAGAAAGAGTGTTGTCCGACATACGAAGTGAAGAAAAAAACATCCGAAGGATGTTCATCGAAAGCTCAAAGCCTAACCTACGGCAAAGACAAATCAAACAAAAAAGTGTACGAACTGCATTTGGGTGTATCTGCCCAGGTTGAATCTGGGCAAAGATAAGGAAGTCCGCAAACGCAGGATCCATGGGAAGCCTAAGTCCAACTTCAAAATGGGATAAAGGAAGGGGAATATGATGAAGCGACATTCTGCCTACTTCGGGGACTACAAAAATCCTATAAATACGAGGATCTATACTATATCTACGAGCGAATGACTCAGCTTGTTCTCGGGTAACCCTACTTCGCCAAAAAGAAAAGTTTGAAGCAGGGGGTACAGGCATAGGCGGCTGGAAAGGGATTCCCACAGGAACCGAGAGCCGGCCATCCCTAACCGCCACTAAAACTTTGACTTTCAGTCGAACAGGCTGAGAGTCCCCAAAACCTTCAGCCATGAGACCCTCAACCTCCCTAACGTGTTCTTCTTGGGCAGCTATCTTTACCTGCGAACGGAAGTTCAATGCTTAAGAACTCAATTCAAAAAAACCACCCAGAAAAGAAACTTATACCTAACCCAGAAAAAAGACGAAGGCGACATAAAAAGCAATTTCAATCCTACCCTACACCAAGTCACAAACACATACAATAGGTATCGGTCCCACAACAATGTCCCCAAGAAATAAAGCAAGACAATATCCTCTTTTACAGAAGCCCCAAAAAGACGAACACAGATTTAAAGTTCAACTACAAGTCAATAAGGGCAGGAGAGAACAAAAAAACAAAAAAGTCGAACATTCAGAAAGAAGACAAAACTTACCTTTTATGGAAATCGTGGGAATAAATGTCTGAAAGGTTGAAGCAAGACCGAGCTTACGACAGAAAGTAGACAACAAGAATCTTTAGAAATTTGCAGAGACAGTAATGGCGAAAAAGCTTGGGAGAGGAAAATGAGAAAGATTCAGAGAAGATGAAAATGCAAAGAAAAAGGTTTCAAGCGGTTATAAGGAAGCTACACTGCCCAAGTGTCATGATTATTTCCCAAGTTCAACGCATCGGGGGCGACGAGAAGGCACCCTGTCGGCTGACATTCTGCCATTTATGACAGACGCAGAAGTTGAAGAGACAGCAGTCACTATCAAAAAACCCCAAAGTCTTTCGAAGTACCACTACTAAGAAACAGTATCAACTATCCAACGAAGTTAAACATACCTCGTCATATGACACTTCGCTGAGGGGCCATTGAACAGCCAATAAAGCATAGCAAGGGTAAAATGGTAACTAAAACTCAAAAGATAACTGCCCCATACTTTGCCAACGCCATAAAGGCATCATTATTTATGTTATTGTGATAATAAAGAGCAGTTACGACTCAAATTGTAACTCCCACTAAGTCTCAACTCCCTAATTTAAAGTCTGTTTCCTGGCAACGGAAAGAAACAGACTAATGCAATGGGAAGCTCATTGATGATAAAAATTTCTTCAGGTAGACACCTATAAAAAGGGAAACAACGCAGAAAGGTAAGGACAGATTCTAGATATTAAAAATACTAAATACTATACTCTACTGATTTAATCATCGGAGAGTTCACGGGGAATACATCTCCCCATTGAACCTCTTTCGTTTTGCAAGAATTCGATAAGACGAAGTACACGGAGAGCCATCCTAATCAACCAGCTTGACTGATTCTACATATCTCGAAGTTCATTCAAATATTTTTTAGATCCGAATCACTCAAAATTACCTTTTTTCTCCTTATAATTATTTTGACAAATTTTTTGTCAAATCAATATTATATATATATATATATATATATATATATATATATATATATATATATATATATATATATATTAATATTATATATATTAAGAAGAGTAGAAATAAAAATAAAGAAACCACAAACGGCTATATTGGTAACGTGAAGGGCTATAAATTGACCGTGCAGACAGTTGCACCTAAAAATTAAACTTCAAAAGCAAAACAAAACCCTACGCGGTGGTTAAGTGGACCCCACAAAGAGGTGGGAATGAATTCGGATGCGGCGATTATTGAACGCATGTGCCTTCCCTTCCTTCTAGGAAAATCGCAGTCGCAGAGAAGAGAGATTCGTTTTTCCCAAAGATACCCTTCTCACTTTCTCTATTTATGAAAGAGACTTTACAAAATTATTCCAATTCTTTTTTTGACCTGGGTAAAAAAAATGTGAGAATTATTTTAAATATAAAAATTTGTAGCGTGATAATTAAGTAAAATAAATTCTCCAAATATATTTTATAAATATAATGACCAATTCTATAAAAAGAATATTAAAGAAATATATTCGAGGGGAGAAAGGTCACAGCAAATCCTCGTGAAGACAACTATATAAATCAACAAATTGGGTTCTCAATACCCTCAGAAGCGAAAGAAAAAGGCATTTCCAAATTTCATGGGGGCCTCTCTTTGGGACGTTTTCTAATACATTCCCAACTTTGTTACTTTCGGCCCTTCGTTTCAATTCTCCTTTCTCTCTCCAGGAATTCTCTCCAAATCCGGAGATTTTACTCGCAGAGAGGGAGAGAGGAGAAGGGTGGAAAAAAGGATAAGAGATGGCGAAGTACTCAGAGCTATTGGATGCGGGAATGAGAATCGCTGCGAGATTTCACTCCCACTGTCCACAAACCGCCCGGTTGTATTACCATCCTCCGACCAAACACAACGATAACCACCACCAACAGCACCAAGAGGCGTGGGATCGTGTTTTCGGCTACGGAATCAACAGAGTGGAGCCGAATCTGACGGAAAGCTTTGGATCAAAGTCCAAAGAAGGCTTCGGTGTTGACATAGCCGATTTAATTCTTCATACTGTGTCGTAAGAGAAGGCTTAAACCTGATTATATCCTATTATTTTTTGATAAACATTTTTTTTTTTTTTTGATTGCAGAATTCTTGATGAAATCTCGATTTTTGTTATTGGCAAGATAATAATGATATTTTTATAATATTTTCCAGTTTTTGATTATATATTCAAATCTGTTGAGGAATATCTGTATGCGTATATAGTTAGTTTGGAATTCTTTTTCTCCAAGCAAAAATCTCTGCAAATCTTAAGGATGTTTTAAAGCAATATCTATCTTTAGCAAAAATTCTGAATAGAATCAGGCGAGAGGCCCTTTATGGGGAGGCTTCCCTTGTGACAAAAACCTAAAACGTCACTAGTAAATAAATATTCCCGAGTGAAAATAAAACCCTATTTTATTTTATGGAGTTTTTGGTGCAATGAAAAAAACCTCCCACACAAGCAAATTTTTTTTTCATTTTAAAAAAAATAAATATTTGGTAGTATCTATAGATTTTTTTCTTGAAAAAGGATGTGACTTTAATTAGATATATGCAAACATTTTTTTTTTTGGTGATGGATGATCGATTGACGGTGGAGAAACATATGCAATATTGACCATAAAATTGAGTTGGCTTCCATATCTGCAGAATTCCATTATCTACCTCTTCTACGAAGAAAGAGACAGGAAGGCTTGGTCATATTGCCTTTTTCCTCCTCATACCAACAACTATAACTATAAATGCCATGTTTCACAATTCCAAAAGTCCAAAAGGAGGGGAAAATAAATGACGACTTTAACTTAATTATATAAATGGCCTACAGAGTTGACCTTGCCAACCTTGAACTAGTGGGGTTAGGTGGATTCTATTATGATTTTGAATATATCCGCTTGAAATTTGAACGTGTTATTGCACTAATTATTTCATACCTAATATAAATATTTTCTGTCAGATTTAAGTAGGCTTAATTTAAAACATAAACATTTCATTTATTATATTAATACCATTACTAATTCGAACATCAAAGAATTGGGCAGCATTATTAACACGACTCAAAACACACTCCAACTCCGATCATCTAGTTTCGTTCAGCTTTAAGAATCCTTGTAAAACTAAGTATTAACCCTCCTAGAGTTCTTGTGTTCTATAACCTGATAGTCAGGCATTGTTATAGATACATGCATTACAAATCTGTACATTTCTATAGGGTCATTCTTAAACGTGGCCTCAAAGGACTTACCACTTTCAATCCATTATATAAATCTATGGTGGTGAAATTGTTTTCACAAAAACTAAAAGCAATAGGCAGGGGAAAAAACAAAGAGTTAACTAAAGCAGAATATATTAAAGGTGCCAATTCATAACAACTTACGCACACACACACACAACACTGCTATCCAAGACACAAACCAATCATCATAGCATTTTACTACAAATACATATAGCTGCATATCAGATACCCAAAGTTAAACATTGATTAACTCGTCAAACTCTTCACTGCAAAGCCTGCTACTGACTGCTCGAAAGAGGCTTTCGGCCCACAAAGAAGTACATTGGTGTGAAAATATCTTTCCTGAAATAAATGGTTAGTAGAAGCCCTAGTTAGTGATGAAACTGGCTGAAAAAGAAAATAGGTTTTAATAAGGTTGTGTTTGTTGTTGTATTGGAGCACATACTTAAAGCTAATAACAGGGATAAAAAAGGTTACACGACTCATCAAAGAAATGAATTTTGAAGTGGAATTTTATTGTTTGATGGGGAACAAATAATTTCTGGCTGAAATCTACTTAAAAAGAATTTTAGGCATTTTTATTATATTATCTTCATTAACATGTTTTACACCATTTTCTGCTTCTGGGTCTGGTCATACCCTAAGTATTTGTTCTAACTCAAACCTTGTCTCTATCAAAATAGATTGTCAAATAGGCATGCCAATATTGATTTTTCAATTATTTCGTGTTAATACCATAAAATATGAACCAAAAGCAAATGACTGTTAAACAGTTCTTACTTTCCACCATCAACGAGTCCTTCTGCAGCTTTCTCCAGGAAATCTTGAACCCTTTGACTTCCCTGAGGGGCAAGTCCCACATATTCTAGGGCCTTGACCTAAATAGGAAAAGAACAAAGAGGAAATATCAAATTACAAATGTAGGATAATAATGGTGATTCACATACAATAATTACATGTGAATAATTATTTAGCATTTTTACCATGTTTTTCGTGATCATTCGTCCAACTGCTGTTAGCCTGAAGCTGCTCAGTGAGAAGTGACTTTTGTCCAGAGGCAAGTACCATGGAACAGGTGAGTCTATTGCGAGATCTTTCTCAAAAAGCACCTTCAAAGATACAAGGTTTTACCATATTAAGGTCGTGTATGATGTATCTATCAATCTCAACAGAGTTGGATAAGAGTAAACAAAAATTTTCTGAACTCACTTCAAAACCTGCTTTCTTCAGTGCATCTAGGCACTGTGTTGTCACCCTAACATCAGGAAGCCCATTCCCGATCTCTATGTCTGACTGTGGCAAAGAAATCTCACTTTAAATGAATACATACAAAAGAGGCAAACTACAAGAATATGACATAAGATACTCTTCATGGTCCTACAGCTAACCTTGATCTTTTGATGCTCTGCATTACTGGGATAATAGGACTCAGTCATACACCACTCATATGCAGCAAAGCACTGACCAGGTTTTAGTACCCTAAAAATCTCCTTATAGCATCCTACCTACCATGCGACTAAGTCAGTCATCATAAAATAATAATGTGAAGGAAAAAGACAAAATCAATCAATTCTCAGACTATAACTAATTAAGCGAGGAACAAACTTCTAGAATCAGATAAAAATTGACAAAACAAACTCAAACTACATTGGGTAAAAAGAGAAAAATATCAGAACCAGATTGACACAAATACATACTGCATCTGGTGCATGACAGGTAGCTTCTATTGCATAGACTGCATCAAAATGGTTTTCAGGGAATGGCATGTTCATGAAATCAGCCTGCAACAACATGAATCATTACTTAAATAATTGAAGAGGCATTTTGCAGAAAATATCTGTAACTATAACAAACTACCCACCTTCACAAAGTCACAGGTCCTATCAACTCCTGCGACACGGTTCAATGCCTGTGGAGTAACCAATTGCATAAGCAGTAGAATTTGCAAGACAGTTTAGCAAATTTGCCAATCAGAAAGAATTATAATGGAGCAATGCATACTCTGGATAATTTCCTATTTATTTTTAACATCAAATCAAAACTAAATTATAGTTAACATTGTAATTGATATGGATGGTGTTAAAGCATCAATCTCAATAGGTCATCTTCTAGTGAAATTAATCAAATCTGATACTCCACAACCTATGATAACAGGAGAAAACTGTAGAATTAGGTGGATCTACTTCTAGATTGGCAAAGATGACAGAGCAGAATAAAACTTGTACCTTTCCTCTTGCTATCTGATATTCATTATTGTTGAGTCCTGTCACTGATGTAAAGCTGCCATAAAAAGACATCAGCAGTTAATTTTTCTGTGGGTCAGCTCTTGATAAAACCAGAATGAATGATAAATGCAGAAGATAAGAATACTTAAACCAGCTATAGAATATAAAAATCCCTAGAAAAATTATTATCTAGAAAAGACAACAATAGCAGCATTTCAAGATCAAAATCTACAGCAGCAGCTACACTCATTTGACACTTATTGTCAGATTAAAGATACTATTCCTTCTTAACATTATATATAGAATTACTGTCATTCTCATGCTTTAGGTAACACACTTTATGATGCAATCTTTGTATCATGTATGGCTTAAATGCATGAACTTCTTTTGATTCCTCTTTAAACAAGAGCATATTCTTTCAGAACTCATTTATTGAAGTTTGGACCATTAAAACAGCATCACAATAACATAAATATGATGTTTTAAAATATAATTTATTCACTTGGTATATCCAAAATTATATATTTACCTGAACTGTGCGATTTCTCTCAAGGGTCCACCGATTCCACAACCAACATCCAAGACCTAGAAACATTGAATAAAGCACATACGAGATTCAAATTGATATTTAGAAAATCCTCTATATTGATGAACTAAAATAAAATGCTAGTTCTTGAATAATGGAACCTTATGTCCAGGTCTCAGGCCCAGTTGGAGTGCCAGGAAATGCTCATGTCGCTTAATGCTTTCCCGGAGGGACTCCCCTTTCCACCTGGAAACACATGCGAAAAGCACCAAGAATTTTTAGTAGATGAAGTCTGTGAAACGCAATGATGCAGGAACTATAAATTGTGCAGTTGATAAAGATTTCCATGGACAGGTTATACTGTGGGGATCAGGTCTACCTTGGTGCAAAATGGAATGACTCCCCCCATCCATATTCATAGAAGCTAGTCACAAGATCATAATATTTGTTGACCTGTAAACAAAACAAACAAACAAAAAAATTGAGTTCAACCGAAACTGTTTTTAGAGTTTAAAAGAAAAACTCCACAACTAATTAGACCAAATAAAATCCTTATGAATGTGGAAACCCTATTTAATCAGGTAAGAAGACGAATTGACATCTACTTTGAAGTCAACCTTTCCAAAAATCCAGAAATTCAGGTAACCTTTCCCTTCAGAAGTCCAAAATTTAATATAAGTTCAAATCAAGTCAAATGGTTTCAATCAAAATACCATAGGAAACCTTCTCCGGTAACTATGAACAGAAGCCACTTGATGCAGCCAAACTTTTAAATTCCTTTTAAATGGTTCCCCTCACCTTGACCCCCATAAAAGACCCAAAAAAAAAAAAAAAAAACTGAAGAACTATGTTGTATACACTAAGCTCACCATGTCGGTGTAGTTAGCTTTCCTCTCTTCCTCGTCACCACCATAACAAACATGATACTTCTCATACCTAATTCAGTAAAACAAAAATCAAATCCCCATTAGAGATAGAAGGACATAAAACAATAATGTCCCAACAGAAACTGCAAGACAAGAACACTAGTACCCTGAACAGAATTATACCTCCAAGTCAGCAGCAAAAAGTAACACATCAGCACCAACTATTAAAGCAAGTAACAAAATTGAAATTTATCTCTCTTTTATTTTTTCTTCATTTCTTTTTCCGCCTTTATCATGAATATTGTTGATATCTATCACAAGCATAAATCCCAAAAAATCTTCACAGGATATACACATAGGAAACATGCATAAATCCGGAGTCATAAATCACAAACGAGCTATGACTTTTGCAGTCAGCTTGATCACCATAGCATACTTATCAATTAAAATTGTTATATTTGAAGTTGTAATGCTGATACTAGGTTGACTTAAAATACTAACACACCAAAAACTTTGAATCTTAGACTCAAATTTTTAAAAATAAAAAAAATTAAAAAAAATTAAAAATTTAAAAATTTATAAAAATAAAATAAAAAATAAATTGCTCTCTAATTAAAGGGGAAAAAATCCATAAAGTACATTTTTATCTTCTTTTTCTTTTATTGGAGCAACAATTCATGAAAAAGTTAGTCCAAAAGAACAAGTCACAGCCCTCAACATTATAAATTAATTCAGACTATTAAAGAAAATAAATAACAGTAATAATAGTAATAATCTAAAGATTGACATGATGATGAAAAAAAAAGACAATAAAAAAAAGGACAAAAAAAAAAAAGAAACCTAATAAAAAATAGCAATAGAACAGCTGTGATAGAATAAACTTTTGGGAATTCTAAAGGGATGTATAATATATTATTTATACGAAAGAAACGAGATCTACATTTTCAAAAACCTAAAACGGACATCATCATCAAAAGGTTGATACAGTATTATCAACAACAACCTGTCAATTTCATCAATAGCCAACCAATCCTCCACACAAATTTAGAGAGAGAAAGAGAAAGCCAGCTGAGAAAAGCAGTGAAAAAAAAAAAATTTCTATCTTATCATGAAAAGGAACAAAAGGTAACGTCGCCGAAAATTTCACTTTTGTAAGGAAGCTGATGAACATAAAATTGGAATCAATTGTCAAACAATCTCAAAAGCCCAGCAGCTGACATCAAGCATCCAAAATTTGACCCGGAGGTATACAAAATGCAAAAGACATTAACATTAAAAATAATAATAATAATTACTGTTTATCATCTCTAACCACACAATAACAGCATCAGAATCAGAATCAGAATCAGAATCAGCCGAAGAAATGAACGAATTCACAAGAAGCAGAAGAACAGAGAGATGGAAACAGAGATTTTCCACAATTGAACCAAAATAAAATAAAAAAATAAAAAATCAACATGCATCAAAGCAGATACAAGAATTAAACAAGAAAGAAAACGATGGAAATACTTATCCACAGCAGAGAGCACATCATCCTTGGCAATCTTCCCACCAAGCCCAGAAGCCAGATCGAATGCACCAGCTTTCGACATATCTCTACAATGCTAGCCAACAATACTAGAAAGATCTAACATATACAAAAACAAAAAAATTCACAAATTCAATTACCCTTAATTTTATTTTATTTTCTTAAAAACAGCAGAAATGGTAGAAAATAAGGGGAAAAAAAAAGAGAGGCAAGAAGCCACATTGAAACACGGACATAAGATTGCACAAAAAGAAAGAATCTATAGTTTTTTTCACTCACGGAAAAGCAAGAGGATCCAAAAGCCGGCAATGTGAAGCAAACTTTGCAGAAGCAGGAAAAAGGTAGTGATGGAGGAGAGAGAGAGAGAGAGAGAGCTCACTAACAGCAGCAGTGAAGGTATGAAAAAAAAAAAAACACAAGGAGTTGTTTGGATTTTTCAGTATAAATAAAGAATTGAGAGAAAGAGATCCGGATTGAGATTCTTCCCAACCCAAGAAAAATGAAAAAGAAGAGAAGAAGAACGAAGAACAAAGAAAGAGAAAAGGATGGTCCACGTGACGTTTATTTTATTGACTGGACGTAACTCCAGCTTGTAATTTCTTTATTTTGCATTAAACCTCTCTAAATTCTTCAATTTAATTTCTTTATTTTTTATTTATATTTTTTAAAAAAATTGTTTTGAACTAATTTTTTTAAACTATTTATGTATTTAATAAAAAATTAAATAAATACTTTGCATTTTGAAAAAAAAAAAAAAAAAAAAAAGGAGATGAGATCTGAAGATGGTATTTTGCGGGGGTTCAAAAGTCTAGCACGTGCAACGTGACTTGATCACCTCACTGTGGAAATTAGGAAAAAATAATACCAAATAAAAATTGAACACTTCAGTTACATGACAAGACACTATAAATCCATTTCCAACAATATATATATATATATATATATGGTTATATGAAAGAAAGAAAGCCGGCGGCTGAATTTCTTGAGAGGAGCCTTCAAAGCTGACTACAAAGAGTATTACTAATCTTTCAATTTTTATTTTTATTTTAAAAAAAAAATCGCATAAAAATATTTTAAACGATGGATATTTGCGTCATGTAATTTGTCCTTGAAAATGTAATTTTGAAAAAAAAAAGTTTTATTTTGGCCAAAAACACAATTTACAATAAATTAAATTAGACCGAATAATTAATTTAGATATTTATATATCAATTAAATTTTAAGATTTTGTTTTATAAAATTAAGATTTTTAAAATTTTGAGGTAGATTTATCTTTAATTCATGAATAAATTCTGGGCCCTTTTCTTTAGGCCTCTTTCTTAGGTAATTAATTCAGATATTTATATCAATAAAATTTTAAGATTTTGCTTTATAAAATTAAGACTTTTAAAAATTTGACATAGATTTATCTTTAATTCATGAATAAATTCTGCGCCGCCTTTTCTTTAGGCCTGTTTCTTAGGTACTTCATTTGACGTGTGTTTTTTTTTTTTTTTAAAGTTATTATGGAATTATATGAAAATAATAAAATAAATAATATAAAAAATAAACGGGATAAGTAGAGAATAAAGAGAATATTATAATATTATTTCTTGTTGGTTGTTGGTTGTATTTACAAAAGAGCATATGACCCCTTTATTTATAGGGATGAATAAGAGATAAGAATAAGTATTAAGAATAACACTTGTCACGTCACCCAGTATTAAGTGTTAGATGACACTTGTCACCCAAATTATAAGTACGACGTGATATGTGTCAGTTTAAAGATACACATAAAGTGATATTTATCACATTTCATTAAGTACGTAATTATCTCGAGATTAAAGGATAATAACTATTATACAATGAATATTCACTAATTTAATGAATCTTCGGAATTCATAACACTCCCCCTTGGATGTCCATTACATAAAGAATATGTCTCGTTAAAACCTTATTAGATAAAAACTCAGTGAGAAAAAAAAACTCTAGTGAAGGAAAAACAGTACACTATTCTTTATGTGTACATTACTCCCCTGATAAAATGAATTATCGATATCTTTAAACCGACGCAAACTAATTTTATATATCAATTTCTCAAAGGTTGCAGTCGGAAGAGCTTTAGTGAATATATCTGCAAGATTATCACATGATTAAATTTGGAGCACATCAATTTCATATGTTCAATTTTGAGGCCCAAGACAAAACTTGGTTTTTCCAAAATCTTTAACTTGAAATTTTCGTTTCAAACAATCTAAAGCTTCTCGAAGCTCTTTTGGAGTTCCGATAAGATTGATATTGTCAACATATATAGTAAGAATCACAAAACCAAAATCTATTTTCTTAATAAAAATACATGGACATATTTGGTTATTCTTATATCATGAATTCAATAAGAATTCACTAAGGCGATTGTACCATATGCGTCCAGATTGTTTAAGCCCATATAATGTCTTTCGTAATTTTATAAAATAATTTTCACGATGGCCTTTAGAAGTCTTTGGTAATTTGAATCCTTCAGAAATTTTCATATAAATCTCATTTTCAAAGCTTCATGTAACAACATCCATTAGACGCATGCCCACCTTTTCATGAACTGCCAAACTTATAAGATATCGGAGTGTAATAGCATCAATAACGGGCGAATAAGTTTGATCATAATCAATTATTGGCT
This sequence comes from Asclepias syriaca, assembly GCA_027405835.1. Classification (NCBI taxonomy): domain Eukaryota; kingdom Viridiplantae; phylum Streptophyta; class Magnoliopsida; order Gentianales; family Apocynaceae; genus Asclepias; species Asclepias syriaca. Next base: position 20,330,785 of record CM049927.1, read on the forward strand.
TTTGCGAAAAGCCTTGTGCGACGAGTCATGTTTTATATCTTACGACTTTATTATTCTCATTTCATTTTCGCACAAACACCCGTTTATAGCCAACAGGTTTTATACCCTTTGGCGTTTGGACTATAGGTCCAAAAACTTCTCGCTTCTCAAGCAAATTTAACTCCGATTGAATCGCATCTTTCCAATAAGGCCAATCAATTCTATGTCGACATTCTTCAACTGATGAATGATCTAAATCCTCATTATCCTTGAAAATATCAAGGGTTATGTTGTATGCAAAAATATTATTAATAACAACGTTTTTTCGATCCCAACTTTTATTCGAACTGGTATAATTAATAGAGATTTCAGAATTCTCTTCATCATTTGTAGTTGGAATCTTTTCATCAGTTGTCCCTTGGTTTTCTTTTTATATTTCATCAATATGATCTTCTGGATCATTTAATCCTCTTTTCTTTCGAGGATTTTTATTTTTGGAACCAAAGGGTCGACCACGATTTTGGCGTGTTTTTGATTCAACAACTATAGGATTAACTTTCTGTCCTTCAAGGATTTCTATCCGCATAGGAATATCTATAACTGGATATGCGATTTAATGACTCTGTTGGAGTCAACAAAAGAATCTGGCAGTTGATTTGCAATTTGTTGCAAATGTATAATCTTTTGAACTTCAAGTTCACTTATATTTTTGTGTGGATGTAAATGATTCAAAGATGTTTTCCACACAAGTTCAATCTTATGCCATTTATTCTCTCCCCCTAATTTGGGAAACAAATTTTCATCAAAATTACAATCAACAAATCTTGCTGTAAACACATCTCCGTCAAAGGTTCAAGATACCTTATAATGGACGGGAAGTCATACCCAACATATATCTTCAATCTTCTTTGCAGATCCATCTTTGTCCGTTGGGGTGGTTCAATTGGAACATATACATCACACCCGAAAATTCTCAAATACGATATATTTGGCTCTGAACCAAAAGTCAATTGTATGGGAGAAAACTTATGATAACTCAATGACCTTAAATGCACAAGTACTGCAACATGCAAAATTGCATATTCCCAAACTGTTGTAGGGAGATTTGTTTTCATCAACCTTTTAATAAATGATCCAGCTAGACCATTCTGTGTGTGAACATGAGCTACAAGATGTTCAACAATTATTCCAATAGACATGCAATAAGAATTAAATGCATGCGAAGAAAATTCACCAGCATTGTCTAGACGGATTCGCTTAATAGGATAATCAAGAAACTATGCTCTTAAGCGAAATATTTGGGCAAGTAATCTCACAAACGCCAGGTTGCGAGTTGATAATAAATAAACATGTGACCATCGGGTCGATGCATCAATTAAGACAATGAAATATCAAAATTGCTCACATGGGGGACTAATCGATCCACATATATCTCCATGAATCCGTTCTAGAAATGTAGGACTTTCAGCTCCTACTTTCAATGGTGATGGTCTGATAATCAATTTCCTTTTGGAACATGCAGCACATGAAAGTTTATCGGAAGTCAAAATCCTTTGATTTTTCAAAGGATGACCGTGTGTTGTTTCGATAATTTTTCACATCATAATTGATCCCGGATGACCTAAACGGTCATGCCAAACTTTAAAAGTAACGGGATTAGTAAACTTTCTGATTTACTAAATGATGCGCCTCAATAGCATTTATTTTCGCATAATATAGGTCAGACAATAGAGATGGTAGTTTTTTCAACAAAAATTTATTATCGGAGGTCACTTTTGTGATACACAAATATTCATAATCATTATCCTTCATAGTCTCAACATGATATCAATTACGTCGAATATCTTTAAAACTCAATAAATTTCTTTGAGACTTTGAGGAATATAATGTTTTATCAACATCAATCACAGTTCCTCCCGGTAATATTATATTAGCTCTTTCGGAGCCTTCAATAAGCTTTGCACTACCATTATTGTGGTAACACTTATTTCTCTCACATTCAAATGAGAAAAAATATTTCTCATTTCAGTATGGTGTGCGTAGTTCCACTGTCAATAAGATAGACACTTTCGATATCGTTATTCAAACAAGAAAATTAAACAACAACCATCTATTTATTAACAAAATATTTACAAACATAAAAATTAAACATATTATATCACAACAAAAAGTAATATAAACATATAACACATAATATTAATATTCTAATTATTTTGGACACTTCCATCTCCAATCAAGTGGTCAATTCTTCCTTCTGGATGTTCAAAAAAATCATCAACATCCAGGTGAGCCACACTAACATCAACATTTTCAAGATCGTTGTCAACATCATTTCTTTCATGAGACAAATTTTGAGAAGTAAAATTTGCCTCAACATATTTGCCTTTCTTTTCAATAGATGCTTGATATAAGTCAACAATATATTTTATCGTACTACAAGCACGAGACCAGTAACCTTTCATGCCACAATGATAACATTTGTCTTCATAATTTTTTGGAACAATATTTCTTTTCTCATTATGTTTTGTCCACTTCAGGTGGTCATTAACATTTTTGGCACCTAAATTATTATCACGATTATAAGGGTCAAATTTATCACGACGTCCATGATCATATTTCCGACCATGGCCACGGTAACGACCACAACTACGACTATAATCTCTTATGTGATCATGATTTCTAACAATATTCACTTCTCTGGAATGGAGTAGAGCTAGTAGGTCGAGTCTCGTAATTTTTCATCAGTAATTCATTATTCTGTTCAGCAACAAGAAAACAAGAAATCAATTCAGAGTATTTATTAAAACCTTTCTCACAATATTGTTATAGCAGGACAATATTCGTGGCATGAAAAATGAAGTATGTTTTCTCCAACATATCATCATCCGTTATATCAACTCCACATAGTTTCAACTGCGAAACTATTTTGAGCATCCGGAGTTATACTCACTAAAATAATTTGTTATGAAAATTAGATTTCAAGAATAATCTAGGGTTTAGGGTTTAGGAGTTATAATCACATACGGATTTGAAATCTTACAACCTCAGGTGCAACCAGTCATACCGTGCTTTTAGGAGAACGACCATCTTCTGGTGGTCGAATCTTTCTTTCAAATTTTCCGACAAAATAAGAGGATCTTTCAGGATAAGATATTCATTTTTCAAATCCTTGTGAAGATGATGACAGAGAAATATTGTAGCTTTGGCACGATCTTGTGTTGATGACATATTATTTTGCCCAACGGTGTCTGCCAGACCCATTGCAACAAGATGCATTTCGGCATCTAGTGTCCATGACAAGTAGTTCTTTCCGGTGACATCAAGAGCCCATAAATTCAAGTTTAGTAAGATTTGTCATAATAGTAACATAAAACGTACATGTAGAAAACGTATCTGTTTGATCTTCAAATAAATTTCAAAAATACTTTACCGGTAGAGACTCGTGTTGATACCGTATTGTGAAATCATATGAAAACAATAAAATAAACAAGATATATAGAGAATATAGAGAATAATATAATATGATTTCTTATTAGTTGTGGATTGTATTTACAAAAAGGCATAGAGCTCTCTATTTATAGGGGTGAATAGGGGATAATGATAAGCACTAAAGGTAACACTTGTCACCCAGTATTAAGTGGCAGGTGACATTTGTCACCAAAGTCATAAGTACGATGTGTAGGTGATATTTGTCACTAAAGTCATAAGTACGATGTGTAGGTGATATTTGTCACTAAAGTCATAAGTACGATGTGATATGTGTCACCTTAAAGATAGATATCAGATGATACTTATCACATTTTATTAAATACATAATTATGGTAAAATTAAAATATAATAACAATTATACGATACACATCCACTAATTTAATAAATCTTCCGCATTCATAACAAAAATATATTTATAGTCAAAGATTACAAACAAGTGTTTTTAAAGTAGTGAATGAGAGGACAGGTAGAAACAATCATTTTAATTTTTTTTACAATTTTTATTTTTATGTTCTTTTGTTTTTTTTTTTCTCCTTTGTGACGACATTTTTGGTTAAAATTCTGTTTTATTTATTTTTTAGAAATAATAAAAAAAATAAAAAAGGGTGTAACTAGAGAGAATATGTTCTTTATTCTCTTAACGTGTTTTCTTTCCGTCTTTCTTTCTTCCCCATTTTGGTTATGGTTTCTTCTTGAAAATGATCTCTTGCTCTCCTGCTCTACTTTTAACTCAAACGAGGTAAGTACCCCCTTTCCGTTTTCACAATTCTCTTTATTTATGTATACGCGGACGTGTCTCTGCATTCATGATCCAGAGTATTTGTTTGTAATTCTGCATAATTTATCAATTTATATAACTTTGGTGGTTTCTCTGTGGGAAGGGTTTTTTATGCATAAATTTGTAAACGAGTTTCAGGAGAAAATTTACTGTAATTTAAATCAATTGGGGAATTTGGGAATGATTATGGGATCGGAATTCTTGGAATTGACTATTAAAAGGGGAAATCAAATAGAAGACGATGACTGAATATATAACATATATATATATATATATATATATATATATATATATATATTATGTTTTATTTTATTAATTAAAAAGGCTTGTTATTGGGTTATCTTTGAATTCGTGATATATAAGGAGTTATTCTTTTTTGAAAAGTATAGCATACAATGCGGTCTAACTTGTCACCTACGTTTAAAGGAAATTATTGGGATGAACTTAATTATTATTATTATTATTTTGAAATCTGCGTGGTATATAAGAACTTGATTTCATTGTCATGTTGAAATCTTTTAAATTTATAATAAATCAAACGATTTTTTATAGCGGAGAACACTTTTGAGGCCTTTGCAGCTGAATTTGAGCCCGTTATGGAGCAAGATGATGACTTTACCTTTTGTCAGGTTAGTTTATTTGTTTGAATGTGAATCCTCTTGACTTCTGTTTTATTTTACAAGGGGAAGCAAGATTCTGAAAGTTTGATTCTTTAAAACTTGGATCTAGGTTGGTCCTTCCAAGGATGAAGATGGTATTCAGGAACTAGAGGTAGTTCAAAATATTAGTGGAATAAAGATCGAGGGCAAATCATCAAATAGTGGTGATAGAATTCAGGGTAAAAGTGTCACATGGAATGACAAATTAATAGGTAATGCTACTTTACAAAAGCAGGAGAAGGTGGGTTCTCTGTCGTTCACTGTTATTGATGCATCAGCCAGTAAAAATGTGAATAGAAGCGCCACCGGAGAAGGCACTGAAGTTGTAGAAAGCTCACTTAAGGTTTCACAGGAAAAGAAGACTCCTACAAGAAAGCCAGTGTCACGAACAAAAGTTCCTTTTGAGAAAGGATATAGTCAACTGGACTGGATTAGACTTACTCAAACACATCCTGATCTAGCAGGTATTCTGTCTCATGATTTTAGTTATCCTCTTAATTCTTCTATGGGAGAGATAATCAAATAAAATCCATCGAGAACTTGTTTCTAGTAATAATAATTCTTTGTTTTGAAAGAAAGGGAGAATAGAATATCTTTCATTGCACAAGAGATTCCTTCTTTGTTCTTTGATGGTTTAGTTTAGTATGAGAATTTAAAATTGCTTAGTACTAAAATTTGTTTGGATAACATATATTCTTGTATTTATGCTATAGTTTATTGTGTTTTATGTGTACTAAATTGGCAAACTACGTAGTATTTTCTAGATGATATTTTAATAAGTTGCAGTATTAAGTTTTGCAAGGCTAACTACTTTAACCAAGGTATAGTCATGGATGATTTTTTTAAAAAAAAATTTAAGCGTAGGATTGTAGGACATGTTTTCATTTCATATAGACATGACTGGAACATCTCCCCTCTAATTTTGAGAGCTTAGCTAATAAATTCACTAGATCATGCATATATTCCAAAGCAATTCAGACCTTAAAAAACTCTACATTGTTTTCTTTTCTATGTCTTACTGCATCTTCACTCTCCTTGTGAAACATGATATACGGGACCTTGAATGTATTCAGGGCTTTTATAGCGATCAAGGGTCAGTCAAACCCAAAGTTACTAAACTTAGGAACTGTTATAAGTGCCTCAATAATTTAAACCATCTATTTTTATATCTCTGGTCTTCCTATTTGTTTAGCATATAGGGAAATCTTTTGATGCTTTTCATTATGGGATTTGCTCTTCATCTTTGTTGTGCATCTAATATATTATGCCCAAATAATCTTTCACAACTTGCACAGTTATTCATGTACTATGCTTCCTTTTGCTCATGGTTAGTTGAAGAATTGGGTAAAAAATTATGGAACTGTCAATCTAATATTAGGTGCTTCCTGCTAACTTGAACTGGTTGTGATTAACTGTATCTACAGTAATCACACTTAGGATTGTAAAACATGTGCATGTCTTTTGGTCATAGAGATTCCTGTTGTTTCATCTTATTTTTATATGTCTCTTTAATCTTCCAAAAGCAATATCAGAAGAAGTTTGTTGATCTTCTACTTGTAGGTGAACAAATGATTGTACTCTTTGCTACCTATGGCCTCTGTAGCCACAAATGGAAGACCTAGTGTTGTTCAAAGATTTGCTATGTAAATCAATGAAAAAGGAATTTGTGTTGTTGTTTTTATTATTATTATTATTATTATTATTATTATTAGCTTATTAGTTGGAATGCAGTGACAAGTTAGTCATCCTTTACTGTTGAAGAATAGCATGAGAAATGTAAACTCTCACAAATGTTTCAATAAATACTAATATTCTACCATTTCCCAAAGCCTGAAAAAACCTAGCATTCTGAAACCATTCATATTCTGTATAACATGGATGTACTGTGTGTTTCAGTTAAACGAGAAGTGGGTTTAATCTCCACTTGGACTCTGAAAGATACCTATTTTTTATTAACTTTAGTAATATATTCCTTGAATTTCCAGATAAGAGACTTACTTACGGGTGACATGTTATGTGCGAAGATTTATTTTCTATCCTTTCTTTCTTTCATGCATGATTAATTGAGAGTCACACATTTATTCAGGTTTATAAATTATTGTGTCAGGATTAAAGGGGCAGTCAAACAAAAGACTTGTATCCTTGAATGAGGTTAAACAACACCAAAATGAGGACTCAATGTGGACTGTTCTTAAAGGACGAGTTTACAATATAGCACCATACATGAAATTTCACCCAGGAGGTACATATAAATAGTATTTCATTTTCTTTTGCATGCTTATTTCTATATTTACTTCTGTGAGATTATGTTGTTAGGTCTTTCTAAGATTTTTTTATTCTTTCTACTGTTTCTTGCTCAAATCAAGGCTCTATGTTTGCTTTACTGTTTCAACTGAAGGTGTCTGCTTCTAGTAATTGGGAATATCACCATAGTGAGCTGAAGTGGACAAGAAAAATTCTATAAGTTGCCATTTATTAAGTAAAGCATAAGTAAATCTATCTCACTACTTAATTGAGAGGATTGAGTCAATTATTCCTGAGCAAGACTTTGGTGTTTGCAACACAAAAAGGACAAGCTACACTTATAACCGCGTATTTGATTTCTTATGTTGAGATGTGAAAGAACAACTAATCCAGTTTCAAAGATTCTCCAACATGATCAGATCACTTTTTTGCAGTGCTTTGCCATCATTCTACAACTCTGAGTTAAAGATATCCTTCTGTTCTTCTAAAGAAGAAGATTTAAAACACATGGTAAAAATTATATTGACCTTTTTTTTTTCTCCAGTCCAAGATACAACGTCATCTTTTGAAAAGGTCTACTTCTGGATTCATTCTCAATATCATTAATTATAAGATTATACTGTGCTTTTATAGCATATTGTTAAATGCATATTCCTCATTTATGATATCATTGACAATCCCTCTTATGGACCAAAGAGATTGGACATGTAAATAAGATTGTGTTGTTTGATTCAGATTGTTTGCCCCTTTCCTCAGCATTTGTTTACTCCTTTTTTGAGATTTCTATCTCTCTTTGCAAAGCAATCTCTTCAAATTCATTGAGTAGAGAAAACTTGGAGTTCTTTCAGTGATAGTTCTAGTTGCAAAGCAAGATTTTATTGTCCCTAGGCCTAGAAACTTTTTAGTAGTTCTCTTAATTATCTTGGTTAAGGTTGATTGAACATTGGATTTGATACCCTAATATTCTTCTATATAGAACAGGAGTTGTGAATCCATTCAAAAGATTTATGATCAAGATTCTCTTTGTATGTCAAGTCCTTGAGAAACTTTTCTATTTTGTCTCACAATCATTAGACTAAGAAAGTAAAAGAAAGACATTGTTACTGCTTGAAAAATATATTAGTAGTATTTTAAATGATGTGTGTTTATTTAGTTGTCACTTCATTCCTGGAACAAATCCTGGGTGGAACTCCTTTCTGGCCCCAACTTGATTGAATTTGGGCCCTGATCCTAAGCTTGATTGGATGCAACTTTATCCTACACTGTATGACTGCCTGCCTGCTCTTTTAACCTTCCAATATAGCGATGTAGATATTTCATGTCATTCTTTGTTGATGCCTTGTAGTATTCTCTTGACCATATTTGCTTTTCTCTATCCTCTTCAGTCTAGTGATAAAAGATTTTAGATGCATGATTAATTTAGTAATCCTTGAGAACACTTCAAATACACAACACTTGTTGATGTTTCTCACTAGCTTTCTTGTATGATTGATCATTCTCAATTTGCTTCAGGGCCTGGGAAAAAGGTTGCTGTTCCATATTCTGCTTCCTTCACATTCCCAACTTCTGTATTTTTCAATTGCTAATGCAAGTATATATGTATATGGTTTAGGAAGATTTTGCTTCAATAATTAACACTCAGGTGTTTTGACCTTGGTATGGGATCATTTTGTATCTTTTCATATCAACATTATGGGGCTTGCAAGTTAGTGAGGAATTGATGCTTCTATTATCTTCTACTTTTTCCATTTCTAGTTATTTGAATCTCGTCCTTTCAAGAATTCATGAACTAATTGATTCCACATATTTGTACTGTCTTTCTCAGCTACGTTTGGGTATTTTCTCTTAATCATTTTTCAGGTGCTGATATTCTAATGAAAGCTGTTGGTAAAGATTGCACATCACTGTTCAGTATCCTTTCTTACTTTTAATTTCTCCTTACTTACAAGTGTCAGTTTTTTTGTACTAACGAAGAGGAGATATTTGCAATCCTTAATGCAATCTAGATAAATACCATGCTTGGGTTAATTCTGATATTTTACTGGAAAAATGCCTTGTGGGTATTTTTGAAGATAGCGGAGGAAATAGCGCCACTGCTACAAGATTCACTTGAGTCAGTTTCATTGATTATTTAGATCTTTGCAGATTATTTGATGATTCAGGAAACAATACAATTTGCACATGCTACTTCTGCAATTATTGGATAGAGCCTAAGCTTTTCAGTGTATTATTATTATTATTATTCATATAGAATACATTGCAATCAGTCCATTTATTTATTATTTTTATTTAAAAGTATTTGCCACTACCACAAAACTCTCTCTTAATAATAGCATACCCAATGATATTTTTTATCAGATAACTGCATCATTAAAATATCGCAAATATACTGTCATTCATATGAGCCACAGTGATGCACGGCCCTATTTCTAGGTTAAGCAAATTACAGAGCAGCAACAACTGGCTCATTACCACACAAAAAAAAAAAAAAAAAAAACTAATGATCGGAAATCTAAGCAACTGGGATAACCTTAACTTCATCAAGAACAGGTCCACAGAGGGTTCCAAAGTCATTGATTCTGGTATGATAAAAGGAGCTGAAGAAAGTTATTCTTGTTCTGGGCGAAACTGCCGTGAATTTGAAGCTAACTGTTTCGAAATGGCCCTTTCCTTCTGATTTGAAGGGAGCTTTTAGGGTTTGTTTCCCGGCAAAAGCTTCGACCATCATGGATCCATGGCAACCGTTCTTCGCATCACCTACTGTGAATGTACAATTGTATACCTTGTTAGGGATCGTCCTGATAATCTGTGCAATCGCACTTTCTCTCCCTGCAAGTAATTCAATTGCTGCCTTCCCATAAGGTACATTGAAATGCTTCGAATCTATGTATTTTATTGCCTTGAGTGATTCAATAATCCACCCGGGAAGTGGAGATGTCTGATCTTCCTGCTTTGGTGGGAGAAGAACACCATGGGATGAGTTGAATAGACGATGTGGACCTTCTTCAAAATCGCCATTCTTAACCAGGTTTGCTGACATAATTTAAATCAATTCTGTGAGTTAAATATTCTATAATCTAGATAATTGATTTTTATAATCAATTATTCTTACTACAAATGCAGCTAAAAATCAAGATATTTTGCAGGGAAAGGAAAAAAAATGAACAGAGGAAAGGAAATATACTTCTTGTGGGCATAGGAGGGAAAAGTTCTTTGATAGCAACAGCATCCAAGAGAGGACCACAAGCAGGATCTTCTTGCAATCCCGGATTGTGGAAAGTAATTTTGGCTAGGTTAGAAGTAGCTCTGAATCCCCAAGCATAAGTATCACCGCCATTACTGCTATAAAGAGTTTGCAGAGGAAGGTCCCCTGTTTGAGGAGGAACAGAGATTCTCAAGACTTCATCTTGAGCACATGTTCTTGAAGCTCCAAATGTAAGAGCATAAAGGGATCCTTTTTTAACTGGGATTGTTTGTGATACGGTTGCCTCATTCCCTAGCCTAACGGCGTGAACGCCGTGTGCGACGGGGAAATACATCCCTCCCGGCTGAGGTCCTCCATGGATGTACTCTACAAGCCCTGTGATTTCCCACTTGGGTAGTGCATATTTCCCTTGAAGCACAGTTTTCTTGAGGTCAGTTGGCTTTGGTTCCTCTTCAAAGTTCCCATTTGGAAGCAGTCCTGAAGATAGCAGATCCAATATTCCAAGTTATATTATCTAACATCTATGCAGAATCAAAAAAGAACAGGTAAAAAAACAGGGACAAGATCCTAACCCTAACTCCCTAACTTAAACAGTGATATATATATATATATATAGCAACAAACATAAAGATCACATTTTGTACAAGAACCCATCTTTAAATGTTTAGTCCAAAGAAGTAGTGATGAAAAGAGGAGATCCAGCTAAGTAGGAAAACCACTGAAAATGTCAAAATACCATGAATAAAACACACAAACAGAGATTCTGAGCTGTTACCTTCTAAATAAGCAGGAGCAGCAGCAATGGCAGATGAAATGCACAGCAAGCCCAAAGATATCAATACATGAGTTCCCATTCTTTTGCTCCAGAAGAGTAAGTAAAGGAGGAGAATGAGAGGAGGGTTTCAATGGCAAGTATTACCCAATGGATGAAGTTATATATAGAGAGAGAGAGAGGGAGAGAGAGAGAGAGTGATGGGAGAGGATGAAGATGAAAGTGCTATGAAAGACCAGTAGATTACTGGCAGAGTCTGATAAACCTGTCTGCTTGTCAGTACATAATTTCTGATTAATTTAAATTAGGCTTTCTCCTCAATCCATGCAGATGGATTTTCTGTCGTTTTATTTTATAATTTTGCTTACTTTGTCTTTAATGATTCCAATTAGTACTCTCTCTTTCTCCCTACCTTTCCATCTTTGTTTACTTTTTGAAATGTGTACATATTTATTTTATTTTTACAATTACCAACAAAAATTTATAAAAATAATAATTAAAATATAACACAAATATTATTTTAAAGGTACTTCGAACTTATTTCTATCTAATAAATTAGATAAAAATGAGAAGAATCATACTTATGGGGACTTTGATATTATTATCACACTTTCTTTAATTTAAAATAAGTTAAACTTATGATATTTCGCTTGACAAATTAGGTAAAAATAAGAAGAATTATACTAATCGGATTATAATTTTGTTATTGTCACACTATCTTTAGTCTTAAATGGACCCAATAGACAAAATTATATATGTTGATAATTAAAATTTGATAAATTTAGGTTAAAAGATATATATATATATATATATATATATATATATATATACTCAAAAGAAAGAGATTATTAATAATTAAAAAGGTTGAGAAATTATTAAGGAAGGATTAAGAAATGGTAATGCTTCTTGTGATCAGAACAAGAGGGGACAGCTGGTTGTTTGGTTCAAGAATGGAAGGGAGATCCAAAACCCTCTAAATTAATTATTAGATGGATGGAAATTTTTATTCCAAAGAAAAGATTTATTTTTTATTTTTGTTCTTAAGATAAATATTTCTATTTTGGTCAGCCATTAAAGCACATGAAAGCATTAAATTTTTTGTTCATCATAATTGACTTAACTTTGAGTATTAATTTGATTCTAATATTAATAATTTATTATTTGACTTTTTAAAAAGCATTTTAAATGGATTAGACATGTTTTAAAATAGGTTTTTATTCAAGTCAAAAAATTATTCATAATATTTTTTATATATTATAATTTTTTTAAATGTATTTATTCTTTACTAAGTTATATTATCAGCAACTACTGTAATATAAATTAAAATAAAACTACAAAACATATAATAATAAAATATTAAACAAAATAATAATTAAGGGGTAAAATGGTAATTTTACTCTAATTTGATTAATTTTTAGAAAAATAAATTATAAGAGGAATTATAGAAATTTTTAAAATTTAGTCATGTCCAAAAACAATGAACAACCAAAATGTATGACACAAGGACTAAATAAATTTAGAAAAAAGAAAAGAAAAAATATGCAGCAGCTATATAAGTCGTTGTCAAGTCCACCTGTTTCCAATTATAAGGAAAAAACGGTGTCATTTCGGAACAATTTATGCGGCAACGCGCGGTTGGTTTCGTTCCAAGGGAAAAAAGAGGAGTAAGCGGCGAAGTTGGCGTAAATAAATTAGATTTGCATAAAGCGGACCCACTTAAACGCTTTTGAATAATAAATCTGGGCTGTTGCCGTGATTTACTGACCCCCCCATGTGCTCCCTTTTCCCTCTCATTATATATATATATATATATAATAAATACATAAAATTTTAAAATATTTTAAATATATAATTGAAGAATCTAATATTTAAAATTATTGTTTAAAGAAAAATCATCTTTAGAAACTTAAAATTTATAAGAGGGGAATCTGGACTCATATGTAATTATATAAATTTTATATTAGAATTTATATATAAAGATCAAATGAATTCGATTGAATTGATTTAAAAATATTTTTTTATATTAAATAAAATGAGTGACAGTACATTTATGATTACTTAAAAAATAAGTATAACAAATTCTATAAAATTAAATTATTTTGTAAAAATTCTCGATAATGAAGAAGAAATGGTTTCAAGTAATTGTTCTTGGAATCTGAATATATTGTTTGAAATAAAGGAGTGGTAGAATAGTATGACAGTTTTGATTTTCATTAAAAATTAGAATAGTATATAATTAAATTTTTATGTCTCTAATTCAAAATATATATATTTAAACTTTCAATATATAAAAAAGATTTGTTAAAAAAATTATATATAATGTTAGGATTCCAAAATATTTTTATAAAATAATAACTTAAAAAAAACAAATCTACAAATTAAAAAAATTGAAAATTTATCCAATTAATCTTAATACATTTAATACTACACTAACAATTAAAAATATATTAGTTTAATATCAGATAATAAAAATAGTTGATTTTTATTTTAAAAAATATTTTTATAACATTACAATCAATATAACCGATTTTTTAAAAAAATATCCACTTTGTATTTATAAGAAAATAATAATAATAATAATTTTTAACAACACTATCTATCTTGAGTATAATAAAATTTTTTTAAACATTATAAACTTAAAATAATTTTGAATTTTTAAAAAACATCCATATTTATAATAAAAAAAATAATAATGATTGTTAACAACAATATCTATGTCAATGAGTCTAAAAAAATTTTATTTTATTTTTTAAAAAATAATTTTAAGAAAACGTTTGGGAAGAATTATTATTTTTAAGAATTAAAATTTTTTTGTGATTTTACGTGGGAGAAACCCTATTTATAAAATTTAAATTTTGTTTGTATTTAGTTCCTCAAATATTATTACTTTCTGAAAATATATACAGGAGTATACAATATATATATATATAGAGAGAGAGAGAGAGAAATAATATATTATGTAATATAAAAATATGTATAAAAATTTTAAAATATTTATTAAAAATTGTCCAATACTTTGATTCATTGGTATCTTTTCTCAAATAATTTAAATTTTTTTATTACATTGTACATTATCTCAAATAATTTAAATTTTTTATCTAATATAATTTAATCATTAAAAGAATAAGATTTTAAGTGAACAAAATAAACTTTATTGAACTCATTTTTACATACATACATATTATATTTATATATATATATATATATATTATATATATATATATATATTCACTTTGAGCCAATAATTGCAAATTTATTTTTATTGTTTTAATTTATGAATTATTAAGAATTAAAGTTTCTTTAAATATATATTATGGTAGATAGGTGAAGTTGTTACTCTCAAAGTGAAGTTTTACCATCTATTGCATTAATTATAAAAACTACAAAAGATACTAAATTATGTATAATCAATACTGTAGGACAACTCATTAAATTATTATTATTATTCTTTTATTTTATACTTCTAAATTTTTTATTACAATATTAAAATTAATATAAAAGGTTTTATAACATGATACATATGAGGGGAAAATAATAATATATATAAGTTTTTAGAAACAAATTTTATTTTAAGTCAATGTAGTGAGTTGTATTCCATAAAAATAAAAAACAATTAAAAACTATGTATGAAAATTAATAAATTAAACAATTGTATTTATAGTAAAATAACATTAGAGCTAATTACTTAAAATTAATTCTAATATTTGAAAATTGTTTTTAAAATTTAATGGTAATATTATCATAATTGATCTGTAGTTTAAACATTTTATAACTTAAAAAAATTAATTTCATAATAAAACAATAAGTTACGTTTTAAATAGTTACAATCTATTAGGTATCAATTATTATGATTTAGAATTTATAAATGCATTTGACTATAAAATTTTGACGACGTTCTAAAGTCTATTATTTAATTATTCTTATAAAAATATATTTTTATAATTAATTTAGGAAATTACTTTATAACCCGACAAAGGATTTTCTCTAGAACATACCTACGTAATTTTTTATATATTATTGGTAACCTTGGAGCTGCATGGCATGGGATAATGGGATGGAGTGTGGGGCAATATTCGAGAGATTTCATAAAATAATTGTTATATAACTATATTATTATTTTTAATTTGTTTTTTTAAATATCTTTATGTCTACAAACTTCTTTCTACTCATAATCTCTTTACTATATATATATATATATATATATATATATATATATATATATATATATATATATATATATTAAAAATCTTTTTTACTATATTTAAATTTATTAAATTAAATTTTGAATTTAATGTTATTAAAAATTTACAAATTTTTTTTTCAATTTATTTTTTAGAAAATTTTAAATTTAATTATATATAAAAATAGTTTAAAATATGTACATTTAAAATTCTTAAAATTATTTACTGGTTTTTACAATAAAAAAATATTGAAAATTTATCAATATATTTTTATAATTTGTAAAAAAAAATTAAATTAGTTGCTCAAAGAAGTGTGGAGCTCAAAATTCAGAATTTCAAAAAATACAAAATGACTAGAATAGTTTATCATTATATATTATTTATATTTATATTTTATTTAATATATATTCATATATATATATATATATATATATATTCAACTAAAAGTTATTATTAAGGAACAAGAAATGCCAAAAAGTAATTGTCATTGAAATATGAATATATTGTTTAATAAAAAAGAATGCTTGATTTTGTATAGTCAAGTGCAGATATTGTATAAGACTTGATTTTCATTTAAATTAATTAAATTATGGTAAATTATTCCAACAACATCTCAACTTTTTTTAAATTTTAAATTTTACACTTTTTTTTTTTCATTCAATGTTACACTCTAAAAAAAGTCTTTTTTTTTTTTTGCTGACTTAATTAGGAAATCGTACATATGAACCAATTACTTTTTTATTATATTTTAACAACTACTTTATATTATCTACTATATTTATATAAATATATTGATAAATTTTTAATTTATTTTTAATATATAAACTAATAAAAATATGTTGATTTATGATTTCAAATGTATAGATAAAATTTGATAAAATAATCAAAAAAACATTTGTTTAAATTTGAGATATTTTTGTTTTTTGAACTCATAACATTTGAAAGTATGAGACTGAACTATTTGACCAATTCAACCTTTAACTTAATAAATATTTTAAAAAATATATATAATTATATCCAAATTTATTAAGTTTTGGGTTTAATATTAATAAAATCTAAAGAAAAAAAATTATCTAATTTTTTTTTTCAAATGTAAAATTTGATTATGTTATTATTTAAAGAAATTAGTTTAAAATAAATATACATTTGAAATTATAAACAACTTTTATTAGTTTTTATTCAAAAAATATTGGAACTTTAGAAATATATATTTATATATAAGATATTATTTTAAATAGTTGTTAAAATGTAATTAAAACTTAATGGGTTTCAGGTAAAACAAAATTATAATTTTTAAAATAATTTGAATACAAAAATATTCTCTTAAATTTTTTTTAAAAAGACATAAATAGAAAGACAAAATTGTCCCTAAATTAATTATTTTATAAAATTAATGTTAACTATATTAATATATATAGTGTATAATATAAACTAGTTGCTAAAATATAACAAAAAAAAAAAAAAAACAATTACTTCAGTAGCATGGTTTCTTCAATTAAGTCATGAAGCCATAGATTTATTGATGTAAAAATATTTGAAAAACAATTTGATTTAAATAGTTTACCCTTAAATTATTACAAAAGATCACAACGGATTTTTTTTTTTTTAAAAATATTTTAATCAATTCTATTATTAATATGATTGCAACATGTTAATATTATAAACTTAAAAAAATAATTATTTTTTTAAAAAAAATTAATTTTAATATAAAATACATAATAATAAGTTGATTTCATCAGTAATAAGATTTGATTTTCATTAAAAATTAAAAAGTTATATAACTTAGATTTAGAAACATTTGGAAATCAATCCATTTTATTTCAAGATAACAAGAAATTTTTTTTTTTTTTAAAACTATCTTCAATTTCAATTAATATTATAAAGTTAAAACAATTATATGTTCTAAAAAAATGTTTAATTTGAGAAGAAAATACTAACTTTAAAATTATTATGGTAATTTGGCTATTTATAAAATTTAAATTTAGTTTATATTCAGCTCCTCAAATATAAATAATTTTGAATATATATAAGATATATTACATAAATTAAAAACATGTATAAACATTTTAAATATTTATTAAAAATTGTCAAATGTTTTGAAATTTTTTTTACATTTTATATTATCTAAAATAAATTAAATTTTTTATTAATATAAATTAATTGTTAAAGGAATAATATTTAAGTGAACAAAATGAATTTAATTAAACTCATTTTTATTTGAGCTAAATAAAGTCCATTAGTTCAAGTGGATGCTATTTTTTATTATTATTATTATTATTTTTTCCCTAAATGTGTGGATACTAGTTTAACACTTCATTTTTTTTTTCTTCTCTAACTTGTTAGTGATATAATAATAAAGAAAACTATTATTATTATCGTTCACTTTTCATGATATTTTTTTTCATCGGCAATTGAGTTCCGTTAAAATGTGTGGTTGATAATTATATTTTTAATTATAAAAAAATAAATAATTTGTTGATTTTAGGTCTTCTAATATTAAGTTTCAATTAAACTCTTAATTTTTACCACAAATAGATAGAAAATGAGAAGATGAGCCATGACAAATCTAAAGCTCACGAAGAAGACTTGTTATAGATATATCAAATAAATTTTAATTTGATATACGTTAAGGGTTAACAAAAGAAAATTTTAAATTTAATTTTGTTTTGTTTTAAAAATTTAAATGATTGTTGCAAAAGATGTTGGTTTTTATATGTTTGAATCGAAGTTCCAATTACGAATTTCTCAAAATTCTTTATTGATATTTTTATTTATAATTTTCAAAATCACAAATTTAGGTTTGAATTTCTTATATCTTTATCTTATTTCTTCTTTCTTTTTTTATTGTTTCATTTTTTTTTCTTCTATAATATTTTTAGGGGGTTTTTAAATAAATAATAAAAAATTGTTAATTTTTAGGTATTTTGATGGAATTGGTCACCTTATTTTTATCAATAAAAAATATTTTAGAAGTAAATTTATTTGAAACCAAACTCACCTATTATTATAATAAATTATTATATTTAGTTCCCAAAATATAAAGTTTCGATGAAATTGTTTTTTTAAACTATAAAACAATTGTGACATTGGTCATTCGGTTAAAAATTTCGTTAAATAAAAAAAATTTCAAAAACATTTATGTCACTGCACTGTTTAAATATATTTAATCATAGACATAAATAGTTTTCAATGTGACGTTGGTCCTTAATTTTTTTTATTTTAATGAAATTGTCCCCAAAACATTAAAAAAAAATTACAATATTGATCATTTCATTAAAATTTATCCACTAAATAAAAAATAACAAATATATTTATATCATTACATTGTTTAAATATATTCAATAATATATATATATATATATATATATATATATATATATCTTCAAATAATATTTTAATATCGTTCTCATATATTTTTTTCTTTATTTGTACCTTTTATTATTCTTCTTCTTATTCTTTCTGTTGAAATTTTTTTTAAAAAAATCTTCATCTAATAAAGATGAAATAATATTATATATATATTATTAAATATATTTAAATAGTTTAATAATATAAATATTTTAATTTTTTAAAGAAAAGATCAATCTCATAATTCTTTTGTAATTTGGAAATAATGTCAGCAAACATGTATAGTTTATTATATTAATCTGTCTATTATTAAATATATTTAAATAGTGTAGCGATATAAATATTCTTTAAATTTTTTTACTTAACAGATGATTTAACAGAATAACTAATATTATAATATTTTTATAATTTCAAAATTAATATCACCAAATTTTTATAATTTGAGTACTATTTATGTCAATTTAAAAAAAAAAATTGGCTGAATATATGTCAATTTGATATTATTCTATGTTATTTTAGATTGGTGATCATGTTACCCTCAAAGTAAAATTTTACCCCACCTATGCATTAATTATAAAGACTATAAAAGAGACTAAATTATGTATAGTCAATGCGGTAGATCAACTCCTTAAATTATTATACTAATTTTTTTTTAAATTGTTTGTAAAGCTTAAAAGTAATGTTATTATAATTCGTAATTGTCTACTAAAAATATTTCCATAAAAGGAAGTTATTTTATAAATAGTAATTGTCTTTTTTTTATCAAGAAGACAGATGCTATTAATATTCTTCACTCCAGATTTCTTACACCATTTCTTCAGACATCTATTATTTTAATTTTTTTTATATCTTAATAATATATAAATATTTATAATTAACTCAAAAAATCACAATAAATAAAGATTATGTATGGATGAAAATTCTATGTATGACTTATAAAACAGTCTAAAATCAGTGCAAAAGACAAAAATGTATAAATAGTTTCAGCATTATATCATCTCACAGCCTCTGGTGCAGAATTGCAGTAAGGTGTGTGCATACAAACTAGTTTTGTGAAAGTTAAGCATATGCTTGCAAAACCTATCCCAACTACCATTCCAGAAATGCTTTTCCTCTTATCTAATTTCACTGCTCTTTTTATAACACTTCCAAAACACGGCAACAATCCTCCACATGTAAATACCATCAAGTGATCCAACCCACTATAGTCGATTCCTGCAAGTATTGATGCTATTGCAGACAACGGACCTACAACGCCGATAAGTGCAGAAGCTAGTAGGGAGCCGTGCCAACTGTCAGTAGCCCCGAAAATGCAGCTAGCAACAGCTGCACCACGAGGGAGACCGTGTAGGGAAACAGGAAGTACCATGTGTCGACCAAGTCCATAGGCTTTTGGTGCAGCAACTCCTAATGCAAGGCCCTCGGATACAGCATGGAGGGCAATAGCTATGCAACAGAAGATTGATTGGAGAGTAAGAGAACTTAACTGAAAGCTGGATACGGAGGTTAAAATGTCCGTTGAAGGGCGTTTACGACTTCCAAGCTTTAAAGCATTGGAATTTGAAACGTGGGCGAATGCAAATCCCATCAGAAGTAAAAACACGAGGGGGAAAAACTCCATCTTTGAAGAGAGTAATAGTTGGAGTGGCCGCCAAGCACCAAGGACAAAGGCGACACCAGAGGCTACCCCGGTGAGGAGAGCATGCTGAAGATGAAAAGTAACGGCAAATGCTAAAAGTGCAATGCCACCGAGCAATGGCCCAAGACCAAAAAGCAGCGAGACAAAGAAGCCGGAGGCATCCTCAGAACTGCAGAATAAATAAATTAAAAGTCACCAACGAGGTTGACAGTGTGATCTTTCAACATTAACTTGGAAAAGTAAGACAAAAGCTACTCCCATCAAGACTATTTTTGCTTATTGAATCTTTAAATTAATGTTAATAAAACTATATAAAATAAAAAGATCAAATCTTTCAAGAGATGGCAATTACGGCTAAACGATAACAGGAAAAGGCTAATACAGAACTTGGTTAAATCATGACTGATCAATATTTCAATGGTTCAGCTATCTTTCATACATTAGTGGAGATACAATTATAAGCAAGCTGAGGTTACCTATAGCTTTTGCTGAAATTCTGAAATATGGTGCTGAGAGCTTCCATAAAAGCAACAGAAAGGATAGCTGCTGATGCAACCTGGGTCGAAGAGGACTCCTACAAGGAAATATATAATTGTTTATAGCCGCAAATAATCAAAGATGCCATTACAGATGAACAAAATAAAGACGCCTTGATATCGGTTTCAGAAAATATAAAAGGACTGTGAACAATCATGTACTCAAAGATCTCAGGAAAATTAAACCAGGAGTAATTTATTATAAATGAATGTTTTTACAAACCACTCCCCGTAAAGAATGGTGGCCAATGGGCGAGGAGGAAATACAATACAAAAGACTAGAAACTAACACAACAAGCCAAGTTTTAAACTTTTCATTTATTTTATTTTTTTTTAAAATGTCCTGTCCGACAAATTACCTTGAATGCGTCTGGCAGAACCTCCGCAACAACCATCCAGATCATACACCCAGCAGCAAAGCCAGTGGCAAATGGCAAGAACTTGTTAAATGCATCGGCACATATAAATGATGGCACCGCTACAATGGGCTGCACAAAACATAATTAAGAACTAAGAGAAAAGGGAGAATAATATGAAATTCCTAATTCTGCAATCTCAAATTACAACATAAAATAAGAATGTCGTTTGTAGCAAGTTCATTACATTACTAGGCATTCAGTGGTAACAGAATAAGATGAACCAAAAAGAAAAGTAATTCTTCAAAACGGTTAGTCACCTGTGGCAGTGATGTGATAATACTCCATAGCATAGCATTTTGTGGAGAGACTCCTCTTGATGCAAGCACCATACTCACAGCTAATCCTTCTGGAATATTGTGCACGGCGATGGCCAAAGTTACCAAAATCCCCTGAGATAATCCTTTGGATCCAGCAAAAGATACTCCAACACCAGAACCTTCCCCAAAAGAATGAAGAGTCATAATTCCAATAACAAGAATCACTTTAGTTGCATCTGCTCCTTTGATGTCCAGCATACTCACTTCACCATATTGCTCAAGTAACTGATCATCATTAAGATATATTAGATAGAGCAGGGCCATGGCACTAAAAAGACACAATGAAGTGATCATAATAAAAGTCCATCCTACTAGCTACATGATTACAAACAATAGTTTAGAAGTAGACGTAGAAAGTGTCCATCTCATATTTATATTAATGTGATTAATTGATAGTGAAAGTAAATATGAATTGGATCCCATGACCAATGTCACACATCGAAAAGAAATTAAAAAGTTGCAAGATGAAGTCCTAAAGAACAGAAAATTAGGGAATTGAATTGCAATAAAAAAAAAAAAAAAAAACTGATTTCACTATAGTATCATGTTTCCTATTTCAGGCGCCCATATCTTATAACCCCAAATAAATTAATAAATGTCTATAACCGTGATGTACCTTAACCATTGGAAACAAGGAAAAGGATAGGGCATACCAGACAAGTTGGAGATGAGTATACATGAAAAACTAAGAGAAAGCTAGGATTTTTACCACATGCACGTATTAACCCAAGTTTTAAATGATTATTAAATTCAATAATCAGAGATAAAAAAAATAGAGAGAGAAGGATCCCCCAATGCAACTGTGCTTCAAAGATCAAATACCGATGAAATTAGATGACAAGTATGATCAATTACAAGAACAGTTTTCATTAGTATTTGATGCTAGTACAACTATTTCAAGTTCACTTCAAATATAAGCAGAAATTTTGCACTTCCCCAGTACAAAAAGTAAGATAAGAAAAACTTATTACCTGCTTACAAAGCCAAATGAAAATCCCACCAGCCAAAATGCCAAATACAACCCAACTACCACTTCCATGATCCTGTCCTTCTTGAATTAGGTCAAAACTTGCAGCTAACATCACTCCAGCTGCCATCCCGTTACATATCCCCGACCACTGAGAATCAAGCTCCACAAAGAAAAAGGGGACAGCACCTAAGCCAGTAGCAGCAGCCATTGCCAAAGTGAGAATTGCAACTGTTGTAACAGAAACTCTATTGTTGACTGCCCTCCACTCCCCTGTTCCAATTTTAGGCTTAACAGAACCCACAAAGTGCTCTGTTCCTGACCCATCAATGACAGTACTATCCTTATTCCTCAATGGAGCAGTTCTTATACTCTGAGCAATTTCTTCTTGAGAAGAAACTGCAACAAAACTACCAAAAAGAGCCAACAGCAGAAGTAATAGGAGATGTTGGAATCTCAAAGCCATTTTAATTATGTTCAACTACAATTTCATTCCAGCAAAAAAAAATCTCATGCTTTCAATTGATTCATGGGAAATCACCAGAATTTTATTGTTTGTATGTTTTTTGATACCATAATACCAAGCATTCCGTAATTGACAGGGGTCTGGACAGACGCATACATAATTACTCAGATGAACAGCATACTATTGGTTATAACACTTGTAGAAAGTGAGTTGAGCTGAGCCTACAACTTTGGCATATAAGCTATAACAGTAGAAAGCACATAGAAAACCTTCCTGCAATACAATATAACACCACATTACAAAGTGGTCTATGATGAAGTATTTATGTGGTATCGAACAAAAAGACTAATTAAGCACCAGAATTCAACAGAAGTAAATACTAAAAGATAGCTTTACTTAGAGAGGAGGCAAAATGACAATTCACTAACTGTGAAGTGGAGTTGCAGATACTTGATTCTCACAATTTATCGGTTTATTCAGGAGGGACAATATTAGAAAAAGAGTGGAGATGGAGTATTCCCTGTTCCAACCATTGGAAGAAACAAAAAACATAAGAAATACTCTCCAATTCAGAAATTAAGAGAAAAAAGTATATCATTAGCCCCATGACCAAAACGTTTCAGAATACTCAACTAAAAAAATCACAAAACCTAAAAATAGAAAAAAAAAAAAAGAAGAAAAACTCTTGAGATTATAAAAAAAAAAAAAGAAGAATTTTTGTGAAACAGCTTTAACTATTGAAGAAAATTCAGCCACTAAACGGATACATAGACCAAATAGTACAGGTACAGGAATAGAACTGAGACTCCTCCATCTATACATGGCGAGTTTGATCTGACTGAAATTAATTTAAAGAAATCACTCTTGTATTAGCAAGAAGTTAATCTCCAGAAATTAATCCATGGATAATTTTAAATAACTAATAACTGCACCGATCATTCCCACATAAATAAGAAGAACGCCTATATCCAAAGGGGAGTAAACAGAACTTTCAACAAAATTTACCAAGCCCAAATTCAATTAAATTCCACCCATTTAGAAACATCGCCATAAAACCCTTTTTTGTCATGAACCCTTCAAAAAAAAAAGTAAAACTACATGGCAAGAATAATATACATTCATTAAAAGAATCAATTTTTCAATATATTCGTAATAATATCTCAAAATTTAAAAGGAGAAAAAAAAGCCCTAAACTCAAAATTCGCAGCTTTTATTACATGGCTACCAATAGACAAGGACCTTGAACCAAAAAAAGCAACAAAATTCAATCACAAACCCAATAACCCTAGGTAGAAAATTTTCCAAGAAACGAATAAAAACACGCAGATGATTCAGCAGCAAAGATAAAGATACCTCCTTTATGCGACACAGCAATCAGAGGACTAACAAGGGTCAAAACCCAAGAAACAACTTGAATCAACAACAACAACAACAATGGGTTACAATTGAATTTTCCTTTTCTTTATTTCCTATCTTGAGATGTAAGTTTGAAGGTAAGGGGTAAAAGATATGAAGATCAACCTCTGTCTGTTTTTTTTTTTCTATCTAATGTAATTCCCCCTATACCCTATCTGGTGCTATCCAAGCAACAGCTTTTTTTCATAGTGGGAATTACAATAACAAACAAATGTAATGTTCTGTCTTTCGCTTTTGACAAAACTGTGTTCCGCTGATGTCCACAGTTTTTTTCCTTTTTCTTTTCTTTTCTTTTCTTTTTTTCTCTTCTATGGGTTAAAATTCTTCCCATAAAATGGAAAATGGCACTTTTTTAAGACAAACTTTTATCATTTGTCATTCCCCAATTACTTAAATTTATAATAATATTACTAAATAAATTTTGTAATTCTTGAATTAAATTTTTGAGAATCAAATTAAGATTTTAATATATATATATATATATATATATATTGTTTAATATAAATAACTTTCTTATTCAATTAATAGAGTGCCTTAAAGGCTACGTAGTAACAACTTGCAAAGAAAAAACTTTTGTCTAAAATAGGAAATAAAAGAAAAAAATTAACACAATTTGGGTTGAAAGTCAACATCCACTTTCCTTTGCATTTCATTAATCCACTTTAACAACTTTTTTGTTATTATTATAAAAAAAAAATTTGAGATTTTATTCAAATAATTATTGAAAATTTATATTTGTCAAAGTTAACTTTAAATTATTTATGATTATTTTAATGAAAGGGTTTGTCAAATCTGCTGACGTCATAGAATGCTAACTTGTTTATAGATGGTACTAGGTGGTCTCCTCTAATAATTGGCATCATTAAATAAATAGTTTCTTTAAATATTTTATTAATAAAAAGAAAAAAGAAAAATCAGTTGTTTTTTTGCTTTTGAATTGATTTGGTATTAATTCACCTATTAAAGATATTAAAATAATAAAAGAATATGAAATGACAGAAAGAAAATATTAAGTGAAAATTTATTTATAAATTAGAGCTGACTTATGTTCTTTAGGAATATTACAACGTTAAAATTAATCAATTAAAATCAAAATAATTATTTTATTATAAATAATTAAAAGTCAAACCAAAATATGATTATATAACATGATTTTCACTTGCCCCAACAGTCCACCATTCCCTGCCCAAAAGAACCTCAAAACAGAAGCTGAGGTTGACTATTAATATTAAAGGGGTTGACCAAGGCCACTTCCCCCATTTGCTTAAATTGTTAAATTCTTTCAAACCAGATGGTTACATTCCACACCCCTTCCCCTTCTGCCAAACTCAGTAGACAAATACTAGAAAAAACCTTTTGAAATACCAGAAAACACACTATGTAAGGTGCAATAAGAGAATCAGCTACAGAGCTTCTCATTCATAGAACATTTCATCAGCAACCACATTATGGAGAAGGAAAATAATAATTACAATTATCTTTTATTCCCCATACATATGATTCTCCATGACTGAAAAGAAAAACAGACTGATAACTATAAGAGGGATGAACACTTTTGATACACCTGAAAGCCAAGCACCAGAATCCACACCCAAAAATAACAGGATTATGTCAAAATATCTCAGAAATAACATCAACTATGGGTCAAATTTTCTGTCTAACTGGTTCCCCACAAATCAAATAACCAAAATGAAATGAATAAAGAAAAATAGCAAGCTCAGATTCATGGCTTCACTGTCCCCTAAGTAAGAATAGTATCCCAGTTGCATACTTCTTGAGAAAGAAAATGTAATATAGCAAAGAAAGGGGCACTAGATCAAAGCACAGAGAGGGGCACTAGATCAAAGCACAGAAAGGGGTACTAGATCACAACACAGAAAGGGGTACGAGATCGTAGCACAAACTTTTCCGTCTAGATATAACAGAAGATAAAGAGGAAAAAGAGAACAGGAAAGTCCCATGCACATCACAAGAGAGCTAGTTACTCAACATTCCTTTTCCCTTCCTCCAACCACCCCAGTGGTTGTACGGGATGGGGTGCTTAACTTGAGGACTGCATTTCAAGTTGTAACATTCATGCAAGCAAAGAGCACACAAAATATGCAAGGACCTTATTTGTTATATAAAGAAGAAAATGACAAACAAAGTCAGTAAGAATAATATAACAGCAGAATGTACTAAAGTACCTCTAAATTAACAACTGCAGCTAACACCTAGTATTCTAACACTTTGACCTCTCAATCCTACCCACTGCTTTAAATAGAATATAGAATTTCATTGCCATGATAATTCCTATAAATCTCCATGTGTTAGATTTATCAATAATTTAATAAACCTTTTACAATCTCTTGTAGAGTTATATATGTCTCAATCTTAGTGTATAAACTATCATAACTGAAAGTCCACACACATAACTCATGTAAGTGAAAACTTTCCACTAATATTTCAAGATGGAGGTGCACTCTTAGCAAAGACATCTATAAAAGGAGCTACAAATGTGATTAAAGTGTCAAGATATGCATCAAATCCCAAAGGACATTGTCCCAACTCAAAACAAAAAGACAATCATTAACAATCTTCTTGTACTTGATTTAACCACAATTTCTTCGTTAAATTATAATCCATTTATATTTGATATAAAGAAAACCCTTTGCAGAAGGTATTCCTCTACCTCAATATTCCAAAGCTAGTCCTCTTATTTCATTAATTGTAAAAGAAGTCTGCAATGAAGAAAAATTAGAGCAGTGAACCCAAGTTATTCCAATATTTGATTTAAGAATACTAACCAAGCCCTTTACCATGAATTATATCTTACTAGAATCACAAGTAATTAACCAGAATTAAGTATAATATCAACAATTCCAGTTTAGATCAACAGTGATGCCAAAAATATGAGTTCAATAAAAAGATAGCATTGGTTGCATTTTACATAAAGGATTCTTCAACATTTACAGGCAATACTGTTAACATCCATAGTCATTACTGTCATTCTTAGAATGATGTTAATTCTAGTTTCCATTAAAACATGTTCAAGATTAAAAGTTCAGTATTTAAAGCACAGAGAAATGAACAAAAAACAGGAAAGAAAGGAAGAAGTTCCAATGGAGATAACAGTGAAAGAAATACAGGTTTAAATGTATAGAGCCACAAATAAGTATTCCCTATGTAACATGAAAGAAAGAATTTAAAAGAAGATCCAATCTTAATGAGTATCATCTTGAATCATTGTGGTCCAAATTCCAATTACCCCTGAATCAAGTATGTGTACAATAGTTGAAAACTATAATCTAGAAGAAAAATAAATCCACTTCCACTGAATAATATTTCAATACTTACTGAAATAACAAAATTTGCTGAATTATGGGATAGATGGATTGACCTTGATCCACTTTCAACCTTAAGGAACTAAAACAGGCCTTTTCCCTTCCCTCTTTGTGGTCCCAGTTTGTGGCTAGGGTCTTCACATTTTATAACCGAAGATTGCAGTTCTTATTGTGATTGTAATTCACATTACAGTAAGCAATCAGCAGTACCAGTATGAAGGTTAAGTATTGAATCATATAGATGTAGTCTCAGAAGAAAAACTCCAGGATGCAATTTGCATTCCATTTATAAAGCTTGCAGTAATATATGAGATACAAATATGAACTCCAGAAGTTAACAGTTAAAAGAACCAGGAACAAAGGTAAGTTACTGAAATAATGAGTTAATATAGCTTCTGAATGAAAAAGGGAAATTTTACAGTTAGGTCTGCACTGCTAGGATTGCTTGTGTTAGAATAATGTGCAAGTGCTAGTTTTTGGTCTTTATGAATTATTAATTCCACTCTAATGGATAAAGTCCAGGAAGCATTTCATTCCATTATTCCATACATATATAAAGCTATGAACATATCAGATCTTTTGACTCAAAGAAGTCATTTGCTAGAAACCTAAAAAACCTTATTGTATCCCAAAAAAATGTGGAATGCTGTAAACTGCCACTCTAATAACATCTGTACTGTGAGATCTTCTCATCACCAGTGAATGAATATATTATCCATTTCAATTTGTGGTTACTAAATTACAAGGAAATTAATAATTAAACCATCCAGTCTCACCTCGAAGAAGTAAAAAAAAACTGAGCGAGCAATAAAACCAGATTTTTTTCTACCTGAAAATAGATGTAATATATGCCACTTCCATCCATGTATGTAAGAATTATAAGTAAAGCAAACTTCAGTGAAACTACCCAATCTTCTATCTTAATTCTCCAATGAACTAAATTCTTTCAACTTAGAAATTCTTCTAACTAGAGAACATAAGCATAAGTCAAAGCTCAAAAAAGGAAAAGTTTATCTACAGTCATACATCATACACCAAAGATAGTCGTACAACAAAATTATTCTACATATGAAGAAGTAGAATTTCACTTCAACAAAAACTAGGTGAATAGAGTACCAAAACTCAACAATATTATAATCAGTCAAGATACTCAAACTCGTCCTCTTTCAAATGGGCTAAGAACTTGAGAGGCCCTTTTCGGCCATCAATATCATCCACCACAAATTCCACTTTGTAAGGCAAATTAGCAGAAATCCTCTTCCCTTTATGCATCCCAACATACTGCTTCAAGGTTCCGATTTTCCCGTTCAATTCGAACTCCGGAACTTTAGGAACATGGTAAACTTTTAAAGGAGCCTTGACTCTAACTTTCGCCCCAAGTTTACTTTCCGCCTCTGCTGCTTTTGCATCCTCTTCATCATAAATCCCACCGGAATTCGATAAAGTTTGAGCAGGGATATTATCCTCCACAATCATTGCGGAATCAGCCGAGGATTTTACAGGCTGCAAAGAAACGCCATAAATTCTGCTTTTTCGCGGTGGGATTTTGATCTTGGGAAAAGGGTTGTCTAAAGATGAGATATTGAGTGATGGGATTATCAGAGAAGGTGTTCTGGAATTAGGAACATTGAGGATTGATGAAGCAAAGAAAGATGAAGAACCCATCGTAATTTTTGGCGTTCAATTTCTGTTCGCGATAAATTCGTTCTTAGATACTTTTATGCTGAATTTGTGGGATATATATATATACACATATATATGACACAGACAAAAAACATTTTATTATCCAGTTTATATGGTTGTGACTTGTGAGGATAAATTTTTTTTGATATTTTCCTTTGATCATCCTATTACTTGACACGTCATCTGCTTGTGATCCCACGAGGGTTTTGGACTGTTTTGGGCACAATTTTCTTTATGATAATTTTTAGTTACGTATAATAATACTTTATTTTTATTAATGAAATTTTAATTTTATATATACTTATTTAATATGTTATCTTAATTGATTAATATTTTAATTTTTTTAAAAATATATTATTATTTGAATAAATAAAATTTGATAAGATTAAATAAAATTGTGTTAATTTATAATGCACAAATTATAAAAGACCATAAATAAACTAGATAAATGAAATAGAGAATTATTTTTATATAAATATTGAAGCTGTGTTTTCAAACAGGAAAATCCATAAAAATAATTTTTTTTAAAAAAAAATCCAAATATATTTTTCTCTAGAAATTTCTATAAAGTACACTGTACAAAAAATTGGATTTCTTAAAAACAGTACCGATCCGAGGATCCGACCCGTTTTACTCCCGCTCCTCCCTCCCATTTCCAACTTTGAATTTAAATTTCAAATTCAAATCTGATAAAAGTTGACCGTTAAAAGTAATTTCTAAACCCTTCGCCGGAACTATATATTCAAAACTTCCCATTTCTGTGTTCCATTTTCCCCAAAAGACACCATCTCTGTGTCTCTTCCGCTCTCTTTCTCTCTCTCTCTCTCTCTCTCCTCTCTCTTCTTTTCCTTCCAAGAAAACAAACAATGGCTGCCAAAGCTTCTGCGAAACTTCCCTTACAGTCGAGTAACAATGCCAACATCACAGCAACAGACAAAACCATCGAAGAAACTTACCAGAAAAAGACCCAACTCGAGCACATCCTTCTCCGTCCCGATACCTACATCGGATCCATCGAGAAGCACACACAGTCTCTCTGGGTTTTCGAGAACGATTCTGTGGTTTACCGTCCGATTTCGTATGTTCCTGGTCTTTACAAGATCTTCGATGAGATCCTTGTCAACGCGGCTGATAATAAACAGAGGGATCCGAAAATGGACATGGTAAAAGTTGTAATTGATGTGGAGAAAAATTTTATTAGTGTCTATAATAGTGGGGATGGTGTTCCCGTGGAGATTCATCAAGAAGAAGGTGTTTATGTGCCGGAGTTGATTTTTGGGCATTTGTTGACGAGTAGCAACTACGATGATACGGTTAAGAAAACCACTGGTGGAAGAAATGGGTACGGCGCAAAGCTTACCAATATTTTTTCTACAGAGTTTGTCATTGAGACTGCTGATGGAAAGAGGCAGAGAAAGTACAAGCAGGTATATTTCGATTCTGTTTTCTTGATTTCAAGGTTTCACCAAGTGTGCTTAAATGTCTATGACGTTTGTGTTAAGGTATCTTGTTATTGGTGTGATTTGTGTCCTGGAATGAGATTTAGGGTTTTCTTGATCAGTTCACGGTTTCTCCTTCAAATGTAGTATATTTTGCAGTTGCTAAACTAGTTTGCCATTATGGCTTCTGAAGTTCTAGGATAAGTTAGCTTCAGTTACAAGCTGATGGTTCAGTGTTCAGTTCACTCGTTGGGGCTTTATGTAGTGTCCTAGCAAATGCCTTAGTATTTGAAATTTGATCAAAGGCCATAGTATAAAAAACATTTTTTCATCATCATTGTTGTTCGTCCTTATGATGACTGATCTGTGTTTTTTATGTTCTCCAGGTATTCACTGAGAATATGGGCAAAAAAACTCAACCAGCTATTTCGAAGTGCAAAGAGGCCGAGAATTGGACCAAGGTCACCTTCAAGCCTGACCTGGCGAAGTTTAACATGACTCATCTTGAAGATGATGTTGTTGCTTTGATGAAAAAGCGAGTGGTCGACATAGCTGGATGCCTGGGGAAGACTGTAAAGGTTGAATTAAATGGACAGAGGGTTCCTGTTAAATCATTTTCGGATTACTGTAACCTTTATTTGCAATCTGCCTCAAAGGACAGACCAGATCCTCTTCCAAGGTTTTATTATTATTATTTTTAGAAATTTTCTTGTGGCTGATTTCCACATTTCCGATCGTCTTAAATACTAATGCAAATTCTGGTTTCCTTGTTTTACAGGATTTCAGAGAAGGTTAATGATAGGTGGGAGATTTGTGTAAGTCTCAGTGAGGGACAATTTCAGCAGGTAATATAAATGAGTTGTAGGAGGATTTTCTGAGCTGTTCTTTGATAAAAATGGACATGAAGAAACCTCTTTTGACAAAAATTTGTCATTTTTTCTATGTCAGGTTAGCTTTGTAAATTCAATTGCAACAATCAAGGGTGGGACTCACGTTGATTATGTTACTAACCAGATAACTAATCACGTTATAAGTATTGTGAACAAGAAGAACAAGAATGCTAATCTGAAACCCCATACAGTAAAAAGTCACTTGTGGGTATTTGTCAATGCTCTCATTGATAACCCCGCTTTTGATTCCCAAACAAAGGAAACTTTGACACTTAGACAAAGCAGTTTTGGCTCCAAATGTGAACTCTCACAAGAGTTTCTTAAGAAAGGTTTGTTCCTCTCCATCAGTGCATTCCTCTGAATCATGTGAATTTGTTTTAGTGGTAAGGATAGGGTCTAGTGGTTGTAATCATTATTTGTCAAATTTTTGGCAGTGGCAAAATCTGGTGTAGTAGAAAACCTGCTGTCTTGGGCTGACTTTAAGCAAAGTAAAGATCTTAAGAAGACCGATGGAACCAAAAGACAGAGGATTACAGGCATTACTAAACTAGAAGACGCTAATGATGCTGGAGGGAGGCATTCTGAAAAGTGCACCTTGATTTTGACTGAAGGAGATTCGGCTAAGGCTCTTGCTGTAAGTTGTTAACTCTTTTCTTTTGGACATTTTTTCTCCCTACTTCCCCTTGAGACTGGCAATGATAAATTCATAATCTTCATCTTCAGATGGCTGGCATTTCAGTTGTTGGGAGAAATTACTATGGTGTTTTCCCTCTAAGAGGTAAATTGCTGAATGTAAGAGAAGCAAGCCATAAACAGATCATGGATAATGCTGAAATTCAAAATATAAAACAAATTCTTGGTCTTCAGCATGGGAAAGTATATGACAGTGTTAAATCTCTGAGATATGGACACTTGATGATTATGACTGATCAGGTAGCTTCTCAATTCTGTTAATTCTCCAAAATCCTCGTTCTTCTTATAAATATGGAAATCCACTTTTTCTCTTCTTGACCAAATTTTCAAATTCTGTTATTGATCAGGATCATGATGGTTCACACATCAAGGGACTACTGATTAACTTCATCCACTCATTCTGGCCCTCACTGCTTAAAGTTCCATCTTTTATGGTTGAATTCATAACACCTATTGTGAAGGTCCGCTTATCACTCTCCTTCTGTTTGACTTAGCATTTCTATTTCAATATTCAGGCCTAGATTTCCTCAAAGCATATTGAAGTCTTTTGCCTTGTTGTTCCTCAGGCTACTCACAAAAATGGACGAGTTTTGGCATTTTATACCATGCCCGAGTATGAGGCATGGAAGGAAAATTTGGGTAACAATGCCAGCGGTTGGTCTATTAAGTATTATAAGGTTTGTCCACTAAAATCATAATGGTATACAGTTGTAGGTATACAAAATTCAAGTGTGTTACAATCTTCCATATCTTGGCAGGGGTTGGGAACAAGCACATCTAAGGAAGGGAAGGAGTACTTCCAAGATCTAAATAAGCACAAAAAGGATTTCATTTGGGTGGATGAGCAAGATGGGGATGCAATAGAGCTTGCCTTCAGCAAGAAAAGAATTGAAGCAAGGAAGAACTGGCTTCGGCAATTTGAGGTATTAAAAAGACTTGTTTTGATGGTCTGAAAACTGAAATAATCATTTATTTTTGGTTTTTTGTAATTTCCCGTATTTTTGTCCTGCAGCCTGGTACTTACTTGGATCAGACGGAGAAACTCATCAAGTACAGTGACTTTGTTAATAAGGAACTCATCCTGTTTTCAATGGCGGATCTCCAGAGGTCCATCCCATCGATGGTTGATGGCCTGAAGCCAGGTCAAAGAAAGATTCTTTACTGTTCTTTCAAGAGAAACTTTGTCAAGGAAGCAAAAGTAGCTCAGTTCTCTGGTTATGTCTCTGAGCACTCAGCTTACCATCATGGTGAGCAGAGTCTCGCCAGTACCATAATTGGTATGGCTCAGGATTTTGTGGGCAGTAACAATATCAATCTTCTTCAACCAAATGGTCAGTTTGGTACCAGAAACCAGGTCAGAACACAAGTCCTTTTTCAGATTGGAGTCTTTTCTATTTCCTTATGAACTATAAAAGTTATCACCATGTAGCTGATACTTGAAATTTTTACACAGGGTGGAAAAGATCATGCAAGTGCTAGGTACATATACACTAAACTTTCGCCTATTACAAGATACCTGTTCCCGAAGGATGATGATGGTCTACTGGAATACTTGAATGAGGATGGCCAATCCATTGAACCTTTTTGGTAGGTTTTGTTATTTGATTACACAAGCAAAAACTGTCATCATACAAAACGGGATATTTGTTAATGGGAGATGATCCCTTTGTGATGTAGGTACATGCCCATTATTCCTTCTGTTCTAGTTAATGGGAGTGAAGGGATTGGAACAGGATGGAGTTCTTACATCCCAAATTATAACCCAAGAGATATTATAGCAAACATTAGGCGTATGATGAATAACGAGGCAATGGAGCCTATGGATCCTTGGTATAGGGGATTCCAAGGAACTATCGAAAAAACAGCCACAAAGGAAGCTGGAGTTACCTACACCATCAGTGGAATAATAGAGGAAGTAGATGAGACAACTCTGCGGATAACAGAGCTTCCAGTCCGCAGATGGACTCAGGATTACAAGGAGTTTCTAGAATCAATTATGACTGGCAATGAAAAAGTCAAGGATCCATTCATAAAGGTCTGCTGCATAGTATCGCTTTATGTTATCTACAAACTAAATTCAATATATATAAGCTGCTAACCTGAGAGGTGCTTTCTTATACAGGAATTCAGGGACCACACTGATGACACTACTGTGTACTTGGAAATAATCCTATCTGAGGAGAGTCTACAGATGGCCAAGCAAGAGGGTCTGCTGAAGAAATTTAAGTTAACCACTACAATTAGCACAAGTAACATGCACTTGTTTGACTCTAAAGGTGTTATCAAGAAATATGACACCCCAGAGCAAAGTAGGCAATACAACGATAATGATTTTTGATTTTGTTTGTTTTTTATGTTATTCACTTTGTTAACCATTTTAATTATTTTTTTTCTTTTTACAGTTCTGGAGGACTTCTACCATTTAAGGCTTGAGTTTTATGAGAAAAGAAAGGTAAATTGAATCAAGTATTCTGAAGTTTAGAGATAACCATGTTGCAGGATATCGGCCTCTGATAGTGTAATTTAATGATTTCTTGCAGAAAGTTCTGCTGGACAATCTTCAACTGGAGCTGCTGAAGCTTGATAACAGGGTCAGGTTTATCTTAGGTGTTGTGGAAGGCTCAATAATTGTTAGCAACAGAAAGAGAGCAGACTTGTTCCTGGAACTGAAAGAAAAGGGTTTCACTCCCTTCCCAACGAAGAAAAGCATAGAAGCAGTTGTAGCTGGGTCAGCTGATGCTGCTGCTGAAGAAACTGAAGAAAATTCTGAAATAGCTACAAGCAAAGGAGTAGTTCGGGCAAGTGATTATGACTACTTGCTCTCCATGGCAATTGGAACCTTGACCCTGGAGAAAGTTCAGGAGTTATGTGCTAATAGGGATAAGCTCACCAATGAGGTAGACGATCTAAGGAAAGCAACTCCAACGTCACTGTGGACAAGGGATCTTGAGGCTCTTGAGAGCCAACTTGATGTACGTACAGAAAAAATAACTCCATTTTTATTCTTTTGATTGTTCCATTCCATCTTTTCTTCACTGAGAATTGTGCCTGTAAATTCAGGAACAAGATAATGCAGATGCCCAGGCAGAGGAAACAAGAAAGAAAATAAGCAACAAGTTGGCGAAAAGAGAAGGTGGTCCAAAGGCAGTATCCCGCCAACCAGCTAAGAATCCTCGGAAGAATAACAAAAAGGCCAGTACTGAAGATGTCACTGCTGAGCCAATGGAAATATCCGAAAGTTCAACCATGGAAACCAGTAAGTTCATATTTTTTCTTCTCCAGATTTCCAACTAGGAAATCTGAACATATATATATATATTTATATATTGCATATCAAATTCACTTGATGTTTGAAAGTTCCCTTCTGATGTGTTTTCAGACCATGCTCCTGAGGTAGTAGTACCGAAGCCAAAAGGAAAACCAGGACCCAAGAAAGCTCCAGCAAGAAAGGTTCGTAAGTCAAAATATATATTTTTTCATCATTTTCAGAAGTGATGATGATGATACGCTCTTTTGACAGACATCCGGGCAAATATGTATTTTTTACATTCTCATAAATCTTGTATCAGCAGGGAAAATCTACTTCTACGCTAAGAGAAGAAGAAAAGGAAGATGACGAAGATGATGAGGTGCTTGCGCTAAAAGATAGACTTGCAGCATATAACATTGATTCATCCCCAGATCATTCAGCAGGTAAAATTTACTATTTGCAGAAAATAATGGGGCTTCGCGTGATAGTTGTTATACTTATTAATTTGTTTCTCCATCAGCCATGGAAAGTGATGTTATCGATGTACAAGTTCAAAAGAAGAAAGAGCCTAGCAAAAGAGCTGCTGCCAATAAGAAGCCCTTGATAACTGTCACAGAGATTTCTGATGATGACAAGGATGATGATGTTGAGATAGATGTAAGTGATGATGAAGATTTTAAGCTACATGAAGAAGAAGAGCCAGTTGTTGCAAAAGGAAGGAAGAAAACTACTGCCAATACAAAGGCAACAACAGCCAAGCCAACAGCAGCAGCAAAGAAAAGAGGTCCAGCCAAAAAATCTTCTCAGGTTGGTGTTGGTCAGAAACTGATTACAGAAGTTCTGAAGCCTGCGGCTTCCCCTGAGAAGAAAGTCAGAAGAATGAGGCCATCACCATTCAATAAGAAAAGTGGGTCTGTGCTGGGGAGAATCAATCAGAAGGAAAAAGAAGATGACGAGGAAACTTCAGCTGAAAAGGAGGAGCAGCAGCAGCAGCAAGTCAGCCCTGCTTCAGAGGAAACCGTTCAATTTGTAGCTTCAAGAGCCACCACCAGGCAACAGAGGGCTGGCGCCGGCGGCGGTAATCGTGGGAGGAAAGCCTACGTCTTGAGTGATTCTGAGAGTGAACAAGAACCAACCGATGACTCTGACTTCAATGAAGAAGATGATGATTGAAGAGAGTTTTTCTAACATAAATTTCTAACTCTCAGAAGTGATTCTGAGAGTTTAAATCTTGTTTCAAACAATCTTAAAAAAACAGGTGTAATAATTATGCAAAAATATCTTTTGCATGTTTGTAATGTAACTTCAATTGTACCAAACAAAACATTTCACAACTCACACTTGTTTAAAATCTAAAATTTTAAAAAGATATGGCAAAATATCTCATTAAATAGCCAATAAATAATCAGGAATAAGTAGCCCTACTTTTCTTCAACTAACAGAGTCACTGAATTAAATAAAATACTAACAATGGCAAATTGAAAGTAACTGTACATATTCCTCTGGTTAGCCATTAAACCCCTACAGTATATCATCAACTAGATTTGCATAATAAAAATATATATATATATATTTGAACTTACACCACCATTGAACTACAAGGAGAGGTTCCTTCTAGTAGCATCCATTTTCAGCAGAAGATCTTTAATATCACTTTCCATTCTCATCTTCATGTGAAAATAATCTTGATATGCTCTTTCAAGAGCTTGAAGCTCTTCCAACTTCTGTTTCCGCATTTCTTCTGCATCACCTAGACGCAGCTTAGAGATCCGACTGGCATATTCTTCTTCAATTCTCTCATTCTTCGACAATGCAATGCGTTTCAGGGCCTCGGCTTCTCTTCTTGCATCATCTGCACGCACTTGAAACATTTTGGCCTCCGCGTGTTTGATTCTCACGATGCTCTCCAGTTCATCAAAATGATGATGAGGATGATGATGATTAACATGTTCCTTTGAACCACTTGTTTGTGTATCTATCATTTTCAGTGACTGGTTTTCATCCCTGTTACCATCCATATTCGCAAAGAAACCACCACGTTTTTCATGCTGAGGAGGTGGAGCTTTGTCAAAGTGAACTGATTTTAGCCATTCAGCTTCGTGGCTGGATCCAACAATTCCATTATTCCTTTCATTGCTCTTTGGTGACAATTCGTTTCTGGGCATGGTTGCGATGTTGCAGGACTTAAAGGAATCAGTATCTGCAATCACAAGGGAATGAAATAAATAAAAAATTGCAACAAAGAAAGAAGCTACTGCAAGTGTCCAGTTAATTGATAAACAGGTACAAAATCAACACGAGATATTATCTTGTGATTAACAGTCTTGAATCATATTGTTAGGAGCAATTATTAATCTGAGCAAAACAAGCATGAATAAATTTAAAACCCAGCATCTGCTTCCCTGCATTCTTGCAATGAAGGATTGCAGTATCTAGTAGTTGTAATAATAGTAGCAATAGTAAAAGGATATTACTGCATGGATTTGACAAGGATAGTTGCATTCATCTTGCCCAAGATATACCCAGAACTAGATCAGAATCTCTACAAGAAAATAATCCTCCCTTCGTCCCAGTTTATATGTTTTCTCTTCAAACAAAAGTTCATCCCATTTTATCCTATCTTACTAGGAAAATCGAGATGCACAAATTGTCATCTTCACATTATTTAATTCTTTAGCAGAATGCTTTCCCAAACATATGCAAAAAGTAAGGAAATTGGAAATTGGAAATTGGAGAGAGAATATGCAAATTAATAACAAGGTATAAATAGCTTCGGTTGATCGCACCTAAGAGGCATATCAAATGTAAATTTTGAAATAATGGAGTTCCAACCTATAAGGTAACCTTATTCAATTAAGTGCAACAGTTATGATGATGAAACTTTTTGCGAGTACAAGTAATAATAATAAATAAATTCTTAGCATAATAATGCTGCATATCCTCAAGTACATGTATCGTTGTGCATTAGGTAAAATTATCAAAAGTTCATACAACCGCTCTGGGGTAGCTACCAATTATACATCCACACACCACCATATGCACGTGTACACTAAAAGTTCCAGCATGTGAATTATCAAAAGTTACAAAATTTTTGCTTATTATTATCTTTAAAGCTTTGAAACTATGATTCTGAATTATAGAAAATATATGTATGACCAGGACCAGTAATGATTCCTGTCTACTAAACATGTTAAAAACAAGTAGCAAAGTAGCACAGCAAAAAAGGAAAATGCATAATATGAGAGAATGAATAATTAATGAATTCAATAGTAATCAATTAATGCATAATATGAAAAAGAAAATTCATTAGTAACAAAAAATTAATGAATTGCTGAAATATGGAACAACCTAGCTCTCTTACCTGTAAGGAAATGCATAATGTGATTCTGAACTTCTTCAAGATCAACCTTGTTTTCCAAATTTAACAGCATCCAAACGGCTGTCTCATGCAATCTTTTTCCTCTCAAATCTTCACTAGTGGAAAAGATCTTTCTCACGTATTGCAGTTCTCTTGCAAGATTTTCTTTTGTCCATTCCTTTGCAAAGTTTAGAAAAACTTCCTTCACAAAGCCAAACATCTCAGAAGGATGATCACAAGCAAGGCAATGAAACTGCATCTCGGTTGCACCTTCAACTCCGGTGGCACTACGCCCATTTCTAATGTAAGCTTCTCGCAAACCACAATCAGCATGACACCAGTGTAGACATACATCGCACCCAACCCAACTACATGTATTAGATGCCATATCAAATTTTGAACAGACAAGACACATGCAAGCACTGCAAAAACCATTCTTTTTTGAGCAGATTTTACAATCACATTCATCAACTGGTAAAAGACTCTGGCAGGTAAGGTTTCTACATCTCAAGTTTAAGAAGATCTCTGCCAATTGGGAAGATGAAACTTCTTGATTTAAATGAAGAAATTCTTGAAGACCAGTCTTCATAGCCACCAAGATCTCTAACTGAGACCGGTGTGACTTCAGTAACATCTCCAAGGTAATATCTGATCTCTTCTGAAGTGCTTTCTGAAAAGATTTTTGTTGCCACTGCCTACTGGGGTGCAAAATAATATCCCGGACAGACTCCTTAAGAAAAGCCATTTGTTGACCAGACATTTCACCAAACCTCTGAGCCACTATATTTATAGGTTCGGAAATCACCATGGTTATAATTGATTCATGAAAGTCAGATGTCATTGCCCACATGTGCTCTTTTGCATCTGAATTGTTCATCCTGCAGAGACTACCACCATCTTTATCTCTCATAGAGCGTTTCTTATCTTTAAGATATCCTGATCCAGTTTCATGAGACCCAATACTCTGCAAAGTAGATCGAATATCATTTGGGTGGTGAGAAACACCTGAGAACTGTTTAGTGAGACTGAGTTGCTGTTCTAGTCCAACTCCAGTTCTAAAACTAGCCTCTGCAGTTCTATGCCTCTGTGCCGCAGGTTGTCCAGTAGAATTTCCTAGAGAAGCTTGAGACAGCTGATTCAAACCATTTCCATTTGATAACTTGCATTGAACGGCAGGAACTTCTTTGCACTTTGGTTCCTCAGCAGATAGAGCTTGCCAATCAACTCCCTGAAACAGCGGTCGACTCTTCACAGATTGCTCAAAATCCATTTCATTGTGAGTCAGGGAACAACTAGGATTGTGGGTGAATTGCTGTGAGCCCGAAAAGGACATTGATGCAGTAAACCCATCAGAATTTGTACGGAATGAACTATGAAAGGACTGGACACTCCTTGCCTGACTAGGAGACCCTGGAGCATGGATGGTATTATGGGAACCAATTGGTAATAGGACATTTGGTAAGCTAAGAGATAGATCAAGAGTCACTTTGTCATCCTTCATCTTGTCATTGTTATATGGTACTTCTTTCTCAGTTTTCTTGACTGGACCAGTAAGGAATAATTCAAATCCCCTTGTACTTGGTCCTTCCATTTGATTATCAGTACATGTTATTGGACCCCTAGAATCATTTGCAATTCTAAACTCATTGACTGTCAGAGGAGTACAAGTTGGAGCTGAAAGGGCAACACTTTTGCCTTTTCCCTTAGATGTTTCTTTTATTTGCTCGGATGCAGAAGCAACAGCTACTGATGCTGCAGTTTCCTCCAGAAGCGCTTTATTTACTTCTGGAAGATCACTTTCATCTGTTTTGACTTCAAGATCTATACCCTTTTCCTCCATTAGTTCCTCTTTTGGCCTCTGTGGTTTGACAGCAACTGCATCATTGTCTTCCTCCTTATCTGCAGTAGTTTCAATTTCATCACAAGCACCACTTATCTCTGGGATAATCTGATGAAGAGGCAACTTATCAACAGACTTCAATTCATTCTGAATGTCTTCAGATTCTCTACCTTCTACTTGCTCATCATGTACAGAAACTTTACTATGCTCTTCATTTGTATCGTCCTCCATTAGTTCAGGCTCAATTGGCTTCTTGCTTTCAACCTCCTTCTGATCCAATACATCAGAAGTTGAATCTTTAGTTGCAGGCTCACTTGCATGTGCTGGTTGTGGTTCAGGTTCAAGCTCCCCTTCTTCCATTTCACTGTTGTTTCCAGTACTTTCCACGGGCAAATCCTCACCCCTTTTAACTTCAACACTCTTAGACTGTTCACTTTCCGAGTCCTTAGACCAAGGCGGTGATTTTGCATCCTTCAATCCCTGAGGAGACTTTGCCTTTCCAACATCTTCCGAGTCCACTTTACTGATTTTAAGTGATTCACTACTGCTCCTGAAACCTTCATCACTTTCTTTCCCTCCACCAAACTTACGCCAAGATGAGACACTTCCTTCCCTCCGTGACCTATCCCTTTCGGATCTGAACCCCTTTGGAAATTCCCTTCTCAGGCCTGAAAAACTTTCAGACCTATGAATTCTTTCTGGTCCATATCCACCCCTTGGAGAAGAGCTCAAGATCCCTCTCTCATTATTACTATCTCTGTACCTATCATAGTTCTTTCTCCTGTCATAACTAATATCAGCATCATAATCAGATCGCTTCCTGGCTGATCTTGAACTATCACGATCATCCTCTAATCTATCATACCTGGAAGAAGAAGAAGATACACCCTTCCTCCCACTCTCTGACTTGTAATAAGAACTTCGATGTGTCAAGGACCTCTGAGAACTTGACTCCTCTTCCCTTCTTCCCCAATCTTTACTCGCAGCCTTTTCATCATAAGAGTCAAGATCATCACTTGATTTCAGTCTCTTCATACTTAACTTCTTATGTTGCCAGTCACAGTAGTACAGAACATCTAACCAATACCCAAAAAGGAAAAAAAAAACAAAAAAGAAACCCTAATTTCACAGAAACCCCATTTTCTATAGCCAGATAAAACAACAAATACTACCAGCTACTCGTGTGAATGGCAGCAACAAGAAATCATAGAAAACTGCGGTACCAAAGTCTAATGCATCAAATTCATATAGAAGAGCTTCAAAAAGAGTACTACATTTTCAGCAATATCAAACTTTTTACTTCCATTAATCATTTTGTCTCCTCCCAAAAGTAAAAGAAAAAAAAGAAGAATATTCAGTTCAAAACAAACAAACCCTCATTTCCAGTTGAACTGAAGTTCTCATTTTTCATCATCCAACACAGATCCCAACTCAAAATAATAAAAATATATATATTCGAGCAATCAGCAGCTAAAATAAATGAATTTCAGCCAAAACCCGAACCAACAAAACCCTATTCGCCCTTCCACTCCTTTCTCCCAAACTTCTCAGAAAGACAAAAACTTACAGACCTCCCTAGCCCAAATTCGAAGACCCAGTTGGAAAATTACCAGATGAATCCGTCGGAAATGCTCACCGTCACCTACCGGCAGGAAAAAGAGAATTTTCAAAAATTAATTAACTTGGTCCACTAACACCAGAAATACATCTACCAACAGCATATTTTCCCCCCTTTTTCCTTTTCTAATTTGTTCGATTGAATTTCTTTGACGGCTGTATTCAATCAATCCCAAAACCAGAGAGAGAGAGAGGTAGAAGGTACACTAATATGTAAATAAATCCAGTCAACGGAGATTTAACTACTACAGTGCGTGAGGGGAAGAGAGAGAAGAAACTAGAATACGCAAAATGCGTAGAGCGCATAGGTCAAGGAGGCATTGGGAAGAGGAAAGAGGGGGGTGCGTAATGCGCACAGGGGGGATGGCGCATGTTAGCAAAGAAGGTCAATTAGTCAACCTTGGTTTGAATGTTATACCTCAAAAAGTACAGCGCTCAGACCTTTCCACGTTGGTTTCTGTCTTTATCACTATAGTAGTAGTATTAATCATTTTTTAAAAGATCGGGATGAATAATTTGTGTAATGAACCAAACAAATGTTTTTTTTTTTTTGGTAATTTCACTTTAAATTTTTCTTTTTTTAAGTTTTAAATTTGTTTATTCGGAAAAAGTAAGATTTTTTTAGAAATTCAGTTAAAATATCTAAAAAGTGGTTAATTAAAGAAAATGATCAAAATATCATTACAATTAAAAAAAAGATATATTTAGAAAAATTTAAAATTTTAAGTTCGTAATTTAAAAAATTATAAGTAAAAATATTATAATGTGAAATTTTAAAAGTAAATTTGATTATGAAAGAGTGAAGAAAAAAGAGGGCAAAAAAACTTTTAACAAAATTTAATAAGAATGATAAATTTTAGGAAGTTTGAGCGAAGTTTTAATTTAAATAATATGAAAATTGGAAAAAAAAAGAATTTGCATAAATTTGAACTAAAATTAAAAATCAAATAAAATATTTATATGTATATTAAAAAAATTGAATAAAAGTTATAAAATAAAATTGAGAAGTTATATCTAAAAGATAATAACGAGTAAATGGTTGAACATCACTAAAAATTTTGACCCATCATTATCTTTTTCTTTTCAAATAAAATGTTTTTAATTTTATTCTTTTTCATTATATGACCTTAATTTTTTTACAAATTTAAAGTTTTGAATTTTTTCTTTCTTATTTCTTTTTTTTATTCATTATTACATTTTCTTATATTTTCTTTTTTTTATTATTGTAATAACATTTTATCATCTTCTTTAATTAAATAAATAATAAAAATTATTAGTTTATTTTTTTTTAACGAAAATCATCAAAAGAAATTTATTTTTTATAATAAAAAAATTGTAACTTTAAAAATTTTAAACAAATATTTTATAATTGAGATTCTCAAAAATTAATTTGTTTAGAAGTAAATTGACAAATTATTCATATTAAAATTCTT
Source organism: Asclepias syriaca (assembly GCA_027405835.1). Taxonomy (NCBI): domain Eukaryota; kingdom Viridiplantae; phylum Streptophyta; class Magnoliopsida; order Gentianales; family Apocynaceae; genus Asclepias; species Asclepias syriaca. Next base: position 20,374,726 of record CM049927.1, read on the forward strand.
TAAATAAATAAAAAAAAAAAAAATATATATATATATATATATATATTTATTTATTTATTTATTTAAATTAATCAAAATAATATTTTTAAATATAAAATATTTTAATAAATTTGAAAATATTGAAAAAAAAATTCAACTTAATATAAGTTGTTTCAGCTATTAATGGGATAATATTCTTACAGTATTTTGGAACAATTTTATATTTATATAAATATTTGTAGAAGTTAATAAAAAGTTTTATAAAAGAAATATGACATTTTGATTATTTATCGAATAGCTTATTTACATAGTCAACTCCAATGATAGACAAAAGGAAGTGTATGGTGAAAAGTGGTTTGATTATATATATATAATATATATATATATATAGTTTATAAAAACTAAAGTTTTTTTTTTTCAAGTAAAAAGAGAATTTGTATTTTTTATATTATATAGACAGTAATGAAGATATATATTAAAAAAATAATATTAGTTAATTAGAAAATTAATATAAAATTTTTTAATTTCCTCATTATAGTTCGAGAAAAGGAGTGAAAATTAGAGAAACATTTTTTTATTTGTTAGCAAATAAAAAAATAAAAAGAAAAACGAAAGGGAAGAGAAACACTCACAAAAGGAAAATAGAGATATAAACTACAATCATATTATATATATATTATATTTTATTAAATATATTTTAATATTGTAATGATATAAATATTTTAATTTTTTATAAAAAAAACTAACAAAATAATTTATAAAATTTAAGAAAATATTTAATATTATAATATTTTTATAATTTTAAATTAATAAAAAAAACTAATGTTATCACATATTTATAATTTGACCATTATTTATACCTATTTAAAAAAAAATTAGGAGGAGATAAATATGACTGTGTAAATTTTGATTTAAGATTTTTTTATTGGTATAAGGATTCTACTATACAAACTAATTTATTATTTTAATTTTAATTTTTTTGAAAACAAATATCAAAACACATTTACATATACATGAGACTAATTTCACTTAAAAATTAATTTAGAGACTAATTTTACTAAAAATCTTCAAGACTATTCATGTCAATTTTCCTTTTTTTTTATATTATTTAAAACCTTTTATTTTTATTATTTAAACATACAACTTATGAAACAGTTATTAATTTAATTATATATTATTTACTTTTTATTTATTTATTTATTATTTTTAAATATATTTTTTAAAAACTGAACGAATATAAGATTTTTAGATAAAATAACTAATTTTACAGTATTTATATAATATTGACAGTAATTCGAAAGAAAATAATTTAAAAATCAATTTGCAAAACCTTCAACTATTGTTTTGCTAAAATTAAGAATTAAAAAAAAAAAAAACTAAAAGGAAGGGGAAGGAGGAGGTAAACAAAATAAGTCGGGGGCGGGCCCACAGCATTGCCGAGAAGGGAAGATGACGTAATTGTTTGGAGTTAGTGGGCATGTGGTGGTCCAATCAAAAGCAGAGAAGCTTTGACTCTTTGAAACGCCTTTGACGTTTCTTTTTTCTTTTTTGACTTTTGTTATTTCTCTTTTAAACCTTTTCTTGACGTTTTCTTCTTTTCATAATTGAAGTAAATTACGTAATTAGGGTACTAATTTTAAATATTATCTAATCATTTAAAAAAAAAAGTAATACACTATTGTTTAAACAATAAAATATTTGTTTTTTTTTCATTTGTACAGAATTTATATTTTAGTTCAAAGTTTATTATTAATATTTTTTACGGTACTAATAACGTGTAAATAATTTAATAATATTATTTATTTTGATAATCTTATTTAACAAAATATTTTAGATTTTATTTATTAATTTATTAATAATCGAAAGATTTTCAAATAAGGTATAAGAATTTACATAAGAGCATTTTTTATTTTACAAAAAAAAAAAAAAAAAAACTTGCAATCGAATAATATTGTTTGTGCAATTCACGTTTTGATTGGTACCCACACATTACTTTTTCATTTGTTTCGTATATTCTGCGGCCAATTTTTACCCGTATTTTGACTTTGGATGACCTCAGTTTTATTGATGGTTACAACCACATTCTTCTCCTCAATTCAAAATATTGACTAAAAACAGTGTTAATGCTCCACATGTCATTTTATATAGTCTCACAAATATTTAAAATATTTTAGCATCAAGTAAATATATATATATTGATGTGTAAAAAAATGGTAAGGGTATACACGAGGGTAAAAGAGTAAAATTGACTCCAAAAGTCTTCGAGGACTCCGAAGTGCGAGTGACCTGCAAAACAGAGGAAGTTCAGTGGGGACGCAGATCCCCGTAAACTCTCCGACGATCAAGTCAGTGAAGTGTTGAATTAGTAACTGTTTAGGATATCTGGGTTTTAATGCCTTACCTTCTTTCGTTTTTCTCCTTTTATAACCCCCTCGATGGGAGGTGGTGGGTGGAAGGATAAGATCGTGTTTATTTAGCTCGTGGGTTCTTTTGAGGCTGCCGTTATGGGAAACGGTCTTTATTAGTGGGAGAGTGGGGATCCACGATTGGATTGGGTAAGTTATGCGCTCCACTTTTCGCGCTAATGATTTTGACTTTGAGTCAAATCGCGGGGTATGTGGTACTGTGCGGCTCAGTCCGCTGTGTAGACATTTCTACCCCTGGCAGACGTCTTTTTCCTTTCAATGGCCCCTCAGCGAAGTACAACACTGCTTGGTGTGGACTTCGCTGGATAGACCGGGTTACGGGGTTTCCGACCGGGCCCCCGATTTTTTCCTGCGGGTGTCCAATGGTGATGGCCGTCTTCTTGAAGTTCCGCTGCAGTTCAGTGAGCTTTGGCCAGCGAGAGATGGCGTGTGGATGGGGCGACTTTAGGGTTTCTGATGGTGACGGCTGTCGTTTCATCTTCCGACTTTGTCAGTCCCAGAGCGCCTTTTCGCATGCCCGAGGCGCTGATCTCTAGAAGCAATCATGACACTGTGTAAGTAGTTTTTCTATAACCGTTTCAAACCTTCATTTTTATTGCACATCTTATACTTTCTTCTTCCTTTTTCAGACTTTTTTTCTCTCAAAATCTGCTTCTGCCATTACTGTCGTGCAAGCTTTCTGAAGATTCTTTCTTTGTTCCCGTCGTGAGTTCAGTCCCATATCCCCCATCTCAATCGTTTGCGATAACCCAAAAATGTATGTTTTGTCTTTCTTGTCGTAAGTAGTTTCTAGTTTTACCGGCGTTTTTCTTTACGTCTGTTTGGCTTTTATGTGAAAATGTGGTTTTCTTCTTTGAGCGGCGACGAATGTTCATGCTTGCTTGTTTTTCTGGGTTTTTTTTATGTATATGGGAGAGTCTTAGGACTGGTGTAGAATCTGGATTACTTAGGTTTGCTTTTTTCTGGGCTGTTATGACCGGGGGTCAGTTTAGATATGATCGTAGGGTCTTTTCTGGGCGGCCCTTTGAATGGTGTTTTGAGTTCTTGAGTTTCTGTTTGCAGTTTGAACAATGGCTGACCAACACGAAAACGTACCCGGTGATGAAGTCTCTGAACTGATGGCTAAGGGTTTTGGGGACCCTCAACCTGCCCGCGAAGTGCCGTCCACGGCGGCTGAAGAGGAGCACACAGCTACTTCTTCTGGGCCCGTGGTGTGTGTGCCATTAGGTACGAACTTCTGTTTTTACCGAAGTAAAGTTGTTTATGACCAACTTAAGTTCATTATCCGTAAGTATAGCATAGATAGGAGTGTGTATAGGCTTTGTGTGCCCTTTAACCTAGGTAGGATGTCTACTCGAAGTATCCCTATCCCTTTAGCTCACTTCGAGGTAGGACTTAGGTTACCCATGGACCCTGCCTTTGTAGATTTTCTTGTATTCGCCGGTATACAGCCCGGGCAACTTCACCCAAACGCTGTTCGAACCCTTCTTTCTTTGATTTGCCTGGGTAGCCGTCTAGGCTTTGAACTTTCCATGAACATCTTGGGGATGTTCTTTTATGCACTTCGCATGTCCAATAACACCCTTTCACTTCGGCCTCGTAGGAATAGAGTCCAACTCTTCGATTGCCCTCCCAACAAGGTGGATTTCAGAAGTAGGTGGGTGATGGTGGAGTCTAAGGTAGGCTTCCCTTTTCATCCTTGTGTTAATGAAGGTAGGTCGTTGCCCCCTGTCCATCCTTCTTCCTTAGATCCTTCTGAGAGGTCCTTCTTTGAGCTCGTCACTCGGGACTTAGGGGGAAACCGGCATAGTCAGTCCTGAGTGTATTCTTCGGCAGACTTATTGAATGATAGGAGCCTAGAGTGGTGCGGCATAGGGGCGGGGTTGGAGTCTAGGAAGAGAGAGTTAGGCTTTAGACCCGAGGTGCCCAATGCCGAATGGACCATACACCCCGGGGGACTCTTCTTCGTCGAGTGTGATTTGTGCACTCCGTCTTCCTAGGGTTGTCAACCAAGCCGGGGTAATTTTTACTTTGTTATTTTTCTTTTACTTCGCTTCCTGTACGCATTGCTGGGATACTTAACTCTTTTGGTTGTGTTTTTTTTAGAGCACGCTACATTTAAGGCGGCTTGGAGGGAGCGTGAAGGGGGGAGAAGTATCCACCAATCGCACTTGGACTCCCTTCCCCGCTTCCCACCTCGGTTGATTGACCGAGGTGCTACTGGAGACACGGTCCTTTCGTATCCGTCTTCAGTAGGCCAGGCTCCACGTCGGGGTGGGACCCCCCGACGTCCAAGGGAAGAGGGATCATGGGCGAGGCCCGTCAGGTCGGCCCCTGCTGGAACTCGACCGCCTCTCATCCGTGATCCCCTTGAAGAGGTGGAGATAGTTGATGAGGAGCAGCTTCGTCCTCGCCGGCGTCAACGGACTTCGTCTCCGGGTCCTTCAATGGAGATGATCCCCAGCCCTCCCGCCCCTGAAGTCACCCCGGTTGATACTTTGCCCGTAGTGGTGCGGGAGGAGGTGCCGTCCACTTCGACGATAGTGGGTGAAGAGGCAGGTACGGACCTCGGTCCGTCGTGGTTGAGGCCGGAGTTCGTTAGCTGCTAAAATCACCTGCAGGACTCCTCCCCTTAATAACCTGCGCTTCACTAATCGGTATGCAGCGGCATTCATCGGGGGAGCTATTTTGGACCGGGCTGCCGATGTGGAGTCTCTGGCCGGCATGGGCGAGCTGAGCGTCGATGAAGCAACCAACAGAGCCGGTGCCCTCTTAGCTCGGGTAAGGGACTTGACATTTTTCACATCTTCCCTTTTTTTTTTAACTCTTTTCTTTTCAGGTTACTTCCCTTCTTCTCTACATCTCCCGATCTCGCTCTTCGGAGGAGGAAGGAAGGGCGGCTGATGCAGAGTGGCGGGCGACCAACGAGCCGCGCCTGGTAGCCTTGGAATCCGAGGTGAAGGATCAGGCTACTCATCTGGAGCTCGCGAAGTCTGAGAAGCTGCAGTTGACCAGCGAGGTTTCTGATTGGAAGGAGCGAATGTTGAAGGCTGAAGAGGAGATTGCGGAGCTGCAGGCTGCAAATGCTAAGTTGAACACAACCCGGGATGAAGCGGTTGCGAGCAAGATTTCTGTCCAAGAAGAGCTCAAGTATTGTAAGTCGGCGAGTTTCAGAAAAAACATTATTGACGACTTTAAGAGCTCAACCGAATATCATGAGTAAATAGGGCGTGAAGCTGGCTCCTTCTTGGACAAGGACTGTGTTCACATTATCCGGCAACTCCACCCTCACTTCGAAGACAAAAATGTCCTGGTGCAAGCCTACCAAGCGAACTTTGACAACGAGGTCTGCAGACAAGGGGCAGACTTCGTGCCATTCACCGACGAAGAGCTGGAGGCGCTCCGGGAACGTGACGAGAAGAGAGGGAAGCCACACTGGGAAGCTCCTCAACCTTCTGCCCCAACCTTTTGGGAGATGTTGGATGGCTCTGGTTCAGCTTAGCCTTTCTCCTTTTGTAAACAACATTATCTTTTGTAAACAATATTGTATCTTTTTGATGAACAGAAAATCCATTTTGTTGAATGTTGCCTTCCAAGAAATATTCTAAGTCATAACTTGATGTGCAGAATACTTTAAGTCGTATCTCCATACTTCGAGCTAATCATTGTTTTTCCAAAAAATTGCAAGTCTTAACTTCGTAGTCTTAACTTCGTAAAAAAAAACACGATGACTTTAGAATTTCTTCATGGTACTTCGCTTAGTCTTCACTTAGGATAACTTCATAACTTCCCGAGCCGTGACCCGGTACTCCCTTTAACTTAAGCACAATCTTAGGATAATTTCCTGAGTTGTAGTCTGTTACGTCGTCTAACCATAGTTTTTGCTTATGGTAATTTAACAAACTTTCCGAGCCGTAGCCCGGTACTTATATTAATTTAACCACAGTTTTCACTTATGGTAATTTAACAAACTTCCCGAGCCATAGCCCGGTACTTATATTAATTTAACCACAATTTTCACTTATGGTAATTTAACAAACTTCCCGAGCCGTAGCCCGATACTTATATTAATTCAGAAATCTTCCATGGCCGTAACCCGGTACTTATGGTAATTAAAAAATCTTCCTGAGCCGTAGCTCGGTACTTTATTTCAACATTGTAATAAAAGAAATAAAAGAAATCTTCCCAAGGCCGACTTGGTACTAAAGCAAAAATACGTCACGGGTGTCATACGTAATATTTCTTCAAATGATTGGCGTGCCACGGGTTCGGTAAGAGGACACCGTCTTTATTCATAAGGCGGTATGTATCGGGCCTTACTTCGCTCTGGACGAGGTACGGACCTTCCCAATTTGGGGTTAACTTATTTGCCTGGATGTGTCTTGTCGTACCTTCAATCTTCCGAAATACCCAGTCTCCGATCCTGATTGGCCTTTCAGATACTTTTTTATCGTGAGTCTATTTCATTCTTTCCTTGAATGATTGGGATTTCAGGCGGCTCGCGATTCGTCATTCCTCTAGCAGGTCGAGATCTATACTTCTTGCTCTTTCGTTGTTTGCTTGGTCGTACATCGCGACTCTTGCCGTTGGCACCGCGACTTCGGCTGGTGCGACTGCTTCCGAGCCGTATACCAATGCAAACATGGTTTCGCCAGTGGGGCCTCTAATCGAAGTGCGGACTGTCCATAGGGTGGGGTGCAATTCATCGGACCATTTGTTGGATATCCCCTCTAGGTTCCTTTGTAAGGCTCATAATACCAATTTGTTTGCGGCCTCTGCCTGGCCATTACCCTGCGGATGTGCGACTGAGGACTTCCAATGTTTGATGTATAACCGATGGCATTCTGAAGTGAACTTGGCCGAAAATTGAACTCCATGGTCAGTCACTACCGCCCTGGGAACTTCGAAGCGTCATAAAACCTGCTCGTGGAGGAATTTCGTGACATTCTCCTCTGTGGGGTGCCTCAAGGCTTTAGCTTCGATCCATTTAGAAAAGTAGTCCACTGCCACCACTAGGTACTCGTACCCATTCCGCGTTTTTGGAAATTTTCCCATTAAATCCATACCCCACATGTCGAATGGCCATGCTGCTACTACCGGGGTTTGTTATATGGATGGTAACTATGGTATATTTCCGAAGATTTGGCAGGTATTGCAATTTTTAACATATCGTCTGGCGTCATCCCGTAATGTTGGCCAGTAGTATCCTTGATTGATTATTCTCTCCGCCAGGGCTCAGGCTCCTGGATGTCCTCCACATACCCCCTCGTGCATCTCGGCGAGCAAGTCGCCAGCTTGGGATGGGGGGATGCAACGAAGTAGAGGTCTAGAGAAAGATCAACGGTATAGGACATCATTATAGAGAGTGTACCTGGCGGACTGCCGCTTTATCTGCTGCGCGCGGGTTACGTCATTTGGTAGTATTCCGTGTTGGATAAACCTCGTCATTTTGTCCACCCAATCTTTCGACGCACGGTGTACGGGCTGAATTAAAAGCGTCTCCATGAAGCTCATCCTTGTTTCTATCGGGACCCCCTCCTCGTTGGGAGTTTCACCCGAGGCTATTTTTGCCAAACGGACTGCTATTTTGTTATCATTCCGGCTGATCAGGGATAAGTTAAAAGAATTGAACTTGTCCCTCCATTGTCTGGCTTTTTTGGCATAAAGCTGGAGATTCTCCGAGTGTACAACGTATGTGCCCTGCACTTGGTTTACGACGAGCTGTGAGTCACTGAAGACCTTGAGGGCCGTTATGTTTGCGGCATGAGCCCATTCCATTCCCAGGAGCAGCGCTTCGTACTCCGCTTGATTGTTTGATAGACTAGCGTCGAGCCTCGCATCTCGATGTATTGTTTGTTTGGGGAGGTCAAAGTTACGCCAACGCCTACTCCGCTGGCGTTGACTGCCCCATCCACCCATGACTCCCATGGGTCCATCGCCTGTTGGCTTTGCTTTTCCTCTGTGAATGATCCCCCCGCAAGGAAGTCGGTCAGGGCTTGGGCTTTAATGGCGGTTCGAGATTTAAAAGTGATGTCTTGCCCACATAGCTCTATAGACCATCGGAGTAGTCTTTTCGATTGATCTAATTTATGAAAAACCTGCCTCAACGGAGCATCGGTGTAAACGATGACCGGATGGGATTCGAAGTAGGGTCTTAACTTCCGAGAGGATATTATCAGAGCGTACGCCAACGTTTCTATGTTGGAGTACCTAGATTCGGCGCCGTTCAAGGCTTTGCTCACGAAGTAAACGGGGTATTGTTTCGACCCCTCTTCTTTTATTAGTATCGAGGCTATCACGGAATCTGAAAACAAGAGGTACAAGAATAGTGTTTCTCCCGTGTTTGGCGACCGCAGCAGGGGTAATTGAAACAGATGGACCCTAAGGTCTTTCCACGCTTTGCTGCACTCCAGAGTCCATTCGAAACCGTTCTTTGAGCTCTTCAGCGTCTTGAAAAATGGCAGACATTTTTCCGCTAACTTCGAAACAAAGCGGCCGAGGGCGGCGATGCTTCCATTTAAGCGTTGGACATCCTTTACGCATCGCGGCTCGGTAAGTCGGGCCACTGTTGCCAACTTTTCTAGGTTTGCTTCGATTCCCCGCTCGGATGTCATGAATCCAAGGAATTTTCCGGACTTGACCCCAAATGCACACTTCGTAGGATTCAATTTAAGGTTGAACTTGGCCAAGCTGGAGAAAGTTTCCTCCAGGACGTCCAGATGTGATGCCCCACGCTTCGTTTTAACCACCATATCGTCTACATAAGCTTCCACGTTCCTTCCTATTTGCCGTCGAAGGATGTGGTTCATCATCCGTTGATACGTGGCCCCTGCATTCTTAAGGCCAAACGACATGACATTGTAGCAGTATATAGCTCCCGTAGCTCGGAACGAAGTGTGGAGTTGGTCACTTGGTTTCATTTTGATCTGGTGGTATCCTGAGAAAGCATCCATAAAGCTCAAGAGTTCGTATCCCAAAGTGGAGTCGACGAGAGCATCGATCCGAGGTAACGGATAGCAATCTGTGGGACATGCTTTGTTGAGATCGGTGTAATCGACGCACATCCTCCACTTTCCGTTGGCTTTCTTAACCATTACCATGTTTACCAGCCACGTGGGATACTTGACTTCGCGGATGAAGCCCGCTTTTAGTAGCTTCTCTACCTCCTCTTTCATGCCTTGCATTTTTCTCCTCCCCGAACTGTTTGGGTTTCTGTCTTACCGGCTGGCATTTGGCATTTATGTTAAGTGCGTGTTCTGCCACCGACGCGTCAATGCCGGACATGTCCTCCGTACACCAAGTGAAGCTATCCTGGTGGTTTTTAAGGAAGTCAATGATATCTTGTCGGAGGGCACTGGGTATTTCTCTACCGACTTTGACGGGCTACTGAGGGTATTTAGGGTTGATGATTTCTTCATCGAACTCTCGGGTCTCGGATGTTTCTATGACCAGGTCGTAAATCTATTTCTCGAGGATTTTCTGTATTCTTTGGTCATTGTGGGCAACTATCGAGTTGATGGTTGCGGTGTCGTCTAACCCCTCCCTTTTCCTTTTGATTTTCATGATCGGCCCCAAAAGGCTCCGAGGACTGCTTCTAACGAAGCCCACGCCTTGCGGAGTGTTGAACTTCACTTATTGGTGAGAAGGTGGATATTACGAGGTTGAATGCTGCATGGAAGGGTGTACCCAATATCGCATTGTACGATGAATCCAAGTCCACAACGTAAAACTTAATCTCCTCAGTTCACTGCCGTTCTCCCTCCCCGAGGGTTACCTGTATTCCAACAGTTCCCTTTACCGGTACTTTGTGGGTGAAAAAACACCATGCCGCTGGCCTTGAGGTCGGTATCTTTTAGGTCCATCTCTTTGAAACATTGAAGGTACATGATATTCTTAGCAGCTCCTGTATCAATCAGAATTCTCCTTACCGTGCATTTGTCGATGCCATCCTTTGTCATCCGCGCCTCAAGAACAATGGGTGTGATTCTTGCCTCCTCGTTGTGCTCTATCTCCTCGCTTGAGAAGGAGATGACCTCACGTTGCTCGAACTCGTATTCAGGAACGAGATACGATTTTGTGAGGTTATAAATCCTCTTTTTGACTTTCTTGATCGAGGAGACGTCGGGGTTGATCATGTTGATCACTCTCTCACCCTTGTCTTTCTGTTGTTGCGCGTTGGCGACATACTCCTTTAGGCATCCTTCTCTGATGAGGCGCTCTATGACCCTCTTCAGTTGAAAATAGTCCTCTGTGGTATGCCCGTAGTCACGATGGAACCCACAGAATTTGGATTTGTCCCTAGCGGGATAAGACTGGGGCCTCATCGGTGCAGGGTCCTGGACCCCGTACTTGTCTTTTATAACTGCGACGAGGCTTTCCTTCGAGACGTTTAAGGGTGTGAACATCTCGGGTTTAAACCGACCCTTCTCTTTTTTCTTTGTGAAGCTCGGGGAGTTTTTTCGGAACTCAGCCGGTTTATGTTTTGCTCCGGCTAAGTCGGGCGTGCTACCCTCGGCCAATGCGACCTTCCGCGCAACGTCAAACATTTCGCCTATGATTGCTGGCCTTCTCAATTGGAGCTCTGTATAAAGCATTCTGGAGTGAAACCCTCCCTCAAAACAAGTGATGACCGTGTCTTGGCTAATCTCTTCTATCTCGTCGTAAGTCATTTTAAATCGCTCAAGGAACAATAGTAGGGACTCATCATCCCGTTGTTTAATATTCGCTAGGTCCCCTCTTTTTTTGGGAAACGTTCCCGCTGTGCTGAATTTATCCAGAAAGATCTTCTCCAGGGTGCGCCAGGAATCTATCGTACCTGACTTTAGGGAAGTGGATCACGTGAGCGCCTTGCCTGTCAGGGTGCTTGGGAATGCTTTGCACAAGACTGCCTCATCGTTCGTAACTAGGCTCATGAGCGTTTGATAATGGCATATGTGCTCGTGAGGCCGCGTTTGCCCGGTGTAAAGGACAAACTTCGGCAGTTGGAGAGATGGGTCGGGTGTTATATCCTGAATCTATTTGGTGAACGGGCCTAGCCCGATCGATCTTGTCCTCTGGATTTTCGTCGAGCTTTTGACGTTCTCTGGGCTACGCTCGACACACCGCTTTCTCTTAGCGAGCTTCGAAGTGAGTTTGGAGGTGTGATGGCTTTCCCCCACTTCGCTGGCTGCCGGGAGCTGCTTTCTGCTCGTCTGTCCCCCGTGCTTCTCGGTCTTCCTGACGGTCGTAGTCTGCTTGCTAACCAGGGTGCAGGACCTCGGTGGCAGAGTGTCCGAGTGGACTCTTCCTCCATTTGGGAGCATCGGAGGGATTAGGCCCTCTCTGGCGTACTCCGCATGGAGTTGTTTCCACTGCTCCGCGAGGTCTCGTTCCCTTTGAAGCCTTTCGACCCTCCTTTGCAGCTCCTCTAATTCCTTTGCTCGCCCATCGTCGTTAGCTCGCCTCTCGCTTAGCTGATCGCGGAGATCAACCGTCCGGCGGGGTGACCCATTGGGTCCCAAGCGTTCTAGAATGGACCGTCGGCGGAGGCTAGCGGGTGCCGAAGAGTGGGCCGCTCGGTGAGTTTCGTGGAGAGACGTTGGGAGCGTCGCATCGGGATGATTTTCGTGATTCCATGATTGTCGGGACATTGTAATTTTTGGGAATCCAAAGAAATGAAATTTTTTGTTTCCCGGTAACGGAACCAAACTGATGTGTCAAAAAATGGTAAGGGTATACACGAGGGTAAAAGAGTAAAATTGACTCCAGAAGTCTTCGAGGACTCCGAAGTGCGAGTGACCTGCAAAACAGAAGAAGTTCAGTGGGGACGCGAATCCCCGTGAACTCTCCGATGATCAAGTCAGTGAAGTGTTGAATTGGTAACTGTTTAGGATATTTGGGTTTTAATGCCTTACCTTCGTTCGTTTCCCTCCTTTTATAACCCCCTCGATGGGAGGTGGTGGGTGGAAGGATGAGATCGTGTTTATTTAGCTTGTGGGCTCTTTTGAGGCTGCCGTTATGGGAAACAGTCTTTATTAGTGGGAGAGTGGGGATCCACGATTGGATTTGGTAAGTTATACGCTCCACTTTTCGCGCTAATAATTTTGACTTTGAGTCAAATCGCGAGGTATGTGGTACTGTGCGGCTCAGTCCGCTATGTAGACGTTTCTACCCTTGGCAGACGTCTTTTTCCTTTCAATATATATATATATATATATATATATATATATATATATATATATTAAGAAAAACGTAGTTTTTATGTAAAAGTATTATATAGTGACATTATATGGTTTGGGACAAAAAGGGCGAATTGTTTATTTATAATGCAATACTAATTAATTTTATTGGGTAGTATTAACTATTTTAATTTTTAATATAAATATAAGAGTAATCATGCAATAACAAAAAAAAGTATAGGGGCATTTATATAATAACAATGTGATATAAAGGGTATTTATGAAACAATAAAGAAATATAAGTCCAATTATGCAATAATTATGTGTTATACTAAATAATATATGAGCAATTATATAGTAACAAAGAAATATAAGGTCAATTATATAATAATAAAGAAATATAAAGATATTTATGTAATAACAAAAAATATAGGGGTATTTATGTAATAATAGAGAAATATAAATATAATTACTCAATAATAAAAAAACAATACTATATAATTTAAAGTGTTTTTACATCTATACCATCTAAAATTAATGACATCTGTTAATAATATTTATTAACTAAAACATAAAAAAGTTTAATACTTTAATAAATTTTAATATTTGTCATTAAGTTCAATATTTTTTTTTCCAAAAAATGCCAAAATATATTAAAATTTTAAATAAATTTGTACATTTTTATGATTTTAATAATTAATAAATTTTAGATAATTTTAAATACTTTTATTAACTTATAAATATTTTTATATGTCAGTTTTTCCATTAAAAAAATATAATCCCAAGCTATATATATATATATATAAATCAATAATATTTTAAATTATATTTTAAATTTTGTAAAATTTAGATTTATGAACGTACTTAAAAAATTTGTTTTTTTATTTAGATTTATTGCTATAAAATGTAAGTAGAACTTACTCTAATGTATTTTCTTGGATAAACCAAAACAACGTTATTGGGTTAGATGTTGTTAATCTAGTAAAAAAATTATACTTAATTTAAAAATCATGTTTATTTTTATATTTAAGAGAGTGACAATATTTTATATGTAATTTCATATTTATTTTTTAAATTAAAAAAATAAATATAACAATATAATTTTTATTAAACAATTAAAAGATTGTAATTTATTTTTAATCAACAAAAAAAAATATTATCAATAATTTTAAGCAATAAATTAAACATATTCATATTATTTATAATTCTAAGCAATAGATTAACTCATTATTATTAGAAATTGAGTCACTGTCATATCATTTTCAAACAAAAAATTATATTTAATTTTTTAATATAATGTTTGAATTAAAAAATTCTTAATAAAATTAATTTTTTTTGCACTTAGACTCATGTAAATAAGTAAATGCATATATATATATATATATATATATATATATATATATATATATATATATATATATTTTAACTTCTTTTGAGCTAAATTACATTTATTTCTCTATTACAAGATTCGAATTTAAAAATAAATTTACTTTTAAAAAAATAAACTCTTTTTATTTATACCAACTTATTGTTAATAGCAAATGTATAAGTTGAGTGAAGCAATAAAATTGAGCAATCAGTTGGGATAGTTTGAGAAGAAACAATAGTCATTTGAAACAAAGGAAGTCCATACATACCTTATCTATTATGGCCAAAAGAAAAACTCAAAAAAGAACAAGGCATCAGATATTTTCCCTTTTTCTCTCTCTCTCTCTCTCTCTCTCTTGCATTATACTTTGAGCTTGACACTCATCTTATCTGAATAAAATAAAGGGTCAAAAACTATCACCTTCATTTCTTTATACCATTAGATCATATATACATACATATAATATTATAAGCTTCTGTTCACGACCATGGCTGCTGCACTAGCAAGTGGTAGTTGTTCTTTCCTCGGCAAGAAAAGCAGTTTCTGCATAGAAGAAATCAATGGAAGAAATTATGATACGAGAATTCCCTTTTCAATTTTTTGCCAAAGTCGCGAATCTGTAAATCATCATTTCAATCCAAAAATAAAGAAGGAAGTTCAGGAGGAGAGAGTGTTTTTGCAGCAGATTTTGCAGAGTGTTCAGAAGATGGGTAAGGGAATAAAAGACAGTTTGAGTCCAAAGCAGAAAGGGGATTGGAAAGACTTGACTTTGATGTGTCTATCATTTGCTGTTTATGTTTATATATCTCAAAAGCTTGTTTGTGCTTATTGTGCTTGGATCTCCATCTTGGATCAAGCCATGTAGAAAATCTTTGTTCTTTGAGATTTTCAATTCTATGTTCCTCCCTTTAAAGTTCTCGTATAGTTATGATCAACTTGGTTTTGGTGTTTAGATTATATGCACTAATCCAAATTTACTGATAAACTGGTAAAAAATTCTTATGACATAAGCAAAATTGTAAATATGGACCAATTCACAGGGGGAAAACTAGGAAAGTAGTAAACATGTTTTAATTCTTCACAGCTGAGTGTCAAAGCAAATGCAACTGCAAAGATCAAGCAAAATAGTTGAAACAGACTAAACCCTAGAATCAAACAGACCAAGGTTTCTTTGATTACACTCCTATAGCTGGTATCTGTTTTGCAAATACATATTCTTCTTCAATACAGAATTTAAAGAACACAGACTACAGTGTGTAAAAATGGTCAGCAAGCAGACTTCTTGAGACAACATATTATTACTCATGTTTCTTACCTGAAATATATGTCTCATCTTAACAAAAGATCTGCATAATGACAAAAGGTTAGTTCAATTAGTCTTGAGCTTTTCCCTGCTGAAAAGGCGATGAAACAGTGACAAAAGCCATTGCCAGATTAGAAGCAACCAATTCTTATGCTCGGGTTTTGTCTCTGGTCTTTTTCCGAATAATCCTTTGTAGAGCTCTTTCTGTTTCTGATAAACAGCCTTGTCATGTTCTGCAAGTTGCCGTAACTCTCTTGTAATCGCTTTATCTTCGGGAGCAAATTTACGAGCCTTAAGATAATCTTCTCTAGCAGCATCTGTCTGCCCAAGTTCTGCTCTGGCTTTTCCCCTTCGGAATAATGCTTTGACGTTGTTCTCATCCTCTGATAATACCTAAAAAGCCATTACACAATCAAGTAAGACGGACATCATGAAATTCCTAATGTAGCATAATAAGGCTTATTATCAAACTCTGTTTATAACTTTTATGTTTAGACCAAAATTCAATATAGATCAGACAAGAAATCACTTACTACTCAGGCTTTTAAGAAGACATACCTCCAAATCCAATCATGTTATAGATAAATGCTGAAGATATGTAAAAAATCTATGGAAAAGTGAGAAATTTTCTAGGGAACATACAATGCTACAATGCCCAATAGCTTCTTCATAGCGTTTGAGCTTTATCAGACAAGCAGCAATATTAAGATGGCAAGGATTCTTTACTGCCAAAGCCATGTCTCGGTACTTTCCAAATAACTGAAACATGAAATCATCTCCCATATATGCTATTGCCTGAGGCATTTAGAACCATGGAAAATGACATCAGAAATTCAAAAATTTCATGGTCAGTAAAATAACACTAGAAGAAGAATATTCGTAAATACCATTTCATATTGTAGTATGGCCTCTTCCAATTTATCATCCTTAAATAAAGTATTCCCATCCATTTTTCTTCTATCTGCTGCTCCAATTCTTTCCTCTACAGTCATGTCGCTCCGAGGTTTACCCTGTGTTCAAGGATGGAAAAAAACTTAAATTTGCCAGTAGCCCCAATCACATTGACCAAGTATTGTTATTAAATTCTAAGAGACAACTTCTTACCTCTTTTGTTTCATCGAATCCAATAAGCTCAACTTCATATAAAATATCTGCCATAGGAGGAACATTTGGAAAAGAAAAGCTACCTTCTTTTCCATAACCAAGTTCCCAACCAACGTGGAGAAGTGCCCGCTCACCAGCTTTCATGCTGGAAATACCAATAGCCAGGCCTGTCATTTCTTTTTTCTCTGCAGGCAGAGAGACAGGAAATTTTGTGATATAACCAGCTCCAGTTCATACTTGGAAAAACTTGTCTAAATTTGGTATTGCTCTCAAAATTAAATACCAACTTCATTTCACCATGTATCCAGTAAATGAAAGATTAACCAATGAAGTTCATCTCTTTCCATACTTCTATTTATCAGTAGCATTGATTGGGGGATGGGGGATGGTTACCAAATCCAGAAGCTAATAGAAAACATTTAGCAACAGAAATCAACATAATCATAAAGGGGACTTGTAGTTTTGCAGAACGTCATTGAGTATAACAAATTATATTCTAGTTAGTCAAATATTTGTCTACTGGAAATACATACATCTCAGTATGACAAAGAGTGGTGGCAAAAGAAAAACAGTAGCTTTCCGGTGGTAGACAATAAGGAATCAAAACTAATCAAACTATAGTGTCTGGAAAGAAACATATATCTACCTTTCCCCAGAATCAACTCAAGTGGTTGTTGCTCTTGCCATGTATCTTCAAACTTGTGTTGAGTGCTTTCAGTCCATGCTCTATAGTGCACTGGGAAAAAAGAAAAAATGGAAATCACCATACTCTTCAAGTCAACATTTTCACAATATCACTTCCCTAGAGATATCCTCAAATTTCATAAAAAATGTAAATGGCGTTTGATTGGTTAACTCTTTTTCTTCGAAAAGGTAAATGGTCTTTCAATAGTTTTAGTTGGATTTTGGAGACAATTGAAGTAAACTGAGAACTGATACAAGCGATCAAGTAAGAACTACTGAAAGGCACTTCAATAATCAATAACCAAAATATATTAAAGCTGCCTACTAGATCAACATAGAAATGTAAGCAAAATTTATTCCATTTAAATAAATAAAAAAAAAAATCCACTTTACAATACATGAAAGAGAAAAAATGTGATGGATTTCCCAGTTAAATAATTCAAATTCAAGAAGCAACAAGTGAAGCTCATAAAACCTGAATGCATATTACTAAGTGGAAATATTTTGCAGAACAGACTTACAGAAACATGTTGAGTATTTTGATGGCTTCTGATCATGACCTTCTTTGATAATCTGCTTTGTTACCTTCTCATGGAGGATTTCCACTTCAGATTCAACCTTTGGGGGGCTAGTATCATCTTGTCGAGGATCTGCACGAACAACTGATGTTGCTTCCATGACAATTTCACTATCAGCACCTTCGTCTGCAATGCATTTGAGTCATCAGTCTAAAAAGCTGATCTCTACAGCTGACAGAATTTCTTCAACAGTCATTAATTAGAAAAGAGGACCAAATTTCATAAACTAAGATAACTAAATCGAAAGAGAAGAGTGTCCATTATATTGATGGTAATCACATCAATAGAAAAACTAACTACTTCTCACTGTCATCATGTGTAGAGACAGCAAGAACACAGTGCCAGAACTGGAACTGAAATCCTCAAGAGATATTTTCACTGAAATCCTAAAGAGAAATTTTCATGGAGGGTACACCTCAAAATAGTAGCAATCAAAACATAAATAGAATGACTGAGATACTGTAAAATTTATTATATTCCATAGATAAGAGGAGATAGCTTTCCTGATAGTAGCACGCAACTGATACATATAATATCAATATTCATTTTGGATACAATTCAAAATTCAAGACACTGTACTTCAAGATATAAATGGTAAAATACAAGAATACATGCCTACTAAAATCCCAAAAAATACGCATAAATAAACAGTTATAATTTCAAATTGGACAAAGAAAGGAACTTTACCAATCGTTGGACTATGATGCTCCTCCGCTTCCACCATTTTCCCAAAATTTCCTCAAACAACAAATTCCCACTGCCCAAAAAATAATTCTCCACTTGAGCTCAATCCAATTCAACAATATGACTGAAATAGTACAACTTTAATATTTAAGTCAAGAAGAAGAAACGCTGTGAATACTCCAAATTTGGATATTTCCTGTACATCTAACGTAAAATGTAGGCATCAAATCAAAATTAAAAAAAAAAAAAAAATAATAATAATAATCAAATTTGAGCTTCCATCCCAATGGATCTCTCGGTAAACACAGATTTTGTTGAATTTCAAAATGAAAAATAATAATAATAATAATAATTTGCTTATCTTGAACCTTTGTAATTTGAAATGCCAAAGAAAAGGGAAAAAAAACCAGTAAAAAGAAGAAAAAAAAAAGTTGATTAAGAAACTTACAGGATTGTTTAAGATGTTCTAGAGAATGAAGTATCTTGAGATTTTGTTCAGATCGGAGTGAGATGAAAAGTTTGGGTGGATTGTGAGTTAACAAATTTTTTCGTAGGGATCGAAGAAGATTCCAGAAGCGCAATGGAAAGGGATTTGTCCTTTTAGCGGTTAACTATTTAACGTTCCAGAGACAGAATTATTGCTATGATACCCAAATTATTTAATTTTTTTCTTTGTTTATTTATTTTCTTACAATTTCTTGCATTTGATCCAAATTGAAAATAAGAATGTTCAGACTTCATGAGGAAAAAAAATGAGGGGACAGTATGTTCCTCCTTTTATATAAAATTATGTTTAATATTTTAATCTAATTACGAGAATTTTTTTTTATAAAGAAAAATAGTTTCTTTTAGTTGCTATAGTTAAAAGGAAATGATTTTTATTTTATTTTTTTAAAATTCGACAATTTTTTTATAAAAAATATGATATCTTACTTTAAATTCTCTTATAATTAATATTTTATCATTCAACTTATTAATTGATTAAAAAATAAATAAATAAAGACGAGATATTTTAGTGCTTAAATTTTTTAATTTTTTTTAATATAATTTATTTTTTTATTACAATAAAATTCGTTTTTTAGAAAAAGTTTGGGTTAAAGAAAAATATAAATAAATAAAAGTAATAAAAATTAATATTCAATTCTTGACATTAACCTCAAAGCCACTTTACATCTAAATGCCTTTTTTTGGCTTGGATTTCTCGATTTCGCCTAATCTTAAATATAAATAAGTTAATTTTTTAATTTTCTTTGGTCAAACTATCTAAAATAAGTTTTTTTGTTTTTTTTTTGTTTATAAAGTAAGTGAAAATAATAAGAGTCTGTTTAAATCATCTAAAATATTTTTTTGAGTTATTTGTATATAACAAAAATATTAATAAATATAAACTTTAAAATATTAAAAAAATATAAGATATAAAAGAAAAAAAAAATTTAAAAAGTAATAATTAATAAGTATGGTTTTTTTTTTTGAGAAATCTAATTAACTCCTTTAACAACAAAAAAAAAAAAAAAAAGACAAAAATTGAAAAGGAAAAAAAGGAAAGGAAGTCTTCGGATTATAAGTTTTGGTTATTTTGGTAATAAAATATATGAAAGTTGGAGTTGGAAATGTTTTGAAATTCAAAATACTTTATGATTTATATAGGATAATATTTATATTTACGCATATAATATAATATTATGTTTTGGAACACACTCATTATTTATTAAATTTACTGAAAAATTGTTTCAACCAAATGAGATTATGTTTTTCCCTATTCTTAGGAATCTGTTTTCACTTAAAAATGAAATGAGTCATGAGCCAAATAAAAGAGAAAAAAGTTTGATTTTTTTTTTCCACTTAGATATTAAATAAGTCCAGAGCCAAATATGAGAAGGTTAAAAAAAAAGGAAAAAAGAAAAAAAATCAAAAGGACACAATAGTTAAAAAAGTTTCAGTAAATGACATCTTAGTGTAACAAAATCATCAAAATCAGGTATCCTCAAGCATACTATCACATGTCTGTATACACAAACACACAAGTAATATGCATCAAAATCTCTCTCTCAAATCACAAGGATATGCCTCTATTCAACTGTCATCATACTTCTAATGAGTTCCAGAACCTCAAGGCGCAGATCAGAAACAAAAGATGGTGTGATCCGCTCAATATCTGTAAACCACAATAGCTCATCAGGATTCTCGGCTGCACTGCTACTGGTACTGTACCAGATACAAATAGCTCTTGCAAAAGCCATAACATACACCCCACAATCATATCCATTAACTTGTTTAGGAGTGTTGGAGAATTGAACATAGCTAACATCAGATGACATTGACACGTAAGGACGAACCACTCTGTACACCTGTTGGGCGTGAGACTCATTCATGTTTCCACAGCTGCTATCATGATGCACAAATGCATTTTCACTTCTCTCATATGCAAGTAAGCTCCAGTGATTTCCACCCTCAGCTATACTTACATTCTCGTTATCATTTATAGGGAAAATGATAAGCTTCCTCTGGGAAAGGCAAAGGGGTTGAAGGAATTCCTCCCTAAGGCTTGCATTATCATCAGGGCACTTTTTAATCCAGAAAGCAATTGAAGGAGGAACAAACAGGACGTCATCTGAAGATAGGAATGAGCTAAGATAACTAAAATAGAACTCAATGAGCTGGTCATTAAGGAAATCTGGACTCATAAGAATGTTTAAATCTGATCTCCTGAGTACAACATCATTGTAGCTCAGAATCTTCTCGTTTCTTGATTTTTCATCGGCCATATATGTTGTTAAGTAAAACTTTACACCTGATGCAATGAAAAATTTCTTTAATTAAGAGATGATAATTTGCAAAACAAAATCAACAACTTTGTGGTCATGCTTGAATACTCTACTATAATTGAAACCCTTAATTGTGCAATGTCATCATATAGAGAATAATAACTTGTCTCGCTCAAACACAATTTCAGATTCTTGCCTCAAACAGACCAAAACAAAAGAAATTTTGTTAGGGATTATATCATGTATCAGATTTGCTGAAAGGACATTAGGCCAGGATTTCCAGACAAATACGACGGTTTTTGATGAAGTAACTTTTAGGTGATTGGATAATACTATAAACCCTTAGTTATCAAATATTGAAAACTAAGTAAATGAACTGCACAGAGAGATAGTGAGAGAATTTATAAGGAAATTACAAACCAAAAGAAACTCCATTTAATCATACGCAGAAAGTTCCAAAAAATTACTCATCATGTTACCATATAACATGCATATTAATTGTTCTTAACCAAATATGATCCAACACCAAGAATCTTTTGCGTAAACTGTTTCCAGTGCCTAATTGTTTGTAGCCAAGACAATCAAACAGAACAACTTCATATATTTTATACCCTATTCCCTAATTAGCTCCTCCATTTTAAATTTCCCCCGTCCATTTCTCTTTGATTAATTAGTTCCCATACTTCCAAGTAGTCATCAGTTATCGCGAGAACTTATCACAGGAAGCCTGCATTTCAAATTTCCATTACTACTAAACAATTTAGCTGCCCATAATTATCTTAAAAAATCCTTATCTCATAATCGCCCAAAATTAATCTTAGACTGGGTATAACAAGCATGATTAGCCAAATTCATAAAATTCATAATTTAAACTTAGGGTTAGTAACGAAACGTAAGGCATAATTGTTTCAGACATCAAATAGTGACTTTAATTTGTTGGAAAATTCATATAAGAGCCTAGAATATAAACAAGAATTCTGAAAACTTAATAATACAGCAGTAGTAATGAAAGAAACTAGAAAGAAAGAAAGAAAGAAAGTAATACCTGGAGATATGGAATCGATCCGCGGTGCCGGTTGTTGGAGATATGGAATCGATCCGCGGTGCCGGTTGTTGGAGATATGGAGCTCAGGTTTCCTTCACTTCCACAGACTCCGGAGACGGGATCAATTTTGTTAGCAAAAATAGAAAAATTTATATATACATAAATCTCGATTCATTCCATATTTTACAATATTTGAAATAATAAAGATATTTCATTAATTTATATATATATATATATATATATATATATAAATATATAATTTGTCCTTAAAAAATCTAATTATTTTGAAATATCATTTCCTCTTAAAATAATATCTCCACAATAAAATTACTTCTGGTAAGCCCATAAATTACTCCCCAAAATCTTCTAAACAACTATGGCTTCAATCAATAATGGCGCTTATATATATATATATATAATATATATATATATATATATAAAATTAAGATAGCCTTATTTTAAGGAATGGTGAAAAGTAGACCACAAACTACCACAATGTATGTAACAATTAGTTACAATAATGGTAACTTCAATTCAGCAATTCACTCCCGTCTTCAAACCACTTCCTTAACTAATTTTTTTTTTTTCTTATGTTTTTCTCCTCCTTGAAAGTCTTTTCTCCTAATTTTATACATTTTCTTCTTCTTTCTCTAAGGATTAGAAACTAGATTACATTTATACATATTCTTCTGAAATTCCTGGAAAAAAAAAATGGCTGATGATTCAAAGGATGATTCAAAAACTAAAGGATGCAAGGCTGCTTTTGGAATGAGTCTAAGAGTTGCATATATTGCAGCTTACATGTTAGGTTTCTTCTTGGTTGTATTTCTCTGTAACTTCTTGCACATTCTCTTGCGGCCTTTATCCCAGCCTCGAATGATTTCAGAATTTATTGTAATTCTTGTTTTTCCCCCTTTTTCCCCCCTTTTTTTCCCCCTCTGTATATTCATATTCAGAATTTAGAACATTTCGAATGATCTATGATATATTATTGACATTGGTGATTTGATTGATTTGTAGGTGGGATTATCTTTTACAAGTTTACCATTTCTACGGAGAAGATTACAAGGGGAGATTAGACAAACCCTAAATTACATAGTCGATGTGGGAATGATGTGCCATATGTTCGTAATTGGATTAGAAATCGATCCTCACATATTTCTTCAATTATCGCTTCGAGAAGCTAAAGTCGGTTGTTCCGGAGTGCTCTCTACTTTCGTTCTCGCTTCAACCGTTTTTTCCTTCGTAAAGCTTCCAGAAATGTCCAATTTCATATTCAATTTATGCGTATCCATTGTTCTTTCCGGTACAGCTTCTCCTCTGTTAACCCGCATAATAACCGACCTCAAAATCGGCAAATCCGACATCGGAAAATTCGTGGTTACCGCCGGAATCCACGCCGACTTAATTTCAATATTCTTGATTTCGTTCGGGTACGTTTTGTTCGATCCGTACCAGAATTTCGTACACAGGAGTGGGAAAGTTATTCTGGTTATGGCTATAACGCTAATGATTCAAATAGTATTAGCGGCTAAACTTACTCCACTGATTATGAATTGGGTTAATCAGGAAAACCCGGAAGGGAAATCTATGAAAGGATCTCATTTGGTTCTTTCGATTGCTTATTTTGTGATTATATGCAGTTTTTCGCCGGTTCTTGGTGATTTTAATAAGGTTTTGAGTGCTTTTATTGCTGGGATTTTTATGCCAAGAGATGGAAGGTTAGCTAAGATGATTGTTAGTAAGGTTAATTATTTCTTTACTGCAATGTTTTTTCCACTTTTGTTCTTCTGGGTTGGGACTTATGCTGATTTAACTAAATTACAAGCTAGGAGATTGGATACATGGGCAAAGCTTTTGTTCTTTGTTGTCATTAGTATGGCAGGGAAAGTTATTGGTTCTGTAGTTTCTGGTATATTTCTTGGATTTCATTGGCCAGAATCCGTTGCTATTGGACTATTTCTCAACATCAAGGGCCATTTTCAAGCTTATTTGGCCATAACTGCTACTAATGTAAGCATTTTCTTCTTTTTAACAATTGATTCGTCCATAAAGTTTCCTTTTTTTCTTATGAAACTACTGTGAATTTGAATTTGAATTTGATATTACTGCAGATGAATCTGACAACAGTTTCCACAAGCATTGTAATGGTATTTTCAATACTATTTACAATCATTCATGCACCATTGATAGTAGCAAAAATCATAGAACGTGCAAGAAAACGCTCCCCAACTCAAAGAATGGCAATACAGGGGCTTCATCCTTCAAACGAGCTAAAAATCTTACTTTGCCTAAGAGATTGCGAACACGTTGCAACGACAATAAATTTGATGGAAATTTCTCGAGGATTAGCCGAACCTGGAATTCTAGTTTTCCTAACAGATATGGTGGAATTAACAGATAAAGTAGCAGTTACATTAAGCCACAACCAGGGCAATGAAATCACCATTTCTGATCCAGAAATAAAGAAAATGAGAGAAAATATTGATAATTCTTTCAAAATGTACATGAATGAACAGGAAGGAGAAGGTATCCAATTAAAGAGAAAACTTGCCCTTGCAACTATTCATAACATGCATCAAGATATTTGCATTCTAGCTGAGGATCTTTTGGTTTCTTTCATTATTTTGCCTTTCCATAAACAAACAGAACGGATTGATGGAAAGCTCAACAATGGCCATTCAGGATTTCGACATATCAATAGAAAGGTCAAGTCTTTTTTCTAGCTCTTAAAGTTTTTTCTTTGTTATTATCTTTCGTATTCTAATTAGAATCACAATGAACAAAATATATATTTTGGTTGTAGATTCTTAGACATGCTCCTTGTTCAGTGGGAATATTGGTGGATAGAGGGCTGGGATTAAAGAAGATAACAAGATCATCGTCATCAGCGGCGGCGCCGGGGCCGCCTCTTAATGCAGCAGTGATATTTATAGGAGGAAACGATGACAGGGAAGCATTAGCGTACGCCGGACGCGTGGCAAGACATCCAGGAGTGAAACTAACAGTGATAAGATTTTTGTTAGAAGTTAACGGAGACAGCGTGACGTCAAAAATCAGCAGAGCAAAAGCTAACACGGTGGAGCACTTGGAAGAAATGAAAGTGGACGATGAGTGTTTTGCTGAGTTTTACGACCGACACGTGTCGGGAGGTAATGTGGCGTATATGGAAAAATACCTTGTAAATTCAGGACAAACATTTTCGACGCTGAAATCCTTGGAAGGACAATATGAATTCTTTATTGTTGGTAGAGGAGGAAGGGTAAATTCGGCATTAACGATTGGAATGAATGATTGGGAAGAATGTCCTGAGTTAGGTCCGGTGGGAGATATTCTTTCTGCTTCTCATTTCTCTGTTACTGCTTCCGTTTTAATAATTCAACAGCATAGTCTTAAAAGTGAGTTAGATGGTATTCATGATGAATTTTCAATCATGTAATTAATTAATAACCTCATTCATTTTTTCTTTATATATATTATATTTGTACGCCTGTAAATATTATTTTTGTATTATATATATATATATATATATATATATAAAAGATCTATATAATTTGAATAAAAATTAATTTGAATACAAATATAATTTAAAAATATGCCTATAATTGAGATTTTTTTTAAAACACTTTCACGCTACATGTAAGTAAGTTGTTAGTTTCTTTTTTTGGTAATAAAAATGAGAATATATACTTTTATATATATATATATATATAACTTTTTAAATTCTAAGATACATGTGAGATGGTTGTTTTTATTTTTTGAAAAAAGATAATATATTAAAGCAAATTAGAAGGTAACAACACTCTCAGTAAGAGTGAAATATTCAGTATAAGTTTGTCTGACGTATTGGGTATAAGATCATTTTGGAAAGTAATAAAGGAGAAAAGGGGTGGGGAAGTAAAGATAGTAGAATGACCAAAGCTGAGAGCTCCCATTTCTTGCCAAAGCATTCACAACTGCATTTGTTTCACAAAACACATGATAAATTCTATATTGATCCAATTTTTTTAAAAGATATCTTGCAAATAAAAATGCAATTTTGTAGAGAATAGTGGGCATACGAGTGTATTCTATATTGATATCATTGTCTCTGTTACATTATGGCTACTGCCATGTACAACCTTATATAGGTGACAAAATACCTAAAACCCTAAACTACAGCTAGCACATGCAATGTGCATGAGCTGTAGAATATCAACGGATAAATAAGCTGTACTAAAGGACAGGAAAATAATAATATGTTGTTTATGGTGTAAAGCTCCCTTAAGCTGAGTAGGATTAGATATTTCTGCTTTCGCCCCCCTTCAATTCGAGCTCAGGATGTGTTGTGATAGTAAGTTTGTTTCGCATCCGAGTGAAGAATTGCAAACCAAGAGGTTTAGTTAGGACATATGCACTTTGATCAATGGAAGGTACATAATTCACTTGTATCATCCCAGCAACAACTTTCTCTCTAATGAAATGATAGTCCAATTCAATGTGTTTAGTTCTAGGATGAAGAACATGATTAGAGGACAAGTAAATAGTACTCTGATTGTCAATCCATATCTGTGGTATTCTAGTTTGATTCACACTCAGCTCATCAAGAAGGTATCTTATCCAAGAAATTTCAGAGGTTACTTGTGCCAGGCTTCTGTATTCTGCCTCTGTCCTTGATCTAGAAACACATTGTTGTTTCTTGCTGGACCATGAAACCAAATTCTCTCCAATGTATACACAGTACCCTGTAATAGATCTTCTATCATCTATACCTCCTGCCCAGTCACTGTCTGAATAGCCTGTGACATTTAAGTGTTTAAGTTTGTGCATATTCAATCCAAGATGCAAAGTTCCAGCAAGATACCTTAGTATCCTTTTTACTGCCTTCCAGTGAGGTTCAAGAGGATTGGACATGAACTGACTCACTTTATTCACAACAAAGCAAATATCAGGTCTGGTGATGGTTACATAGTGCAAGGCTCCCACAATGCTTCTATATTTGGCTGCATCCTCAACTGGACTTCCTGTATATTTGGATAAATTGGGAGTAGTGATCATAGGTGTACTGCATCCTTTTGCCTGCAACATACCAGCCTTGTGCAACAATTTTTTGACATACTCCTTTTGACACAAATGCATTCCTTGTGAGGTTTTACAGATTTCTACACCAAGGAAATGATGAATACTGTCCAAATCTTTCATAGAGAAAAATTTCGTGAGATTTTCTATTGTCTTCTGGATAGCTCCTTTGTCATTTCCAATGATCAAAATATCATCCACATAGATCAAAATGTACACCTTGACATTATGCTTGTTATATAGAAACAATGAGTTATCAGCTTTGGAGTTTTCAAACCCAAAGGAATCAAGAGTTCTTTTTACTTTCATATACCAAGCCCTAGAAGCTTGTTTCAGCCCATAGATGGCCTTCTTAAGCTTACAAACTTGCACATTGTCTTGTTCAAAACCCTTAGGTTGCCTCATGTAAATTTCTTCTGCCAACTCTCCATTCAGAAAAGCATTCCTCACATCAAGTTATTTAACATCCCAAGAGTAAGCCAAGGCTATGGTTAACATGATCCTTATTGTTGTGGGTTTCACTACCGGTGAAAAGGTCTCATTAAAATCAAAACCAGCTGATTGAGTATAACCTTGTGCCACCAATCTTGCTTTATATCTTTCCACATCACCATCTGCATTCTTCTTTATCTTGAATACCCAATTATTTCCTACAACATGTGCTCCCTGGGGTAGAGCTGTAAGTATCCAGGTTTTATTTTTAATCAATGCATCATACTCCTCCTTCATAGCTTGCTGCCATTTAGGATCCTTCAAAGCCTCATCAACATTCTTAGGTTCTTGTTCAATGAGATCAGTAGTAAAGATTTTGGGCTTGTATACTCCAACTTTAGCTCTTGTTATCATAGGATGCTGATTATTAGGTCTTCTGGGATTTTCTGTTTCTGGCTGAGAAACACTCCTTGGTGAATTATCTGTAGATTTATCAAAGGGCAATAATACTTCTAAGGGCACAGTATCATGACTGAGTTCTCCATACTCAAAACTTTGAGCAGGTACTGGACTGATAAAACTTTGACTGTCATCTGATCTTGCTGCCTTTTTCTCTTGATGATAAAATCTTGGGAATGTATCTACAGTAGGTTCAGATGTAACAAAATTATGGTTCACTGATTGCTTGTCAGAAGTAATCTCAGTCTTGTTCTTGGCAAAAGGAAACACATTTTCATCAAAAATCACATGCCTTGTAATTATTACTTTTCCTGAAGGAAGAAGAATCTTGTACCCTTTGTACTGTGAGCTGTAACCAAGGAAAACACCTGCAGTAGATCTGTACTCTAGCTTATGATCATTATAGGGCCTGATGTGTGGGAAAGATAAGCAGCCAAACACTCTTAAGGCAGAATAGTCAGGTTTTTGCTTGGTTAGTTTCTCAAAAGGTGACATGTATTCTATTGTTCTGGCAGGAACTCTATTTATCAGATAAACTGCTGTAACAAATGCATCATCCCAGAATTTCAGTGGCACATTGGATTGAGCAAGTAAGGATAAGCCCATTTCAACCACATGCCTATGCTTTCTCTCTGCTGAACCATTTTGCTGAGGAGTATAGGGGCAAGATTTCCTGTGAATTATCCCATTGTTCTTAAAAATTCAGTAAGAGGCATGTACTCAGTTCCTCCATCACTTTGGACCACTTTTACTTTAGTTTTAAACTGAGTTTCAACTTGATTATGGAAGTGAATAAAGGTTCTAGTCACTTCTGATTTCATCTTAAGCAAATATATCCATGTGTATTTAGTGTGATCATCAATGTATGAAACATAGTATCTGTAACCATTTGCAGAATCTATAGGTGGTGGACCCCACAAATCTGTATGTATAAGATCAAAAACAGCTACTGAACAACTACCTGAAGCATTGAAAGGTAATTTATGGCTTTTACCCAAAATACATGGAGCACAAATTTCGGAATTTTCATTATCATTACTGAAAGAAACATTATAGTCTTTAAGAGCCCTCTGAACAATATCGTAACTGGCATGTCCAAGTCTCTTATGCCATAAGCTGATGTTCAAATTATTACAGAAAGTACTACTTAAAACATGAGAATTATTATTAGAAAACAACTCCATATTCCTTGATTCAACTTGATCAGCAAACTTGAAGGAATATAATCCATCCTTAAGCATTCCCTTGAGAAGTACTTCCTGTGTGGCTTGATCCTTAACAACACAAAACATGGGATGAAACTCAAAGAAAACATCATTGTCATGGGCAAATCTAGACACACTAATAAGGTTCTTAGTTATGCCAGGGACATGAAGAATATCCTTGAGATGAAACAACCTATTAGACTGTGAGGCAAAAGTTGAGTTACCTATATGACTGATTCCTTCATTCTGACCATTTCCCATCTGCAGTTTGTTGGAGCCATAATACTCAGAAGCTGAATGCAAGCTATTAAGATCATTGGTGACATGAGTAGAAGCCCCTGAATCTGGGAACCACCAGCCTGTGCTTCTACCAGGCAAATGAACCATGTTTAGAGAGGGGTTTCTATTCTGATTGCCTTCATTCCTTCCATTAATCTGATTGGTTCCTGGACTTCCATAGGACTGATCAAATCTGTGCCAACACCTATCAGCAGTATGTCCATGCACATGACATACTTGACAGGTAATTCTTGAAGATTGGAACTTGCCTCCTCTGCCCCTATATGATCCTCTAAAACCTCTTCCTCTAAAACCGCCTTCTGCTCTTCCTCTAGGATTGAAAGTGTGATTATTGAAATTTCTCCTTTGATTATTGTCTTGAGTCACATAGTTCACAGAAGGTTGAGATCCATCTGTATTAACAGCTCCACTCACACTTGAAATACTTTCAATCATGGCCTCAAAACTCAATAATAAAGCATGAACATTACTTAAACCAAATGAACTTACACCAGCAGTTATAGTGACAACAACAGGATCATATTCAGGGCCTAAACCAAATAAAATATGCATTATTTACCTGTAGTAGCCAATAAATCGCAACACATCTTTATTTTAGCAAGATATTCTCTCATGCTTATGTTTCCTTTCTTAGTGGTTTGCAGCTGCAATTTGTATTGTAAGGTCTTTGCCTTCGACTGACTAGCAAAGTTTCCTTCTAAAACAGACCATATTTCACTAGATGTGCTCAAGCCAATGATGAGAGGTAAAATATTTTTAGACAAAGAGGAAAGAATCCAAGCAGCTAAGATCTGGTCTTGCCTATTCCATAACAGATAATCTGGATTCAGTACCTGGGCTTGCGATCCTCCTGTGAGATATTGATTTGGAATTCTTGGCCTCGAGCTAATGTAATCCTCCAAACCATAGCCCTTAATGGCAGTCAGCACCTGGGTCCTCCATATTAAGTAATTTGTTTCATTAAGCTTGAATGAAACCAACTAAACTTGCGGATAAAGCAATTGCGATTTGAGTCCCTCTATATTATTAGAAGGGACCGTTATCTTGGATTCGGCGTCATCTGCCATATTTAAAGATTAGGTAATCAGAAGCCGTACTGGCTCTGATACCATGAAAATAAAAATGCAATTTTGCATAGAATAGTGGGCAGAAGAGTGTATTCTATATTGATATCATTGTCTCTGTTACATTATGGCTACTGCCATGTACAACCTTATATAGGTGACAAAATACCTAAAACCCTAAACTACAGCTAGCACATGCAATGTGCATGAGCTGCAGAATATCAACGGATAAATGAGCTGTACTAAAGGACAAGAAAAGAATAATCTGCTGTTTATGGTGTAAAGCTCCCTTAAGCTGAGTAGGATTAGATATTTCTGTTTTCACATCTACATTCTGAGATAATTGCAACCAGATTAGTAGAAACATCAAAGCTATGCATAGACTTGACAAGCACCTGAGAATGTAAATTGATGTCAAGACTCTTGATTCCTACATATATAACTAATTGTAATCCCATATGAAGAGAGAGCTAGTAGTTCAACTTGATTACTTGAAATCCATCCCCCTTTATAGTTTCTAAATACTCCTCTAGAACCTCCTTTTTTAGTTGTAAGATTAAAGTATCCGTTAATATTCAATTTAGTGAACGGTTGGATGGTGGATGCTATTTAACATATAATGAGATGTGGTTCTTGGGGTTGATATTGAATTTATTGGTTAGGGTAATGAATTCAGTTAATATTTTAAGGATAAAGTTGTAGGATAAAGGTATTCCTGTTTCATAGGTTCTAGCATGTGAAAGCAAATAAGGTGTTTCAAGGGAAGTCAAGAAATAGACACTGGGTATCAGTGAGATTTTGTTTCAACTAGTCTTGAAGGGCGTTCCTTTAGAACATTGGTATGAACACGTTCTAAAAAGAAAAAAAAAAAGAAAGAAAGAAGTTGTCCTAAGACCCAAAATACAAAGTCTATCTAGGTCAACCAAAGCCCAAAATCTAGATCTGATGACATATGGAAGAAAGTAGGCCCAAAAATGAAATTTCAAAAATATAGCGGGTCAAACTGAAAAATTCGATTTGTAAAGTATTAACTATTAACCCCTCCAAAATCCGCCGTCCCCTTTCCAAATTCCAAACTAGCCATTGACCCCTTTTTTTCCCTTTTCCATATCTCTCGATATCTGCCTTCTCTCTCTCCCCCCCACTTTCTCTCTCCTATTACTCTTTTATTTTCCCAATAATTTTTCTCTCTTAATTTTATTTTTTTCCCCTAAAAAGGAAAAAAATAAAAAATAAAAAAAATCCTCAAAACCAACAGAAACTCCCTCAATCTCCCTCAAAAATTTCAAAAACTATAATCTTTCATGGCCTTTCATGTTGCCTGCCCAATTACCTGGTAAGTAAACTCGCACCCATCTCCCAATTTTACCCTTCCACCTTCTTTATAGGGATAGATACGTTAGTTTGTATGTATACATTGGTTTGGTTTGGTTCCTTCGGTTTGAATTTGGTTTCAACCCGGAAGTGGATGCTCTTGTGTGTCTGTCTGTGTCTGTGTGTGTGATTTTTAGTTTTTCTTTTCTTCTTGGTTTTCTTGAGATTTTGTTGTGGTGTTTTTTTGCAGTAGGAGAATTTGCTTTTGTGACTTAGGGTTTCCGAGTAAGTTGCAGAACGACAAGGGGAAGAATGATTTTCTTGAAGAGGTTTTTCGAATCGAGGAATTTATAAAGGACCCATGGTTACTGAAGGCGGAGGCTAATGCAACTGTTCAAGTTAGAGTACCGAAAGTTGCAATTGTTGTTCCCCCGCCTCTTCTGCCGCCGCCCATACAAGTTTCAGCTTCTGGGTCAGTTGGGGATGGAGATGTGGATGAGGCTGCTTTGGCTATTTCCGCTCAGACTAAGCGTGCGGCACTGCAGAAGAAAGCTGCTGCTGCATCTTTGGTCGCTGAGGACTATGTCCGGAGATTTGAGTCTGGAGAAGTGGCTGTGAGTTTTTCCCCCTCCTTTTCTCTTGAGATTGAGTTTCCCTTTGAGCGGTTTTGGACCATTTGCATGTGGAATCTGTATTTTGGGAATTTCCATTTGCATGTGGAATCTGTATTTTGGGAATTTCCATTTGCATTTTGAGTATATTATCCATGTATATGACCTTTGTTTTTTTCCCCCCTCCTGCCAATTTCAGTTTACTTAGTTTATTTTGGTATTTAGTCTTCATAGCATTCTTGTATTAAATTTTTTCTCGAGATCTTTGGTTATTGTGTAGCTTTTTCCCTTTTTGTTTTGAATTTGGGCGTGAAATTATGTTTATGGTAAGCATGGAGTATTTGGGAAAACGCTGGGTTGGTAAATCTTATGAGAAAGTAGTGGGGATGAATTTCTCATGATTGCTCCTGCAGCATCATTTTTCCGGGATCATGGGAATTAGAAAGTTACTATTTTTGCGCTTCTATAGCTGAAGCCACACTTTCTAGCTTTTCAGCAGTGATTTCATTTCACAATTAGTGAGAAATTTATGCTAGGATCTTCCTTTTTCTGTTTTCTTTTGTACGTCTTTTCCAAAGTAGAAAGCGCAACTCAAGTCCTTTCTGGGATAAAAAATCCAAAGAGGTACGTTAGGGTATGACGTGTGGATGTGTTAAATTGTCGTTTAGTTGGCTGTCGGGTAGAGGGCAACACCTGGATCAGTAAAATCTGTGTAAATTTAGGGTGAATTATTTGAACCATCTTGTCTATGTATCTTATTGTCCTGTGTTTACATTGTATCACCATTACTTCGTTTTGTGAATATCACAATCTGCACCATCCTATTTATTCCATGGGAACGATAAGACGTGTCCTTGCTGTTGTTTCAAAGTAAGCTTTCAGTAAGAGTCTCATTTTTCTCAATAATAAATGCTGAGCATTTATGTATCTGCTTTCCTATATATGTAGTTTATTTTTTTGACATTTGGTTAGGTGGGTCCAGAATTCAGAAGCGCTCGTGGTTCATAACACTGACAAGTGTAAATATATTTTATATGTACATTGAATCATATTTGGTGAAGTGCGAGAATAAGACAACAGTTTTCTGTCCTGTACCTGGCATTTAACAAACTTTGTGTTTATGCCGGACTATTGTTCTTTTAGAAAGATGAACTGGAAATTACTCTCCGAAGAAAGTATTCTTCTTCTTCTAGACAAGGTGTTGTAAACTTAGCGGTTTCCGATATTTCCCCTTGTTTGCCTGGGTATCAACTTTGGTTTACTTTAGCATCTTCTGATGTATGGTTTTTCTGCTTAAGATGCTAAACTTGACTAGGAAGTTGCTAATATAATCAATTTTAACCTGAGAGACTGTGGCTTTTGGGAGATATAATTCCCCCATTCGTTTTTCTATATTACATTGAAACAACTGCAGGATTAAGCTTGCTTTCAATCTGTTTTGGTCATTAGAAGGGTCATTAGGAAACACCTCTGCCTCGGCCTATTTACTGTGGAATTTGATTGAATTGACCATCTTTGATTGGATCTTTATAATGGGTTTGGCCACAATCTTACATGTGCTAGTATCTTTTTCCTCTTGTTGCGATGCCGTAAACTTTTTTTTTTCTATTATAGTTCTCTAAGGTCTTTCTTGTATTTTTGTAACCTGTATGGAATTATTATTTTCCAGGTCGTTGGGACTGTGAAAGATGATGCTGGAGAAGAACAAAGTCTCTCTAATGCCAAAGTAATGTGCCGGTTATGCTTTGGTGGTGAAAATGAAGGAAGTGAAAGAGCAAGGAAAATGTTGCCTTGCAATAGTTGTGGCAAAAAATATCATAGAGGTTGCTTGAAATCTTGGGCTCAACATAGAGGTGGAACTAATTTCCTTCAAAATATGCCAATTTAGATTGATTCTTTTCCTGTGTGATATATTGGTATTGAGGACACTTTTCTGCTGCAAATTGTGTACAGATCTTTTTCACTGGAGTTCATGGACCTGCCCTTCTTGTCGAATTTGTGAGGTAATTTATGCTCGCACTCTTAATTTAGTAAACATGATGGGCGGCTGATTACTTTAATTAAATTTTAGAGTGGAAACCCCTTAAGATCTGAAAGGTTTTGTTACTTATTGCTTTGTTCCTCATTCCTTCTCCCACTTCCGCTTTGTTTTTGCTCTAGTCCTATGTACTGATGACCTTAGCACATCTTTCCTTGGTAATCTAGTGACCCGTGAGGGGTTAGAGCTTTCTCCTTGGTTTTTATACTGACTTCAGTAATCTAATTGCCTACTTTTGAATTCCAGCCCCACCTTGGGGAGGAGTAAGGTGTTATGGATCCATATTAGGCACTTTCACAAGTAGGATTCTTGAAGCTTTAGGCAAGTTCTACATTACTTTAAAAAATATAATGTTTTATTTTTGTTATATTATACCTAATTATTAGTTCTATTTAGGGTTATTGTTTGTTATTCAAAAAACCAATTTAAGTTGTTGTTTTGGAATAATAAGAAGGGAAGACAGAAAAAAGAAGAAAGAAGATTTATCTAACTTCTCTATTCTTTGAGAGAGCCTCAATCTTTTAGTAACCATAGGTTCCTTACGAAGAAGAAAGAATAATAAGACCAAATTATCCAAGAGGAAAGTCAACTTACAGTCAATCAGCCATTGACATGATTTATGAGTAGGGCTCCTAACACAAGGTTGTTCCCCAAGCCCTATCCACGGGGATCCTTCCACCTGTTCCAACTTTTGTGTACTGTCATGTTTGTTGGCTGCTAATTGACTATAGTTTACTTCATTACGACTGTTCAGAGTTCTTTGCACCAGGAAGTTGCTTTTGTATTCAAAAGTGATATGGCGCAAGAGCTCCACACACTTGTGAACAAGCTTGCAGTTTCAAAACTTGTATCATCTTCAGAGTTTGAGTTTTATCTTCACTTCTTCAGTTACTTATTGTTGACTTTTGCCGTTATTTAGCTGCTCCATTCATGTCTTTATCCTGAAAAAAAGGCGCCATCAGGCCTTGGATGTAGTAAGCAAGGTTTACTTTGAGCTTGCATAAGTTGTTTTCTTGTACAATAGACCAAGCCTTTTTCTTTTTAATATATGAATTTACTGTCTGATTAGCTTTTATTTGTGCCTTCGAATGGAAGCCCTACTGTTTCCATTCCACTTGACTCATTGGTTTCTTGTAGTGTAATAGTTAGTCTGTGATCTACTAAGTTTCCAATCTTTTGAGACGTCTGATAAGGTTTTTCATTTGGGGTTTTAAATTATAATACTACTAATTTTGTTTCATAATTATGTTATGTTTTGTTCCTCTAGATTTGCCGAAGAATTGGGGAACCCAGTAAGTTCATGTTTTGCAAGAGATGTGATGGTGCATATCATTGTTACTGTCAGCATCCTCCACACAAGGTTGGTTGTTGATCCTTTTTTGGGTTTCTATTATCTCTATTATGTAAGATCTTACTAAATACTAATGCCTGTTGAGATGTCCAGAATGTTGGTAGTGGGCCATATTTATGCCCCAAGCATACAAAGTGTCACAGCTGTGGTTCTAATGTGCCAGGAAATGGCTTAAGTGTAAGGTATGAGCTGCAACTTGTTCAAAAGTCTGACTGTGTGATGCATTCACAGGTGGATTTTCCATATTGTAAAATTGAAATATTTGACCACTGATCCCCACACTGCACCAAAATAATTGTCTACAAGAATTAAAACTTAACCATATCTTTGCTTCATACTTAATTAAATGTTTTGGAATTTGTTTTTGGATGAATCTCTTGTGGCTATCCAACACGTGAGGAGATTTCAAAAGTTAAGGCATGTGGGAACTTTTAAACTGATGGATTTGAATTTATTTAAGCATGGCTGAGTTCCTATTCTTGGAAGTTATAAGAGGCTGATATTCCATTATTTATTTCTTCCATCCAAAGAAAAATTGGTTTGAATTTATTGTGAATTTATTGGTATTGCTGCAGGTGGTTTCTTGGGTACACTTGTTGTGATGCTTGTGGAAGATTGTTTGTGAAAGGAAATTATTGTCCTGTTTGTTTGAAGGTATGGAGTATTGTGGTTTTTTTTTTGTTTGCCACGTCTTATTTATTTGCATTTGAACCAAATTATATTTTTTTGTATCTTATTTATCAGCATTATTTATTATGCTTTACATAATGATTATATTCACTTACAATCCCTATTATATTAATAAATATTCACTTACAGTGCATAACCTATTATGTCTGCTGTATAATGCACAATATTCTCCTTGTCCTTATTAAGTTTCTGACAATCTTATTCTCTGGACTAATTATTCCAGTGTTGGGATCTCTATTTTCTTTTCTGCCACTGGAAACCTTACTGCAATTTATGTGTTTCCCTAGCTTTCGTGTTTCTAATTCTTCCGTTCTTATGTGACACCATATATTTTCCTACATATTTGAAAAATATTAGCCTTCCAAATGTGTAGAAGTTGATTATTCATCCAGCTCTATTTCTTCAAAAAGATGAATCTCTCGCTCACACACAGTTTTATAATGTTTATTTGAATCAATTACTTATTTTGCTTTAATACTACAGGTCTATAGAGATTCTGAAGCAACACCTATGGTCTGTTGTGATGTATGCCAGCGCTGGGTGCACTGCCAATGTGATGGCATCAGGTTTTCTTCAGCCCTTCTAACTGTGCTTTGTAGTGAGCATTACTGTATTTCTGTTCCTTTTCATCAGTTAGAACTTAATAGTGAATTAGCTGAATTTACCTAAAGGCTTTTCATATGTTAATAGTTTTGGACTTGATTTGATGAATAATTCTAGGGCTTTGTGCTGTTATTTTTCTGGTGTTCATCTCTTCAAGTATCTAGTGCCTGATAGCTGATGCTTGTACTTCAAGTGCTGTTTTCTCATACCATAGCTGATATCACAGCTTCTTAGAGTAGTAGCCATTGGCTGTAGCTTGTTGGTTTTGTCTAACTTTACCATTTATTCCCTTTGGAAACTTCTTTGCAGTGATTCCAAATATCTACAGTTCCAAGTAGATGGAAATCTCCAGTATGTATGTCCAACTTGCAGGGGAGAATGCTGCCAGGTAAATTTTCAAAATACTGTATATGGTAACTTTGAAGGAGCAGCTGTTTTTCTTTTTATATTAGATATTTATTTTATTATCTAAATTGCCAGGTTAGAAATCTTGAGGAGGCTGTACAGGAACTCTGGAGAAGGAGAGATGAAGCTGACAAGGATTTAATTGCAAATTTGAGGGCAGCTGTTGGATTGCCTAGTCAGGAAGAAATATTTTCCATCTCACCTTTTTCTGATGATGAAGAAAATGGACCTGCAGTATTGAAGAATGAGTATGGGCGTTCTTTAAAGTTTTCACTTAAGGGGCTAGTTGAGAAATCTCCCAAGAAAAGCAAGGATTATGGGAAGAAATCTTCAAACAAGAAGTATAGTAAAAAGAAAGGAAATTTACTATCTCCTGCTGGTGGAGCTGATGCACACCAGAGTTTTGAAGGGCATGATGATGCTTCATCATTTGGTTATGCTAGTGCTGATAACAGGAATGAACAGATGCAACCTTCTAGAAGTGGAGAGCCTGATAGTTTTGTATCTCGTGTTGCCGGGAGCTTGATTGATGGGACATCCTCAGCTAATGCAGGAGTTTCAAAGCAGAAATTAATTGATGAGGTGAATGCAAGCAATGGTAGTCGGGCACCTAGAACAGTGAAAATAAAGAATAGCAAACTTAAAGGAAGTTCAAATACTGGTGATGATACTGGAAACCAAAACAGTACCGTGAAGTCCTCCCAGGGACCAAAGATCGTTATTCACTTAGGTAATCGAAGTAAAAAAATGGCCAGTTCTCCAAGGTCTGATGCTTCAAGCTATCAGAAGGAGCAAGATTTGACTACTTCAAATGGTATGACTTGTTCTTAGTTTTCAATTAGAGAAGCTTTAGCTGTTTTTCAAATAGCTTCACTGTCTATTATTTTTTGGATACCAAACAAAATTGATGTGTATTTAATGCATAAAAATATGTTAATGCATGAAACTAAAAGCTCTGCCCAAGGTGATATAGCTTTGGCTTCAGGTTAATCTGTAGTTTGATTGTATTTCATTCTACTTCTGTTGTGTGGTGCTTGACCTTAATGTTCACTACTCCTGGTAGTCTGGCAAGATGCCCCAGTTTTTGGGATAGGAAATTTCTTGCATTCTCTGGGTGCTGATTCTTTTTAGGCAGTATATTTTGTTATCCTTTTATGAATGTCTTTCAGGTCTATTAGATGGAATGTCTTTCAGGTCTATTAGACGAAATAATATTTTTTACGTACTTTATATTTCTCTTCTCAATAGGCAGTGAAGACATGGGTGGATCTGGATTAAACGATTCTTTAGACAAGCAGGATACCGCTGCTAAATTAAGCTATGGAAAAGGTAATTTTAGTTATGCAGAACATTTTTCTTTTGATCATCAGTCTCTCCAGTTCAGGGTCTGTCATTACGTGAACATGATAATTTTACATTAGTAATAGAATCATGTAACCTTTTTTGTTTTCTTAAAAGGGGATTCCAATTATTTTAATGTATAACTTGTTATGTGGTGTAGCTGTTATTGTTGATGAAATGAAAGGTCCAAAGCTTCGGGCTAAAGAAGGCAACTTAATAAAGATCAGAAAAACTGGAACAGAAGCTTCTGACTTGCCTCCCAAGCTCTCAGGTGAAAGATTTCCTGATGCTTCAGAATCTGTTTCTGCTGTAAGTACGCGTTCTTCGTTAGGGAAAAGAAGCATAGAAGATAACACAGCTGCACTAAGGGTGAACACTGACCTTCCTGTTAGTAGAGGCAGCAAAATATCATCAGTGATGAATGATGATAGCCACCGTACCCCTTCTGCCTCACAGTCACAAAAGGAACCTAAACTACTGAAATTTAAATTCAAGAATCCAATTACTGACAGTCATAGTTCCTGGACACCTAAGGAGGAAGAGAGAAGTTCTGTTAAGGGGCAAAGATCAAAAAGGAAAAGGCCTTCACCGTTGCAGGAAAAAGCTTCAAATAAGGGTGACGGTGATGCCCCGCCCTCGTATGATGACAATTCCATGGATGAGATAATGGATGCCAATTGGATACTGCAGAAGCTTGGTAAAGATGCTATTGGGAAGAGAGTGGAAGTTCATCAACCATCAGACAACTCTTGGTGAGCTTTGCTTCATTTAACTAGGTCCTCCCTTTTCAACCAATTCCTTGTTAATATTCCTGAAAGAGAGAAAACATGAGAAAATCTGCAAAAACGATTAAATCACGTACATGATCTGGTTTCTGGTTTTGTTCAAGAGTTGAGTTCAGATTTTTGATTTTCCCTGCAGGAATAAAGGAACTGTGAGAGAAGTGTTCGAAGGATCTATCGTTTCTGTTTCTCTTGATAATGGAAAGAGTAGGAACTTGGAACTTGGAAAGCAAGGTATTCGTTTTATTTCTCAAAAGCAAAGGCGCTGCTGATGAATAATTTGTGCTGTTCCAGCGGTACAGAATTTAAAGTCTGAATATAGTGGTAGTTTTCCCATCTCAGATAGTGGTTCCCCTCACAAAATTGTGCTCTACCTGCCCCTTTAGCTCTCCTTGCAGCTTGTTACCTGTGAAGAGCTGTGCTAATTGCATTTTCTTCATTCCTGGGTAAATGCTCCATTTCTTATTCACCAAATGTACTTGAAAGAGATGTCTCCAATTTAGCTTGAAGTTATGATGTCGTTTAATTACTGTAGGGTTGATGGCCTAATTGTAGCTCAGCCTCAGAGATGTTAATGGCCATTGCTTGTATTGTATAGAACAGGAACAATTACAAATGTTATCATAAAGGTTTTTTTATAGAGATAAAATTACTCAATTTATCCAAATTATGATGATTTGCTTTGATTTGGTTTCTATTTAGTTTGTTTTCTCTAGCCTGCAGTTTCTACATTCCTCTCAAGATTCAAACTACGAGTTCAATTGTTTCATAGCCATTTCAACACTAAAAATAACAAGGAAATTACCCAAAATAGTTAAAACAAATTTTTTTTTAAACTTTTAAATTAGTTCATATATATATATATATATATATATATATTTTTTTTTTGAGGGAATATATCTAGATTTTTTATTATTTATATATATATATATATATATATATATTTTGATTTTTTTTGGGGAAAGAGAATTATGAAATATTTTATTATTGAATAAATGATAAATAGCTGCATTTTGTTCTTGGGACAGAAAAGCCGAAAAAGTTTAAAAGGAACGCATTGCATCTTACATGAAGGAGTAGAGGGAATCTCTCAATAATAATCTGAACCATCAATGGCGTCCGATGCTGTTACCGATGGTGGCAATTCTAGTTCATGCGATTTCCAAACCAACTGGCGAGTCGCTACTGGCTCCCTTAAAAGGACCGTCGTTTTAGAGTCTTCATCGGAGGATTCTCCGCTTGCTGATTCCTCACCCGATTCCGTTTACGATGCTTCCATTCCTCTTGTTTTGAAACCGGGGGTAGCTGATTCCGGACCCTGCGAAATTAAGAGTGAGTAATTTTTTCTTTTCCAGTTATTTCTGTAGATTAAACTGTTGTTGTGACGTTGTTAATGTTGTCTATTTTAGTATGGTTTGTCTGGTTTATATTGAACTACTTAATTTTAGGTTTTAGTATGTATAAGATATGCCGATTATTAGGGTTTTTGAGATGCTGAAGTAATGATCATGAGATAGTCAGTTTGTGTCTTAAGGCGCCTTTCTTTTTTCTCGAAAGATATCCCCTCATCCCAATTTAATTATTTAATTAGAGAAATACTTTCATAGTCTGTTAAGTAGGGACTTAAATTGTATTCTTGTTAAATTGGTATTTTACTGTGTGCAACTTGCTTCTTCTTTTCATTATAAGAATTATTAATTATTTTGTTTTCTTGTTTGCATTTATTGTTCCGATATCTAGTAAAATGGGAGCATATAACAAATTATGTAATAACAGGTCCACAATTCAGTCTTCTTAAGTGTGGCAAATTCTGTAGCAGTTGTCACATGAGTTTTTGCCCTCTGCCAATTTTCAATTATTTGTAAAAGGGAATAGAGGTTGATGTATAGAATTCAAAGTAACTTTCCATCCTCAACCGTTGTTGCCTCAAAAATTTCTGTGTATTCTGCTTGTAATCAACTGATTTTGTCCAGCTAGGTTGCCACCTTTTCCCACAAGCTTCTTCAGGGCCTTGGTCTAATCCTTTTCCCACCTTTTTTCCTTTTACTTCTGTATGGTTCACTTCTTTCTATTGTGGATTGTTTTAGTTAACCTTTGTCATTGTTCCATGCCCTTTGTGGGTTGTAAGCAGGAGGTCCTGGAGTAGAGTGACAGCAAGGTTGTTTGGTCCAAGTTGTCATTCTACATAGTTAAGAATAAATTCACAAGCTAGAAAAAAGCAGCAAAAAAGATTCTGTACTTGGATAAGATTTTAAGTTTTGGATTTTTCATGTGTGTTGAGAATGAAAGTTAAAAAGGATTTTTGGATAAAATCATTTTTATTTTAGTCCTTTTATTTGTTTGATGTTTAGTGAGTTTTATTCTGTTAAAACAGGTCAAATGTAGTCAATAAATTAGTGACTTTGTGTATATTCAAATCAAAATATCTGAAAAAGGCATATTTGATGAGTAGTATGAGACCCCATGTTTTGGAGGAATTTTTGAGGAAATATTAATTTTTGGAGAAGAGAGGTAAAAGAAAAAAGTGGACATTTTTTTTGGCACTCGATTTATTTTACTTGCTTATATCTTGAGGAATAGTTTGTTTCTTTTCCTATAAATTCCTTCTTTGAGGTTTCTGGACATACCTTGGCTCAAATGTCTTCTTTCTTTTCGGGTAGACCTTCTCTCATTTTAGGACATATTTGCCTAGATATTCTCTTTAAAGGTTTCAATTGTGCTCTGCACATTATTTAATCATTTATGCCATTTCAATGATTTAAGCATCTTCATTCTTCTTCTCAAGTTTCTTTTGCGTACAACTTGTAGATGTTCTTCCCTGTTTCCTAGTCTCCTCCCCTTTATTTTACAGGGGCAAGGCTTTTACCAACTTACCTACGCTTGCTTGTCTTCAATGGTACTTTATTTGACCTTAGATTGATTTATGTAACTTGTGCTTTATTTTATAATGGTCAATAACTATGTAGAATGACAGCAAGGTTGTTTGGTCCAAGTTGACTATGTGTTTAACTGCCCAGAGTGTAGCTTAGGCGGATTGCATAGCTCTTAGAAATATGTAGAGAGAATCAATGCTATATTTCAGTTTTTTAAAACCCAACTTCAGGTTTATTATATAACAATAAAAATGAAAAAAGTTAACTTTAATTGTTGGGTTACATTTTTTAAAATGGAAAAGGTGGTATTTGGGGACAATTTATTTATTTGTTTAAAAATGTTGTGCAAGCAAGTACAATTTTTAAAATGAAAAAATGTCATTTTTTTTTTCTTATAAAAATTTAATGCAAATGCACAGTTAATTTTTGTCTGAGCCATTATTAGATATTAACAATATCTAGTTTTGTAGTATACTTCTTGCAGAAACATGAAATTCGGCAGATCTATGTTCGAAGTACAGCTCGTGTCTATGAAGTTTATTACACAAAATCTTCACAGAGTGATAATGAATACCTCTGCACAGTTCATTGTAGCATTGCTGAAAGAGATGATGAAGTTCTTCAAGCACATGATTCTTCTGAATGCTCTGAAAGTTCTTTAGCAGAATTAAAAGAAGAGACATTAGCTTCTGAGGGAAACAGTGGAAGTTCTGAAGATGATTGGGTGGAGGTTAAAGTCCTTGATTCTTCACTGGAAAATAAAATAAATTCTTTGTCAAACGAGAAGAATGCCAGTATAAGGGGAGACATTCAGGTTTTTGTTTTATTTTAAGTGTTTATTCAAATGCCTAAATTTAGCATGTCCTCTTGATTCTCATTCTGTTGCCTTCCTGAATTGTGAGAAAAGCTTCAGCACATCTACCTTGTATGTTTTAATCTGTACTTAGTGTCCAAAATGTTGACGAGTTGACATTCCCAAATAAAGATACAATGAGGAAAAATGTTTGTAGGTTTAACCTTGACGTGTACTGATGAACATTTGCCTGAAAATTAGAACTAAAAAGTAAATTTTTCATTAGGGTCTCTTATATAGTGAAAGGTTCCTTTTTCATTATGCTTGTTTTTATTCAGGTTTTGCTCTAAAAATAAATTTTATTTTGAAAAAATAGAATGCATGGAGAAGTGGGCAAACTAATTTCCTTGCTTTCTATGTTTCTTTTGCCATTACCTAGCAATCTTTTCATCTCCTACAGTCTTGAAGAACCTTTGAAGGGTTGAAAATATTGGAGTCAAGAATTTCAATTTTTTCAGGGATTTTTACTGACTTGTTCTTTGTATTATTCTTTCAGGAT
Organism: Asclepias syriaca; assembly: GCA_027405835.1. NCBI lineage: Eukaryota > Viridiplantae > Streptophyta > Magnoliopsida > Gentianales > Apocynaceae > Asclepias > Asclepias syriaca. The sequence goes on from CM049927.1 coordinate 20,418,698, forward strand.
TTATATGAGGCTACTGCAGAAATCAGTGATTTAGATCCTTGCTCATCAATTACTATTCGTTTTCTCTCACTTCAAAACAGAAGTTGTCTGTGCGTTGACGAGGTTTATGTTTTTACTGACCCAGTTAGTGAAATTGAATCAGACCACCAGGTTCAAGATGCAAAAGGCTCTGTTGGAAGTTCTATAATGTCCTTGCTTGCACCAACCCTATTGCAATTATCTAAATCTGGACTGAGTCAAGTACAATCCCGTCAGGCTTCTTCTGACATAGAAAAGTGCAGTAAAATTGAAATGCTGTCAAAGCCAACTGATCCAACTGATATTACCAGTCACCTAAATGAGAAAGGGAGTAATAATCTGCAGTCTGTGAATGCAGAAAGAGTAGATAAATCTACAACTGAACCAGCTGAGACCCACCTTTGTAATCAGATTTTAGATGGAAATAAATCTGATAATCTTGCAGTAAAAGATGATTCTGCATATGGTCATATTGAGAAAGTTCTGGAGCAACTTGTGTCTCGTGTGGGCAGAATAGAAGAAGTTTGCTTGAGGTTTGAAGAAAACATGCTTATGCCCTTACGCAGTATGGAGACACGTATTCAACATGTAGAACAGAAACTTGAAGAATTTGTTAACAATTCTCAACATTCTGAATTTCCACCTTGCTTGAAGATTTCTGCTCCATCATTTTCATGGAACTCCAATTCCAGTTCATTTCATAATGATGGAGGTGACTGTCAGCCGTGCAGACCACCAGAATCAGAAAAGGAGGAAATGACTTCTGTTGACTTGTCCAATGCATCTAGTGGAATAACAAGTTCAGTGAATGTTCCACATCTTCTTCCTAGTCTTGTCGTTATTGCACCTGACTTTTCTTGCGAGGACGACCTAGACAATGATGGAACTAAATCAACAAAACTTTCTCCTCAGGAAAGCATCAAGAAACGCTCAATTGATGATGTTTTAGCTGAATCTCTCTCTAGATTATTGTCTGCATCCACTGGGTCTCTTTTGGACCGTGCTCTTTCTGACAGCAAAATAACTAGTGACAGAGTGCCTGTAGAAAGTGGTAAAGTGACTGATGGAGCTGACATTATTAGTGATGTGAATGCTGAGGAAGAAACTTCAAGATATACCCAAGTTCTTACAGTTATAGCTCCTGAATTTAGCTATGAGGAAAATGACAATGAGGATCTGCTGAAATATGCCGAGTCTGCTTCTGTTGCATCCCCTAAATTTACCAACAAGATAGGTGAGAGAGGTAAAGATGTAAATCCAGAAGCCAGTGAAGATGTTTGTTCTAAGGTTAGTTTTGACTTCTCTGATACCATTAGGAATAAGTTGGTGTATGACCAAGCCTCAATTTGTGGTATAGAAACTTCTGCAGTGTTTGCAGATGTGGATGGCAAAATTTCAGACGGTATTTCCTCTGGAGTAGTAGCTGATGCAGAAAACCATGTTCTTGAAAGCAGCAGTACATGCAGCTTTATTGTTAGAAGCATTGATGATAAGGGTCAAGATGGATTTAATCAAATAGAACCTGTCAATAGTTTGGGTTTAGGAAAGGATCGTGATTCTGAACCAGTTTCAGAACACAAGACAGATGACGCGGCTGCTGAGAGTGGTACTGAATATGTTGCGAATGGTGGTCCAGATGAAGAGATTCTTCAAAATCTTTCGGAGGTGTCAAATGCTTCTTTAGTTGATTTCGGGGTACCAATTTTAGATGTGAAATTCACTCCATATGAAGGTTCCGAAACCCAGTTACCTCTTGAAGCCCTTCTAGATGATGCCATTAACCAAAATATTGAAGCGGATGATTCACAGAGAATTGGGGTTCAAGATGCATATCCCCAGAAAACTAATTTCATTGATATCCATGAAGATGGTGAAACAGGAAATTTTCTTGCTGGTACAGATCCTGTGATGATGGACCAGGGCATTTTGGGCATAACATTGTCAACTGAGGAGAGCTCTGACAGTGACTCATGCTCAACTGGCAAACAAGAAACCGTTGCAAGTCTGATATGAGATTGCTGTGAGGGTGGTACCACTAGGAAGGGATTATGATGAGGGGAGAGAGGAATGTATAGTTTCTTGTAGTTTTGTATACATGCTTGGAGAAGAATATCCTTTTATCTATCTGGACTCCAGTATCCATAGGTTTTTGTCTCATTTAATGTGACTTCATGACTGCAGCTGTTTTTTTTTTTTTTTTCTTGCAGATATTAATCCTTGTAATGTTGAAATCAAGCACACCATTAGTCTTTTAGTAAGCGTTTTTATGCGACTTCGTCTTGGGTTGGCATTTTCGGTCTGGCAATCTTGCTTGTATAGGATTTGGAATTGCACCTGCTGCTTTGATTGGTATTTTCCACCCATTCCTTATATGGCTCCGTTAGCCAACAAAATATTTGAGATTTAAAAAATTAAAGTTGAGTCTTATCGTGTTAAATATTAAACGTATTGGAGATTAAATTATGAATAATAGGCAAGTTTGGTGACAAGTTTAATTTTAAAATATATATTTTTTAATTAAATTTTTAATTTTTTTTATTAAAGATAAAGATAAAATAAAGTTTTTTTTACAAAATTTGTTAAAATATTTAAAAGTTTAATTATTTTTATTGTTTAATTAAAAATAAAAATGTCATTTGAGAAGAAAAAAAAAAAAAGAAAAAAAAAATTGAAACAAGAGAAACGACAAAAGAAAAAGAGAAGAAACAAGAAAGAGATTGGAGGAATTCAAATCATAAGTTTATAATTTAAAAAATTACGAATAAAAATACCAAAGAACGATTTTGAAAAAATTCAAATTAAAATTTCAATATGTATATACATCATTTAAATTTTAAATTTTTAAAACAAAATAAAATTAAAATTAAAATTCGTGTTAACCCTTGGTGTCCTCTCTTCTTTCTCTATTCGTTTTGGTGTAGTGTAAAAATTAAGAGTCTAATTGAAACTAATGTAGGAATCTCAAAACAAACAAATTATTTATTTTTTTAAAATTAAAAGTGTAATTCTCAACCATACATTTCTCTCTAATACCACCTTTCATTGGAACCGTAGTTGTTTTGTTTTCACTGTTTGAATTCTTCTTCTTCCATTATTTCGTTTTTCTTCTTTTTTTTTTTTTAATTTTCTTTCTTATAATCATTTTACCATTTCTTTAATTAACTAAATAATAAAAATTGTTAAAGTTTTAAGTAATTTGTTAAAAAAGGTTTTTATTTATCTCTAACAAAAAAATTTGGAACTTTAAAAGTTTAAAAAAATATTTTAGAATTGAGGTTGTCAAAACTAAATTTTGTTTGAAACTAAATTTGCTAATTATTTTTAAATTAATTTTTTTTATGTTTCAGATGTAAAATTTTGAAACTATTATTATTATTATTTTTTTTGAAAAAATACGAAGCAGGAAATATTATTCTTTATTAAATAAATGTTGAAAAAGAATAAAATAAAAAAAATAATTAGTTGATTTTTTTGATGGAAAAACACTTTATTATTCATTCTATTCAGAATTGAGTACAGATCAAACTTGAGGAAGAAAAGCTAGCCCACCTCCCTGACTTTGTCTCCCTACAACCATACTATTATGAAATCCTAGTCTCTGTTTAAGAATTAGCATTCTTTTTTTCGCAAGTTTTGTTTCCATAAAAAATTTTACATCCAATCTCTCACGCCGGGTAAGGTTCTTTAACTCGTGAATTGCTCGAAGTGAACTCAAACCTCGGCAATTCCACGCCAAACAAATTATTGATCACGGCGGGGCTGTACTGCAACCTCAACCACTGGAGATTTAAGCTTCTTTGATACTACTAGAGATAATATATCATTATCATATTTAATAAGAGATGAAAGCCTCTCCTAATATGTGGTAGATATTATCAATTCTATATTAACTGATTCTCGTATAGATATTATCAATTTTATATTAACTGATTATCGTTCGACACTAGAAGAAGTCACGATCGTGTTTTGCATAATCAGTGCACGATTTGCATAATCAGTGCCGTAGAGAATTCCGGTAATCCAGTTTCAAAGGGATTGTCCCCTTCCATGAAATCATTTTTTTCAATACTTTTCAATAGTTCAGATGACACATTATCTACTCCCCCAACCAAGGTCCGTAAACCATTTCAACCACTGATATATTGTTTACATTTGCTTCACAATTTCGATATCGATGACAAATCCTCCCACAAAAGAAACAAAACGTTGACAGTCGCTCATACTTAATCAACCCCGGGTGAAGCACACCATCCGGTGTTGCCATCCGTAAACACCGCCACAAAGAATCTGATAAAGAGATCAAAGTACGTACCCGAAAGAATTTAAACTCGAATCATCTTTCTTCCCGAATTTGAACTTGAGAGTAGTTTGACCAATAGTTTAGTCTTGCACATATATATAAATATATATTACACTAATTCATTAGCTATATCTCATTTATTTAGATAATGCTTATGTTGGTTTAAAACAAAATTAACAAAATTATATATTTCTATATATATATATATATAAATTACACTGGTATCTATATTATATAATTTTATAGTTATCTTAACTAAACTTGCACAATAAATTAAGTTTACATAAACACAATTTGAATGGGAGCTTCTTCGTTAATTTCTCTTTTGATTACAAAGTTGATGAAAATAAGAAACATTAAAAGAAATAGCATTCGTTACTTTTCCACTTCCATCAGTTTACCTGCAGAAAGTAAACGTTAGAAGAGACTTTTAAAAGTCAAACATCATTTCCATTCCATTCCATGCTTTGAGTATATATATATAAAATAGTCAACCAATGCCCCTAATATCGGTTATAGAAAATTTGTGGCAATCAAAAATCCACTGAAAAAGTTTCAGTTAATAATTTCTTATACGGAAAGCAATAACGGCTTCCTAATTTGAATACCTTTCTTCAACTCTTTGATTTTATTATAACTTGTTGGCTCTTAAACCTAACATTATGGAAGTAATATGTTTTCATGTTTATCAACTCAACCTAAACAAAAAATATATATTAAAAATTGGTTTTTAAAATTTTTTTTAACACTTAAAATTTTTAATTCATACTCAAAAAAATATATTTTCCATGGAAGATTCTAATATTTGTTTTTGAGAAAAAATAACGTGATTTAATTAAATTTATAATCTCGTATTAGTAATAATAGGCTTTATATATATATATACATGTACATTTTGAATGGTTAAATACAAAATTTACATATAAAAAAATTTTTGTAATATTCATATATTAATTTAAATTTTTTTATTAAAATCTTTAATTACCATTTTATCTAATAATTTATTATTTTGCAAGCAATAAGAAATCGAGAGGCGCCCTGCAGTTTTATTTTGTAATTTCAAATACCTTCAAACCTTATCATAATTAATGAATCAATAATAAATATACAAAATTACAAAATTGTAAATTTAGTAACTTAATTTGACCTTTCATTACGGATCCATCATTGGAAGATACCAGAATATATACATACATATATCATATACATATTGCATGGTTCAACCCTAAAATATGAATAAGATATATCTTTGAATGCTTTTGAGTTCCTTTCTTTTTGACTTTGAAATTTTACACTTCTTTAATTTGTGTTTTTGTGTATATATTTCACACTCTTTATTCTCATTTTATTACAAAATTTTGCAGATTTTATAGCTATATTTCTAGATAAATTCTTTTTAATTCTTCTTTTATATATATATAATTTGAAACTTTTAATTGGTTGGAAAAATCCAAAGCTAAACTTTGTGTATATTTTGTCCACATATTGTCTTATTAAAGTCCGGACGACATGATTAAAAGAAGCAAATCTATAGGCGGCACTATATCTAGACTCTATGGCGGGAAACTTGCAAGCCACCCAAATAGTGACATATATATATATATATATATATATTATATATATATATATATATATATATATATATATGTATGTATGTATATGTATATGGATGTATGTATTTATATTAAGAAGCAAGAGAATGAAATAATTAAGTAATGATGTATAGAAAGAGAAGACGAGAATGTTCACCATCTTTTATGTGTCCAACTTTAGAAGCAAATTAATAACAGAACTCAAAAGCTGATGTAAGTTTTCTCATATTTAAAATTTTTTTTTTGAATGAAGATTTTATTAAATAAAATTATCCGCTTTAAAAGCTTTATTTAATAACAATTCAAATATCAAATTTAAAATAGGTTATTAAATTAAAATTGTATTCAAATCCTAGAAAATTACATAATCAATACGAAAGTAAAAATTTCATGTACAAATATTACATACATATATTTTATTTTTTAAAGAAAAATATTATATTATATTGATAGATAATTTTAAAATTATATATATATATATATATATAAAATAATGTAAGTCGTTTTCTGATATATGATGAGTTTGTAACGGAGAAAACAGGATTTTAACTAACTATTTGAATTTTCGTTAGTTGACACATACCTAATAGGAGTCTTTTTGAAACTGAAACTCCTATCTTTTTCTATAAATATCTGTACAAATTAAATCTCCATTATCATTCAAAATTCCTTACTACTTTTAATTTTCTCTCTTCCAAACTAATAATAATAATAATAATATAATGTCTCCAAAATACATTATTTTGGTTTTGGTTTTCATGACGATTTCGGTGTATTCCGGCAGCGCAGAAGATAAAACCACCGTTTATTCTCAGAGAAATTTAATTATTAATGTCGATCGTTTTGGAGCTATGGGAAACGGAAGAGACGATACTCAGGTAATAAATTTTACTTTTCTTCTTCGTTAGAATTTATCTTTCTTGAACATTGATACAAGACTTGAAAGTCAGAAATTTTAAATTCTACAATTTTCCGTATACATTTAATAAATTATGTAATACTAAAAATACCCTTATTTCATATATATTTATTTTTGAATGCAGGCGTTTGTGAGGGCATGGGAGAAAGCATGTTCATCTACATCGAAAAAAACTACGATTATTGTTCCTGCGGGAAAGAAATACAATCTGAAACCAATCACGTTTCAGGGTCCTTGTAAATCCGATATTACATTCAAAGTATATGATCACAAATAACATAAATTCATCTCATCAAGTGTTTTTTTTTTTTTTTTTTTTTGTTTTGTATTTTTTCTAATTCAAAGTACATTTTTTGTGTGTGTATAGATCGAAGGAAGTATCACAGGATCCAAGAATATTGCGGATTATAAAGAAAATACAAGATATTGGATCACGTTCAAGAAAATCAAAGACTTGACTGTTAATGGCGGTGGAACTATAGACGGGAACGGCCAAGTTTGGTGGCCAAAACATTGCAAAATTGACCAAACTAAAGTGAGTAATACATATACATACATATTTATTTTTATAATTATAACTTAATTAGTTAATTAATTTCTTCTTCTTTTTATTTTCCTTGATAAATTTTGCAGCCTTGTATAGCTGGAGCAACGGTATGTTTCCACTAATTAATGTTATTATAATAATCGATTCAAAATTATAAAATTTCTCTATTCTAATATATATATATATATATATATATAATATATATATATATATATATATATATATATATATGGTTTTAATGGCGGCAGGCTGTAACGTTCGGAAACTGCAAGAATTTGAAAGTGAAGAATTTGAACTTCAAAAATCCACAGAGAATGCATCTGACGATTGATAATTGTAGTTATGTTCAATTATCGAATATCAATATAAATGCACCCGAAGATAGTCCCAATACAGACGGTATTCATATCTCCGGTTCCACAAATGTTCATATCAAGAATTGCGGCATTCATACTGGTAAAATTTATACATACATATATATATATATATATATATATATATATATATATATATATATATTGTTAATTGTTAATTGTTACTTCCTCTTTTTTAATTAGGTAAAATCTCTTCATGGAATTTTTTTTTTTTCAATTTTTCAGGTGATGATTGCATTTCAATTGTAAATGAATCGCATCGAATTGTAGCAACCGGTATAGTATGTGGACCTGGCCATGGAATCAGGTAAGAATGGTTAAATAATATATATTATTGAATTACATTTTTATATAATTAACATTATATATATATATGTTTTGTTACAGTATTGGAAGTTTAGGAAAAAATGGAGCAACGGATAGAGTATCAAATATTATAGTAACTAAAGCAATTATCAAAGGAGCTGATAATGGCGTTAGAATAAAGAGTTGGCAGGTCAGAAAAAATATTTATTATTTTTTTTTCTTATTTTTAAAAATTAATTATATTATTAAGAGAATAATTAAATTTGAACAGGGAGGGAAAGGAGTTGCAGAGAATATCATCTTTGACGATATAGTAATGAAAGATGTGAAGAATCCCATTATTATTGATCAATTCTATTGTGACAAAAACGGCAAAACATGTTCACAAAAGGTAATTTTTTGTTCGAAAGAAAGTATTATTGTTATTTATTTATTATAATTTATGACGAATTTGGATCGATGCAGAAAGAGGGAGTTAAAATAAGAAACGTGGTATTCAAGAATATAAGAGGAGAAAGTGCAACAAAGAAAGGAATAACATTGAAATGCAGTTCAAGTGTTCCGTGCGAAGCAATTAAGCTGGAAAATATCAAGTTGGATTATAAAGGTGGGAGAAGCTCAGCTATTTGTTCTAGTGCTCAAGTATTACAACATGGAACAATCTCACCAAATTGTCCTTAATTAATTATATATATATATATATATATATATATATATATATATATATTGTGAAGAATCAAGTTTTTTTTTTTTTAAAAAGAAATTATTTTTGAAGTTTGGATCCCAATTGCTTTGTCAATTGAGTGAGGTGTAACCATATGTAAAATGTGTTACCACATAGTTAGAAGATTGAAGTTCATCTAATTAGTTTTCTAGGGATACAAATATATATGTAATTCTCATATTCTTAATAAATTATGTTATTTTTCTTTATATCATGATGATTCAATTACAATGTCAATTTTGTTGGTGTGTAATAAAATACAAAAACAAATAATTCGCTAATAATTTTATTTATTATTAAAAAAAAAACATGACATGGTCTTTCTAATTAAAATAGTACAATATATAACTTGAAAATGGTCTTTTTACAAAAAAAAATCTTGAAAGTTTATAGAAAATTTTTAATAATATATATATATATATATATATATATATATATATATATATATATATTATATATATATGCATTTGAGATTTACTTTGAGTGATAGTGATTAAACTCGAAATTAAAATTGAAATATAAAATTAGTTATTTTTTCTAACATAAATCGAAGATTACCTTTTTGGTAATAAAAATTCTATATTTACTCCTTAATATTTTAAATAAATGTTCTAATTTATTTCTTAAAATTTTTTTTTGAATAAATTCACTTTTGGTGACTACATAAATGAAAGTCAAGTCAATAATTTCAGCCAAGATTAATTCAAGAATTACAACTTGCTTCTCATACATAGTCAAAAATTACAACTTGCTTCTCATACATGTTGAAAGTCAAGAATTACAGCTTGCTTCTCATACATGGTTGTAATTCTGATATTTTCATACCTTGTAGCAGTCCTATATATAGCTGCATTCCTTATTGTTGTAACGATGAACAAAAAATACTGAAAACAACATCTTAGATAAAATCATTTTCTATCCAATAAAAATGCCTGCACTTACACTTTATTCCATCATGGTATCAGAGCTGTTAGGCTTCTGATTACCTTGGCTTTTCTTATTCATGACAGAAGATACGAGTTCTGAAACTATAGTTACCTCCACAACCATGGAGGAACCTCTCACTCAGCTTTTATATCCTCAGAACCAGTTGGTCGCGGTTAAGCTCACTGAAACAAATTTTTTTGATTTGGAAAACACAAGTCTTCACTGCTATCAAGGGCTATGGTTTGGAGAAGTTTGTAGATCCAGTACCCTCTGTGCCAGATCAGTTTATCCTCAATGAATCACAAAACCAGGTACTTAATCCCGCTTATACATTATGGGTTAGACAAGATCAAATTTTGGCATCATGGATTTTATCATCCTTGTCTGAATCCATTCTTCCCTTAATGATTGGTTTGAACTCTTCATGTGAGATCTGGTCTGTTTTAGAAAAGAACTTTGCTAGTCAGTCTAAGGCAAAAATGTTGCAATATAAACTTCAGTTACAAACCACTAAGAAAGGGAACCTCAATATAAGAGAATATTTGGCAAAAATCAAAATGTGTTGTGATCTCTTAGCTACTACTGGGAATATTGTTTCTGAGGAAGATCAGATTATGCATGTGTTGTTTGGATTAGGTCCAGAGTATGATCCTGTGGTTGTGACAGTTACTGATGGAAATAGTTCTTTTGGAATCAATGATGTGCATGCTTTGTTACTTACCTTTGAAGCAAGACTGGAGAGTGCTATGAATTTGAACAATGCAGGGATGATAAATTCAGATGGTTCTCAACCCACATCAAATTATGTTACTCAAGAAAATAACTAGAGAAGAGGCTTTAATCCCAGAGGCAGAGGTTCTTATAGTTACAGAGGCAGAGGAGGCAGAAATAGTTATAGAGGCAGAGGGGGAAGAACTCAAGGTGCAAGAGTGACATGTCAAGTGTGTCACACTCCAGGCCACACAACAGATAGGTGTTGGTACATGTTTGATCATTCTTATGGCAGCAATCCCAATAATAACAACAATGTGACTGGAAATGGATCAAACAAGAACCCCACTCTGAACATGGCACACCTGCCTCCAAACAGAAACATTGGTTACAGTGAAGAAGGTTGTTGGTTCCCAGACTCAGGGGCTTCATCTCATGTGAACAATGACCTTAATGCTATGCACTCAGTGTCTGAATACAGTGGATCTAACAAGCTGCAGATGGGAAATGGAAACAATGAAAGCATCAGTCATATAGGTAATGCCATTCTACATACCACTGACAGGAATAAATATTTTTTACCTTAATGATCTTCTTCATGTGCCTGGGATAACAAGGAATCTTATTAGTGTATCAAAGTTTGCTTTGGATAATAATGTTTATTTTGAGTTTCACCCCTTGTTTTTCCTTGTCAAGGACCTAGCTACTCAGGAAACTCTACTCAAGGGAATGCTTAAGGATGGTTTATATCAGTTCAATTTGGATCATGTTGCTGCTTCAAGAAATAAGGATGTTTCTATCCATAATGTTTTTGCAGCTTCTATTGTTTTAGATATTAAATTGTGGCACAAAAGACTTGGGCATTCTAGCTATGAGATTGTTAAAAAGTCCCTTAGAAGTGGTAACATTTCTTTCAAAAGCAATGATGATTCAAGTATTTGTTCTTCTTGTATGTTAGCAAAAAGTCATAAACTTCCATTTGCAGCTTCTGATAATGTTTCAACAACTCCCTTTGATCTTGTGCATACTGATTTGTGGGGTCCAACACCTGTAGAGTCTGTTAATGAATATAGATATTATATATCTTATATTGATGATCACACCAAGTATACGCGGATCTATTTACTGAAGCTTAAATCTGAGGTGAGCACAACCTTTATACACTTTCATAACATGGTGGAAACTCAGTTTCAAGCTAGAATAAAATCAGTCCAGAGTGATGGAGGTACTGAATACAAGCCCCTCAATGAATTTTTCAAGGCTAAGGAAATTTTACACAGAGTGTCATGTCCTTATACTCCACAACAAAATAGTTGTGCTGAGAGGAAACACAGACATGTGGTTGAAATGAGGTTGTCTTTACTTGCTGAATCTAATATGCCCTTAAAATATTGGGATGATGCTTTTACTACAGCAACTTATCTCATCAATAGGGTATCTGCTAAGGGAATTGAGTTTGTTTCTCCATATGAAAAATTAACCAAACAAAGGCCTGATTACACATCTTTAAAAGTGTTTGGCTGCCTTTGTTATCCTTATACAAGGCCCTACAACAAACATAAGTTGGAATATAGGTCACAACCTCGAGTTTTTATTGGCTATAGTTTACAATACAAAGGTTACAAGGTGTTATTGCCCTATGGTAAAGTAATAATCACAAGACATGTAATTTTTGAAGAAAGTGTTTTTCCTTTCTCAAAGGTTGAAAACCAAGATCAGCAGAAACAAGTTTTAACTCCTATTTTTGCCTCTTTCGAACCTATTGTAGCCACATTCCCAAAATTCCTCTCACAAAATAATCACAATGTGACTCCAGAAAATGAAAAGCTATTGCAAAATGTGACTTCAGAAAATGAAAAGCTGCTACAAACACCTTGTTCATCTCAACACTCCCAGAATACCTTTGACACTGTTCCATTACAGGTTGTGCAGTCACAAGTGGATACATCAACTAATTACACTCTGGATTCAACTCAATCTCTAACTCAGAGAAGAGAAGAAATGAATCAACATCCCATGATTACAAGGGCAAAGGCTGGAATTCATAAACCAAAAGTTCTTACAGCAAGGGTAACTGAAGATAATGAGCCAGAAAATGCAGAAGAAGCCTTGAAAAATGTGGTATGGAGAAGAGCTATGAAAGAAGAGTATGATGCACTTCTACGGAATAAGACATGGACACTGACTCCTTTACCAGCAGGTGCACATGTTGTTGGAAATAAATGGGGTTTCAAAGTAAAAAGGAGTGTTGATGGAAGGATAGAAAGACATAAGGCAAGGCTGGTTGCTCAAGGTTATACACAAATGGCTGGTTTTGATTTCCATGAAACCTTTTCCCCAGTTGTTAAACCAACAACAATTAGGATCATTCTGACCTTGGCTCTATAACATAAGGTAGTTAGAATTTAGCAATGCTTTCCTTAATGGAGATTTAAGTGAAGAGACTTATATGAGGCAGCCTAAGGGATTTGAGCAAGGTGAAGGATTGGTTTGTAGGCTGCACAAGGCACTTTATGGGCTTAAGCAAGCATCTAGGGCCTGGTATATCAAGGTGAAGAAGACACTGGAAAGTCTTGGTTTCAACAGTTCCAAGTCAGATAGCTCCCTTTTTATCTACAACAGAAATAGAGTCAAGATTTTCATCTTGATTTATGTAGATGATATCTTGATTACAGGAAGCAATGAAGAAATGGTGCAAAAGCTGATTAAAGGATTGGAGAAATTTTTTTCACTCAAGGATCTAGGAAAAATACATCACTTCTTGGGAATAGAAATTAGAAAAACATCTCATGGTATGCATTTGAATCAAAAAGAGTACATAAAGAATCTGTTAAAGAAGGCCAATATGCAGCATGCCAACAACTGTCCTACCCCTATGATAACATCACCTCCTCTATCTAGATATGTTGGTGATCCTGTTAAAGATGCACCAATGTATAGGAGTATTGTGGGGGCCTTACACTATGTGACCATTACCAGACCAGAGATTAGCTTTGCTGTGAACAAGGTAAGCCAGTACATGGCAAATCCTCTAGAACCACACTTAAAGGCTGTAAAAAGGATATTAAGATATCTGGGAGGAACCTTGGATTATGGTCTATATTTTCAGAAGCCTAAAACCTTGAATGTCACTGGATTTTCTGACAGTGATTGGGGTGCAGATTTGGATGATATGAGGTCTACATCAGGATATTGTGTTTATTTGGGAAAATCTGATATCATGGTCCAGCAAAAAGCAACAGTGTGTTTCAAAGTCCAGCACTGAAGCTGAGTACAGGAGCCTTGGGCAGATCATTTCTGAAATTATCTGGTTGTAACATTTACTTGAAGAACTTGAAGTGAAACAGACCAAAGTGCCACAAGTTTGGATTGACAATCAAAGTGCAATCTACTTGTCTTCAAATCCTATTTTGCATGCTAGAACAAAACACATTGAGCTTGATTACCACTTCATTAGAGAAAAGGTTGTAGCAGGTATGGTTCATGTAAATTATGTTCCTTCAGCTGATCAAAGAGCAGATATCTTAACAAAACCGCTGAGCTTGCAATTCTTCACTCGGATGAGAAATAATCTAACTGTAAAGGGATATCCGGAGTTCGAATTGAGGGGGAGTGAAAGTCAAGTCAATAATTTCATCCAAGATTAATTCAAGAATTACAGCTTGCTTCTCATACATAGTCAAGAATTACAGTTTGCTTCGTACATGTTGAAAGTCAAGAATTACAGCTTGCTTCTCATACATGGTTGTAATTCTGATGTTTTCATACCTTGTAGCAGTCCTATATATAGCTGCATTCCTTATTATTGTAACAACGAACAAAAAATACTGAAAACAACATCTTAGATAAAATCATTTTCTATCCAATAAAAATGCATGCACTTACACTTTATTCCATCAATAAACCAAATCATTTCATAATGATTATAATAGATAAACTTTAAAATATTTACAATTTCATAATATGTTATTTGGTGTGGAAAATAATATGAAAAAAAATAAAATTATAAACAATACTAATACACATTTTAAGAAAAATATGATCTATGAATTCTATTGAACAAATCTATTGAAAACTCATTAAATAAGAACACGTTTATAATATATATATATTATTGATTAAAAAGATAATCTTTATAATACTACAACTAAAAAATACTTTCATATAATTTGAACTTCAAAATATAACTTAATATATACCAAAACATTCTTCAATTATCACGAGGCTTTCTACTTATCCATCCTACCTCTCTTTTATTTATATATATAAACATATGTAAGTGATGGGATAATTAATACACAAACTTGTAAATAGAATAAATTAATTAAGGGACCAAGGACCCTAGGTATTTATGGATTTGAGAATATTGACCCTTAATTCCTAGGCTTTTCTTTTTGCATATAATTCTTGAAACACATATTACATATAACTTACCACCTCCCATGATCTCCCATAACTTATAAAGTAATGGAGGAAGTGGGATAGTCGTGAATTATAAGTTACAATATTGAATTTTTTTTATAGATTTTCTGTGTCTATTATATCTGGAATTCAAGAATTTTCAGTGTCGTAAGTAAATGCTATTGAATAATGCTTTCTTGACACACAAACAAACAAACAGTTGAAAAGAAAATATATATTGGGGGAAGGAAAAAGGAATTCAAAGAAACGGTTACAATGGCAATGAGTTGGTAACTGACTCCTTTGAATTTCCTTAGTATCAGTTTCTCTACTTCTAAATATATATTTTAATATAAATACTCATTTTTTATCTTCCTCTACCTCACAACTACACCCTCCTAACTTTTGTTCCCTACATACATATATATATATATATATCATGTCATTACTACCTCGTTTATTATCTTAATCTATACTAATTAGATTTTTTCTCCTCCTTCTGAAATCTCAAAAAAAACAAATAATGTCTCTGCAGTACTACATATTCCTGATCTTGTTCCTTGTTTTCACCTCCAGTTCTTGTTCCTGCAGTTTTATTACCAGAAACCATGCAAAGAAACCCGTTTCCGTATTAACAGTAGCTAATGGGCGAAAACCAGAACGGGTAACGCCCAAACCCAACGTAATTAACGTGGATCATTTTGGAGCTCTCGGGAACGGAAGAGACGATACTAAGGTTAATTTATATATATATATATATTTTTTTTTCAAAATGTTTATAGATTAATTTTGTTTAATGGTAATATATTTGGGATAAATACACTTATTTAGGCGTTTAAGAAAGCATGGGAAA
This sequence comes from Asclepias syriaca, assembly GCA_027405835.1. Classification (NCBI taxonomy): domain Eukaryota; kingdom Viridiplantae; phylum Streptophyta; class Magnoliopsida; order Gentianales; family Apocynaceae; genus Asclepias; species Asclepias syriaca. The sequence goes on from CM049927.1 coordinate 20,434,370, forward strand.
AGGCATGCACTTCTACTTTCAACCCAACAATATTTCATGTTCCCGCTACGATGGAATATAATCTTAGGCCCATTACTTTCTCCGGGCCTTGCAAGTCTCCTATTACAATAAATGTAAGTCTATTTATATTTAATTTATTTCTATTTCGAATTCTTGATTTATGATAATGAAAGTTAATGGTAAAAATCTAACAATTTTTATTACATTTATACGATACCTTAACTATTATTTGTATACATAGATTCCGGGAAAGATCTCGGGTTCAAAGAATTTGGCAGATTATAGGAAAAATACTAGATTTTGGCTGATTTTTGCGAACATCACCAACTTGGCTGTTCGTGGCGGTGGAACAATAGACGGAAACGGCCAGGTTTGGTGGCCAAAACATTGCAAAATTGATAAAACCAGAGTAAGTGTATATATATATATATATATATATTATTAGTAAATTTGAAGCTATATATATATATATATTCACAAATAATTTAATCATATTTTATACTTATTTTGACAGCCTTGTGAATCTGGAGCAACGGTATGCGCCCTTAATACTTGTTAAATAATATTTCTTAAAGTATTTAATTTAAGAAATTCAATTGGTAATTTATGTGTATTTATAATGATAATATATATATATTATAATATTATATATATATTGTGGCAGGCGGTAACTTTCACAGGTTGCTCGAATTTGAAAATAGCACGGTTGAATTTCATAAATGCACAAAGAATGCATCTCACGATTGATAATTGTACACACGTTGAAGCATCGCGTATCAACATTAATGCACCTGGAGATAGTCCAAACACGGACGGAATTCATGTGTCCGGTTCAAAATATGTTCGAATCAAACATTCTAGTATCCGTACAGGTAATAAAAATATCATCAATTTTCCTTTTTTTTCTTTTAATAATAATAATAATAATTAATAAAAACGCGACCTAACTATTATAAATTATAATATAGGTGACGATTGTATTTCGATTGTAAGTGAATCACATCATATTAAAGCAACAAATATAAAGTGTGGACCGGGTCATGGAATCAGGTTTGTACATACGAAACTGGAGTTTTTGAAAGGGTAGAATTGTCATTTCACACGGTAAACGATCCTTGCAGCATTGGAAGTTTAGGGAAGGATGGAGCAACAGATATTGTGTCAAATATCAAAGTGAATAATGCAACAATAACAGGAACAGAAAATGGAGCAAGAATAAAGAGTTGGCAGGTAATTTAATTATAAGATAATTTATGAACTTTAGTTTCTTGGATTGTGCATTTTAAGTGAAGTAAATTCTTGTTTTTTATGAAGGGAGGGAAAGGAGTGGCAGAGAATATTATCTTCCAAAATATTTTTATGAAAGAAGTGAAGAATCCAATTATTATCGATCAATTTTACTGTGACAAACCAAGTGAATGTCCGCAAAAGGTTTATTTTATTTTTCATGGTTTCTATAATGGGAAGGTGTGTGTATATATATATATATATCTATATAGCTGATTAGTGTTTTTTTTTACAGAAGGAAGCAGTAAAAATAAGAAACGTGGTGTTCAAGAATATAAGAGGAGTGAGTGCGAGTGAAAAGGGAATAACATTAAACTGTAGTTTAACTGTCCCTTGTGAAGGTATTAAATTGGAAAATATTGAGCTCAGTTACGAAGGTAGCAGTAGTTTGGCTTCTTGCTCCAGCGCTAAAGTTTCCCAATTAGGAAAGTTTTCCCCGTATTGCCGTTCCAGATAATGCGTTCTCCAACTAATTCATGTTCTAGTACATGGGAAAAAAATTTGGATAATTACCCAATTTTATTTCTAAATTATGTATTTTTTATATATTTAAATTCTCAATTTTTTTAATCTTTTCAAATTCAATTTCTTGTTTGATAATTTTGTGTTCAATATTTCCTTAAATAATTTATATATATATATTTTTTCTAATTATATGTCATTGTCATCTTAAATATTTTATATTTTTTCATACAATATAATCCTTTAATAATGATTCGTGTGTTAATTTCTTAAACTAACTCTGTAAAGGAAATTTATTTAATGCATTTTCCTAGTTTTGCTTATATTAAAATTTATAATTGAATTTGAATTTGAATTTTTCTTTTTAAATTTATTTTCTTCTCTTAGAAATTCCGTAGTCAAAATATACTATTACAAAAAGAGACAGCAACTAATCCTTTTTTTTTTTTTTTTTTTGGTAAGTGAAGACCGCAACTAATCCTTTTGTTTTTTTTTTTTTGGTAAGTGAAGACCGCAACTAATCCTATTAGGAAATAATGCTTTCTTCTCCCTCCATCTGCGGCGCACACACTCACCAAAACTTATAGGTTTTCTGAAGTAGAGTGGAGATATATCTAATTTAAATAATTTTAAAAATTTGAAAAATTTTAAAAAATTACGTAACTCAAAGAAAGTCGAAAATACATCAAATAAAAAAATAATACATATCGTGCATAAATCTTTGATTTTCAACTTATCAAACAAACAAAATGTCCAAATGTAAGTTAGAGTTTTAAAAAAATTTCTTCTTAAAAAACAAACTAATATATAAATATCAGATAAAATTTTTATATCTGTAACAAAAAACTAAGGCATGAGAAAAATGCAGGCGGAACCAACTAAGGATAGTAAGAGAAGCGGCTAGGTTTTTTTTTGACGTCTATTGGTAGTGGAATGGGTAATAATTTATGGCACTAAATATGTAATTTACTATATCCACTTTTGACCTTTACCTTTACCTTCACCTTTACCTTTACGGTGATTGTGTTTAAACTGTAAATTCGTTATCTAATTATAGGGCGGAATTTCCGTTAAACTGATTTCAAACAAAAACAATGTCTGGGCAATTCACTTTCGCCGCTACAGTTTTCGCCACTTTGTTGTTTTATTCGTCCTCCGGCGTTTGTAGCTCCGGACAAGGATTATTAGACTCCGATCATTATTCTCGCCCGAGAGTTCTTTTTCGGGAAAAGAGCCACGCCGATTTCGGAAACCAGTTGAAAAATGCAGCAAGTAGTAGTGGTAATGCTAAACCGAAAGAAATTAATGTGGATACTTTCGGTGCTAAGGGGGACGGAACTGATGATACTGAGGTAATCTACTTAAACTTCGATTAGTGTTTTCAATGTTTGTCTTTGAATTGAAAATTTGTGAATTAGGAGAATTTTTTTCTCGGATTTCTATAATTTTTTCTGTTTCTGAATCTGAATTCGAATTCGATCGCAGGCATTCCTTAGGGCTTGGCATAGGGCTTGCTCCTCTGTTTCAGATGAAATTGCATTTAATGTTCCTGCTGGAAAAGTATACAATCTTAAGCCAGTTACTTTTGCAGGTCCTTGCAAGTCCGATATTGCAGTGAACGTAAGTTGAAAATTAAGGTTGTTTGCGATGGATTGACTAGCCACAAATTTTTTTCTTCTTCTTCCTTTTGTTTTAACTTCTATATTTGGAGTATGAAATTTCTGTGTAAATACGTAGATTTATGGAACAATCGCGGGATCGAAGAATCTGGCAGATTATAAGTATAATTTTACAAGATATTGGATCATATTTGAGAATATCACAGACTTGACAGTTCAAGGAGGCGGAACAATTGATGGAAATGGCCAAGTCTGGTGGCCTAAACATTGCAAAATCGATAAAAACAGAGTAAGTATTATGTTTCCATCTGATTTGATCAATCTTTCAGTTCTGATTTTCTTTTTTCTAAAGTAATTAATTCATTTCTTTCTACCTTTTTTTTCAATCTTTTTTGCAGCCTTGTGAGAATGGGGCAAGGGTAAGGATTTAGGCCAATTATGATTTTATGAAAGGAAGTTTAATTACTGTGTTTGAACGTTTTTCCTTTATAACATCTCATCACGCACGCAGGCTGTAAGCTTCAAAGGCTGCAAGAATTTGTTGCTGCATCACTTGAAATTCATAAACCCACAGCAAATGCACATCCATCTTGAGAATTGTATTAAAGTTGATGTATGGAATCTGGTAATGAATGCACCCGGAGATAGTCCGAACACAGATGGTATTAACGTCATGGGATCAAGACATGTTAGCATCAAGAACTGTGATATTCGTACAGGTAATAAAACTTCTGTGTTTTCTTTTTCTAAGCTGATTAAGTAATAAGGTTTTTAATTTGATTCATGGTTAGAACTTGTATTGTATTTTAATCATCTCCTATGATCTTAGATGAATATTTTAAGGTTATTAGATAAGAATGCCCAATTTTTTAAATAATAATAATAATAATTCTCTCTTATAAATCATTAATAATAAAAAAAGGCTGTCTTATGGACCTGTAGTTGAAAGAAACCATTTGGTTTTGCTGCCTCGTGATGATTTGACTTTTCACTTTTTTTTGGGCACAGGTGATGATTGTATTTCTATTATTGCCGGAACACATCAAATTGAGGTAACAAATATAACGTGTGGACCAGGTCACGGAATCAGGTAGGCAGAATGTCTGTTAAAACTAATTTTTTATTATTACACTTTACCTTTTCTTTTTTTTTATGGCAGAAAAACATAAAAATACTGTTTAATTTCTATAGAGAAAATACTATTATAAATTTTAACTTTATTTTAGAATGATTACATTTTCTTTAACCTTTTAACTTTATTTTCCATTTTTTAGTATTGGTAGTCTAGGGAAGGAAGGGGCAACAGATGCAGTGTCGGATATTATAGTGAAAAACGCGACACTCACGGGAACAGATAACGGTGTTAGAATAAAGAGTTGGCAGGTGAGATTCACTTTTTCTGAGTTTATATATAATGTTGATCTCTCTCTAAAATGGATTCGAAAAGAAAAAGTAATGATATGATTCGGTATAGAAAAATTGGGGGCTTTCTCTAAAATGACTTAACTTTTTAAAATTTGTTCCGGTTTAACCTAGTTTATAAAACTATTTTCCAAACTAACTTGAACTCATTCACAAAATGAGTTCTAATGGGACCTATTAAATTTTTAAAAAAAAATTTCTCTTTTTTCTTTTTCTCTTTTTTTATTTTTATCTCTCTTTTTTTTTTAATTTTTAAAACCTCTCCGTTTCCTCTCTCCGTTTCCCCTCTTTTCATTTTTTTATTTCCTTTCCCTTCCAAACCCATCTTCCCCCCCACTTTCCCTTTTCTTTTCATTTTTGTCTGTTCTCCACATAAACCCTAGCTCACAACAAAACACTCCCCCAGCTCACAACAAAACACTCCCCTATCAGAATCCCTTATCTATATTTACCAGATTTAAAAAAAATAAAGAAAATTGTTCATAACATATCCTGAGGAGAAGACAATGGATGGCTATGGAACAGAAAAGTAATGAATAATTATATGTGAAATATTAGGACTCATCTTCTCAATGAGTCCTATAATTCAATACTAGAATTTATCACGTTTGAAAATTATGTGAAACATTAGGATTCATCATCTTAATGAGTCCTATAATTCAGTACTGGAATTTATCACGTTTGAAAATTATGTAAAACATTAGTACTCATCTTCTCAATGAGTCCTATAATTCAGTACTGGAATTTAGCACGTATGAAAATTGTGTGAAACATTAGAACTCATCTTCTCAATGAGTCCTATAATTCAGTACTGGAATTTATCACGTTTGAAAATTATGTGAAACATTAGGACTCATCTTCTCAATGAGTCCTATAATTCAGTATTGGAATTTAGCACGTATGAAAATTATGTGAAACATTAGGACTCATCTTCTCAATGAGTCCTATAATTCAGTATTGGAATTTATCACGTTTGAAAATTATGTGAAACATTATGACTCATCTTCTCAATGAATCCTATAATTCAGTACTGGAATTTTCAAACGTTAAGATGAGTCCTAATGTTTCACATAATTTTCAAACGTGATAAATTCCAGTACTGAATTATAGGACTCATTGATATGATGAGTCCTAATGTTTCACATAATTTTCATACGTGATAAATTCCAATTGATATGATGAGTCCTAATGTTTCACATAATTTTCAAACGTGATAAATTCCAGTACTGAATTATAGGACTCATTGAGAAGATGAGTCCTAATGTTTCACATATAATTATTCATTACTTTTCTGTTCCATTGTCTTCTCCTCAGGATATGTTATGAACAATTTTCTTTATTTTTTTTAAATCTGGTAAATATAGGTAAGGGGTTCTGATAGGGGAGTGTTTTGTTGTGAGTTGGGGGAGTGTTTTGTTGTGAGCTAGAGTTTATGTGGAGAACAGACAAAAATGAAAAGAAAAGGGAAAGTGTGGGGGAAGATGGGTTTGGAAGGGAAAGGAAATAAAAAAATGAAAAGAGGGGAAACGGAGAGAGGAAACGGAGAGGTTTTAAAAATAAATAAAAAAGAGAAAAAGAAAAAAGAGAAATTTTTTTTTAAAAATTTAGTAGGTCCCATTAAAACTCATTTTGTGAATGAGTTCAAGTTAGTTTGGGAAATAATTTTATAAACTATGTTAAACCGGAACAAATTTTAAAAAGTTGGATCATTTTAGGGAAAACCCTGAAAAATTGGTATGGTCATTATAATATAATGTGTTTTCTTGACCTCACCATAGTGTCATTAGGGTAAATAATTATTAAAGTGAAGAAATAATTGAGAAACAGTAATTGTTGCATTTAGTTCTCAATATATATTAAAAAATTAGGTATAATTTAGTTTTTGAAAAAAATTGGTTGTTTGTAGTATGGGACTTTTAATTTATTTTTTAATTGAACAACGTGTTTTTTTTATGGTTATAGTAATTTTTAATAATTTTATAATTTTTTGACATTTACAAGAAACATTTAATTTTTTTCAATTAAATTAATTGAGAAGAAAATAATAGGGAATGAAAGAAGTTGTAAAAAAAGGTGAAGAGTTTTGTTTAGATTTAAATTAGTTATTGATACTGTGATTAATAATAAAATGTCTATCAACCATACTTATATTTGCTTAACATATGAACTATGGTAAATAGAGAATAGAGAAAATGACTATGGTAAATAGAGAATAGAGAAAATGATGTTGTCGGATTAGAGATTTTCAAGATTATTTTCTTCAGAATTGTTCTTAAGGTTTTTCAACAGTGTTTTAGTCGGTCATTAAAATCTATCCCCTCTTTGTCATTAAAGGGATTTTATAGGTTTTTTGGATTAATAATTCATTTATATATTTTTAAAATTTTTAGTTTTAATAATATCTAGATAAAATACAATATTTAGATATGATATAATGATATTAATAATTGAAAAATATAATTTAAATGAAAGATAATTTTGTATTTTTACTATTAAGGGTATACATATACCATAAGCATTATTATTATTTTTTTGAAAATTATGAGAAATATATTAGTAATAATAAAAAGATCTACTGTAGAAGATGAAGATGATATGTCAATAAATTTATCAATTATATAAATATTTAATCTAAAAAGCAATAAATATTAAAATTAGTACCAAAGCAAGAAGCTTTGTTGTTTGTACAAGACGTAGCTTTTTGTTTGTGTAGTAAAGTGTTGTACCAAAGCATAGAGCTTTTTTTATGTGTAGGAAAGCGCGGTACCAAAGCACAGAGCTTTGTTGTTTGTACCAAAGCACAGAGTTTTTTCTTGTGTAAGAAAGTCGAAGCTTTTGTGCAGTAAAAGTGTGACTTTATATAATAAATATCAATTAATCAATTAAATAATTTATGGAAGCATACTACGGCGTTTAAATTAGAGTTTCTACATATTTACCTCTAAGAGAGTCTATCCTCTTCTCATCCAAGGGTTTGAGATTTCAGTCAATAGGAACTGCTCTGAGTATTCCGAAATTACTTGAATATGGGTTGGGGTTGTTATCTTTTTGGAAAAAATCGAAAAAAACATAGTCGATGTTACCAAATTAGAAAATTTTCAGATTATTTTTCTCAGAAGTGTTCCTAAGGCTCTTTCAATGGTGTTTTAGTCAGTCATTAAAATCTATCCCCTCTTTGTCATTAAGGGGATTTTGTACGTTTTGTGGGTTAATGATTAATTTAGATATTTTTTAGATTTTTAGGGAAGTAATAATATCAACTTTTAATAATATGAGATAGAATACAATATTTAGATATAATATAATAATATTAATAATTAAAAAATTAATTTAAATTAAAGGTAATTTTTTATATTTACTATTAGGGGTATACATATACGAAAAGATTAGGGCACACATTAAATACCCCATCAATTGCGCACCTACTACCTATTTATTTTGTCCTTTTTAAGTTTTTTACATATAAATTTGTTGATTAATGAATTTGGAATAATTGGTGAGTTTGATCCCAAATAAATTTAGCTTTAGCAAGTTGAGTCCCAAAATATTTTTTATAACTTTTAAGGTCCCAAACTTTTTTTGTAGAGAATAATAAGGTCCTTCTTGACGGATTCTGTCAAAATTTTTAAAATTTTAACGGTTGTTTGTCTTTAGTTAATTAAAGACAATGATAAAAAAGTAATTATATGTAAAAATAAATAAATAAATATTTAAATAAGGATTAAAAATGTCCATACATTTAAAATTTAAAAAATAAAAAATCTATGGGATATCAAAATCTTTCTACCTGCATGCCATCTTCCATTGCCCCTTTCTCTGCTACAACATGGCGTCCTTCTCCCTCATCCGTCTCCGGCATGTCCCCAATAACTCTCCTCCAAATTCCGGCAGCGTCTCCCTCCATTTCTTTGCAATCCTCTCGCAGTGAGATTAATCTATGTTTCGAATATAAAAATCTCTGCTTCCTCCACTCTAATTCCAATCGGCGATCGCGTAATCTCCGCCGCATCATACTTCTTTCCACTCGCGTAATCTCCGCCGCATCATACTTCTTTCCACTCATCAACAGCTTCCAATACCCTATTTTGGCTGTGCTGCTGAAACCACTATCTCCAATCTTTTATCTCTACTACAAATTCCCGAATTTCTTTGGCATGTCCTTCCTGGCACTGTACGTCGGCGTCCCCCTAAATCCTATCTTCAACCGCTACGTTCGGTTCAATGCTCTCCATGCCCTTGCTCTTAATTTACTTATGTATCTGCCGTTTACTATGGAGGAGATTCTATTTGGGTCATCCTCAAACCGATCTGTATTCTGGTGGCTAAAACTCACAGCTGAAACTCACAGTTTTGGGGATATAATGCTCTGCTTTTGTTTTTTGTGGTTGCCCTTCTTCATGGACTGATTTGTTCTGTCCTTGGTAAAACCCCATACTGGCCTTTCATTTCTGAAGCTGCCGAAAAGCAATTGAAATAATTTGTAAAGACAATTCTTCGCTACCTTGTTCTTCTACCTGGATTAGATTCTGATTGTTTGTCGATAATGCTAAGTAATTTTTGATATCCGATTGATTTTTTATTTTTTAATTTTTAAATGTGAGGATATTTTTATTCATTATTTAAATATTTCTTTATTTATTTTCACATGTAATAACTTTTTTATCCTTAACTTTAATTAATTAAAGACAAACAACCGTTAAAATTTTAAATATTTTGACAAAATCTGTCAAGAAGGACCTTATTATTCTTTACAAAAAATGTTTGGGACCTTAAAAGTTAAAAAAAATATTTTGGGACTCAACTTGCCAAAGCTAAATTTGTTTGGGATTAAACTCACCAATTATTCAATGAGTTTGGTCTCAAACAAATTTATGTTTGACCAATTAAGTTTTAAAATATTATTTTTCACCTTTAAAGTCTCAAATTTTTTATTTAAGAATAATAAAATCTTTTTTCACGAATAATTTCGTCAAAATTTTTACTGTTTATGTAATTTGTTAAATGAAAAGAAACAATAATCAGGTCATTTTATATAAAATATATTTTTATATATATCTTTTTACTTTTTAAAAAATATTTTGTGAATGTGCTTTACAATTTTTTTTTACTCTAAATTTATAAAAATTTAAATGTAAAGTGATGTAAATTTTTTTGTATTCGTTAGAATCACACAATATTCAATTTTAAAAAAAAATTGACAGAATTTGACAACTTTAAAAGTGAAAAAAAATATTTTAAAACTTAATTTAATAAATATAAATTTGTTTGAGACTAAATTCACTAATCTGTCTTGTCCATTTTGGACAACCTTTTATTTCCTTTTCCAAGAAAAGATATATATATTTTTCGTGAATGTGAATTATGCATTACTAGGATCATCAACATCACTGTTTGAATTTACCGGAGTTTCACCCCTGTCACAGAGAACTTTAGGGAGATAGTAGTGATATCTATCCTTCTTTGATGATGTTGCCGGACTAAAAGGTTCTTAGATTGCTTTTCTCCGAAGCTCTTAGAACAACAATTAGGCTCTTGAAACCCTTATTTGTCATTAAGGGGGTATTTATAGATTTATGGAATTCTAATCTTTTTTTATATTAGTTTATTTAAATATTTTATCTTTTGGGGAAGTGATAAATATGAGATTTAAATAATATTTGAATAGAATATAATTAATATATGTAATTGGAATGTTATAAACGTTATTATGTGAGGGGTATATTTGTACATATACCATAAGTCTTTTTTTTTTGGTACGGTGTTATGACGGGGTGCGGGAAGAAGGATATGGTAACAATATAAAAATGTGGGGAATGTTGGTTGGATGAGATTTGGGAAAGCGTGTGGGAAGTGTTGTTCCGAAAGTGTGCGTAAGTTATGTGTGACATGTTAACGTCAAGCAGGTTGCAAGGTTTCAGGCGGCGGACATGGTCTTGGTATAGGAATGTGGGGAATATTGGTTTGATGGGATTCGAAGAATGGAGGCGGGAGGTTTTATTCTGAAAGTGTGTATAGAAGACGTGTGAAATGTGAACATCGAACAAGTTGTGAGGTTTCGTGCGACGGAGGTGATTCGGCCGTAATGTTGTGGAAGGGGGGATATTTGGTGAAGAAGGAAAGTGAATCGTTATAAGCTGAAAAGGTGCGTATCAGTTAGCGGGTGGTTATTTCAAAAATTGCGCGGAACGTGTATTGACAGTAATAATGACTCTCGATTTCTGTGTGAATTTGAAAAGATTTTCCTGATGCTTCGATGTAACAAGTGCGCATGGTAACGTTTCAGTTGGACATGCGAGGCACGTGCATGCGTGTGCGACGTCAAATTTATTTTAGAAGGAGTTCAGCGAGAGTTGCACGTCCGATTCGTCTTCCTCACAAAACAAAAAGTGAAAAGTCAGAAAGGAGGAAGTAATGAGGAAGTAATTTCGTCTTTCTTCCTTAGCGTTTCCGCAATATCGTCACTCTGTGAACTGTGAGTTCGTGTTGTTCTTTGTGAGATTTCTGGGATGTAGATTGCGGTTTTGCGCTGTGTGAAGTGAAGAGCTATTACTACATCGATTGTTTTGCGAACACCACGTAAATGTATTGCTTTGTATTTTCGTGTATTGTGTGTATGTTATGAGGTGTTATTTTATTGCTTGAAGATATTGTGCGTTTTTCATGTGGTACTTCTGGGGGTTTTAATTTGTGTTTGGTGTTTGTTTAACAAGATTATGTATGGTTTATCATTGTTTATTTATGATGTTTTAGGACCGTTTAATATAATTGTTGTTTATAAATGGAGATTATATGTGTTTATATGTAAAGGAGAAAATTGGTATGGCTGTTGGGAGTTTTTATAATTTATGAATATAAAATGGTTAATTTGAACATGAGTATTAACAGTTGGGTATGTGTTTGTTTTATGCACTGCTTGTGTGATAATTTTTTGTGTGAACTTTGCTTGGAATTGCTTTGCTAAAACATGGCTCCTTGACGTATTTAAGGTATTGTTTTGTTGTTTTGCATTTTCTGGGATAAAGGTTTAAGTTAGTATTATGTTTTTTAGAGGGTTTAAGATGAGTTCATGTGAGCGTACCGTTTCGGTAAGTGGGCTAAAGACATTCCTCAGGTTTCAGAATTACAACGGTGTATCCTTGACATAGAAAAGAGTCTATCTTCCAAAGGAACTCCTACCAAAGAGAGTAGTTCGAAAACCTCTGTTTCGGTCCTTAAGGAAGGTGAGTTTGACTCTGACACCCAAACGGTGTCTGATCAATTCCAATCTGATCTGTCTCCTCTCCTAAATGTTCTGCCTTTTCGAACATGCCAGTCTTCTAATTGGCAAAAATCTCAAAAGCTTTACTATCCTAGAGCTACCTACCCAGATGTAGCCTTAGAAGAAAGCTCGAGTATTGTCCAGAATAATTACAATGCCAATAACATCTATGAGTGGAACATAGATGGTTGCTCTGAGTCAAACATCTTCAACAAACTCCAACAGATGACCATGGTGGCAACTGCTTATAGAACTTCCCATAACTGTTCCGACCAACTTACGACCCATGTCATAGTTGCAGGATTTGCAAGTCAACTTAAGGGTTGGTGGGATACCCATCTGAGTGAAATTGACAAACATGAGATCTTTCAGGCTGTCCGTTTAGATCTGTCAGGAGTCCCTATCCTTAGAGATGGTCAATCCATTCTTAATTCAACCAATACCTTGATCTACACCATTGTCAAAACCTTCATAGGAAATCCATGTATTTTTAGAGAACGGCCCTCTGGAATCCTTAACAATCTTAAGTGTAAAACTCTTTCAGATTTTAGGTGGTATAAGGACACCTGCAAAAAAAATTATGAGAGACCAGATGGCAATCTTTCGTATTGGAAAGATAAATTCCTAGATGGTCTTCCTAAATCCCTTAGAGACCTTGTTCGTGAAGAACTCCAAAATTAGTACCCAGGTAATCTCATTCCGTATGAGCAAATCTCTTATGGTGAGCTTACCAGTGTCATCCAACAAGCTGCCCTCAAAATCTGTCGTCAAGATAAGATGATGAGACAGTTAGCCAAGGATAGAAACCAGAGACACCGTGACTTAGGTAGTTTATGTGAACAATTTGGTCTTCCCTGCTGCAGTAAGTTTCGTACATCTAAGTTTCCAAACACTTTCATCCTTCTAAACAACATCATACATCTAAGTTTCGTAGGAAGTCTGCCAAAACTCCTAGAACGTTTCCTAAATCCGCTGACAAACAGCCAGCATTTCCAGCAAAATTAGCAAAACCATTCGATAAGTGTTACAATTGTGATAAATTTGGTTACATTGCTAGATATTGTAAGCTAGCCAAACGTCTCAAAAACTTAAAACTTGATGAACATATCCTTAGTCAACTTCAGAATCTTCTTCTCACTAAAACTGAGTCTGAACATACTGATAATGAATTAGATCAACTCTTAGATGATGACATTAATCCATCCTCTTCGGATGACACTCCCAAACAATTAGTAAATGTCCTCACAAAAGAATAGATCTTGAAATCATTAGTCAACTTCCTGACTCAGACCAAAAATGGATTTATCTTGACCAGTTGAAGCAAACCATATATAAATCACCTACTTCCAAGCCTCATACTCCTGCTATTTTTCAGCATCCGCAGGTAACTAATACATATGATATTACCCAGATTCTCAATAGGTTTCCTCCCCAGAAATCCAAAGCTGTAACCATTCAAGATCTTCAATCCGAAATAGTCATCCTTAAAGAAGAAATTATGGAAATTAAAGCTAGGCAAGATCTTGATAGGCTCCTCCTTCATCAACTGACTCCTACCTCTCAAAAACTAGTAGAAGTTCGACCCATAAATACTCAGGAAATTTTGAACCATATCTCTAGAGTCTCCATCCAAAAATGGCATATCCGGATTACCCTGGTTGTTGCTAAATCATTCCACTTAGATATTGTCGCCCTCTTTGACACAGGTGCTGACCTCAATTGTATCTAAGAAGGTCTTATCCCTACTAAGTTCTTCGAAAAAACTAAGGAATCCCTTAGAGCTGCAAATGGTAAGAAACTAGGAATTAGTTTCAAGCTTTCTGATGTTGAAGTTAAGTCAACTTTCCCAGATTCTCCTTTGTCAAATTAATACTTCTTTTCTGGTAGTAAAGGATATTACTAACTCTGTTATTCTAGGTACTCCATTCATCCAGCAAATCATGTCCTTCCTAGTTACAAAAAAAGATAGACCTCCTATCAGTAAAATCTTGACTACCCTTAAGCATAAGGCAGCTCAGATCAACTTTCTTAAGGAAGAAGTTGCATTCCAACGTCTCTAGTCTCAGCTTCAGGAACCTTCTCTCCAATCTAAGATCAAAATCGTAGAAATCAAATTACAAAATAAATTGTGTGCTGACCTCCCCACTGCTTTCTGGAATAGAAAAAACATATGGTTAGGCTACCTTATGAACCTGACTTTAGTAAAAAAATCATTCCAACTAAAGTCCGTCTGATTCAAATGAATCATGAACTCATTAGCCATTGCCAAAAAGAAATTGGTGATTTTCTGGCCAAGAAAATCATTATCCCTAGTCAATCCCCTTGGAGTTGTGCTGCTTTTTATGTCAATAATAATGCTGAACTAGAACGAGGTGTTCCCAGACTAGTCATCAATTATAAGTCATTGAACCAAGCTCTTAGATGGATTAGATACCCTATTTTAAATAAGAAAGATCTTTTGCAACGTCTTTATGCTACTTCCATATTTTCTAAGTTTGATTTAAAATTTAATTTTTGGCAGATTCAAATTGATCCCCAAGATAGTTACAAAACAACTTTTATTATGCCTTTTGGGCAGTATCAATAGAATGTTATGTCTTTTGGATTAAAAAATGCTCATTCTGAATTCCAGAAAATTATGAATGACATTTTTAATCATTTTTCCAAATTTATCATTGTTTATATCGATGATATTCTTGTATTTTCGACTAGCATTGATCAATATTTTAAACATTTACATGCTTTCTTTAAAATCATTAAGGAGCATGACTTAGTTCTGTCTCGGACTAAGTATAGTTTGTTTCAAATCAATACCAGGTTTCTTGGTTACAATATTCAACTTGGAACAATTGTTCCTATTCAAAGATCTATCCAATTTGCTGATAAATTTCCTGATCAGATTCTTGATAAAACTCAACTGCAAAGATTTCTTGGTTGTGTTAATTATGTATCTGATTTTATTCCAGGTCTCAGTAATTTACTTAAACCATTACATGATTGGTTAAAATCTCCACCTCCTGCATGGACTGATGTGCATACTAATGTGGTTAGACAAATTAAGGTTAAAGTAGTTAACCTTCCATGTTTGTCTTTACCTGACCCGTATGCTTTCAAAGTTGTTGAAACTTATGCATATGATATTGGATATGGTGGCATTCTCAAACAAACATTGCATGACAAACAACATATCATTGCATTTGCATCCAAGCATTGGAATAATTCCCAACAGAATTATCCTATCATCAAAAAAGAGATTTTGGCCATTGTTTTAAGCATATCCAAATTTCAAGCTGATTTATTAAATCAAAAATTTTTACTTCGCATTGACTGCAAAGCAGCCAAATCAGTTTTACAAAAAGATGTTCAAAATCTTGCCTCAAAACATATTTTCGCCAGATGGCAAACTATTTTATCTATATTCAATTTTTATATAGAATACATTAAAGGGAGTTATAATTCTATTCCAGATTTCCTTACCCGAGAGTTTTTACAAGGTCACTGAAATGCCCCGTAAGAAAAAGGAAGTGCTTTTAGCCCTTCCAGAATCAGCATCGATAGCTGAAATGACTCAGCCCCCTCAATCCAGAGTTGAATATGCTTGTCCCTGCAAGCGGTCAACCTTTCCTTCAAAAACTCAATTTGTAAAGGCCATGAAAGAACATGAATTTGATTATCAAGGCAGGTGTCCCTTCTGTGGCTCACTTGTTGTAGCTTGTCCAACGATGACAACTGCATCATCAACAAAAGCTGATTCTAAGCAGCTTCAATATCAATTCAGTATGAATTATGCAATGAAGTCCATACCGCAGTCTCATCTGGTAAACAGTTCTGGACCTATATCTATTAAGAGTCCAAAAACTTGGGTCGATCTTGCTGAAGAACATGATACCCAGGAATCAACTGTGTCTTGGTCTGTGGATGAATTCAACACTTGGTGTAAACTAATGCACCTTCCAATTGAAATAGATAAAAGGAAGATTCGGGAACAACAACTTTTGTTTGTCAAAATTGTGGTGGCCTCACGAAGCCCTCAACATCTTCATCAGTGGCTGCTCCCAACACCACTTCTTCATCTATGGTGGTTCATAACCCCACATCACGTGCTAAGGCTCGCATTAACACTCCACAACACAGCATTGTGCATTCGGCACCCACAACGGCACTTTCTTCACCTGTGCCACAACCTCTTTGTTCCAAAGGACCTTTTTCTGAAGATCCTGTTTACATTAAAAATGATGCTGTTTATCCATTGCTCCAGATTGAACCCAAATTTTGGAGTCAAAATCTCCAAGAAGTTGCTAACCACATGTTTAGCCCTTCAACTAATTTCCTCTCAAAAAAACCTTCTGCTACTCAACGATTTTACGAATTTATTCTGGTAGATACCCAGTTTTGTTTGTTTAAACCCCATGCAGATAAACATGATGCTAAAATGATCACTCATACAACTGTCTAGTTGAAGAAGATTCTATCACCGAGAGATTGGGGCATCCATCCATTAAAGTACAAGAAGCTGTCTCAGCCTTTTGAACACTAATTTTACAATTACTATGACTACCAAGCTACCTGGATGAATGCATTCACATATCAAAATGATGTCTGTAAGCATTCTTGGTTCCTTCTGTGGGTTAAGAAGATCATTCCTAATTTTTCACAGTGGTTTATTCATCAATGGTGGCCCGTTTATGGTCTGCATCACTAAATTCTACATTCTCATGTCCAGCAAGGCTATAAATATTTTTGTGAAAGATTTCACAATGTCCATCAGCAAAGAATCCCGCCTTTGCTTCAATTTTCTTGCAGGTTTCATATTCCATGGATATTTTCTCAGAAATTTGCATTTCAAAAGACTGTTGAACTTAGCATCCCTTGGTTATGTCTTCAAGGCCATACCAAATGGTACAAACAATGAAAAGCTGAAGAAGCTCATGTTCCTTCAATTACCAGATAGTTTCAACAGAACCCCAAGTTCTTGTCCCCAACAAATACTGCCCATCTTACATTTCTGCAACAAAAGTCTATTGCTGCAGCCCAATTGGCATCTTCCAGCAACAAGGATGAATTTGTTCGCCAAATGAAACAACTTCTCCATCAGTTCAAAGAAGATACCTCAACAGATCAGTCCAAAGCTTCCTCTTCTACCGGATCTTTGACCCATGATGACGACGACGAATACAATGATCCAGACTATACCCCAGTATAGTTATCAATGACCTCAGCACTTATATCATCACATTCATTGTAGTATACTGTAGTAGATTATTGTAACAGGATGACATTAGCGCTTACATCACCAGAGTCACTGTAGCTGATCACTATATCAAGCTGACATTAGCGATGACAGCATCGGCCATATATAATATAACTAATATATATTATATATATACTATAAATGAAACAATTAAATTCAGGCGAATTAACCGACCATATGCATGGAATGCAAAAAAGAAAAAATAATAATAATAAAAGATATATTATATTAAACTTGAAAATATAAAAATTATAAGTTAGATTAGAAATCTAACCAAAGGAGTATGGTAGGGGGATATGGATAGGATTTTCTCTCTCCAACATATATTTGGAATGTCAAGATACAAGTGTATCTTTCTTATGAGAATAGGAGGTATTTATAGAAAATTTTAAAACGAAGTTATAGTAACTGATGTTGTCATCGCTGATGTCAGCTTGCTATTATGATAAGCTACAATGACTCTGGTGATGTAAGCGCTTATGTCATCCTGTTACAGTAATCTGCTATAGTATGCTACAATGAATGTGATGATGTAAGCGCTGAGGTCATTGACAACTATCTTAGTGTATAGTCTGGATCATCGTATTCGTCGTCGTCATCATGGGTCAAAGATCCGGCAGAAGAGGAAGCTTTGGACTGATATGTTGAGGTATGTTCTTTGAGCTAATGGAGAAGTTGTTTCATTTGGCGAACAAATTCATCCTTGTTGCTGGAAGATGCCAATTGGATTGTAGCAATAGACTTTTGTTGCAGAAATATAAGATGTGCAGTATTTGTTGGGGACAAGAACTTGGGGTTCTGTTAGAATCATCTGGTAATTGAAGGAACATGAGCTTCTTCAGCGTTCCATTGTTTGTACCATTTGGTATGGCCTTGAAGACATAACTAGGGGATGTTAAGTTCAGCAGTCTTTTGGAATGCAAATTTTTAGAAAAATATCCATGGAATATGAAACTTGCAAGAAAATTGAAGCAAATGCGGGATTCTTTGATGATGGACAATGTGAAATCTTTCACAAAAATATTTATAGCCTTCCTAGAGAGAAGGTAGAATTTGGTGATGCAGACCATAAACGGGCCACCATTGATGAATAAACCACTGTAAAAAATTAGGAATGATCTTCTTATCCCACAAAAGGAACCAAGAATACTTACGGACATCATTTTGATATGTGAATGCATTCATCCAGGCAGTTTGGTAGTCATAGTAATTGTAGAATTGAGGTTCAAAAGGTTGAGACAGCTTCTTGTACTTTAATGGATGGATGCTCCAATCTCTCGGTGATAGAATCTTCTTCAACAAGACAGTTTTATGAGTGATCCTTTTAGCATCCTGTTTATCTGCATGAGGTTTAAACAAACAAGACTTGGTATCTACCAGAATAAATTCGTAAAATTGTTGAGTAGCAGAAGGTTGTTTGGGGAGGAAATTGGTTGAAGGGTTAAGCATGTGGTTAGCAACTTCTTGGGGATTTTGACTCCAAAATTCGGGTTCAATCTGGAGCAATGGATAAACAACATCATTTTTAATGTAAACAGGATCTTCAGAAGGTCCTTTGGAACGAAGAGGTTGTGGCACAGGTGAAGAAAGTACCGTTGTGGGTACCGAATGCACCATGCTATGTTGTGGAGTGTTAAGGCGAGTCTTAGCAAGTGATGTGGGGTTATGAACCACCATAGATGAAGAAGTAGTGCCGGGAGCAGCCACTGATGAAGATGCTGAGGGGCTTCATGAGGCCACTATAGTTTTGACAAACAAAAGTTGTTGTTCCCGAATCTTCCTTTTGGCTGTTTCAATTAGAAGGTGCATGAGTTTACACCAAGTGTTGAATTCATTCACAGACCAAGAGACAGTTGGATCATGGGCATTATGTTCTTCAGCAAGATCGGCCCAAATTTTTGGACTCTGAATGGATATGGGTCCAGAACTGTTTACCAGATTAGACTGCGGTATGGATTTCATTGCATAATTTAGACTAGATTGATATTGAAGTTGCTTATAATCAGCTTTTGTTGATGATGCAGTTGTCGTCGTTGGACAAGCTACAACAAGTGAGCCACATAAGGGACACTTGCCTTGATAATCAAGTTCTTGTTCTTTCATGGACTTTACAAATTGAGTTTTGGAAGAAAAGGTTGACCGCTTGCAGGGACAAGCATATTCAACTCTGGATTGAGGGGGCTGAGTCATTTCAACTGTCAATGCTGATTCTGGAAGGGCTAAAAGCACTTTCTTTTTTTTACAGGGCATTTCAGCGACCTTGTAAAAACTCTCGAGTAAGGAAAATTTGGAATGGAATTAGAACTCCCTTTAATGTATTCTATATCAAAATCGAATAGAGATAAAATAACTTGCCATCTGGCGAAAATATGTTTTGAGGCAAGATTTTGAACATATTTTTGTAAAACTGATTTGACTACTTTGCAGTCAATGCGAAGTGAAATATTTTGATTTAATAAATCAGTTTGAAATTTGGATATGCTTAAAACAATGGCCAAAATCTCTTTTTTGATAGTAGGATAATTCTGTTGGGAATTATTCTAATACTTGGATGCAAATGCAATGATATGCTCTTTGTCATGCAATGTTTGTTTGAGAATGCCATCATATCCAATATCAGATGCATCAGTTTCAACAACTTTGAAAGTAGACGGGTCAGGTAAAGACAAACATGGAAGGTTAACTACTTTAACCTTAATTTGTCTAACTACATTGGTATGCACATCAGTCCATGCAGGAGGCGGAGATTTTAACCTATCATGCAATGGTTTAAGTAAATTACTAAGACCTAGAATAAAATCAGATACATAATTAACAAAACCAAGAAATCTTTGCAGTTGAGCTTTATCAAAATTCTGATCAGCAAATTAGATAGATCTTTGAATAGGAACAATCGTTCCAAGTTGAATATTGTGACCAAGAAATCTGGTATTGATTTGAAACAAACTATACTTAGTCCGAGACAGAACTAACCCATGCCCTTTAATGATTTTAAAGAAAGTATGTAAATATTGATCAATGCTAGTTAAAAACACAAGAATATCATCAATGATAAATTTGGAAAAAAGATTAAAAATATCATTCATAATTTTCTGAAATTCAGAAGGAGTATTTTTTAATCCAAAAGGTATAACATTCCATTGATACTGCCCAAAAGGCACAGTAAAAGCTATTTTGTAACGATCTTGGGGATCAATTTGAATCTGCCAAAAACCAAATTTTAAATCAAACTTAGAAAATATGGAAGCAGCATAAAGACGTTGCAGAAGATCTTTCTTATTTGGAATAGGGTATCTAATCCATCTAAAAGCTTGGTTCAATGGCTTATAATTGATGACTAGTCTGGGAACATCTCGTTCTAGTTCAACATTCTTATTGACATAAAAAGCAGCATAACTCCAAGGGAATTTGCTATGGGTAATGATTTTCTTGGCCAGAAGATCACCAATTTCTTTTTGGCAATGGCTAATGAGTTCATGATTCATTTGAATCGGACGTGCTTTAGATGGAATGGTTTTTTTCAC
Source organism: Asclepias syriaca (assembly GCA_027405835.1). Classification (NCBI taxonomy): domain Eukaryota; kingdom Viridiplantae; phylum Streptophyta; class Magnoliopsida; order Gentianales; family Apocynaceae; genus Asclepias; species Asclepias syriaca. The sequence continues at coordinate 20,455,193 of CM049927.1, forward strand.
TAAAGTCAGGTTCATAAGGTAGCCTAACCATTTGTTTTTTCCTATTCCAGAAAGCAGTGGGAAGGTCAGCACAAAGTTCATTCTGTAATTTGGTTTCTAAGATTTTGATCTTAGATTGGAGAGAAGGTTCCTGAAGTTGAGACTGGAGACGTTGGAATGCAACTTCTTCCTTAAGAAAGTTGATCTGGGCTACCTTATGCTTAAAGGGTAGTCAAGATTTTACTGATATGAGGTCTATCAAATGGGAGTAAGGTTGGACTTCCTAAACATTCAATTTGAATGCCTTTTTCTGTAACTAGGAAGGGCATGATTTGTTGGTGCATGGAGTACCTAGAATAACAGGGTTAGTAATATCTTTTACTAACAGAAAATAAGTATTAATCGACAAAGGAGAATCTGGGGAAGTTGATTTAACTTCAACATCAGAAAGCTTGAAACTAATTCCTAGTTTCTTACCATTTGCTGTTCTAAGGGATTCCTTAGTTTTTTCGAAGAACTTAGTATGGATAAGACCTTTTTTGATACAATTGAGGTCAACACATGTGTCAAAGAGGGCGACAATATTTAAGTAAAATGATTTAGCAACAATTAGGGTAATCCAGATATGCCATTTTTGGATGGAGACTCTAGAGATATGGTTCAGAAATTCCTGAGTATCTATGGGTCGGACTTCTATTGGTTTTGGAGAGGTAGAAGTCAGTTGATGAAGGAAGAGCCTATCAAGGTCTTGCCTAGCTTTGATTTTCCTAATTTCTTCTTTAAGGATGGCTATTTCGGATTGAAGATCTTGGATGGTTACAGCTTTAGGTTTCTGGGGAGGAAACCTATTGAGAATATGGGTAATATCATATGTATTGGTTACTTGCGGATGCTGAAAAATAGCAGGAGTATGAGACTTGGAAGTGGATGGTTTATCTATGGTTTGCTTCAACTGGTCAAGATAAATCTATTTTTGGTCTGAGTCAGAAAGTTGACTAATGATTTAAAAAAGGAGATCCTGTTCTTTTGTGAGAACATTTACTAATGGATCAATGCCATCATCTAAGAGTTCATCTAATTCATTATCAGTAGGTTCAAACTCAGTTTCAATGAGAAGAAGATTCTCAAGTTGACTAAGGATATGTTCCTCAAGTTCTAAGTTTTTGAGACGTTTGGCTAGCTTACAATATCTAGCAATGTGACTAGGTTTACCATAATTGTAACACTTACCGGATGGTTTTGCTAATTTTGCTGGAAATGCTGGTTGTTTGTCAGCAGATTTAGGAAATGTTCTAGGAGTTTTGGCAGACTTCCTACGAAACTTAGATGTATGATATTGTTTAGAAGGAGGTAAGTGTTTGGACCTATGTTTCTTGCGAGGCTTACTGTAGGAGGGAAGACCAAATTGTTCACATAAACTACCTAAGTCACGGTGTCTCTGTTTTCTATCCTTGGCTAACTGTCTCATCATCTTGTCTTGACGACAGATTTTGAGGGCAACCTGTTGGATGACACTGGTAAACTCACTATAAGAGATTTACTCATATGGAATGGGATTACCTGGGTACTTGGTTTTGGAGTTCTTCACGAACAAGGTCTCTAAGGGATTTAGGAAGGTCATCTAGGAATTTATCTTTCCAATACGGAAGATTGTCATCTGGTCTCTCATAAATTTTTTTGCAGAAGGTGTGTCCTTATACCACCTAAAATCTGAAATAGTTTTACACTTAAGATTGTTAAGAATTTCAGAGGACCGTTCTCTAAAATACCTAGATTTCCTATGAAGGTTTTGACAATGGTGTAGATCAAGGTATTGGTTGAATCAGGAATGGATTGACCATCTTTAAGGATAGGGACTCCTGACGGATCTAAACGGACAGCCTGAAAGATCTGCTGTTTGTTAGTTTCACTTAGATGGGTATCCCACCAACCCTTAAGTTGACTTGTAAATCGTGTAACTATAACATGAGTCGTAAGTTGGTCGGAACAGTTATGAAAAGTTCTATAAATAGTTGCCACCATGGTCATCTGTTGGAGTTTGTTGAGGATGTTTGACTCAGAGCAACCATCTATGTTCCACTCATAGGTGTTATTGGCATTGTAATTATTCTGAACAATATTCGGGCTTTAGGTAGGTAGCTCTAGGATAGTAAAGCTTTTGAGGTTTTTTTGCCAATTAGAAGACTGACATGTTCGAAGAGGCAGAACATCTAGGGGAGGAGACAGATCAGATTGAAATTGATCAAACACCGTTTGGGTGTCATAGTCAGACTCACCTTCCTTAAGGACCGAAACGGAGGCTTTCGAACTACTCTCTTTGGCAGGAGTTCCTTTGGAAGATAGACTCTTTTCTATGTCAAGGATACGCTGTTGTAATTCTGAAATAGAATTTGGGACAACAATCGGTGCTGGTGCTGGTTTTGTAATAAAATATTCTCCAAGAGTTTGTAAATACTTATTAGTATAATTGTTTTGTTCAAGAATTTTTTGAATATCTTTTCCTGAAACAGGTTCAGATTCAATTTTAGTTTTGAAAGAAGTTGCAATAATTGGTTCATTTGCAAAAACCGTTGTAAAACTCTGAGGAGGGGGGAACTCATAAGTAACTTCAGAACCACTTCTGGTTTTTCAAACTTTTGAAACATTTAAAGAGTTAGAAAACGGATAATCTAACTGATGATAATCAGCATATTCTGCAAACCAATCAAAAAATGGGATTTGGTCTTGAACATCTTCCAAAAACTCATAATAAATATCTTGGAGGTTTGTTCGGTGATCTTTATCAAATCGAGTAAAAAACCATGTTCTTTTAAAAAAGGTTTTCAGAAGAATAAAAATTATTTTTTAGAAGTTCTTTATCAAATTGAAAAACAGAATTTAAAACATTTAATTCAGCACTAAGGGATGAATAAGTTGGAGACTCAGGCTGAGTAATATCTGACCCAGTGGGAGGTGTTTCCACAACATATTGTGCTCGGGGAATGGATGTCTCAAAATTGATAGCTTCTAACCTAGTAGGAAAGGAAGACACAAAATTTCTGGCTGTCTGGATGTCAAACCAAACAGAAGGAGTTCTAGAGATGCGTTGACTAAGGGGTCTCTGGAATGATATGGAGACAGACCCGGAGGGAGACTGACAGATTTGGGAGACTGCTGTGTAGCAGACTTTTTACTAGGAGTTGCATCCTCAAGCAACCATTGTTGAGGGAGGGAAACCTGATTCCAAGATAAAGGCTTGGGAATATAGAGGTTAGACCATTGGAGATCGGTTTGAAATAGGACAGTTTCACCCTTGTGAAGAGTTCTCATGGCTCCAATGTTGAATGCAGAGCTCATGGCCTTTTATTGGACTCTATACAGTATGGTGATAGGAGAAGTTCCAGATTTCGTTTTGAAATTGGAAGTCTTAATATTCAAAGTCAGGGAGTCTAGGATGTTACTATCTCTAAGAGACAGAAAAATTGGGAAAATAGTCGAAATATACTGGACCGTTACGCAAACTAGTTTCAACCATACCTAACAGGGAATCATTGAATTCTAGGAATCTGGTATCTCTAAGGCAAAGCAGGAGAGATGTATCTAAACCTTCTCTAGACAGGGGTTTGGCAGCTATCTGGACTAATCCAAAGTGAAGGTAATTGTACTTAAGTCTACATTTCTCAATGGATCTAAGAGACAAAAGTTGGATGGTCTCATGGTCTTTCTCCAGAGGAATGGTTTGTTCTATGGTTGAGATGTGATAATCACTGGTTAGGGTCCAACGAGGGGACTTATAAATTGAGGACTAGGGATGCCTAGGGATCTTCCAGTTGTCTACGGATTGTTGGATATCAGCATAATTGACTTCTTCTTTTAGCTTGACAGAAGAGGAAGAGGATGAGGAAGACTCAGAAGGAGAAGAAAAGGATTTGCGAGAAGAAGAGAAAGGATTCATAAAATCCATATTAAAACAGAATTTAAATACAAAAAATAAGCAGAAAACATATAAATATCAGTATAAAATAAGCAACTTTTCTTTCTTCCTTGTCCTGGCACAGAATCCATCGGGATTCATAAGGTAACAAGTTATACTAAGTTTAATTTTGGATAGAAAAGATAATTCTTTAGAATAGTTCATATGATATCCCGTGATATGAGTATATAAGGTATATATCTAACTTCACTGGAGAACAGATCTGAAATAAATAACCCAAGAGGTGTGAAACACCAGTTATCTGGCCATCCGAGTCTTAAATTTCCATTCCCCCGGCCATGACTCAAGGAATTATACCAAACAACGTAGATCCGGAAGGATCACAGTGTTATTTATTCAGAATCTTGAGTACTTGGATAAATGCGGTGAACCGCCTGAGAGGTGGACCTTTAGCCACATCAGTACCGGATATACTCTTATTCTCAGAAAGTAAGATCTATAAGATGTATACGCATATCACAGAATATTATAGATCCATTACAGTAGAGTTATCTTAATTGCCGAAAATTAAGCTAAGTATATCATCTTACCTTACTTCACCCTCTGGCTCTGATACCAAAGGACACGGAAGGTTAACCCTCTAAAAGATGGGGGAAGAAATACCTAAAGAAGATGAAGTAAGGAGGAAGCAAGGAAGAATACAATAAATTATAGATTAATTTAGACGGATAAACCAGTCATATATTATATAACTAATATATATTATATATATACTATAAATGAAACAATTAAACTCAGGCGGATTAACCGACCATATGCATGGAATGCAAAAAAGAAAAAAATTAATAAAAGATATATTATATTAAACTTGAAAATATGAAAATTATAAGTTAGATTAGAAAGCTAACCAGGAGTATGGTAGGGATATATATATATATATATATATTATATATATATATATATTATATATATATATTATATATATATATATATATTGTTATTTCTTGTAAAGATGTTTTAAGCCACAATTGGGAATATATTGAAGAAGACTCATTGTATTATTATGAAGGGAGGGAAAGGACTCGCAATGAACATTACCTTCGACGGTATAATTATGGAAGATGTGAAGAATCCCATTGTTGTAGATCAATTCTACTGTGACAAAAAGGTGAATGTCCAGAACAGGTAATCAAACTTCAATTTTCTTTTTTAAATATTTTTCTTGCACAACACAACACACACACCACAACACACACACTATATATATATATATATATATATTATATATTATATAATATATGATTATATTATTTGGTTAAATTACAATTTTTTTTATTATTATTTTTTGGCAGAAGGAAGCAGTTAAAATAAAAGATGTGGTATACAGGAACATACAAGGATCAAGCGCTACTCAAATGGGAATGACCTTGAAGTGTAGCTCAAACATTCCTTGTGAAGGAATTAAATTGGAAAGTGTAGAGTTAACCTACAATGGTGGAAATATCTTGGCTTCTTGTTCTAATGCCAATGTATTAAGAAAAGGGACTGTTTCCCCTAGTTGTCCATGATACAATGACCTCACACCCAAGTCCCTATTAAATTTCTTGGAAAATATATATATATATACAATGATTGGTACCAGAAAATACTTCCTCCATACGATTTCTTTTCTTCATCTTATGAATTTAGGTTTCATTTAGCGTTCTTAATCTAATGATTAATAATTAATATTCTCATTAATAATTGGTTATAAAAGAACAGAAGTTAAGTGTTTATTTTGAATTAAAAGACTTATTAATTACATAAAGGTGTGAAATTTAATTTTTAAAAATTTTAAATTTCAACAATTTTTTTTTTTACTAATTTTAAAAATATATATTAATTTAATCAATATATACATTTTCGATTTTAAGTAAATTGTAGGTATTTAAATTTAATTATATATTATTTTAATATTTTAATATATAAATATTTATATATTAAGATAAAAATAATTATTGAATTTGGTCCTAAACAAATTTAATTTTCACATATGTTCAATTACACAAGTATTTAAACCCTCAATTTTGTTATTGTTGACTTTGGGGAGGATAGTGAGAAGAGAAGCAGATTTTTATTTTCTGATTTTTCTAATTAGATTTTTTTTTTAAAACATTTATATGGTAAGACATTTTATCTCTTTATTTATTTATTTTTTCTTTTCACTTGTAATCACATTTGTACTATTTTCTTTTAATGAATTAAATATAAAAACGATTAAATTTTTAAATTTTCTAACTAAATTTGTTAAAAAGGATTCTTATTTTTCTTTTTTAAAAAATATTTACGACTTTAAAAGTAAAAAAAAAAATTAGGATGATATAATGGAACTCTGACTATTAGAAAGTGTGTATTAGTATAAAAAATAAAATAAAATAAAATTACATATTTATATTAATGGCTAATATTTTGCACATCAAGCTTTTTTTCCTATATTTTGCATATAATTTTTCAGACAAGTTTTAATAATGGAGGATTCACCCATAATTTTAACATCACCATTGTTTTTTTCCCCTCTTACTTTCCATTTTTTAAATTTTAAATTTACCCTAATTCTTTTTTTTTTGTATTTCTTTTATTTCTTCAAATATGTCTTTCTTGTTTTTTCTATTTCTCAAAACCCTTTTTTAATTTTTTTTTTCAGACTTTTGATATGCTGATTTTTTTAATTAGATTTTTTATTTTTATATGGTGAGAATTTTTTTTTTCACTTGTAATGACATTTATACCATTTTTTATTAATCAAATATAAAAATTGTTAAATTTTTAAATTTTTTTAATATAATCCGTTAAAATAACTTTATTTTTTCTCTAATAAAAAATTTAGAACTTTAAAAGTTAAAACTAAATTTATTTGAAATCAAACTTACTAGTTTTATTGGTATTAAAATTTCATTGCAAAATTGAAAAATAACAGTTAGAAGAATCTTAAAAAAGTGATAAAAATAATTATCATCAAAGTCATAAATGTAATCTACGACATCTTGATATTATAGAATTTTGTTAAATAATTTTTTATTTTAAAATATTTTATCATTAAAAAAAAAAAAAGAGAGAGATTACCTAAATGCAGCCAACCTTAGAAATTCGTTAGTCAAAATATAGTATACAAAAAGAAGACAGCAACTAATCCTTTTACAGGAAGTTGGAAAAACCCATCCCTCTATCTGCGGCGCACGCACTCACCAAACTTCTTTTATTTATCTATTTATTTTTTAATGTGGTATTATTTTTATTTTTTTTTTACACTATCACATAGAATAATTGGTGAATTTAGTCTTAAATAAATTTATTTTTGATAAATTCAGTCTAAAAAAATTTATTTTAACTTTTAAAATTTTAATTTTTTTAAAGTAAAATAAGATTTTTTTTTGACAGATTCCACTAAAAAAAATTAAAAATTTAGCGGGTTTTATATTTAATAAATTAAAAAAAAGTAAAAATATCGTTATAAATTAGGAGAAAAAAAAGATATTATATATTTATTTATTTATTTAAACAAAAGAATTGAAATATCCTAACCATATAAAATTTTTTTAAAAAAAAACCTAATTAGAAAAATTAGAAAACAAAAAATTTATCTTCTTCTTCCGATCATGGAAAGTCTTTAATCCAAAGTGCTTCTCTTCTCAGCTATCCTCCCCAAAGCCAACAGTCACAAAATCAAGAATTTGAATGTTTCTGTAATAATAATATATAAGAGAAGTGACTAATTATTAGATATTTATATTTTTAAACCATGAAACTAAACTTTGGTTGAACTTTAGTTTCTGCATCATGTTGCGGTATTTTAGATTTTGTATTAATTAAATAGATGGATTCTTTATTTGGTATAATTACTTATTTGCATAAGATGTTTGAACTTTTACAATTATTGTGCCACAAGAGTAGTAGAAATGCATAATTTTAAACTCCTCAGAGATTTTTTCATTTGAATTTATGGTTTTATATTGTTCTTATTTTTAATTTGAGGCTTAGAAGTCACTGTTTTGCTTCTAAAAATTTTCTTACCCTGCTAATAGATGAAATATTTTAACTCTCTGATTTTTTAATTTTTATAGTGAAATATCAATTCCATTAAAAATGACTGACAAACTTGGATGTAGAATAATAACAAACACATCTGAGTTCCTCTTATAGCTGAATTTAGTTTTTCCTAAATACCATATGTGCTTGGATTTGACAAGAAGAGTTTAATTATGTCAAATAATGTATTATTATTATAGCAACATTCAAACCCTAAATTTTGTGACCGTTGACTTTGGGGAGGATATGGGAGAAGACAAAACATTTTTGATTGAAGATGGACTTTGGAAGATATACGAAGACCAAGACGATTTTTTTAATTAGGTATTTTATTTTTTAATTTTATATGATTAGAATATTTTTATTATTTTGTTTAAATATATATATTTTTTTTCTTTTTAAAAAAAATTATAATGATATTTTTACTATTTTTTAATTAATTAAATATAGAATTTATTTTTTAAAAAATATTTATGATTTTTAAAATTAAAAAAAAAATCTTAACACTGAATTTATAAAAAATAAATTTATTTGGTACTCATCTCACTAATTATTTTTATCGCATAATGTCTTAGATTAATGTCCACAAATTTAAGACTAATTTCGCAGTCGAATGCGTAATTTATGGCACGAAATATCTTATTTACCATATCCACTTTTTACCTTTACCGTGATTGTGTTTAAACTGTAGACTCGTTATCTATTTATAGGGCGCAATTTCCGTTAGACTGATTTCAAACAAAAACAATGTCTGGGCAATTCACTTTCGCCGCTACAGTTTTCGCCGCTTTGTTGTTTTATTCGTCCTCCGGCGTTTGCAGCTCCGGGCAAGGATTATTAGACTCCGATCATTATTCTCGCCCGAGAGTTCTTTTTCGGGAAAAGAGCCACGCCGATTTCGGAAACCAGTTGAAAAATGCAGCAAGTAATAGTGGTAATGCTAAACCGAAGGAAATTAATGTGGATGCTTTCGGAGCTAAGGGGGACGGAAGTGATGATACTGAGGTAATCTACTACAACTTCGATTAGTTTTTTCGATATTTGTCTTTGAATACAAAATTTGTGAATTAGGAGAATTTTTTTCCGGAATTTTATTCATCGCAGGCATTCCTTAGGGCTTGGCATAGTGCTTGCTCCTCTGTTTCAGATGAAATTGCATTTAATGTTCCTGCTGGAAAAGTATACAATCTTAAGCCAGTTACGTTTGCAGGTCCTTGCAAATCCGATATTGCTGTCAACGTAAGTTGGAAATTAAGGTTGTTTGTGATGGATTAGCAACAATTTTTTTTCTTCTGCTTCCTTTTGTTTGTTTTAATTTTTATGTTTGGATTAGCAACAAATTAAGTATGAAATTCCTGTGTAAACATGTAGATTTATGGAACAATCGCGGGATCGAAGAATCTGGCAGATTATAAGTATAATTTTACAAGATATTGGATCATATTTGAGAATATCACAGACTTGACAGTTCAAGGAGGTGGAACAATTGATGGAAATGGTCAAGTCTGGTGGCCTAAACGTTGCAAAGTCGATAAAAACAGAGTAAGTATAATGTTTCCATCTGATTTGATCAATCTTTCAGTTCTGATTTCCTTTTTTCAAAAGTAATTAATTCATTTCTTTCTACTTTTTTTTTTTTTTAAATCTTTTTGCAGCCTTGTGAGAATGGGGCAAAGGTAAGGATTTAGGCCAATTATGATTTTATGAAAGGAAGTTTAATTTCTCTGTTTGAACGTTTTTCCTTTGTAACATCTCATCACACACGCAGGCTCTAAGCTTCAAAGGCTGCAATAATTTGTTGCTGCATCACTTGAAATTCATAAACCCACAGCAAATGCACATCCATCTTGAGAATTGTATTAAAGTTGATGTATCGAATCTGGTAATGAATGCCCCGGGAGACAGTCCGAATACGGATGGCATTCACGTCTTGGGATCAAGACATGTTAGCATCAAGAACTGTGATATCCGCACAGGTAATAACCCCCCCCCCCCCCCCCCCCCAAAAAAAAAAAAAAAAAAAAAACCTTAGGACCTTCAGTGTTTTCTTTTTCTAAGCTGATTAAGTAATAAGGTTATTAATTTGATTCACATTAGAACTTGTACTGTATTTTTACCATCTGCTATAATCTTAGATGAATATTTTAAGATTCTTAGATAAGAATCATTAATAAAAAAAATGCTGTCTTATGGACATGTAGTTGAAAGAAACCATTTGGTTTTGCAGCCTCATGAATAGTTGTGGGTAGCACTGAAATTTGACTTCTCACTTTTTTTTGGCACAGGTGATGATTGTATTTCTATTATTGCCGGAACACATCAAATTGAGGTAACAAATATAACGTGTGGACCAGGTCACGGAATCAGGTAAGCAGAATTTCTGTTAAAACTAATTTTTTATTATTACATTTGACTTGTTTTTTCTCGGCAGAAAACATAAAAATATTGTTTAATTTTTCTATTGAAAATACTATTATAAATGTTAACTTTATTTTAGAAGGATTACATTTTCTTTAACCTTTTAAAATGATGGTCTAAAAACACGAAAATTTTCCCTTTTTTAGTATTGGTAGTCTAGGGAAGGAAGGGGCAACGGATGCAGTATCGGATATTCTAGTGAAAAATGCGACACTCACGGGAACAGATAACGGTGTTAGAATAAAGAGTTGGCAGGTGAGATTCACTTTTTCTGAGTTTATATATAATGTTGATCTCTCTCTTAAAAAAGCTAATAGATTCATCAAAATGGTTTTGAGAAGCAAAAGTAATGATATGATTCGGTATGGAAAAATGGGTACGGTCATTATAATGTGTTTTCTTGACCTTACCATAGAGTCATTAAGGTAAATAATTATTAACTTGAAGAAATAATTGAGCAACAGTAATTGTTGCATTTAGTTCTCAATATATATATTAAAAAGTTAGGTGTTTAATAATTTAATTTAAAAAAAAAAAAGTTGTTGTCAAGAAGGCATTACTCACGAGTTTGAGATATAATAGAGGTAAAAGTATCAAATAAGTATTTTTTAATTGAACAAAGTGTTATTTTAAGTATATTTATAGTAATTTTTAATAATTTTATAATTTTTTGACATTTATAAGAAATTTTTAATTTTTTCAATTATATTAATTGAGAAGGAAAATAGTATGGAATTTTATTTTTAAAAAATTATAAGTAACATTATTATCTCAGTGACATCTGTTTTACGTGAATAAAAGTTATAAAAAGAAGAAAATAAAGAGTTTTTTAGATTTAAATGAGTTGGAATTGATAGTAAATAATAATAAAATATCTATCAACCATACTTATATTTGCTTAACATATGAAGTATGGTGAATGGAGGAAAGATTGGGGCACACATTAAATACCCTATCAATTGCACACCAACTACCTATTTATTTTGTCCTTTTTAGATTTGTCAAATATAGATTGGACAAACTTTTATTATATTTTCTAAGAATAATTATTTTTAAATTTGAGTAGAAACGAAGAATTATATAAATTTTTAAAATTTTGTAATTAAATATAAAAATTATAGTTGAAATTCTTAAGAACTTTCTTTTAAATACATAAATGAATAAAAAGGGAAAACTTTAATATTATATATATTGTTATAATAGTTTCTATAAAGATGTTTTAAGCCCCAAATTGGTAATATATATTGAAGAAGATTCATTGTATTGTTATGAAGGGAGGGAAAGGACTCGCAATGAACATAACCTTCGACAGTATAATTATGGAAGATGTGAAGAATCCCATTGTTGTAGATCAATTCTACTGTGACAAAAAGGGTGAATGTCCAGAACAGGTAATCAAACTTCAATTTTCTTTTTTAAATATATTTTCTTGCACAAAACACACACATATATATATATATGATTATATTATTTGGTTAAATTACAATTTTATTATTATTATTATTTTTTGGCAGAAGGAAGCAGTTAAAATAAAAGATGTGGTATACAGGAACATACAAGGATCAAGCGCTACTCAAATGGGAATGACCTTGAAATGTAGCTCAAGCATTCCTTGTGAAGGAATTAAATTGGAAAATGTAGAGTTAACCTACAATGGTGGAAATATCTTGGCTTCTTGTTCTAATGCCAACGTATTACGAAAAGGGACGGTTTCCCCTAGTTGTCCATGATACAATGACCTCACACCCAAGTCCCTATTAAAATTCTTGGGGAAAAAAAATTGGTTCTAGAAAATTAACGAAAATACTTCCTCCATACGATATTTTTCTTCATCTTATTAATTTTGGTTTCATTTACTGCTCTTAATCTAATGATTAATAATTAATATTCTCATTAATAATTGGTTATAAAAATCAATATTAGTGTAACAACTACATCAAATTTTAAAAAATAACTTTTTATTTTTATCTTCTAATCAAGAAAAGAATCAATTATTAGTATTTAAAAGAAAAAGAGAAAAAAAAAGGATAGATTTCCATGTATATTATGGAGCTAATTAATTGCATATAAAAGAAGAATATCTAATTAAAGTTATTAATAGTAAGTAAATATTATTTAATTGTGAATCATTTCAGATATTTTTTGGTTAAAATTATAATTAAATCAAAGAATATATGCAGGAGGAGTCATATACAGTAAGAAGTGCCCATTAAAGATTTTCCACTGCAGAAGATTTTAAACGTGTGGCCTTCAGCCGCTTCTCCATGGTCCACATATAGTGCAATAGTCAGGAATAAATAATGTCTCCCTTTCATTTTTTTCTTTTTTCTTTTATATATATATATATATATTAGCCAAAAATAATTTCACTTATAATTTTTATAAAATATAAATTTAATACATTGAGATAGAACACACATAATTTAGTTAATAGCAATTTTATTCATGATTTTCATAAATTATAAGTTTGAGATATTGAAAAAATGTTTCAAAAAATTATATAATATATATATTCTCCATGGTCCACATATAGTGCAATAGTCAGGAATAAATAATGTCTCCCTTTCTTTTTTTTCTTTTTTCTTATATATATATATATATATATATTAGCCGAAAACAATTTCACTTATAATTTTTATAAAATATAAATTTAATACATTGTAGAGATAGAATACACATAATTTAGTTAATAGCAATTTTATTCATGATTTTCATAAATTATAAGTTTGAGATATTAAAAAAAAATTTCAAAAATTTATATAATATATATATATATATATAGAATAATTGGTGAGTTTGATCCCAAACAAATTTAGTTTTGGCAAGTTGAGTCCCAAAATATTTTTTTTAACTTTTAAAGTCTCAAACTTTTTTGTAGAGAATAATAATAAGGTTCTTCTTGACGGATTCTGTCAAAATTTCTAAAATTTTAACGGTTGTTTGTCTTTAGTTAATTAAAGACAATGATAAAAAAATCATTACATGTGAAAATAAATAAAGAAATATTTAAACAATGAATAAAAATGTCATCACATTTAAAATTTAAAAAATAAAAAATATATCAAAGGATATCAAAATCTTTCGTCAATCTTCTTCTTTCCTACAAAATTTTTATCCGTTTTTTACATTTTTAAAGAAAGAAAAAAGAAAAAAATAGAGAAGAATAAGAGCATCTTTGTAGAAAGAGAAAGAAAAACAAAAGAAGAGAAATTCTAATATGAATCTGAGTTTAAATTCTGGTTCATCATCTTCTTACCCATAGATCTTCAAGCTCTTGTGATATGTTCATCAAAGGAAGATATTGACTCTTCATCAAAATTAATGATACTGGACACCACCCATCCAATAATTGTGTACTCAGACTATTAAAAAATTTACTTATTTTAAATAATGTTATAGAACATATTGAAATATTATATTTTAAATGAATATAGGAAATCCACAATTAGTCATCATCAATTATAAGGAAACATGTATCCTTTTTTCTACAAGAGCTTTGAAGGCTATCAAAACATGAATATTTGCAAATTGCAAATCATAACAAATATAATTTGATATTGGGAATACCTTCATCTACAGTGGTTGTAGGTTTTACCATGTAACTCCTCATTCTCATAAAATCACCAACAATATACACCCTTTTTTTTTTGTCAAACGCATGTAAACCATTTAACGTTCTCTTAATCCGAACTAGAGTTAGAGATGGGGAAACATGCACAAAAACAAACACTTCTCCCTCTTCACTCAGAAGTTCTTTCCACTCTTTCATTTGTCGGCCTAAGCTGGCCAAATAAAGGGACTAGTGTACATGTGGATAATTTTTTGTTGTGTCTTGTGGAGTGACATAAGGTTTTATTGAAAATATTGTCTTATTATTTGACTGTAATAATGTTTCTTGTAGATTTTATTGGTTAAAGATTCGTTATATTACTCTTTTCTATTACAGCTTATTCTTTTTACTAGCTAAAGATTCGTTATGTTGCTCTTTTTTATTACAATTTATTCTTTTTACAAAACTTCGATGCTTATCAACTGGAATATTTCTGTTGGGAGAAAAACTTTCATTATTAACAAAAAAAAAATATTAATGCTCTTGATAGTTGCTAAAAATTTATATTATTCCCTCATATTACAAAAATTACTTTGGATGATATTTTATACAATTTAAAACAAAAGGTAAATGTATTCTCTAGAGAAAGGTTCTAGTCAAAAATAATGATTGGACCCTTGGAACAATTTTAGATTTCATACAAACTGAAAATCAAGATAACCACAAGTTCAAAAGTTGAATTAATAACTGAATTAACTTCCTACTAAAAAAAGCTTTGCTTCCTAAAAATTGAAGATAAAACCACCATAAGAATACATATCGTATATTGATTTCATCTACAAGTTTCTAGAGAAGGGAAAAAAACTCCAGCAGCATGGCAAGACTACCCCCAACAACCACCATCAATATTTTCCTACGTATTGGATGGTCAATGCTGCATTAACAAATGTGTTTAAGCCTGCAAATAGAATCAATAGACTTATATCAATAAAATATTACAACACAAATACTTACTCAAATATATTCATGATAAAGAATGTGAATACTTACTCAAACATCGATTCAAATGTCTTTGAATTTAACATTCCATATTTGCTCCCACTTGAATTCGTTTCTTGTCGTCTAGAACAACTTTGATTTGTCAAATGAGTTTTAATGATTGAAGATTCACTGAGTATTTCAATATCACCACTGTCCTCTTTCTCTTGAAACAAAATAACTTTATTTCTTTCAATTGGTTAAAATTTGAATTTTCTAAATCTCTCTTTCTCGTTTTTTCTTTTTTCTTTCTATAAAGACTTCTTCTTCAATTACTTTTATTTCTTTTTTCTTTCTTCAAAGATGTTAGAAAAAGATAAAAATCTTGTGTCAGAGAGAAGAAGAAGAAGATTAACCGGAGAAGAAGAAGATTGACGACGACTTTTGATATTCTCACTATTTTGATAAATTTTTTATTTTTAAAATTTTAAATATGAAGACATTTTCAAAATAAAAATTTAAAAAAATATGAGGACATTTTTATCTCTACATTTAATTTTATTATTATTATTATTATTTTCTTTTTTTATTTTCACATGTAATGACTTTTTTATCCTTGTTTTTAATTAACTAAAGACAAACAACCGTTAAAATTTTAGAAATTTTGACAGAATCCGTCAAGAAAGACCTTATTATTCTCTACAAAAAAAATTTTGGGACCTTAAAAGTTAAAAAAAATATTTTGAGACTCACATTGCCAAAGATAAATTTGTTTGAGATCAAACTCACCAATTATTCTATATATATATATATATATATATATATATATATTGGGGCGACGGGGAATGGATAGCTTTGTGGGTATTAATTGGCACATCCCCAACTATACAAATTGTCATGCGTTTCCATAATTATACAATTCAAATCTTACCATAAAGGTGATGACATTGACTTTGATTTACAATAATACTTTTCCAATTCCTTTTCAATCTTTCTTCCACAAAATTATAACTTTTTAATATTTTTTTTAAGCGTTAAATAAGAGTTAAAAGTAAAATTTGTATAGTTTGGTCATATATATATATATATATATATATATATATATAATCACAACAGATAAATTGCATCTTAATTAGCCCCATATTGTTTTCAAGATTCCATTACTATAAAATGGGATTTACAAAATTCCACCAACAGTATCATGCCATGGATATCATTGTTAATTATCTTTTATAAATTGAAGTTTCTTGACTCAGACAACAAATAATATATATATATATATATATATATATATAATACATACATACATATAGATCTGCGTGTGTAAGGACAGACCACACGTACATGCACGTGTATGGACTGAGGAGTGGGAAAAGAGGAAGGGACAAAGAGAGGACAAGAAAGTGATAAAAGCGAAGTAGCATTGAGTTGGACACTAGAAGAAAGACAAAGAGTATGTTTTTTTTCTTTTCTTTTTTTTTTTTTTCTCCTCTAGATTTCAACTATAAACCATCTTCTTGCATATACATTATATATATACATTATAGAGAGAAAGGGAGATTTAATTTGAAGAAAAAAACTTTGTATTTAGATATATGTATTAAATATAACCTAATGTTATAACAGATAAAATAACGTAGTTCGAAACATAAATTTGTAAAGAAAGGAATAAGAAAGGGAAAGAGATTAAGAGAGAGAGTGTTCGATATAAAGATAAAGAGAGAGGATTAAGAGAGAGAAAGAGATTAATTCACTTATTCTTGTTGGGCTCCCATCCAACACTTGAGCGTACTTGCTTTAACAGACAAAAGGGTGGGTTGAGATTAATAAATTAAATAAATAAAAGAAGAAGAAGAAGAAGAAGAAGCGTTAGTCTCAAAGAAAGGACTTTGTTTTTTTTTGTTCATCTTTCTTCCCTTTCCCATCTTTTCTCTCCATACTTTTTTCCATTTCTGTTTCATCTTTTTTGTCAAATAACTGTAGAAAAAAGAATGGAAGGAGATGAGAGGAGGGAGACGACATGCACTAATAATAACGGTGATGATCATCATCATGAACAAAACAAAGTATTCAACAGAATTTGTGTTTTTTGTGGTAGCAGATCAGGTTACCGGTCATCTTTCAGTGATGCTGCTCTCCAACTTGGAAAACAACTGGTGACACATCATATCTGCATATATATATATCATGCATACACTTGATTAATTTTTGACTAATTTGAATCTAATAAAAATTATGTTCACATAATCTAACTCTTTTTCAGGTGGAGAAAAAGATTGATCTTGTTTATGGTGGAGGAAGTATAGGATTAATGGGATTAGTTTCAAAAACAGTATTTGAAGGTGGTTGTCATGTTCTAGGGTATGCTTTCTTTTCTTCTTTTTATCATTAATTAGGGTTTTTGATTTATTTTAATCACATTTTGTAAAGTATTCATTTTCAATTTCTTGTTCTTTTTTTTTTTGTGTTCTATATAGAATAATGCCTAGAGCTCTATTGTCCCATGAGGTATATTTTCCTTACTCCTTTTTTCCTACTCAATTTCCATAAACTATAAGTAAGGATGGATTGTTCTTCATTTTCAATTTTTTTTATTTATTTGTTTTGCTAAAAATGAGTATGAGCAGTTTTAGCGGTTACAGATATCAGGAAAAACTTATGGGGACCTAAAAATAGTTTCAGACATGCATCAAAGGAAGGCAGAAATGGAGAAACATGCTGATGCTTTTATTGCACTTCCAGGTCAACAATTTTATATATATATATATATATCTTTCAAGAGGAAAAAGAAAATAGCAAGTTATGTAAGTTCAATCTTAACTTTTATTTAGGTGGCTATGGAACCATGGAGGAATTGTTGGAGATGATTACATGGTCCCAATTGGGAATTCATGAAAAGCCAGTGAGAATTTTTTCTTCTTTTTTCTTGAGAATATATATATATATTTGTGTGTGTGTGTGTATTTTTTCTAAATCAAGAAATTCCATGGCCTTTTTCTTTGGTGGTGATGGTGGTGGACAGGTGGGGTTGTTAAATGTAGATGGATACTATGATGGATTGCTTGCATTGCTCGACAAAGGTGTGGAGGAAGGGTTCATTGAAGATTCAGCTAGAAATATATTGATTTTAGCTGATACACCAAATGACTTGATCAACAAAATGGAGGTATATTTCATTATATATATATATATATATATATATAGTTAAATTCAGATATATGTTAACGTTACGTTAAAAAAGACTTAATCTTTACTCGGAATAATAATTATTAAGTTTGATTGAACAAAAAGAAACAAAACAAAAGGAAAGGGTAAAGGATATTAACTTTTTGACTCATCTTTTGCAGGAATATGTACCAGGCGGCCATGGAAGAGTTGGTGCAAGACAAAGTTGGGAAAACGATCAATTATTAGAGTCTACAGTAAGTGGACGGGAAGCTTAGATCTCTATCAATCTTATCTGTATATATATATATATATATATATATATATATATATATAGATAGATAGATAGATATATATAATCATCAAGAAAATGACAGAAAAAATTAACAAGAAAAGAAAACCGCCCTTTATCATCATTTCTTTATGTAGTGGGGAATTCAAGGATCCCTACATATATATATATATATATATATATATATATATTACTATAAAAGCAATAATTTATGCCTATTTTCTCTTTTTCTTGCTTTCTTATTGTTTGGCCATTTGACTATTTCAATAAGAGGGACAAATTGGAAACAGAAAAAGTTAAAAACATAAGGAATTATTCTCTATGTAAAATTTAAATTAATAAAAATTGTAAGAAAAAAATATTTTTGGTATGCGGCATAGGAGAAAAATGCTTCAGAAATTCAACTACTGAACAATCTTTGGTTCTTTTAATATCATTATGACGGATAATATCATTAGATATTTAACTTTTCCACTTCAAACTAATTATATGTCATAATTATAGTTTAATTTTTCCTTCCTCCTCCTGCTCTGCTCCGGCCCCACACCATCGCGCACTTTTTGCGGTTTTTTTTGGTTGCGTACAGTACACACTAAGTAGCAGCAACCGTCATGAATTCCATCTCCATTATACCGGGAGTCACAATGAATACCCACAAGTCCTACGATGTTCGCTTCTTCTCTGACAGCATTCACACCACCGTCACCAGGGACCCAGAAATAGTTGCCGATTGGCTCTCGATAACGGAGCAAATCAACCGTCGTCGTCTCGATTATCTCGTCGTGGCTCTCCTCCACACCGAATGTAGCGATAATGTCGACCGCCAGGAAAATCCGGTGTCTATTCTTCAAATCTGTGTAAGCCGTCGCTGCCTCATTTTCCAAATTCCTGATCCCGTTTCTATTCCCAATAAGCTCCGTGAGTTTTTGGCTAACGAGTATATTTTTGTGAGCGTTGATATACAGAATCATTTGGAGAGGTTAGAGGAAATGTATAATATTATTATTGGGGGTGAAAGGATTTTGGATCTACGTAAGTTGGTTGCTGAAACGTACGATGACAATAACTGCTACAATGTTGGGTTGACAGATCTGGCCATGAAAGTGCTTGGAAAGTCCGTGGAGAGACCCGTACAGGTCAGCATGAGCAGATGGGATGAAACATGGTTGACTAATGATCAGATTATGTATGCCTGTTTAGATGCCTATATTTCCTTTCAGATTGGTAGGCTACTCAATCGATGCGAAGTTGGATCACCATGAGATCACCATGGATTTTGGGCATATGTGAAGAAATAATCTGTTGACTAGCCTCATGGTCTTGGCGGATTGCTTATAAAAATCTCGAATATTATACGGTTTTCTTGTCTTGCATGGATTCCAATGGATATCACGAGTTTTCTTTGCAGAGGTTATTGATGATTGTTTGATTTCTGGGTTTCCAATCTGTTTACAACGTGATGAGTATTTTCCCTTTTTCTGTTTTTGGGTATATTCTGTTCTGTCTCTGTTTCTTCCCTTTCTTCAAAAGATTGCAGAGCGTCCAGTTTCTGATGTTTTAAGAGCAATTTCTTGGAAGGTATTTATAAAATTTTCGCGCCCAAATAATACTCTTTAAATAATTCATTATGTCAGTTAAACACAATAAAATGACAACTTCTTTTAAATTTCATTGTGATAAAATATTACAAAAGATAAATAATTAATGTGAATAAAATATTAATTTAAAATTAAATTGAATGAATGTATTAAATCTAAAAAATTTTAGAGAGTAAAAAAGAAATATTAATCTGATTTTAAATAATTTGGAATTTATAAAAAATAAAATAAATTTATTCTTAATATAAATTAAACATTCTCTCTAAAAGATCATATTGTAAACAAATTTTATTTTTGATGTATTTTTTGTAAATTAAAAATTAAATTATAAAGAAAATAAATTACGTATAAATTCGTTGATTCCATCTGTTGATAAGAGCTTCTAGATTTTTTTTCCAGTCTTCGACTTTGACAAAATTTTTTAATATTTTTCTTATTTTTTTTAAATTGTATATCAATTTTTTATTTTTTTTAGAGTTTCTGCATTTTAGCTGTAAGTTGAAAATTTGACTATTTATTTATAAATGGAAGGATGACAATTAATTGCTAAGTCTTATTAATTAAAAAATATCTTAATATCTAAATATTTATATATTTAAATAATATTTAATTGTATATTTTAAATATATAATTAAATTTAAGTATTTAAATATATGAAAAAGAAAAAAATAAATAAATTATTCAATGGGAGACCTTGGATATAGGACTGATTATGTTGAAAATTCAATTCATTTGCAATTCCATTTCTAGCCCTAACTCCTAATCTGAAATCCGAGTAAGTCTATAGAGGGAGGAGGCGTTAGAGACAGAAAATGGGGGTCTGTAGCGATCCTACCCAAGACGGCTCCGATGAACAGCAGCGCCGCTCGGAGATCTACACCTACGAAGCTCCATGGCACATCTACGCCATGAATTGGAGTGTCCGCCGAGACAAGAAATATCGTCTCGCTATCGCCAGCCTCATGGAACAGAGCCCTAACCGCGTCGAGATTGTTCAGCTCGACGATTCCAATGGGGAGATTCGTTCCGACTCCAAACTCCGATTTGATCATCCCTTTCCTCCTACAAAGGTTATCTTCGTTCCCGACAAGGAGTGCCAGAAGCCCGACCTCCTCGCAACCTCTAGCGACTTCATACGCGTCTGGCGAGTCGCTGATGACGGCAGTCACGTTGAGATGAAAAGTCTGCTCAATAACAACCGGAATAGTGAGTACTCGGGCCCTCTTACTTCCTTTGATTGGAATGAAGCTGAGCCCAAGCGTATTGGCACCTCTAGCATTGACACAACCTGTACTATTTGGGATATTGAACGGGAGACTGTTGACACACAGCTAATCGCCCACGACAAGGAGGTCTATGACATCGCCTGGGGTGGCGTTGGAGTCTTTGCATCCGTTTCCGCGGATGGCTCTGTTAGGGTTTTTGACCTCCGTGACAAGGAGCATTCCACCATCATTTATGAGAGCTCTGAGCCAGACACACCCCTAGTCCGGCTCGGATGGAACAAGCAGGATCCCAGGTACATGGCAACTATCATAATGGATAGCGCTAAGGTCGTTGTTCTGGATATTCGCTTCCCTACTCTTCCAGTGGTAGAGCTGCAGAGGCACCAGGCTAGCGTCAACGCCATCGCCTGGGCACCCCATAGCTCTTGCCACATATGCACTGCTGGTGATGACTCCCAGGCTCTCATTTGGGATCTTTCCTCTATGGGCCAGCCAATAGAGGGTGGATTGGATCCTATTTTAGCTTATACTGCTGGCGCGGAAATTGAGCAGCTGCAATGGTCCTCTTCTCAGCCTGATTGGGTTGCTATTGCATTCTCGAATAAGCTTCAGATCCTTAGGGTATGACTGAAATCTAATTCTCCAAACTGTGAAGTTGCTGCAATAGCTACATGTACCTAATTAACCATTTTATATAATCACTTGTTAGGCCCAGGAGTGTATGTGTGTTACATTTAAAGATAGTTCAATTTGTTACATCTGCTGCTACTTCTTATAGACCAGCTTTGTAGAAATTGGTTATTCAAAGGGATATCTCAAGAAAAAGAACTCCATAAAATTTCAATTATGGACTTTTTGTCTTCTATTTGCATTTAAGTTCATGTACTATGTGCAAGTAGTTGAATTTGATTTAGTTCAATGGAACTGTTCAAATTTGTATATTGCATAACTCTCTTTCTACTTATATGTTGTGGGATGGAGTATGGTTAGGGGATGCCTTGATTTCTTTGAGAATGAATGTTTGTGAGAATAGCACATGGTAATTTTCTTCTAGTCAATTGGCTTTCCCTGTATCCTTTCTCCGTAATACAATTGGGAGTAGTAGCAGGAAGGGAGTGATATGTCACGCAAGTTATCTTGGAATTCAGATAGGCTCAATATTTCTAATTAAGTGGTTAATTTTGGCTGAAATTGCTTGAACATTTCATACGAGTGAATAACATTCTTTATAGCTCTGATCTAATAATATGAAGTGCAGGCATGCATCTAAAGAGGTTGATCAGGCAGTTTTAGCCCACAAAATTGCTATATAATTTTGAAATTTGAACAAGTTGAATGTAAATGGGTAGAGAGAGTTCAAGAACATAAACTTGATGCTGCTGCTGATAGGATGTTTTAGTATTTTAGGAAGATGGTAAAGTAAGTCTTAA
Source organism: Asclepias syriaca (assembly GCA_027405835.1). Classification (NCBI taxonomy): domain Eukaryota; kingdom Viridiplantae; phylum Streptophyta; class Magnoliopsida; order Gentianales; family Apocynaceae; genus Asclepias; species Asclepias syriaca. The sequence goes on from CM049927.1 coordinate 20,477,807, forward strand.
TGAATAGAAATGATGTACAGATCTTCCTTTAGTAGTGGATTGGAAAATGATTTAATTGATTCTCTTCTTGAAGGACGGACAAAATGATAGGTATGGTAGGGGAGGATGAAAAATATTTTGCTTTCATGTCTATAGTTTACCTGAAAGCAAAGGTTTATGAAGTTTGTGTTTCATGGACAAAGCATAAATTGGCTTCATTTAATGTGAGAAGCTTCACTCTAAATCATTAAAACTGTTGGTTGTGTAGTATGTTTAATTGGTGAAGAAATTTAGCTTTTGGGATTGATGATATCACAAAAAGTTATAGTTTTGGAAAGTCTTAATTCTCTCTGATTCTATTGATAACCGATAGTGGCATCTTAGTGGTGATCTTGTAACTCCAAAAGCTGTTACAAACCTTATTATCCCAGCTGGAATGCCATGTATGGCAGAGCATGGTACCGACTTTTGTTTCACTGTTGTAACTTCTTCTTCTTCTTCTTTTTTCTTTTTTTTTTCACATGTTAGCTCTCTTTATTAGATTCTCTGCAAGCCATTGCTCCACCCCACACCCTCAATTAGTCTTTTTCCCTTGGCATTTACATGTATTTTCCAGAATTTTTTTCTTTTTCTTTTATTTTTTTGAAGTTTTTTTCCAGAGCAACTTCTCCTCACTCCCTCCTCAAAGGGGCTTTCCAATTGGACTTTTGTAGATTATAAAATACATGTATGTATTTTATAATGGCTATTATGGGTTTCAGATGAATGAGGAACCTTAACTTGGCGTATGAAAAGGCCAAAAGTTAGATGATGACTGAAGAGGAAGGATTTAATAATTTTGTGGTTAAAGCTTTGGAACTGGTACGAGTGATGAAAGCTTATAAATCAGCACAGGGATGGACTTAGATGAGATAGTTGAAATAAATTTCAATTGCCCTTGATGGTTTGTTCGAAAGATTATGAACAAGCTAATATCCCTGGAAAGCTGAAGAAACAAAAGCAAAAATGTTGAAAGGAAACTTCCATGTTGTGGTTGACTGAAAGAAAACAAATACTAATGCTAGTTGCCAGGGCATGGCCTGAATCTTAGTTGTTTCAGATGTTTTTTTTAGCCAAAGCCCCAGCTACCCTTGTTGCTCGTAATTCTGCAACAAGTTTACTGCTCTTTGAAGGTGATCTTATAAACATTATTATAATGGCTCTCCTATGGGGGAGGCTCAGATGCAGTTGGATGGAAAGGGCGATCATTGATAGAAGGTAACTTTGTACCCCTTCAATGGAAGTTTTATATATAATATATATACATATGTGTGCATGTGTGTACATATTCCAAGGACTGGTAATATTGCAGCACAATTTTGTTAGGGGAGAGTCCGTTGCAATGATCCTTTATCTCATTTTGTGACCTGGAGAATAATCTGTATGGGGATAGCAATACGGTAGTTTGGTTGGGAAAGGGTTGTTGCTCCTTGGTTGCCTTCAGTGTGCAAAGCTTAATTTTAACTTTCTCCTGGTTGATCCTTTATCTCGTTTGGTTAGAACACAACCAAATATTTTAAAATAGTTTTCGTAAAATAGGAGTCTTGGTGATTTGAAAAGGGTAAATTATTCTCCTAATATTTGAATTTTTCAAAAATTTTAAGTTTTGAATTTTTTAAAAATTTTAAGTTTTGTATTTTTATTTATTTTTGATTTGAACTGACACTATAAAATATTACATAATTTGTCATTTCATCTAAAATTTTTGTCGAGTTTTATTTTTAATGGTAATTTTGTCATTTTACTTTATTATTAAAAATCTGAAAAATATTTTTTTTGAATATCAAAGGTTTGATCCTACAACCACATACTTAATTAAATTATATCTACCCACTGGGACAACTATAAATCTATACATTTATTTAACACATACTTAATTAAACCATATATACCGACTGTGACAACTATAAATCTATACATTTATTTGAAACTTAAATTTTATATTGTAATTACAAAAATAATAAAATCATATCTACTCACTAAGTCAACTATAAATATATAAATTTATTTGAAACTTATATTTTATATTGTAATTAAAAAATAATAAATACATATATTATATTATGATTACATTTTATATTTTAAATAAAAATATTCTCAAAAAAAATATTATCAAATGACACAATTTAAACCACAAGTTTTTGTTGTTGTCACCTTTCTCAAACCTTACACTGAAATTCTTCTTCAACTCTTTCGAATTCGTTGTAGAACATGCAGTGAAATTCTAATAATGTCATAATGTCATTGTAAAAAAAATCAAAATTTGTATTTGACAATGAATTCAAAATTTTTAAAAAAGAATTCAAGGTTTGAGGAAGGGAATGACTACGAAAAACATATTGTTTAAATTGTGTTGTCTGGATAATATTTTTTCAGAATCTTTATATTTAATATAATTTTCAAATAATATAAATTTTTGTATTTGTCCTAAATGCTTATTTATTATTTATACGGTTGTGGTTCAAATTTAGGGGTTCACAAATATAATTATGTTAACTTTATTTTGGCATCATCTAATATGCAATAAAAAATATAAGTTCCATACAAGTTAACATGTTAATAGTTGCTCCAGTGAATTAATATGATTTTGGTATTTGTGTGGTTGAGGGATCGGATTTTTCAGATTTTTTAAAATTTTATGAAAAAATAAAAAATTTTGGATGAAGGGCAAGGAGGTGATATTTAAATGCCTCTAAGAATTGGATGGAAAATGAAATCTCGAAAATTTTGAACGAAGGGCAAAGAGATGATATTTTATAATTTAATTGTCAATTCAAACAAAAAATAAATACAGGTAAAAAATTTGAATTTTAAAAAAATTAAAGTATTAATAAAATAATTTAAAAATATTAAACATAATTAATTAACATTGTATCGATAAAAAATAATTTTATTTATGAAAAAAAAAAATGTAATTACTACGGGTATCTTATGCAGTAGATCCCAACGGCTCCCTCTTGGTTAACGCCAGAGAAGGAAAAACGTCATTCGGCAAAGTATCTAATGCCGCGTGGAAAGATTTGTAAAGCAGGTAGTTAAATTAATATTTATAATTTTATAAAATTATAATATTTATAGTCTGTCAGATAATTCATATTTTAATTAAATATTTACTTTTGTTATAAATTATTTTAGAACAAAAAATATAATTTTTTTTAATGTTTTAGTTAAATGTTAATTTTGTTATTTACTATTTTGATTATTGTCCAAAAATATCTTTATTTTTAACCTAAATGTTTCTATATAAATAACTATATGTCTAATTATTTTTATTATCAACTATATTAGTTATTTGCTCGATTTTTTTCTTATTATTAATCTAAGTATTTATTTTTAGAAATGATCAAATTAATTTTTTAAAATAATTATGTGAGAGTCATTTTCATTTATAACTCAAATTTTATGAGTTTAAAATATAATAAAGATATAAATAATAATAATAATAATAATAATAATTTAAAATTAATTAATAACTTTTGATAAACCTATTATTAATTTTAATATTTAGAATATAAATAAATTTAACTGTCTTTTCAAATATATTTTACATTTTTTAATTCATATTTTTCTTTAAATTTCAAGACTTAGAAAAAAAAATTAATGTAAAATTAGAAATACCTTTTATATATATATTTGTATTGAGAGGTGCAGGCAGACAAAGAAAGAAACGTGGCTGGCGATCAAACCAAACGAACAAAATGACGGAAACAATAACTTTTTGATAATGATTGATGATTGAGACAGCAGAGGAAGAAAACTCCCATCATCTCTCCACCACACTACAATTTCACTGAGTGAACCTATACCGAACATTCAAAAAATGCCGTGGTTTTTCTAATAGTATTTAGTAGGGAAAGGATCAGTTGCAGAGTGCGAAATAGGAGAATGGGGAAAAAGGAAGAAGAGGAGGTGGGGAGTATTGCAGGAGACCTAGTGGTGGTTGTGAATCCAAAACCCAATAGAGGGTTGGCTTCCAAGTTGTTAGATTGGTTGGAGAAAGTTGCGGTGAAGTTGGGTTATGATTCTAAACAGAGCCTTCATTATCTGATGGGGAATTTCGCTCCCGTTGTTGAGGAGACACCTCCTTTTATGGACCTTCCAGTTAAAGGTCATCTTCCGGTGAGTAAGTTTGGAATCGCTGTTAACCATCTTTGTGTAACTACCTGAATTTTGTTAGTTAATTCATGTGAAGAAGATCACTATGACCGTTCAGGTCTCTCTGTTCTCTTTCTTTTTTATAAATACGTTTATGTGCATAGTACATAAAATTTTATAGAAGTTGAAGCAATTTCAATTCTGGGTATTATGTGATTATCACAGCATGCGTACAGGTTTGGGAGGCATTAAAATATTAAATTCTCGCGATTGACTAATTCAACCTATATTGGTTTTTTTTTTTTTTTCTATTTTCTAGTATCTTATCTTTAACTGTTTTCTGAAATTTGATTCTAAATTCTAATTGGTACTGAAGAAGTTGCTACTATGATATTTGCTAAATATCTATCTGAAAATTGTCCTGTATATCATTAGCATGAAAACTTTCCACTGCAGGAATGCCTTAATGGTGAATTTGTCAGAGTCGGTCCAAACCCCAAGTTTTCTCCAGTTGCTGGATACCATTGGTACGTCCTTTGCTTTTGCGAGGCTTCTTGTTATTTGCTTCTCTCTTTATCTTCCTTCAGGGAATCACGTATCATTTTTTACATCATCATTCTACTTTTATATTGCAATATTATGTTTGTTGATTCTCTTCTATGCTTAAATCGAGAAACATATCTGAGTGCTTTTCTCTGGCCTTATTCTTATTTTTATGCTTTGCAGGTTTGATGGAGATGGGTGCGTATTTATGTTTCTTTCATTAAGAACACACAGTGGAAGTTTGTTGTCACCTATAAACAAAGGAATATAATGGTTTATCTTATCTTTTATCCATCTGATCTGAAAATTGCATGGTTGCCTTTTATCTAACAGAGGGGAAAAAATAGCATGTTTATGATGTCTTCTGGAATTATTGAAGTGAATTGTTTCATGATCTACTTCATTTGGTAGTTTAGAGATTTGGTTAAGAAAAATGGTGAATTTCATTGTATGCAAAAAAAAAAAAAAAAAACAAATGTCAGTAGGATGATTATATAGGACAATTTTCTTCACTTAATGATTCTCTTGTTCTCTAAAATTGTTTTCCATATTCAGATACTCATCTAATATTCACTATAGGGTTGCCTTTCAATTACCATCTTGAGTTCAACGTTATAAACAAGATCTTGAATATTTGTTTACAGTCCCACTAGAAGACCTCAATTTGATATGCAAGTTTCATGCTTGGGTGAAAACTTTAGCTGAAGTTGTAACTTGATTTTGAAGTATTCTGCTTATCCCACAAACCTGAGACTTCCTTCATCTCCCATTCTCTTGAAGCTTTACTCTCATTATTTCAAGAGTTGTTCATTAATAACTCCAAGCAGTTAATAATTTTTTTGAAAGAAGTTGATATCTCATTGATGTTGATAGATTGAATATAGGGATGAAAATTTTATTTGCAAGAATCATGGAAACATGCTTCAAGGTAGTATGTATTGCTAGCTTTCAATGTAGAGGTTTATAGCAACACAACAGTACTGGTGCTGGTGGTATTCTATTAGGGGAGTTATTTTCATCACTTTGACACCTGTTTCAAATAAAGTTTTGAGTTATTTTTCTTTTCTTAATAACTCTTTTGAACGAAAGTAAAGCTTTGACTGTTGTTGATAGATTGGATATTGGAATACAAAATAATATGCAAAAACCAGGCCAGTGTACTTCAAAATAATATGTTGTGCCTAGCTTTTAATGTAGAGATCTATAGCAAATACAACAGTCCTGATGATGGTGGGATTCTTCTGGGGAGTTAACTTCATTACGTGTAAACCTGTTTTAAATTAGGAACAGGAAATGCTTTTTGCAATGATCTTATGAAATGTATAAATTCAACCCTTCTCTATCCCGTTTAAGTCTTTGCTTCACCCCATTTATTGGTATTGTCCAAATGTCCCGTACATGATGTGTTAGGGGTATAAATCCGACTTAAAGTTTGAGGTAGAAGTTTAACATATTTGATCAACTTGGTGTCAATTTGAATCTTACCAGATATAATGACATTCGGAATTGATGATAATTTCTTCTTGTTGATGTCATTTGTTTCATGTTTTGAAGAATTTGACCTTTCATGGTACATTACTGTTTCTCAATATTTTGAAAAATATGTGATCAACCTTACATAGCTCTGCAGAATGATTCATGGTATCCGCATCAAAGATGGTAAAGCAACCTATGTCTCACGCTATGTTAAGACATCACGGCTTAAACAAGAGGAGTATTTTGGAGGAGCTAAGTTTATGAAGGTACATTAGCAACTCAAGATCAATTTCTGGTAACAGTGTATGTTATTCCTGTTACCTCTTATATCATCAGAAAATCCTATCACTTCCCTCTTATGTAGGTTATTCCTTTTACCTTTTAGATGATATAACATTGTCAAAGGTTAATAATTGAAATCACCATTCAGTCTCTTACCTAGTAAGATCATTTTTTTTTCCGGTGAAGGTTGATGCTGTTTTAGAACTTATCCTGTCTTTTATTGTGCTCCCAGTTAGATCTAGGACTAGAGAACTACTGAGCCTCTCCATAAATTTTTCTCCACCCTATTAAACTTGTTAGTAGATTTGATTTACTGTGTTGAACTCCACTATATCTATGTGGTAATTGAGATACTTAGGGAGGGGGACCAAAAAAGTAGGAAAAGGAAATAAGCTGGTAATTGGGGTATGGAGTTGTATAAGAACCAGAAAGTATGGGATCAATAATCTAAATGACTAATTGATGCTGAAGCTTTTCAATCTAGTTTCCGATAGCTTGTGATGCTTTTATCTGAAACTTTTCTATCTTTTTCTATTCTATGAGATTACATAAAAACAGAGATCGAGAGTACATTAAATCCCTTAGGTTTAGGAATATAGAAACTAATAGCTAATAATAATCAATCAAGGGAGGGAGGAGGGAGTAAATTAGGGATACGATTCAATGTTACAAAAAACAGGTGTGGGCTAAGCACAGTACCTAATCTTGGAAAGATCAGTACTAGTATGCAAGTGAAAAGTAAATAAATAAAGGGGAATGCAAATGGAATAGATATTTTCAGTTTTCTGAATAGCCAAAATCCAAAATCTGGTCCAACTTGGGCTTTTATCAGCTTTACTGATGTCAATTTCTGTAATTTAAAATTTCAAATCTCATATACAATTTAATTATGGGGGTATTCCTGGCGATACCGTTAGCATGGGAGCTTATGCTGTATACAAACTGTAATTTCTATTACATATTGCAGATTGGTGACCTGAAGGGGTTCTTTGGATTGTTCATGGTTAACATGCAATTGCTAAGGGAAAAGCTGAGAGTGTTGGATATGTCTTATGGAATGGGAACAGGTATGAAAATCTATGCTTAAAATAAACCTCTTTACTAATGCAGAGAAATAGATAATTGACTACTTCATTTTCTCTCTCTCTCTCTGTCCTTTCTTTTTTTATTTTTTTATTTGAGGGGATTGTTAGGAAGGAACCTTGCTTTATACTACTAATATCTCTTTGAAAGTTCGAGAGGTTCTGAAGAAATCATTTCCTAATTTGTTTTGAGAGCCTGTCAATTCACTGTACACCAAGGCAGACCATTAAAATATGTAAGGACCTCAACTGAACCCACTTTATAAATGCAATTGCCAAATTGTCCCTATCTCCTTCACCCAACCTGATAAGTTGAGAACCTACCTTCGCACAAGACTTAGGTAACTACTGCCTCTTTCTTTGAAAGAAGACAGAATAAATTCCTGTACATCAACCATTGGTTTCCCTGAACCAAGTTTGTTCCTTAAGCGCATGAGGGGAGAGACCTTGCAGTTATCTAAATTCTTCCAATAAACTGTGATAGTGTGATTGACATGCATTGTTCCTTTTTATTCAGCAAATACTGCATTGGTATATCACCATGGAAAGCTTTTGGCACTTCAAGAGGGTGATAAACCATGTAAGATCATTCTTGTCATATTTTATTGACCAGTTCTATATTAATCAATTTTTCTGGAGTCTTAACCTGTGACTCAATCATTCCATGAAATGTCTATTAACATCTCTCGTCTTCCCTGCTTTATTATCCTACTGGAAATGATTTTACAATCTGAAGGGTATGGATCATATAATTTCAATCTTCCAATATCTTACGTGAAATGAAATCTATGGCAGATGTTCTTAAAGTCTTGGAAGATGGAGATTTGCAAACTCTTGGCTTGTTGGATTATGACAAAAGATTAACTCATCCCTTCACTGCTCATCCAAAGGTTGACCCACTTACGGGTAAGAGACTTTTATTTTTGTAATAATACACTATCTTGTCAAGTGTCAATCATTTTACTCAGCACTACAAGCTATAATAAGTTGCCATATTATCACTATGACATGAGGTGTTGGTCGTCAAGCTCCCTTGCAATTTACGTGGTAGGACTTATAATCTTCATTAAGTGAGGAAACTGATAGAAATATGTGCATAAATATATTTTTTTCCTGGAGATAGATTATTAGGAACAACTAGTAATCAAAGCCAAAGTATTAAATGTAGTGTCCATTTTGGCATGCAATGGTGAAAGCTAACTAAAACATTTCTGAGTAACATAGCCTTCTTAGGAGTATTATCAGTCCCCAAGGGTACTACAATCTCCAGAAAGTTTCAGAATCCAATGACGATGTTTGTTAGTTATTGTAATAAATGAAACCACACTTTAAAGGGCTGAGGGGGCCAAAGCTTGTTCTGTCCAAAGGAAAAATTGTAAGGATCACTAATTGGTTAAAAAGATGTCCGAAATTGTACTTTCAGTATAATTATTCACATAGGGGCTTAGGCTTCAAAAATTGAATGTGTCATGCGCCACTCTTTACAATTGAAGAAACTAAAAGTAAAAATGATACAGAAAGCAGTAAATCTACACAAAAAAAAAAAAAAAAAAGAAATCTACTAACTATACCTCCAATAATGTTGGACTATATTTTATGCCCTGACATGGATAATTTCAGTTTCTGGTTAGATGGGTTTGCAGGTTGTAGTATCTTTTCTGCTAATATAACTTATGCTTCTTGCACAAACCACCTCTAAAACACATTTATCTAAGCGAAGTGAAAAATGATTGTCAGAGGATTAAATGGAATTAGCTAAAAGCTTTGAAGTTTGAACATTTTATACTCCCTTTCTCTTATATGATGATAGAGAACTCTTCGCTAACTCAACTTTCATATGCAGGCGAAATGTTTACCTTTGGTTACTCACGTACGCCACCATATATTACCTATAGGGTTATATCCAAGGATGGAATAATGGAAGATCCTGTGCCTATAACAATAAAGGATCCAATTATGATGCATGACTTTGCCATTACTGAAAATTATGCAATCATCATGGATCTGCCCTTGTACTTCAGACCAAAGGTATGATGGATTTTGGAATAGGCTGTTCTTTTCTTCTGAAATAAGACATATCGCTGGTGAAGATTGCATAAATAATACAATTGTATTTTCTAATTGGGATTCATAAGAAATAGTCAGTATAAAAGATGAATATTCCATGTAATCTTCATGGATAGACGGAAGTGCTAGTGCACTGTGAAGAATTAGGTTTTTGAAGTGACTGTCAGTGAAGAAATTGACTTTTTCATAGAACTGTCAGAGAAAGGGGTTTTTGAAAAGGGTAAGTTTGAGATAGGAATGAAACTTTCTTTTCCAATTGGCCGTGTTAAGTCAGTCTGCATTTGTGATAGCCTTCATAGTTTACCAAACTAGAGAAAGGACTTCCTAGATTCTATATCTATTTCATAGTCTGCATTTGAGGCGTTAGAGCATGCACCAAACCTGAGTGTCTCATTGCAATTAAGTGATATAGATATCGTGATACTTACTTCCCAGTTGTTCTACTTATGATTAGTGTCAATGGAGGCATTTATAGCTATTTAAACTGGTACAATTAGGATCTAAAAAACCTATCTTTTTTTGTCAGAAAATGCTTCTCAAATCTCTTAAATAAATAACTTTTTTTATTTTATTTTATTTTTCAAATCTACCCTTATTTAAACTATTGTCTCACTAAATTATACTCTTAAAAAACCATTAAAAGATTTTTTAGTTATATTAATCATTTTATAATATGTTTTTATAAGATTTATTATTTTCTTAACCTATATGTTGACATTATTTTTAGGATGGATGGAAGTAGTGTAATCAAGAATCTCATGTTCTACTGTTTCAGTGGCTAAAGGCGTACAGTATAGGAAAGAGAATGCTTAAGCTAACTTATCATGAAGAACGGCTAGAGTGTGACAAGATAAACTAAAATGTCAATAATAGGTTGTTTCGCCCAAAAAAATGGAAAAAATAAAATAAAGCAAAAAGACAAACAAAACAAATAAACAACAACTTGGAGTCTTTTCTTGCGTTTTTTTTTTTTTAATGCACTCTTTTAGGCTGTTTTTTGAATTGTTTTGTTCAGGCAATTTTTCTGGAAACAATTCCAAGTAATTCTTAGTACAGTAAATCACCAATAAAATTATGTTTTGTATATTTTTCCTTTTCACTTTGGAAATTATTTCTACATAATTTGCATCTTGCCTAAAAATTATTTAAGAAGGGTTTGCCTTACACCTTTGATATTTCAGGAAATGGTGAAGGATAAAAAGCTTGTTTATACATTTGATGCAACTAAAAGTGCTCGTTTTGGTGTTCTTCCACGCTATGATAAGAATGAGTCTGCAATCAAATGGTTTGAACTGCCAAATTGCTTCATATTCCACAATGGTGACTAGCTTATCTCTTGTGATAAACTTTTAACATGTTACTGCTATATCGAGTATTCTTCTTTCTTTTTTTTTTCTTTTTCCTGCTATACTATTCTGGGGTTTTTTATGCTACATTATAAGAGATTTGGGTTTTGATGTTTTGGATGGTCTGTAAAATGTCATACCTTCAAAATTTTAATACGAATAGAAGATCTCATGTATGAATAGACCTCATTAAAATTTTTTTGGTTCGTGTAATCTTTCAATGGATATGCTACTACATTCAACTGTAATGCCAATTGGTTATGCTGCATTAAGTTTTTCACCTTTTCCTGGTTAGCTTATTTCAATATTTGCTGCAATTTCTGAACTAGCCAATGCTTGGGAGGAAGGAGATGAAGTTGTTCTTGTTACTTGCCGGATACAAAATCCGCAACTGGACAATGTCGGTGGAAATGTGAAAGGACAGCTTGAAAATTTTTCAAATGAGCTGTAAGTGTATTCCATTTATAGCGTATTTCCATCTCACTTCTCTATCTGTACCTTATTCAGTTTACTTATCAGATATGAAATGAGATTCAACATGAAAACCGGTATTGCTTCACAGAAGAAATTATCAGAGCCTGCCGTAGATTTTCCTAGGGTGAATGAGAGCTACACAGGCAGGTGCGTATGTTATCATGTAGATGAGATTCTCAGAGTGTTCTTTGGAGCAGCATCGGTTGCTTTATTTATATATTGAGTGATCCTATGAATTTGGCTGTATGCTTTAAGCCTTCTGTTTTGGGAACCCATTTCATTCCCAGTTCTTTCTTCCAATTGGGTTCTCGTCTGCTGATTCAGGAAACAGCGTTATGTATATGGTACCATATTGGACAGCATTGCTAAGGTCACAGGGATTATCAAATTTGATTTGCATGCTGAACCACAGACTGGAAAAACAAAGCTCGAAGTTGGTGGCAATGTTCTAGGCATCTTTGACCTTGGACCTGGAAGATTTGGGTCAGAGGCTGTTTTTGTGCCTCGTGAACCTGGAACTAAATCTGAGGAAGATGATGGTTACTTGATATTCTTTGTGCATGATGAAACAACAGGGTACTTTTCTCTGCCTCTCTTGTACTATTTTAATTGTCATAAAATAATAAATGCCAATTTCTTTGCCATTTCCAAATTATCTATTACACATTCAATCTCTGTGCAGAAAATCAGCAGTGAATGTAATTGATGCAAAAACAATGTCAGCTGATCCTGTTGCTGTTATCGACTTACCTAAAAGAGTACCATATGGATTCCATGCTTTCTTTGTAACAGAGGTTAGTCATCTAACATAGAACTGTGCAGTTTTCCCATATATATAGAGAGAGTAAAGCTTTAGAGAAAGTGAATGAAAATTCCTTAAAGTGAGAATTTTTTCTGTTCGGTTAGTTAGTTCAAAATTTGAGCAAGATAAGCTAAAAACGCAGAGTAGAAGACTTGAGTGGCTCCTAGTTAAAATAGGAGAGGCATTAGTAAAAGCAAGATAATATTCCATTGCTTATTATAATAAATTTAAGCATGCAAGAAGATTAGTAGCTTTCCTCTGCATTTCACTGGATAGCTTTCAGAATGTCTGTGATGTATATATATATAGAAATAACTGATTGTTTGCACCGAGTTTTGTTGGTTCCAAGATTAAAGAAGACTTAAAAATGATCTGTAATTTGGTGATACTACTAGGTGTTGCACAAAGAACAAAGAAAGAAACAGTGCAATCTGAATAAACAAGTAGTAAAAGAACACACGTAAGGCTGCTGAATTTTCAGCATTCAAATGGTCATGTCAATGGATTGATCAAGTATATATATTGTAATGCATTTTAACGTCAGTATAATTACAGAGAAATGCTTCATAAACATAGCAAGACTTAATTGATTTTCCTATATTCTTTTGCAGAAGTTGTAGAATAATGATACTTGAAGCTTTTGGTGTTTCATTGATCTTGAAGAATTAGTTACCATCTGTTATGATAATTTTCTCTTACAGGAACAACTTCAAGAGCAAGCAAGTCTTTGAGAACTAATCCGGCCAAGTTTCAAAAGGAAGCTCAAGAGTGGTGGAAGCATGGCTATGCAAATACCACATTACTGTGCAACTTTCTGATATAATTTTCTGTGGTTTTACTTATACATTTGCTATTCAGCATTCTCTTCTCTGTATATGGAATATTATTTTGGAGTTCATCTCTTGAGCTTGACTCCTGCCTTTTATCAAATGTGGACCAAGAATTTATTCCAGATTAGTCTGTTAAAATATCAAGAAAAATTATGATATTTTATTAAGCTGGTTCTTGAATCCTTGTGTTGTCAAGGGTACGTTTGTAGGAGTTATAGAAATTTTAAATTTTAATATATTGTTGATGAGAAAAAAAATAAAAAAATAAATACATACTACTCGTAAAAGCAAGCAGCACGAGTAAAGTTCATTTCCGGTCCATTGTTCTTAGATCTTTAGAAATTCCTTCCGAAATTGAAAGGAATTAAGTACAAAAACAAAACAATAATAATAAAAAAAATCATTCTTAAATAAATTTATCCTCACATAGCTGGTGAAAAAAAAGAAGATCAACTTCGTATTTGATATGTGTACTCTCGGTAATTATAATACAAGAAAAGAAGACAATTATTCAACACATTACAAAAGAGTCTATATTCATGGAAAGTCAGATTTGTACCAAATTAAATTTTTACTAATAATAAGAAAATACATGAGAAAATATAAGGACTCTTAATGTCTAATATGTGATAAATAAGAGGAAATGAACACAACTACCATATTAAGACTTTCTCAAATAGATCACGCAATACAATACATAAGTTTAAATATAAACAACTTTAGACTCTCTTTTAGAAGAAGTATGTATTTTATGTCTTTAATAAATTAAAAAAAAAAATGCTAACAATTGTGAATAACATTCATAAGTTTGATTAAAGAAAGAAAGACATGAACTCGTTCTGGAAAAAACTAAAATAAACAGTTATTCATCATTTTCTTTGTTATATTTTGTTTTGTTCAATATGACAAACTTGCACTGTAATCTCGTATGTAATAAATATTAATAAATAAAAAATTCTTGACTATTTCAATTTTTCATTCCCAATCAACAAAATATTTTATCAAAACTTTCTATTTGTTACATACATGAGATATACATTCTATAGGAAGCTTGTGCACACCTACACAAAACGAAAGATTACGAAAAAGAATAATGAAAAACCATTCATTTACATGTTATAGATATTTCAAATTTTCACTTTTCTATGATTGTTTTAATTACCTTGAGGGCATCCCTTTGTAGAAAAGAGCCTTTCTTTCTTTCATCAATTTCACAAATGTTATACAAAGTTATAGACATTTATCTCACAATTCCTTAAGGATCTACAAGAGTATATATATGCATTAAGAAGAGAGTCACAAGTTATCTGTGTTTAAACTTTACTTTTATAACATTCTATTTGTCTCTTTGCATGTTGTCTGAAAGACAATTAGAAATAAAACAATGTTAAGTGTTGTCCTAATAAAACTCTAACACTAACTAGATTTAGAATTATTTTACCAAGTCTCCTACTAAAACTTGTTCTTAGTCTTATTCTTTGATTTGGACTCAAATTGCACCATTGCCACACCCCTTAGCCATTGATATTCAAAAATCACATCACATTTTTAACATGTTTTTAGACACAAATTAGAGCAATATTGTAATGTATTTGATCTTAATTGAATCAAATTGACATAAGATTGCGTAGTTTGTGATTTTAAAAGTTTTAGGAGTAAATTGTATAAAAATAACAAATATTACGACAAAATTACAAATTCTGGAAAGATTGGAGATCAGGGCGGCTGTCCCTATGCTTGGGACGCCCACCTTGACTAAATCAAGACCAAGGACGGGCATCCCAAGCTAGGGACAAGCGTCACAAGCATCCCACATCCGGAATTGAACCAAAAATCACTCAATTCCTCACCTATAAATACCCAAGGGTCCAAAACATTGAAATCATCTTTCAACATTCAACACAGTTTTGAAATATAAAAAAGTGAAAAATTTTGATTTCTTTTGGAAATAGTGCAATCTTAGTATAAAACGCATTGAAACTTGATAAACATTTGAAAAATTAAGTACATTGTGCACTACCCCACACTTAAGATGAACACTGTCCTTAGTGTTCTACATGTCATTCAACCCCACACTTTTTTGAAAAATAGAATTGGAAACAAAAACCAGAAAAAAATAAATAGAACACTAGAAAATAAAAAACAAAAAATGTTATTTCATATAAATCAGAGATGAAGTACAATGAATCATATATAATACAACCCAAACTTGCCACATAAAACAAATAGAAAAGAAACTAAACAGTCAAAAAGAAAGAGAGAACTAAGAACCAGGATAATCTGTAGATGGAAAAATACATGGCTGGAACAAGGTATCTCTAACGTCATCAACTGAGAAGCTAGCAGAAGAGGAATATATGAAATAACATTTTTTGTTCATCTTTAAAGATAAATGATAAAGTTCATGTATCTCTTTTTGGGACCGCTCCAAAGTAGTCTACACAAATGTCTAAGAAGTGTCAGCTCTGCTCCCTCAATATCTATTTTCAAGTAATGGGCTATTTTTTGTAATGAATAGCTCGAGCCCAAGGACGGTTTCCTCGAATCAATGGCAAAGTTTCTCGTGATTCGAGCAATAATCTTGTCTATTTCTAGAGTGATGTCTCTATGCATATGCGTACGACCCAGACCCTCGGGCCCGTGTCGCAACTATGGGTCTAACAATACTCATAATCAACTACTTGATATTGTCCTCACTATAAGGGATACTCCGAGTTGACTATGAGTACCTAAGTCCATTCTTATATACCATTGCATACTTACTTCACTTATCGATGTGGGACGGGGTATCACATTCACCCCCCTTAAGGCCTAGCGTCCTCGATAGGGTCCACTCGAACATTAATAGACTTCAGCCCAAGATTAACTCGTGGACGTCCGGGATTCTAGAGGTGGCTCCCACCATCGAGTGTAGCACTTAGTTCCCATAGTCCGGACTAGTTACCTACTCTAATACCACTAAATGTCACGCCCCAAATTTGGGCCTAGTTCATGAACTAGATTCTCAAATTCAAGAATATGACACGACTACACTCCCTAGATTTCTCCAAAAAATGTAAAGCCCCTTACTTTCAATCATCCAACAACAAACAGTAAAATTATTAACTTAAATAATCTATAAAATATCATCCACAATTTCTAACTTTCTTCAATAATAATACCTCAACTCAAAAATTCAAGTTCCCAAAAAAACAACAAGAAGTTTATTCTAAACAAAACAACTAAAGACTTTACTCCAAAATCATCTGTTCAGTAATCATCCTCTAACCCAGTATCTTCCCTGTCATCTGTAAAGTGAGAAAACATAGGGGGGTGAGTATAAAAATACTCAGTAGGCAGAACATCTCCCCTCCCTTAAAAAAATAATTTTTCAATTAAAAGAAAAATAATATAAATGTTTTTAAATAATAATAATAATAATAATAATACTTTACTGTACATTTATCTTTAAAGCACAAAGAGACAAAACATAAATTAAATAGTAAATAAAAACATTGAGCAAATAATGTAACACAATAATTCAATCAATATCTTTCATTTTTCTTTTCTTTTATTTTCTTGTCTTTTCTTTGACTATTGGGGGGAATAATATGAATGTTTCGCGAATGGATCTTAACTGATATCAGTTCCTAACTTTATACCCGTTAGAAAAGAGCCTTACTTGTATCTTATATCTTGGTGGCTTTTTATCCATACCAATGAAAAATCTTATAAACGGTGGAACATGTTCCTCCCATTGCTATCCATCAACTTAATCCCCAATAAAATCAAATATAAGAATTACATATAATTTACTTTTATAAAACTATGCTTAACATTCTAAAATATTTAAAAATATTGAAAATGAGAAAAAACAATTCTTTATTTTAAAGTGATAATAACTTGAAACTCAAAACATAACTTTTATATATATATTGATTCTGCACGAATCTGTCAAAGGGTAAAAAAGTAAATTGAAGTGCCGGGAATTTGGGAAGCTTTATGATTGACTCGTTAAGAAGGCTTTTTGGGTTGGTCAAAGTCAAAGAAGACCATTTTCTGGGAAGGCGAAGTATAACTCTTGGGGAGCGGTACTTCACTGGGCGCTCTTAATACTCCGGGGTACCACACTTAACGTCTCGAAAGCCTGCAAAACAAGTAAGTTCAATGGGGAGTTTGTGCCCCGTGAACTCTCCGATGCTTAAGTCAGTAGAGTATTTTTGGATATCTGGAAATTGAGAAAAAAGTCCGACCCAGTCAAAGCACTGGGACGGGCGTCCAGGACTCGGGACGGGCGTCCCGACTTGGTCAACAGACCAGGACGGGCGTCCCGAACCCCCAAATCAAGTCCCACATCGAATTTTTGATGAAAAATCACCCCGGGAAGCTGCTATAAATACCCCAGGCCTCCAACAGTTGAATTCATCCCTCTCCACTCGATCTGAGTCATTCAGTGGTTTCTAGTGTACAATTCTCTAGTACACAACTCACTTGGAGACTCAGATTTCAGTAGAAGTTTTCTTTCTTTCCTTTTTGTTTTCGTTTTTCTAGTTTCTGAGAAATAGTCTTAGATCCTAGGGTTCGATAGATAGGTTCGTTTCTGGTATTCATAGAATACCCAGGATTTCGTTAGGAGATCCTAAGAGGGCTCTAGGCGTTCGAAGAGTCAGTCCACAGGGCTGGGCTTAAGCTGGGTATTAAGGTAAAGCCCAGTTACTAGGCTGAAGAAGCATCCTCCGAAGGTTCTGGCGAGCAGAGTCGGGGCTAGCAATACGACATATACAGCAGTACGCTCCATCGGCGAGACTACGTAAAGGGTGATTTCTTTATGGCATCAGTCCCCCTGTCCCTCTCTTATATGTTGTTATTGTGTTGTTCCAAAAATTGATTATGAATACGAGATTACGATTTGTATGAATATTTGTTTTATATGTTGAAGTTGTTATATTTTTCCGGAAATGGCCACCTGCTTAATATTCACTATATCTGCATGTCTAATGTGCTCTTTTAAACTAAAGTTAGGGTTATAGACAATTCCTAACCACGGTCTAATCATAACCTGTTTAGTTTAACAGGCATCAATTAGTATTGGTGTCTGCCATGCTAGATAAAATAACCCGCTGAACACCCTGCTTGTTAGAGTAGTCTAGGTAGGCCGAGCTGAGTCCGATTATGCCGGCAGCTAGGCCAAGCGGCATGATCCCCGAAGTGACATAGGGCTTTCATGGATGCCTTCGTCCCGAACTGTGAGTAGGGCCGTCATTAGGGTAGGGCGGTTTATTAGAGACCTCAGATGTGGTACGCCTTTAGACACATAACATAGTTGCAATCTAGGCTAAGATATATCTAAAATACTCGAATATAGGTCCATCAACATATAGGAACAGTATAACATAGAATCAGGACCTCATCTATAAAACACTTTTGGGATTAATTAGACTTAAACCTAGTGGAGAATGGATCACCCTCTCATCAAAGTCATTGATGAAGATTGCATAAGTGGATCATAAGATATGAGTTAGGATAAAAGGCTAGGTACTACTAAGTCGTTGCCACTTCCCTGGGAGTACGATATTTAACTTAATAAAATCGTAGATACTTTCCAACAGACTAGCTACACGATAGGTACTCTGCCTTAGGTTCTGATTGATTAAGTGACAATAATTGAATACTAAGTGACAGTTAGTAAGACTCAATCCTTAATTACTCATAATCGACATAGGTAAATAAAGCCTATATTTTAGCATACCAATCGGAACGCATCAAATGTGGAATTAAAGATGTAACGTCTGGCCTTAATGAGGCCCATTGATTTGTGTTTATGACGTCAGGTGAGATCAGGGGTAATTAAGGTGTGACAAAATTACCGTTTTACCCCTGAGGTATTTTTTTAGACTATTCAGTGGCCCATCGTCGAAGTTCCGTCTGACGAAGTAGGGGAGCTTTGGCGGGATAAGCGTGTTGGGTACCTTGACTTTAGGCTGAAGTTAGGGTCTCTGATTGGACTGGCTGTCTTTTCATCTTATGCGTCTGTCATTAATTGCAGAATGTCAGCCGTCAGAAGTACTTTTTCATTTTCCCCGGTGTATCGATTCTGGCAAATAATCATTTCAAAAAAGTCTTCCCTCGTTTATTTAGTGAGCTTCTCCCTTTCGAAGGCTTTTTCTTTCACTTTTGCTTCCTTTCCTTTATAGTTTTCTGCCATTAACACTTTCTGAAGATTCCTTTGCCTTCATAGTTTTCCGCCATTAAAGCTTTATGAAGATTCCCTTTGCCTTTGTTTTCTTCACGAATTCGGTCACGTTCCTTCAGATTCTATCACAAGTTCAGACATAAAAAAGGTATATTTTTTCTTCTTCTGGTCTGGTTTCTGTTTGCTTCTTCCTTGCTGCCTCTCGGTTGTCTGTTGTGTTTCTTTTGTATGGTCTATTTTTTCTGTGGGTTGATAAGGGTAGAACTGTTGTTTATTCTGGGTTTAGGGTTTATCTTTCTGGGTAGCTTCTTTGTTTGAATGGGGTTCTAAAAGTTGGACTTCCATTCGCAAGTAATGGCCGCCCAGAGAGAAGCTGGACGAGAGGTTGAGGATTTTATGAATGAGGGTTTTGGTGATCCTCAATCTGCCCAGCCAGAGGTGACAGTAGCGGCTAGGGATGGTGAGGGTGAGGTTCCTGAGGGGGTGTCATTCCAGCCTTCTATGCCGCCTCCTCCTCCTGATTTTCCTTTAGATAGAAATAGGATAACCCGTGAGCAAGCAGAGTCATTTGCCCGTAAGTATAGTATAGACCATAGGACCTATAGAGTCTCTGTTGCTCCTTTGCCAGGGAGGATGTCTCTTCGCTGTATTCCTCTTCCCCTTGCTCACTTCGAAGTGGGTCTTCGTCTTCCCATGGACCCTTCCTTTGTAGAGTTTTTGGTATTTGCTAGAATTCAACCTGGGCAGGTGCACCCAAACGCTGTCCGCACCATTTTTTGTCTTATCTGTCTTTGTCGTAGATTAGGCTTCGAGCTATCTTCTAACATTCTTAGAATGTTTTTCTCTTCACTTCGGATGTTGGACAATACTCTTTCTCTTCGTCCAAGCCAAAATAAGGTTGTTCTTTTTGACTCCCCTCCCAATAAGGTAGATTTTAAGGGTAGGTGGATGAATGTTGAGTCGCTTATAGGCTTTCCTTTCCGTCCCTGTGTTAGTGAAAACTTCCAGTGGACTAAGATAGAGGGTCCTTTTTCCCTTAGCCACTCTGAGAAAGCTTTCCTAGAGGTCATTACCCGGGATTTAGGAGATAGCCGTCAAAACCAAACCCGGGTATACTCTTCTGTAGATTTATTGAGTGAGGCCAGCCTAAAATGGTGTGGCATAGGGGCTGGTTTGGCTGAGAGGAAGAGGGAGCTGGGGTTTGCTGAGGAGAGTCCAAACGAAGACTGGACCATACACCCAGGGACCGTTTTTTCTTTTCAATGCGACCCCTGTAGTCTTACTAGGCGTGGGTGTGGCAGAGGCCGGGGTAATGTGTTGCTTTCTGTGTTTGTTTTTTTTTGTTTGTTGATCTTCATACTTCGCAAGAGACACTGACTTAGTTGTTTTGTTGCAGGTCCTACCATGTTCAGCAAGGCCTGGGGGAATCGAGTTGAGGAAAGGGATGTCAGGCAGTCACACCTGGACTCCCTACCACGGTTTCCCCCGCGTTTGATAGACCGGGGTGCAGTGGGGGAGACTTCCCTTACTTACCCATCCTCCGCTAGTCCGCGCGGGCGAGGTAGGACCCTTCGCAGAGCGAGGGATGGGCAAGTAAGAGGCAGGACTCCTCGTTTTGCACCTGGACCTCGCCGGGAAGCCACACCCGAGGTGGCGAACGATGAGGAGGAGTAACTTCGTCCTTGCCAAAGGCGGAGGACTTCTCCCCGTCGTCCGTCTATCGAGGTATCTTCTTCTTCACCTTCTCCTCCTTCTCCTTCCCCTGCTTCCACGGATGCCTTGGATGTTGTCCCCTTGGCATCCCGAAGGAACTCGGAGCCGACTCTTGTTGAAGAGTCTGCTCCAGCTGCCGAAGCTGAGGCTGCTCCTGTTGCTGAAGCCGAGGTGAACTCTGGGAGCCCCGGTCCTTCTTGGCTCCAGCCGGGGTTCCAGCTGCTAACCGAGGAAGAGCCTTTAAGGGCTTTAGCAGCTGAAATCACTGCCCGAACTCCTCCCCTCAACAATCTTTGCTTCAACAACAAGTATGCGGCAGCCATGCTTGGGGGTGTAGTCTTGGATCGAGCTCATGACCCCGAGAGTTTGATCGGGATAAAGGACATGGGGGTTGAGGAGGCCACCAACCTGGTAGGCGCCTTGATAGCTCGGGTAAGTCTCCTTCTTCTTTCTTTGTCCTTAGAAAATTTCTTGCTGTAACCTTTATCTCACTTTTTTTTTCTCTTGTTTTTTTAAAAAGGTTTCCTCCTTAGTGAAGCACATCTCTAAGTGCCAAACTTCGGAGCAATCTGGGCGAGCTGCGGAGGACGCTGAGTGGCGGGCAGTCAACGAACCTCGTCTACTCTCCTTGGAGTAAGAAGTGACCAACCAAGCAGCTCGTCTAGAATTGATTAACTCTGAAAAGCTGCAATTGTCCAGCGAGGTAACCGAGTTGGGGAGACTGTTGGCCAATATGAAGGAGCGGAATACCGAGCTGAGAGTTGCAAATAATGAATTGAACTCAGCTAGGGATGAAGCTGTGGCTAGCCAGATTTCCCTGCAGGAGGAGCTTGAACATTGTTGTTCGGAGGATTTTAAAAAGAAAATCATTGATGACTTTAGAAGCTCTCCTGCATATCATGACGAGATTGGCCGTGAAGCTAGCTCCTTTTTGGACAAAGGATGTGTGCATATTATCGGGCAGCTTCACCCATACTTCGAAGACAAATCCATCCTTCTGCAAGCCTTCAAATCAAATTTCGACAATGAATTGTGCAGGCAAGGAGCGGACTTTGTCCCTTTCACTACTGAGGAGCTAGAGGCACTCCGGGAGAGGGACGAGAAGAGGGGAAGGCCTTTTTGGAGGATGCGGCCTACCACTCCAACTTTTTGGGACATACTTGATAGGGGATCCACCTCGGCATCTCCTCCTTGACCATTTTTGTAACTTAGGATTTAGACTTTTTGTACTTAGGCTGTTGATGTAACTCTTTTGTACTTTGTACTTCTTTGAAAACTTAAATGAAATTTTCTTAACTTATGAACCTCGCGCCTTCTGTTTTTTTTTCTGGAATTCTTCTAACTCCATACTTCGTAATAACAAATACTTCCTTCAAGTCTTCATTGTCTGACTTTATACTTCGTAACAATAAATATTTTCCTCAAGTCTTTAACTTGATACTTCGTAGACATAAATTATATCGTATTTCAAAACTCCGAGTATACTTTTAACTTGGTATTCTGCAACCACTTTGTAACCACGACCCTTCTCGTGGTAGTTTGATTTTCCAAGTATTAACTTTATCACCACGACCTTTTTCGTGGATTTTCTCCAAGATTTAACTTGGTACTTTGTAGCCACGACCTTTCTCGTGGGTTTTTCCAAGCCTTAGCCTGGTAATTCGTCACCGCGACCTTTCTCGCAGGTTTTTGATTTTCCAAGTCTTAACTTGGTATTTTGTGACCACGACCTTACTCGTGGGTTTTAGTATCTTTCGAGATCGTGCTCGAAGTTAAACTTGAATAATAATCGAGATCGTGCTCGAAGTTAAACTTGAATAATAATCGAGATCGTGCTCGAAGTTATACTTGAATAATAACTTTATTTTTAGGCAGACCATTTTTGGAAATTTCACAACTTGCCTTAATGACGACTTGATATTCAAAACAAAGTTTGCCCAAGTGCATCTCATACATAATACCTTTTTAGATGATTTACATGCCACGTATTTGGTTGAAGAACACCATCCTTGTTCATGAATTTGTAGGTGCCGGGTCTTACTTCATGTTTCACGAGGTACGGTCCTTCCCAGTTTGGAATCAGCGTGTTTGCCTTTATATGTCTTATCGTGCCATTAATTTTTCGAAGTACCCAGTCTCCAACCTTTATGGGTCGCTTGAATAACTTCTTATCATGAGCTTTTTTGATTTTTTCCTTGAATGATTGTGACCTCAAGCGGCTTGCTATTCTCCTTTCCTCTAGCAAATCTAGTTCCAAACTTCTTCTTTCTTTGTTGGTATTCTCGCTGTACATCACCACCCTTGCTGTGGGCAATGCGACTTCGGCTGGTGCGACTGCTTCGGAGCCGTACACTAATGCGTAGGCTGTTTCTCTGGTGGGGCCCCTAGTCGAAGGGCGTACTGCCCATAGAGCGGGGTTTAATTCATCAACCCATTTGTTAGACTTTCCTTCTAAATTTTTCCTTAGTGCTGCTAATACTAATTTATTAGCAGCTTCTGCCTGTCCATTCCCCTGAGGGTGTGCTACGGATGACTTCCAGTGCTTGATGTGCAACCTTTGGTATTCTGCGGTGAACTTTGCTGAAAATTGCACTCCGTGATCCGTAATGACTGCCCTGGGTATCCCGTAGCGACATAAGATATGTTCTCGGAAGAACTTAGAAACATTTTCCTCTGTGGGATGTGTGAGGGCTTTTGCTTCAATCCATTTTGAAAAATAATCCACCGCTACGACCAAGTATTCACATCCATTTCTCGTCTTTGGGAACTTTCCCATTAAATCCACACTCCACATGTCGAATGGCCAGGCTACCACTACCGGGGTTTGTTCAACCGATGGCAATTGGGGAATAGTCCCAAAAATTTGACACGTCTCGCATTTTTTGACATATTTTCTAGCATCCTCTCTGAGTGTTGGCCAGTAATAACCTTGGTTGATTACTCGTTCGGCCAGAGCTCGGGCCCCTGGATGTCCTCCACACACTCCTTCATGTATCTTAGCTAACAGGTCGTCAACTTGAGATGGAGGGATACAGCGAAGTAAGGGCCTCGTAAAAGATTGTCTATATAATACGTCTTCGTGAATTGTGTACCTTGCAGACTGCCTTTTGACTTGTCGCGCTCGGGTAGCATCATCTGGAAGAGTCCCATGCTGGATGAAGTTTTTTATTTCTTCATCCCAATTTGCCGAAGTAGGACGTAGGCATTGGATGACCTCTGGTTCAACCTCCGTAGGTATTACTTCTATAGGAATGCCTTCTTCGTTGGGCGTTTCTCCTGATGCGATCTTTGCCAGTCTGTCTGCTTGCTGGTTATCTTTTCTGCTGATCAGGGACAGCGAGAAGGGAGAAAATTTATCTCTCCAATTTCTAGCCTCGTCTACATAAGACTGTAAACCCTCTGATTGCACTGCGTAAGTCCCTTGGACTTGATTCACCACCAGTTGTGAATCGCTGTATACTTTCAGGGATCTGATGTTCGCCCCATGGGCCCATTCTAATCCTTTTAGCAGTGCTTCGTACTCCGCTTGATTGTTTGAAAGATCGGACTTTAACTTGATGGCCCGCATTTATGAGTATTCTTTGTTCGGCGATGTCAAGACAAGCCCAGCCCCGACTCCGCTGGAGTTTACTGCCCCATCGACTTTCAGTTCCCATGGCTCTTTTGTATGTTCAACCATCTCCAAGCTGCATTCCGTGAATGATCCTTCTGCGAGGATATCTGCCAAGGCTTGTGCTCTGTTCGAGGTTTAAATGTGATATCTTGTCCGCACAGCTCAATAGACCAGCGCAGCATTCTCCCGGATTGATCCAGCTTATGAAAAACCTACTTTAGCGGGGCATTAGTGTAGACCACAATAGGATGAGACTCGAAGTATGGTCTTAATTTCCGTGCAGAAATCACTAAAGCATATGCTAACTTTTCAATATTAGAGTATCTGGACTCCGCATCCTTCAAGACTTTGCTGACGAAGTACATATGGTGTTGCTTTGTTCCATCTTCCTTGATCAGAAGGGACGCCACAATCTCATTAGAAAATGACAAGTACAAGAAGAGTGTTTCTCCACTGCTCGGAGGTCGTAGCAAAGGAAGATCTAGCAGATGGTCTTTCAAACTTTTCCAGGACTGATTGCACTCCAGAGTCCAAATAAAGTCATTCCTGGAATTTTTCAAAGCCTTGAAGAACGGGAGGCATCTCTCTGCCGACTTCAAAACAAACCTTCCTAATGCAGCGATACTTCCATTTAGCCTTTGGATGTCTTTGACACATCTGGGCTCAGTGAGCCGAGCTATGGCTTCCAATTTCTCGAGATTGGCTTCGATTCCTCGTTCAGATGTCATGAAGCCCAGAAACTTACCGAATTTTACTCCAAATGTGCACTTCGTCGGATTAAGCTTGAGGTTGTACCTCGTCAGATTGGAGAAGGTTTCCTCTAAGTCCTCCAGGTGTGAAGTTCCGTGTTTGGTTTTAACCACCATGTCATCGACATACGCCTCTATATTCCTTCTAATTTAACTTCGGAGGATATAATTCATCATTCGTTGATATGTCACTCCTGCATTCAATAACCCGAAGGGCATGACGTTATAGCAGTAAATGACCCCTGCAGCTCGGAATGAAGTATGTACCTGATCACTAGGCTTCATTTTTATTTGATGATACCCAGAAAAGGTGTCCATGAAGCTCAAGTACTCGTACCCCGCTGTTGAGTCTACTAG